>OX465584.1:3005680-4244890 GCA_950022655.1 Alentia gelatinosa | reverse complement strand
GTTGGCTAAAATAAACTGATTCATTTGATTTTCAGCCAACCGACCGACCGGCCAACCGGCTGATATAGTCTCCTAGCCCCAGAGTGTTGACCCCTTGCCTGCATATACCATGACACACACCGTAAACAAGGAATGGTCAACCCCCGTGAGCAGGCAGAGACCGAGAATTCAGACAGTTTCAGCACTCCTTGCCTTGCAGCGTCCCATACATATTCATAACATCAAACCTTATGTTTATCCTACCCCTAATAAAAAACGCCATAGGTTTAACATTGACTCAATGTATTTGACGGAGCATTGGATAAAGTGTTATTTATGCACCGAGGTGAATAAAAAAACGGACCAATCAGGGACGAGATAACGAAAGTAGATCCGGCAGCATTGATAACTACTAACATGGATAATTACAAATATTCTCTGTATATCGGTGAGATGGGGTAGGATAAATACGAAACTGAACTCGAGTTAGCCTTGTCAATGTTCATACCACTCAGGTCAGGTCTGCTACTCACTAAACTCGGCTAACGCCTCGTGTAGTAATACACAACCTGCCCATCGTGGCATAAACATTGACAAGGCTAACTCTCGTTCGGTTTCTCCTAATTATCTCATGTCTTGTCAGGCAACAAAATGGTCTAGGGACAAGTATCTGAAAGGTACAATGTCCATGTACAGCGTATTTCAAAACACTGATATGAAAGGAATCCTGGCCTTCCTCAGGGAAACCACGATCTTCGAAAAGCTACAATCATTGGAGAAATCGATGATCACAAAGACTTCAAACGATGGGGAAGTCTGGAAAGGACCTGCAATGGTTGAGCAGACGTAAAATCATTCAAACCAACAGACAAACAAACCTCATCTTTTGCTCCAAAGCTTGGCAGGTGAGGCAAACTCGACTTCTCTGAGAGTTCTTAGGCTGAATTTGGGAATCCCCATTGAGGATAAGAAATTAGTATAAGTGTGCTATATTGTTCTTGCAAATAGTTAGATAAGCTTTTCAGAGTTTCCTATGTACAATCTTTGATTTCAGATCTGAAACCTTTTTCTCATCTTTTCATCCTGCTCTCATACCTCGTCATATATGCCCAGTAAAAGTTTAACTCTAAGTCACAGTAATATATACGAAGACTACACCCTAATTTGGGTCAAGTAAAGTTAGTCTTGGGTGACCATGATCTCATTAGTCTGTCTGAAACATGGTTGGATGAACACCTTGACAATGATATGGTTCAATTACGTGATTATATTATTTTCAGGAAAGATAGATTAGATAGAGTGGGTGGGGGTGTGGCGTGTTATGTTAGTAACGCCTTTGCTCTATACGGTATATAGCCTATGATCCATTGGCGCCGCCATGACGCCCCCCCGAGTAGGTATTCTTCACTAATGGATGTGAAAAAGTAGGTGTTCTTCACTAAAGGAGGTGGAAAAGAAGTGAGTGATAATTGGGAAAAGTAACAACTTTAGCCTTGCTCACATATTTATATAAAGTGTTCCATATGGAAAATATCATGTCTTGGGTTTAGTCATTATGTCATCCTCCTTTGGGATGGGTGTAGAGAGTCAAGGGAACCATAGTAAAATAATGAAAGGCAGTTGAATTTTGTAAGAACAAAGAGCCAGAATACAGGTTTGTCCCCCGAGCACCTGGTGACTGCTTCGTGAACTAACAATGGCTCTGTCCCCTATAATCTAGGAAAGTACCAGAGTTGTCAGGTATTCATGATGAATTGGAGCATTTTACAATCTCTATCTGTAAACCTTACTTTAGGAAAATGACTGCAGTTACTCTATACCTTCTGGTACAAAATGGATATTTCTTTTACGATGGAAACTATTGGGTATATAACTAATTCAGAGGCCATAGGAGGTACTGAATTATGGTTTCTTGGTGATCTGAACTGCATTCTTTTAGATAGGAATTGTTCTGACCGAGATAAATTGCTGTTGACCACGAAATGTCTAAATTTAACCCAGCTATCTCTAATGTAACTCGCCCTAGCACTGCTCATGGTGCATTGATCGATCTTTACTCATATGTGTCAACCCCCCAAAAAAATCCCTCCCCCCAAAAAACACTAAGTTTAGGGGTAGAACCTCCAGTAAGTAGAACCTAGTTGATTACCTATCTGACCAAGACCTCTTGGGAGTCTAGGGACCCCGTAGAACAATGGGACTTTTTCTTAAGTGTTCTTGATAACTTTCTTGATGCAGAATACCTACTCAAATATATGAGTCTCAAAATGGAAAGTGATCCCTGGATCTTGGATGAAGTTCTTGATGAAATAGCTCTTACACTGAGATGAACAAATTATGGGCAGCCCAAGTGCCTGGCTATGGCAAAGACCTTAAGTCGGGAAATAAATGAGTTACTATAAAGAGTCAAAATACTTTGTAAAAGAGCAGCTTGACAACAACATTGAAAATATCAAAGAATCTTTATGAGCGATAAACGGTGTATTACATGGAGGATATTTGAAGAGTGAATGTTCACTTATTGCTATCTCACTGGGAGAGCATCCCTCTCATCAGATCTCACACTCTCTAAGTCAGATTCTGTACTCTCACTACGCTCTATGGAGAAGAATTCTTTACGAACTAGGCTTAGGGCCTTGAGAATCCACTGACCTGCCTCCCGTGCTAAAGACGAACATCAATGCAAGATTCCTATAATCTCAATGATGCCACCTAGTGGGATTCTTATTCCAATTTGAGCATTTTGTAACATAACCTACTCCAGACTTTCAATGTTTTAAAACTGCACACAAGAGATCACCTAATAAAGAAACAACACCTTGTAACTTATGGGTGACTCTTTGCTATTATTCAACCTACTGTTTTCTAACATGCCGAGACAATTATTACATTATTAAGAGGTGGATGGTTAGTGTGCAGCTTTGCCTTTGTTGGGAAAAGTCACAGTTGAATGAGTAAATGTCTATATGTGTAACTTACATTAAAACAGATGCCATTGAAGCATATCATATGCATGTGGAAAGTAATACATACATTATAAGGCAGGCTGATTACCATGCAGCCCAAACTTCATGGTAGAATGGGTAAGTAGCTACACAAATGAAAAATTGAATTTCATATCACTCAAATATGCACAAGGTGGCCTGCAAGGAGAGGATTACAAATATACTTGATTTTTTAAAATCGTTCAAGTAGTTCAAGAATTATGGAAGAAAATTTAGTCAAATTAGGATTGAATTTGAGGAACTCTAGTATATAGAAAACAGTAGAAGGCATGGCACCACATAATGATTAGCACAGATGAACAGATTTATTACAATAACTCTCTAGATATTGATGATAGGGAAATGATATTTAGCACTAAGGGGTATATTCACATGCTGAATCCAATGGAGATATTTAATTTCATGTATATTGATGATGTCATAGTTAATTTGCACATTAATAGGGAAATATGTAATAATGATGCATAGATTCTGCAAAAAAAACCAATGCAATAATACTCCTCTCTAAACTAGATCATGTCATATAAGGCAGGAATAATAGGAATTTGGATAGCTAATTTGCATAATTTATCTTGAACCTGAAGTCTTCAAATGGATCAGAGAATTGATAAATTCAGTTTTTCAGTGTAGTTATTTCAAGATGCTGACCTTTTCCATCTATCAAACTATGGCATATCATACATCAAATTAATCCTCTCTGTATGCTCTTTGTAATGGCATAGGCACAAAATTGTTTGATTTATTCATTTTTGTGTGATGAGCTTTTCTTTTATTCAAATTGGTGCTTGATCAAGTTATTCTGGTCATAGAAATTTCGTGCTAGCACTAAAGTGAAGCCCAATATGTCCTCTGATAGGCTGAAATAGTGTAGATTTACTGCTATAACAAAGGCCATCCTTCTCACACCATGTCTATGTGGTGTGGGAAGTAAAAGAACTCTCACCTCGGTAAATGTGTAGGGGTGAGATTTCTACCTGAATTCATCACATAGATTCGATCACCACCCTAGTGGTGTAAAAGAACCTTGAGAAAGTCTGGAAAGGGCCTATAATGGTTAAAGTGGCAGAAGAACTCAGCAAATGGATGAACTTAATCACTGTGTCTGACAGAGCAGGTGCCATGGACCAGGGTGTAGGCCCAGGCTAATTCCTTTGAAAAAAGTGATAATTCTAAAGATACTATTGCCCTATTACTCCTATATGTATATTCACTGGAATGCCCTGAATCCCAGCTTTCAGCAGGTGTATTTTGATAGTAGATGTGATAAACGGCCTATTGTGGAGACCCATTTAAAAGACAATAAATGAGAGATTTGTTGTTTGTCGCACTGAGTGACGGCCGCGCGCGCGTTGCTAGGGTAAATGTTTATGTGTTTAACAATCCATTGAAACAGATGCCATTGAAGCATATCATATGCATGTGAAAAGTAATATGTACATTATAAGGCAGGCTGGTTTCTGTGCACCTATGGGTTTGTTGATTTGAATGAGTAAAGGTCTGTGTGTGAAACAATCCATTGAAACCTAGGCCATTGAAGCACATCATATACACGTGAAAAGGGAATTCTCTACTTCTCCTCGAACACAAGCAAGATGCAGGAGATAGTGGTCGTAGCTCTCTTTTACTACCTCACGATACGTAAGTAGGACTTACCATAATATTGGTAAATCAATTTTGTAGATCTTGTAAATTTAGAAATTCAGGAATGTTGAAAATAGTGCTACCCTTTATATAGAGTTTCTGATTCAGAGTATCTGACCAATATGTTGTTTCCATAAATCATATTTAAATGATAAATTGAAAACAATTAATTTACATTGGACGAAAACCACTATTTTACATATATATACGCCATTGCGATAACGCACATATCGGCTGTATCGTGGCTTGTTTATACTTGTATACACCTCTTATACGCGTCTATGTTTCGGGCGTCTACGAGACAGTTTCCATATGTAAACGCGCGCGACTTGGCTGTCTTTCACGCCTGGCGTATTTAAGATAAAATGTACTCTGCGCAATATATATATACGCCAGGCGTATATATGATACCAAAAAAAAAATTGCGACCCGCGGCCCGCCCGGGCCTGTGGGTGTTGGTAGAGGATACACCAACACTGACTCGCCACCCGCCACCTCCCAACCCCACCCCCTACCGCCCCCAACCCCCGACACCCCACCACCCCACCACTCTACCCACAGTGAAGCCCTGGTACACAACCCCCGCCCCTTTGTACACGGATTAGCGGCCGCTCGGCGTGTGTTAGGTGTTTTCAGTCCTGAGTCGGCCGCATTCACAAGGCAGGGGCGGAGTCGGAGTCAGAGTCGGAGTTGGAGTCGGAGTCGGAGTCGGGAGTCGGAATTCAGGTGCACAGAGACACTGGGGGGAGGCGATTATATACTAAGCCTGACTGTCTACACATTGAAATGGTGTTTGAAAGTAAGATCTATTAGAAAAACAATTAAAAAAACAACATAATGCAAGGTTTACTTTGTGTAATTAATCAATCTATATTTAATTAGGTTTTTATAAAATAAATTGGTAATATAAAATTGCAACTTTCATATAACACAGACTCGGATGGTTAATGGCAAATGAAATATGCTACCAGTAGTGTCCCCAAGTTGCAAAGATCGGAACTATTGGATGTTGGTGTATATACAACGGAATCAGGCATATATATGACGTATATGAGACCGCACTATGGACATGTATATACGCCACTAGATAAGGCGTCTACGAGACGGATAACAGGTCTAACCTCTAGACCCGAAATCCTACTGTTAGACGCGTTTCGCATACATATGTAAAGCGGTAAGTTTCGTGCAGTGTTAGAATTTAGGATAATTATAAACACCTACATCATCAATTACCATATTGTATATGTGTCATGTGATTTATACTTGTTGAAGAAAAAATCTAAAAAATCTTCATTATTATTATTGGCTTGGAAATCTTGTGTCAGTTCCTGTGTGTCTTCTTCTTTCAGGAGAGACTAAAGGATCCAGCTTCTGTTTTACCCATGCTGGTCGACAGAGATGTTTCTGGCTCCACCTCGACATTGTTAATCAACCTGCTGCCATCGAGCTTTGCAGAAATGATGGTGGACATCTCCTCATCCCTGAAGGAATACCAAGTCCTTGGATGGATATTGCTAGGAAAGGCTCACTTTACAAGTATGATAATCATTTTTTTAAACCAAAGGATGGTAATGGATAATTGGAAATTCTAGGACGAATTGATGCATCACTTTCCAATTTATGTTAGAATGACATTTATTTCAGCTGATTCAACATGGATCTTTATAGTGCCATTGACACTACATTATCATATAAAATGCCTCTATAGTGATTATTCATGAGTATTTTTTCATTCATTAGAAACATTTTCTCATCTATTATAACATAGGCCTGGAATATGGTGGTAATAAAGTGTCAGTCATGTGGCACCTGACAGCATGCGCCACCTACTGGGCCTGCAAGAAAAGCATCGATAAATCATCAATTAGGTACATCCTTGTAAGCCCTTGAGGCACCTACAGGCAAAGGCTTGGAGGTGGATTGAAACATCATTTCTTACAATGTTGACATCATACTTTCCTGCACTGCTGGTCACATACAAGTAATCCCAAATGTCAGATGGTGGTAGAAGCCCATTACAAGGTCCAGGATGGTAAAACCCACACCCCATGCAGTTATGATTTACTTTCTGATACTCTAACAATCGAATATGGGGTCCCCCAGGGGTCGATACTCAACCCCCTTCTCCTCGTGGTGTTTATAAACACTATTGACCTGGGGCTCAAAAACTCACATATTATATTGGATGCGGATGACAGCTTTATTCCTCCATTTTACTGGTATTGAAGCAAAAAATGCAAGAAGATATTGAACATATCTCTTATTGGTGTCGAAATAATAAGTTTACAATGAATGACAAAAAACTAAATACATGAGACATGGTACAAGAGCTCAGAGGCAAAACAACCATACCTAAATCTAACAATGGATGGGAAAGCAATGCACCAAAGTTGTTTCTTTTGATTTCCTAGGTATAACATTAGACCCCATGCTTAACTATCAACACCGCTTGAAAAAGATTATCAAAACTGCCAGTTACAAAATAAACTTATACGCCCACTTATGTAAATATCTAAACAGATCCCAGGCAATCACTCTTGTCCTACTTAGAGTATGGCGACATACTCTATTCAGATGCTCACTTGGCACTACTTGAGAAACTCCAAAGATCCAGAACAGACACTGCACGAAACTAACCACTTTATATATGAATGCACCCGGCGTATATAGGTATGCTTTTGCGTATACAAGGTCGCCCTATTAACCGTGTGTATACGCCTCATCTATAGGCTCCTGATTCATATATACGCCTGATTCATATATATATACGCCTGATTCTGTTGTATTTACACCACTATCCAATAGTTCCAATCTCTGCCACTTGGAGACACCACTAGTAGCATATTTCATTTTCCATTAACCATCCAAGTCTGTATTATTACAGTTGAATCCTGAATCATCTTACCCTCCAAACTATTCCCCTCCTAAACCGGCTGCCTACCCCCGCCCCATATACAAAGGGAAACAGTTTTGTATACACCTCATACGCTGGCGCGAAATATGGGCGTATATATATGAAAACAAGTCGATTTACAGCCGATACATGCAATTCCGTGATGGCGTATATAGGAATAAACTGGTGGTTTTCGCGCAGAGAGAGCCCTTAAAATTAAACTCTAGATATCCATAGTAGTTGTAACATTAAACTGCCTTTCATAGAACCCAAGAGATTCGGTATTTGCAAACCCAAGCAAGACCAACAAGATTATTTGATGGTCTGGTCTTACCTTTGATCCCCCAAAAACAAAATGTCTGAAAGATCAGTTATCTATAAATCAACAAAGGCCTGGAATGAACAACCAGTCGACCTAAGGAATACTATAACTGAACTAGGATTTAGCTATAAACTAAAACAGACACCTTATGCAGACCCATTTTACACCAATGAATGATTCATATATAATCAGGTATTTCTGTCAGTTGTATACTGATAAGTGAATTATAAGACCCATGATTATGTGCTTTACTCCTTGCTAAAAGAATGCTAACTCTTTCACTTGCAGTCTCTCCTATTTATCCTACCCCTAGTATAAAATCCCATAGGCTTAACATTGAGTTTCCGTATGCCACGCTGACTGGCATACAGAGTTTTATATGCCACAAGTGGCATACAGCATTGTTATCACGTGATATTCCAAAATCGGGGAGACGGGGTAGGATAAAATCAAAACCTAATTCGTTTTAATCTTGGCCACCACATGCCACTCCTGGAGTTTTGGCTCCAGACTTCACTCGGCTTCGCCTCATGAAGTCACTATGCCAAACTCCAGTTGTGGCATACGGTGGCTAAGATTAAAACTCATCCAGTTTTACGATAGTATTCCTTGTTTAACTGGTGGATACACACTAGTACAATTAGACTCGGGTTGGAGGGACATCCACAGAGAATCTTTAAAGACAAGTGCTGGTAGTTGGGGGATTTCTGAATTCTATTGAGTTTTGCAAATAACTCAGGATAATATAAGTTCCATATAACAACAATTAGAAAATGAAAAAAAAAATGGCATGTCACCATGGTAACTTCTACGGTAGGGCCATCTGAAAATGTAAGTGCTTAACTATCGGTGTCTATGAGAAAATGCAATATTTTGACTTTGTTGCTAAATGACACTGATTTTCTATTGCTATCTTCAAATAATTCTGGATTATGATAGTTTGGAACATGTACAAATGAGAAATGCTAATTTCTATGGGAAGGCCATCTGAAGAAGCTATGTGCTTATCTATAGGTGTCTATGGGAAACTGCTACATTTTCATGAAACCAGATGGCAGCACCAGTGTCTATTGAGTAGAACCAGGGGGTGCTTCAATACCTACCCACATTTGTCTTTAAGTTGAGAAGTGACATCCTATAGGTGGATAAACACCATGTGACCATCGCCCCTGTGTTCCCCTCCTTTATTTGTCTGCTACTTGTGTGTTTTCGTTTTCTAAGACCTTCCCTGGCACTAGACATACAGAGTGATGCATGTAGGTTTCCAGGCCTGGAACAACTGGAAATAGGTGTGCACTTGGTTTAAAGCCTTGAGAATCCACTGGCACACAGTATTCCCACTAGGTGGCATCGTTGAGATTATAGGAACTTTTGGTTCCATTGATGTACGTCTTTAGCAAGGGAAGCAGGTTAGTGGAGAGGGGTGCTTATATAGAATATAATAGATCGGACTATACAAAGTTCTTAATCAAAGAATGTTGTTGGGAGAGCAGTGACAGTACATAATAACAGTTGGGCATGTATGTAGGCAGCAGTAGACCATGTAGCAGACACTGAGGTTGATGTAAAGATGTGCTAGAAGTTATGAAAACTACATTGGATGTCTTTGGAAAAATGTTGGCTTTTTATTTAGGAACCGACTTTCATCCATCAAATGTACTTTAGCAAGGTTTTACCCATATAAAAGCCTACTCAACATACCTGTTTCAGAACAATGCTTCTAGCACAATACTTATTTATTTCAGATCTTCACGCTACTGGATGTATTGGGTTGGCCTCACAGATAGTCTTCAAGAAAATGTCTGGAAGACCATATTTGGCAAGACACCAGCCTTTGTCCCAAGCATGGAAAGTAATAGTGATCTCAACGACTGCATTGAATTAAGTGCAGGAAGTGGTAATACTGCAATAAGTTCCTGCGCCAGAACACGCAATATATTGCGGGTGCTCTGCCAAGGTGATATACATTTTTCTGAGAAAAGTTAAACAAAGTAAATTTCCACATGAGTCTAATGCAAGCTTTTCTTGTCAGTACTAAAATGGCTCAGAAGGCTACGCTAATAGTTTAGTTTGGTTGACTTAATGTCCAACAATTCAACATCCGGTGGTTATCAGACTGCAATTGCTATAGAGCTATTGTAGCTACAGTCTGATAACTACAGATGCCATAGAAGTATTTCCATATCTTAGTCTTTTAAGATTTTTCATTCATGGAAAGGATCACAACATGAAGTCAATAGACATAGAATGTCATAAGTAGGTCCTCAATAGTACTTTTCATATCATGACATCTCTAGTAGGAAGTGCTCCCACAAATATAATGGGCACAGTACTTCGGGAAAAAAGTTGTTTCAGTATCTGCAGAGCTCAACACCCATGTCGGCCAGTCCAGTATACCACAAGTCAACATCTCAGGTAAGATGCTGTTTCAGGAACAGTCCATGGTGACTTTTTTCATATTTTACAATGATTACCATAATGACATAATTAGCTTTTCGAAAATCATATTTCACAATGATAAATCAGTGCTCTGTAAATTGTGAAATTTAAATTGCTAATTCAAATATTAGCAGTTGACAGGCAACACTGGGTACACTGACAGTCTTACCACAAATTTAGGGTGTAGTTTTTGCAAACCAATTTGTGATGCCAGTCATACTGTCAAGGTAATCCAGTTTTCCTGTAATATCACCCATTTCTCTATAGTCCTCCAAGATTGAACTGTCCGTGAACAAAATGAGTCATTGATGATTTGCTAATCAAATCGTTCAATATATATGTGTAAATGTAAAACTGAATCTGAAAAAAATTAAAACAAGTACTTTCTTTTCCTAAGGGTAGCTTCTTGTGTTGTCACGAAACTACACAACCCCAATGTCTGTAAGGTATAATTATCATTTATTGCTGGAATAACTCGCCAAATTAGCCATGGAGTATTGGGTACAATACTTTCACGGCCGTGGAGTACGAGTTCCTAACGTTAAGCCTATGGAGAAAAATACTGGGGTGAGATAAAGGGTTTTATTATACACCCAATACGGAGGCTTCATGCTAAGGTTATGGAGCCTACAGATCGCTACCGAGTACAATACGGGTCTCCGGAATCTCCTAGGAGAATATGGCTTTTTGGGCCACCTGACGGGCATTATAGAAACTAATTTATGTAAACAATGCATGACGCTTGGGTCGAATTTCTAATTATTTACAAGATTTTTTTCCTATTACTCAAAAGGTGATTAATAAATACAGCATTACCATGATTTCGATCTGTGTGGCTGTATTCTCCTTGTAGTTGACACTATGCAATACGCCTCGCTATTGCTCGGAGTTTTCTATGCGTCAACTACGTGGAGAATACGGCCACTCAGATCGAAATCATGGTAATATTGTGTATTCCAGCATGGAGTTGTCCCATTACCTTAAGCCCATATAAGGAATAGAGTAGACTGAGTAGCCAATGACTGCATTCGCAGCAAACCCCGACCTTCACCCTGACCTCCTTACATAATATTTTCTAGCGCCTTGGAACGGCTCTGCAGTCGAGAGTTGACCTCGAGTCTTAGGGGCCACAACCACCCTCATAAACCCACCAACGCCGATGGGGTAAGATAGACCTCTGATAGGCTACGATTGGAAATGGTCAAATCTTAGCCTATCGGCAGCTCCCTGGTGTTTCAAATTGTGTACATGGGTAGAAATTGGAGACCATCAGAACGGCTTTGGAGGACCAAAGACATAAACCAGAACTACGAAAAAACCTACCTAATCAGCCCATAATTTTGGTATGACAAAGGGAAGTGTTACACCCTATGGGAAGAGTAACTTTTGATATCCTGGGAATTTGATATTTAACAAAATCACACTGAATATGTTTTTGGCGCATTTTTATATTTCCGTTAATTATTGCATCATGAAGATATAGAAGCACATAGTCAACCCTTTTATCAAATCAATTCCAGAATGTTCCTGATAACATGTGAACCCCCCTTTTTTATAGATCTATCATTAAGGGATTTACAGGTGATTTTCTTCTTTCAACACTGCTTTAGTGGTATCTGCCTTGCGCATCAAGTCATTGCAAATGATTCTCTACCTCAAGTTCTCCACAAAGCACTCTGTGTCCCTCCTATGGCCTTCGATCCTTGAGGCCTGCCTTTACATGCACTGCACGAAAACCATCATTTTACATATGAATGCACCGGGCGTATATGAGTAGGTATTTTGCGTCTACAAGGTCGTCTTAATCCCCATGTGTATAACCTCATCTGTGGGCGTATATATAAGCGTCCTGTGAACAGGGCTTCACTGAGAGCGGGCGGGGGGAGGTGGCGGGGGGTGGGGGGGTGAGGGCTTCCTACTGAGGACACCTGTACTTCTACCAACACAAAGGGGCGGAAGGGGGCAGGGGCAGAGGCTATTTTCTCTCATATACGCCGGGTGTGAAATACAGCCAAGACGTGTCTGTCGTATATAAGACCTGGGCGTATATAAATGAAAACAAGGCAATATTCAGCCAATACATGCACTTCCGTGATGGCGTATATATGAATAAAACGGTGGTTTTCGTGCAGTGATGCAGGTTTTGGCTGATACACTGAAGTCTCCCTCTTCTACAAAGAACTATATCTCTAGGGCCAAAGACTGTATTATTATATACCTATGTCGGAATGTCTATTAAATACTGCCCGCTACTAAATACTGCCTCAGCCTTTGCCTCACCTCAAGTTGTCCTTATACCCAAGCAGTGTGCCTATTTAAGTGGCGCCTCGCTCAGCGAACTGCAATGTCACGCTGCAATCCTGTGCGGTGCTTCACACTGTTCTGCTGCTGCTCAGTAAGAGATGCTATCAGTGTTGCAAGTATGCAGACAGGCATCCTTTCAACTTTGTTCACCATTATGAAAACCGGTGCTGTGTACTATGAGGGTGCTGCTTCTCGAACACACTGACGGACACTGAGATAGGAAGCCTCGCGGAGCGCACTTTTATACCTGGGACCTGTTTCAGAAGTTTCGTGACACGTCTAGATGGTGTCTGTGACACCATATGGACAGATCAACACAAATTGTGGCACTTAGGACAAGACAGACCCCAAACACGGTGTGTCCGGTTTTCCCGTAGGATTTAAGCAATGAAACTTTAACACGAGTAAGGGATACATATAACCGATAATTGTCCCAAATATGAAGAAAATTGGCAGCTCCGATCTGCTGATATTTGACATCTACTATAACATGCGTTTTGAAACCCGACAAAAAAATTCCGCTGTTGCTTGCACTGTTGGTGCCACTGTTGATGTCTGTCTGGGCCTAATATCACGAAACTACTGAAACAGGTCCCTGCTGTCTGGGAGCTGACATGGTGCTGTCGGGACAGGAAAGGGGGGGAGGACCAAGTTCGACTGTAACTTACCTCAAGTTACCTTAACTAGACCTGTCCATCGTAAGTAAGGCCCATCCCAGCACCCTGGCCATGAGGCAAATGCTTTTTGTTATCTGCCATTTATCATCTCAGCTGTCTCTAAGTGGGCTCTTTGCTATTTTATTTTTCATCAGCATGCATACATACATATATGTATGTGAATACAACAAACGTGAGGAACATGTATGTGATATGTATACACTCGCTTATTTTTTATATGCATATCTCACGTTGATATATTAATATTAAAATACACTGGGTGACATACACTACCAATTTGTGAATGTATAGACAAATACTGTTGTATATGCCCATGCATGGGTGCCAATTCTAGACTTATTCAAATGGAAACACTAATGTATACAGCCTATATGTGCATTTACATGGTGGTCAAAAGATTGATAAAGTGAACTTTTCATGCTGTGTAAGAACTGGCACTCTTTTCACAGCCCCCCAAAATACTTGCAGGGTATCCACCCACCTATTCAGCCATGAGTTATTTGGGTATTGCATATTAATACCCCCAACCACCACAACCATAGTGATGTTGGTATGGGGAAAAACAGGGCATTCATTTAATGTGTTGCCCCTTTTGATAATTTCTGTAAGATTTTGCACATGATTGTTGTTATTAATTTTTTGTGTGTAGTGATGGTAGTAACATTATAAAGTTATTCTATAGCATTGCACATGATAGAATTTTAGTCACTGAACAATTTCTGTTCATCTAGATCTAACCCAAGATGTGGATTATCTTATCATGTTGTTATATTAATGATGGATGTGTAGGGATTGCAGATATTCTAATTTCCACACAACTCTCTGGGCAGACATTCTACTGAGCATTTAGTTTGGCAACCAACCCCTGATTTAGTATAGCTCTGGTTGCCAGTGTATTGGGCATTGTGAAACTCACTGTAGTTTGCATGTATTCCTGTAGGTGGCACCAGGTGCTAGATGCTCTGACAATAAAGAGAGTGTTCCCAGTGTCATCATTTGATTAAACCAACTCGCATATGTTATCATTCACATTATCAACCTTTTGAAAAATGTTGTTATGCTGTCAATTCTTGTATCGTTTTTATTACTTTTTCTGTATTTCATCATTGTAAACCTATGTTATTGAGGGAAAACCAAAGCTACAGCCAGTTGTGGCTGTCACATTGAATATAGTTCTAGGAGTGCCATATAAAAGTTTGTATCAGACAGCCAATAGTTGTGTTTTCCATTTCAGGTCCCATACAAATACATGATCACCTGATGAAGATAGTTAAGCACTAGCGAGACGTCGTAACCTTGATACATCATAAACAACTCTGATTGTACTACTAGGTTCAATAATAACATCATAAAAGTATTTGACTGTGTCTGGTTTTTTGTGATTTTCCACTTTGAATTTCAGGAGATATATTGGAGATATATAAGTTTGAATTAGAAACGTCAGGGGGCGTGCGTGGGAGGTTACCGGACGTATTTACATAAGACCATGTGACCAGACGCAGCAGCCGCGTGGGACCAGGCACTCGCCAACCCACGCCCGTGCAGCCAGCACGCCTACCACCTCCCTCCCCGCCTACCTAAGTAAAAGGTTCTGCATATAACTTTCGTTACTCCCACAGGGGTGATACATGGACTTGCGCCTTAGCGCCTTTCAACCAGCTTTAACACAGACTGTTATAATTGCTTAGATATATTATGCAAGTGACATGTTACAGATAGCGCTAGACCATATCTGCCAATTTATGTTTTGTGTTAACTCAACATGGGCTGTGCACCCCTTACTTATCAGTAATAAACTAGTCTTCTCTCCAACTCACCATTTCCTTATGTAGAATACATTTAGGACAGAAATGTTCAACACACAGATGACACAGATACACATACTAAAAAAGACATGGTTAGTTTGTCTGAATGGAATCTGTTTAGAGATATTTTGGTCAGAAATACTCACTTCATTCTTCGAATTCGGTGAGTATTTCTGACCAAAATATCGAGGAACAGATTCCATTCAGACACACTCACTGTGTCTTTTTATTATTATATACCTAGAAATCATTAAGAATGCCATTCTACAACTCCCTGAATAGAAGAATGAGTGGTCACGTGGTACGGAGGGTAGTATTATATATATTACGCCACAGTGTGGACGAATGAAATCATTACTACTGGGGCATAAACCTGAGACATTCATGCACCGGTATATAATAATATTGTTATTCAACCAGGTTTACATAATGGCAAAGGATTTTTCTATATCATATGATCTCTAAATTATTCTCCCTTTTGTGCCCCTTTCTTTAGTTCTTTAGATCCGGTTCTGTATTATTGGGTTTCTGTTTGTAACAACTCCTCTTTCACATGCATTTTTAATAAATCATCATTTCGTAACAATTGTATTGATTTGCTTTATTGATCGAATAGCAAACTTCCTTCATACAATGGTGAATTCTGTAGTTTACATTTATTTGATCGTTTTAAATTTAGCACAATGTTACTGATCTAGTCTACCGCTATTCATGTAGATTGGGTTAATTGGAGATAAATGTTGATTAAAATTGTTATAAATCTATAGTTTATATGAAATTCTGTAAAACAGCTACCTTTATAGTGAGACATCGCAGTCGTAGATTCCTAACCCATGGAAAAATTGCAGATGGGAACTTTTTTGGCAGTTGGCCACTCTTTGATATAGTAGCCATAGCCATAGAACACTGTGAGGAGGTGGAGGACTGAAAGACAGTGGCTGAGTTAGGGGAGTTTCCCTTCTTTCTAGCTGTAATTGGAGAATACTATGAGGGGGACAATTGGACTGTTTGTGTATAGCACATTTCAATGTTAGTTGAGGTAAATGGTGAGGACATTGATGAAATACTGGGCAAACTCAGCAGGGAATTCCGCAATCCACAAGAACAAGATAAAGCAACCATCCTTTCAATGCCTCTTGAAAATAGAGTATTTATATCTTGAAATATATCTAGATAAGGAACCTTTGATATGATATAAGCTGATTATCATTCTCATGAAATAATACATACCCCACTATATTCATAGATAAACTAGATAATATGTAAATATCCTACAAAAAAGTACTATTTGACGGGTAGGAAAGGAAAGATGGCTGGCATATTCCAAAGCTATCATCTTAGTTTGCTCAATAGTGACGGGACCCCATCCCCACCAGTCTTATCTGCATATATTCTTTCAAGTCATTATTCTAATAACATTTAGTTATATTTATCAAAGGAAGTTCCTATGAGCATTAGTTACATGTAGAATATTCTATATAGAAGACACTAGGTAAGCAACATATTTTAAAAAAAACAACAACATTATGATAGTGACCCTGCATCTATGAATAAACAAATATGTGTGCCAGTTATCTTCTGCCCTGCGGCTTCTGTTGCATCTCTCCCACCTCAGGGCACCATGAAGTTATTTTTCAGAACTTGTTATTCCTGAACTGTGGCATGCAAAAAGGCCTCAAGTTCATCTGGGTGCTATACTGTGAGCCTTTTTAAGTTATGACTTGCCAGGGATTACATTCAGCCACCATATCAATTGTGATATGATATTGAGTCGACACAGGGGGCTTCCTGCTTCAGATAGTGGTAAAGGCCCAACTGTTTGGACTGCCACCCCATTGAATCATTCACTCTCTTTGTTTGCACTGACCCCCAAAAAATATATCTATAAGCATCCAGCTAAGCATACAGAACTCACTTTTCTCCAAGGGCTTAGAACATGTTTTGTAGAGGCTTAATACCTAACCACTGTAGGTCAGAGGTTGGTGAGTCTTCTCTGCTCAACGATCAACAACAAGGGACTCCCAGATCCAAGAATTGTCGACAGGGTGAAATCCATTTTTATCATTACATTATGAGAAAGTGTAAGTAAGGCTTACCTTCTCTTTTATATATTTCCCCCTGTATTCATCTATTGTGACTGTTTTATTCTCTTCCAGCAATATCAATTTTACAATTGTATACTCCTCTCCACTACATTCTATTCAAAAAGGTATCAGTGTTTGTGTAAACACCAAGAGTTATGAAAGTAAACTGAGAACCACTTAACATTGGTTGTAATCATTACTGGAAAGTTCCCTGGCAGTGCTATTGCTGCAAGGTGCCCCCTCCTGGTAAAGACTGCAAGGGGTTGGGTCTGTTGAGTGGTGGTGCATTTACTCTCCAATAAAGGATGCAGGGTGCCAGTGTGTAATGATTTGGGTGAGCTTGTGCACATGAGTGCCATGGGTCTGCCTGGATTGCCTATGTGTATGTAAAGCTGGGTTCACAACAAACGGCAGGTCACTTGCATGTATTCTCTCTCTGAGGAGTGAATTCATGGGACCTCACAAAGGTCTGAAGTTTTTCGGAACCCTTTTCGTGATTAAGTGAGATTATCGGCTTCAGCTAATAATCTTGGTGTTTCTTCGCATCCAGGTGTCAAGGAACATTAAGAGAACTGCTATTTTTCAGGGTGTAGCACAGCTCCCACAGGAATGTGCTAATAACATGCAATAAAACATCTTTATTTAAGTTGTCTGGTCTTGTGTGACTAGGGTTACAGTCTATCCAACTTTCGTTCCGAAAGCTCAAGGAACCAAGCTATGTAATAGTATAGGGTAGCAACATAATCACTGGTTAGATTTACAATCTACTATAGACTTTCAATGTTTTTAAAATGAAAATGTATACAGTATTCTACTATTGCACACAAGAGGTCACCTCTAATGAAAAACACCTTGTAACTTATGGATAAGTTTTTGGCATTATTCAACCTTCCATTTGTGACTGCTGCAACAAGTGTTAGATTACCATAAGGCAGGCTGATTACCATGCAGCCTTGCCTTTGTTGAGAAGATTCATGGTAGAATGGGTAAGTGTTTATGTGTTAAACAATCCATTGAAACAGATGCCATTGAAGCATATCATATGCATGTGAAAAGTGATACATACATTATAAGGCAGGCTGGTTACTGTGCACCTATGGGTTTGTTGATTTGAATGAGTAAAGGTCTGTGTGTGAAACAATCCATTGAAACCCAGGCCATTGAAGCGCATCATATACATGTGAAAAGGGAATTCTCTACTTCTCCTCGAACACAAGCAAGATGCAGCTGACAATGGTTCTAGCTCTCTTTTACTACCTCACAATACGTAAGTAGGACTTGTAAATCAATCTTGTAGATCTTTTAGATTTAGAAATTCTGGAACGTTAAAAATAGTGGCACCCTTTAAACAAGTTTTTGATTTGAGTATCTGACCTGCATGTTATTTATTCAAATCGTGTTTAAGTTCTAAATTGATAAAAGATTGCACCTACACCGGCAATTAAAATATTGTATAGGTGATATGTGCTTTATCCTTGTTGATGAAACTATCTGAAAAACCTTCGCTATCATTGGCTTGGAAATCTTGAGTTAGTTCCAATGATCTTCAAATTCCAGGTATTTCCAATGCTTATCTATTTAAGGCTTTGTCTTCATCTTTCAGGAGGGACTAGAGGATCGAGCTTCTGTTTTACCCATGCTGGTCGACAAAGATGTTTCTGGCTCCACCTCGACATTGTTAATCAACCTGCTGCCATCGAGCTTTGCAGAAATGATGGTGGACATCTCCTCATCCCTGAAGGAATACCAAGTCCTTGGAAGGATATTGCCAGGAAAGGTTCACTTAAGTAAGATAGTTATCATAATTTTCTTTTCTTTAACCAAAAGTCAATAATGAATAATTGGAAACTTTAGGACCAATCAATGCATCATTTCCCTATTTTTGTTAGAATGACATTTATTCAAGTTGATTCAACACCATACTATAATGTGAAATAACTCCATGGTTATAATTCATGAGTATTTTTCAATTCTTTACCCTAGAAACATTTTCCCAGCAATTAATAGGCCTGGAATATAGAGGTAATATAGTGTTAGTCATGTGGCATTTAATAGAGCGCACTTGCTACTGGGCCTGTCAGGAAAGGATCAATGAATCATTAGTTAGTTGCTTCCTTATAAACCATTGACTCTTGGGACATCTACAGGCAAAGGCTTGGAGGTGGATTGAACCATCCTTTCTCACAATGGTGACATCATACTTTTCTATTAAATATCATGCACTGCTGGTCACATACAAGTAATCCCAAATGTCAGATGGTGGTAGAAGCCCATTACAGAACATAGTCCAGGATGGGAAAACCCATACCCAATACAGTTATTAAACTTGTGAGAGGCCCCTGTAGTTCCTTCCTCGCTGTCCATCATTTTAAGAATTTGAATAAGTAAATTCAACTACAAAACCTTCTGGTAAGCCTCTGAGGTCCTACTTTCCTGGGGCCCTGTGGTCAAATGGACCAGGGTGAGGGAATCTCTGGTGCAGAAAGGTGGAAGCACAATACCAACTGTGGGCCCCTTTACATGTGTGGTGGTCGCCGGCCTAGCTGCATGGTAGGTATACTTTCAAAAAGTCTAGTTCCCGGCGATATCCCACCCTAAACACTATTACGTAGGTCGGTTTTGTATTTTCAGCAGATATGAGTTAGCCTAGTCACACAGAACACAACTCCACAACTTAAGATGAATAATAGGTTGTTTATTCAACTGCCGGGAGTGATCCCAGATAGATTACTCCCAAAGTAGAGTCCCCTGATAATGGGTGTCAGGTAGCGCTGGGGAGTCTCAGACTTGCCTACCACCACAAGGCTTGTGAAAACCCTGCTCAACGTGAGGGTCCAAGGGTCTACTCTCTACAGGGAGATGCGTGAGGACAGCCTGTCGACCTACTGCGAACCCGGGGTATATATACTCCAAGTTATGTAATCCCGGCCTCTGCCAAGCCACTCTCGTGTGCGGCGTTGCCCGGAATCACTACGCAGCAAGAATTGACTGTCCGTGCCACCTTCTTAAGAGCGGACAAAAACACTGCGAGATCACCCAACCACTACACATGATACATAGAACTATACTCAGTTCTTAATCAAAGAATTTTGTTGGGAGAATAGTGACAGCACATGCATACACATAGGCAGCAGCAGACCATGTGGCAGACACTGAAGCTAACTCTTTCTGTCCGAGCCTGATTGCAGAGCACAGGCACTATAGGACGAGGCATAATACCTCTATAAACCCCAAGGGGACGAGACTATCGCCGTATGGTGTCTGTTTGTTGTATGGGCGTCACTTAGCAACCTTTAGATACCAGTTACTATAGTTACTTATCGAATACCCACAGAGTATAATGATGAACATGGTATTTTTTTATAAATTGTGAGAAAATGGTGTAAATCTATTCATTATTTCTCATAAAATATAACGTTTGTGATGGTGACACATAAACATAAATATATTTGTAAACAATGCCTGGAGGCATTGCTCGTCCCCTGGGTGGGAATGCCTCCAGGCATTGCTCGGACTGAAAGAGTTAATATTAAGATGAGTTGGATGTTATGGAAGGTTTCATTTATACTATAGTTTACATGAAAATACGCCCGGCATACGCCTGGCATATATAGGTATGCTTTTGTGTATACAAGGTCCTCCTATTCACCATGTGTATACGTCTTATCTATTTGCATATATATGTGTCCATGGTGCAGTCACATATATGTCATATATATGTGGTGTACGAGGCACAACGCGACTACCGAGCAAGTGGCAGAATCGAATTCGCGGGAATGTCGTTCCCGCCGTTTCGCGTTCACCCGTGTCCTACATATCTTGACCGTGATTGGCACACCGCGTCACGTGACCGCGGTCCGCTCTGCGGATTCGCTGTTGCTACGGACGCGTTACAAGTCGGTGCTTGTTGCGCTGATCTTACGGAGGTTTCGCTGGTTCTCGTAGTCTATGTGTGCTATAAGGCCTATGGGCGTTTTATGGCAAAAGACTGGTGGGAAGTGTGAGAACCATCTCTCCTGTGTTCTGCCTGCCATCTGGTGGTTAACGGGAGAACTTGGATGTAGGTTTTCATTAGTGGGAGGTGTCCTATTGTGGATTTCCCGTCTTACTCGTTAGTTTCGACAGTGATATGTCGCTTCAGGTGTCTATTGTGTCCTTCTGAGGTCTCTCAGCATCATGACAGAGCAATGCTTTGGTTCTGATGCTGCTGAAAAGTACTGAAGGTAAGTGTTTCAGTTTATTCGGGTGGTGCTCGACACTGTCACTTGTGTGTGTCGCTGCGGATAAACAACAGTGAGTAATCATTGTGTAAAATTCTTGCCGTCGGATGGGTTTCCAAGCCTCAGATGTCTGACAGCGTGTTGGTTCGGCGTCATTCTGACGGAAAAAATCTTTGATGTGGCATTTGGGTGTTGTTATCCGTATTTGCTATCCATCGTATTGAGCCCCCTTGGTGCTTGGCACCCGAGACAATGAATCCAATTGTATTCAATTTTGTCTCGTAGGCGGCTCACGTTTTTGCTTTGTGGATGTTGGTATATGTAGTCTACTACATATATTTGTACATCCTCCACTCCTTTATGCTCATGCATGTTGAAGTGTTTTGGGACATCGCTGATCCCGCTCTTTTTGTTGATGCTTCTCATGTGTTCTGAGAGTCTCTCTTTAAGCTTTCGCTTCGTTTGGCCCACGTATTGTGCACCACAACGTTTGCATTCAATGCAATAGATAATGTTAGAGCTATTGCACGAAACGTTTGGTGCCTTTCGATTTTGAATGGATTGTTTTTGGTTTTTTTTATCATGGGGCAGTATTTGCACTTCTTTTTAGTGCATTTGTTGTCCCATTTCTCCTTTGCTTTGTTCGCCTCTCCTGGGTGGAACACCGTCCTAGCTCTTACTAGGTGGTCCCGTAGGTTTTTGGGGCGTTTATAGCCTCTCACCAGTTTTGAATGGTAGATGTTTTTGGTCGTGCTCGATTTGCCTAGGATCTCCCAGTTTTTGTTTACTAGGTCCAGTAGGGTTTTGTGTCCCTGTCGGAATGTACTGATGAGAAAAACTTTATCGTCGGTATCCTTTTTCTTGGTGCTCTTTTGCAGGGCTTTTGCCCTGTCTACATTGTCTACCCTTTCTTTGCATTTTTTTAGCAAATCTGGCAGGTATCCTCTTTCTATGAAGACCCTCGCTTTTGTCTTGGCGTGGGCTTCATAGTCATTGTTTTTTGAGCAGATTCGTTTTACTCTCAATAATTGGGAGTACGTTATGCTGTTCTTTTGGGATGCCGGATGGGCCGAGTCATACTTTAAGTACGTATTTTCATCGGTGGGCTTGCAGTATAGGTCAGTGTATAGACGTCCAATGGAGTCTACTTTGACCGTGGTGTCCAGGAAATGTACCTCACTTTCAGAGGTCTCTTTCGTAAAATTTATACTGTGATGTGCTTCGTTCAGATACTGGACCCATTTGTTCAGTTCTGATTTTCCATGGTTCCAGATGAAGAATATATTGTCGATATACCTCCACCAGACTTTCAGTTTCAATGGGTAACCTTCTAGGAGATTCTCTTCTAGACTCTCCATGAACAGGTTTGCATATGATGGGGCTAGTCTGGTCCCCATCACGGTCCCGCTCACTTGGATGTAGTTGGTCCCATTGAACTGAATGTTGTTGTTCTCTAACACCAGTTTTAGTAGCTCAACGATACTTTCGGTATCAGGTTTCTTTTCGGCTTTGCGTTTGGATGTGAGTTTCTTTCTGACTGTTTCTATCCCCTCACCGGGGATGTTAGTGTATAAGGCCCCCACGTCTAGTGTCCCTAATACATCACCTTTCTCTACCTGGCCCACTTCCTGGATTTTTTCCAGGAAATGGTTAGTGTCCTTTATATACGAAGGGATACGTGGAACTTCCTGTTTCAGAAAAAAGTCTACAAATTTGGAGATTTTTTCCGTCGCACACCCGTTGGCTGATACTACCGGCCTACCGGGTGGCGGTAGCTTCCCCTTGTGTATTTTCGGTAGAAGGTGCTCTGGCTACTCTTGTGGTTAGGGCTTCCCCCATTTTTGGGGTCAGCTCTTTGTCCTCTACCATCTGGTTTATTTTCTCGGCTATTTTATTGTGAAGGAAGCTAGTTGGATCTTTGCCTAGTTTATGATACACATTGGTATCATTGAGTGGACGGTGTGCTTCGTTAACATAGTCTAGGGTGTTCATGACTACAGTGGCTCCCCCTTTATCTGCCGGTTTAATGGTAATGTTCTTATCCGTCAGAATGACGCCGAACCTACACGCTGTCAGACATCTGAAGCTCGGAAACCCATCCGACGGTGAGAATTTTACACATATGTCATATATACACCTGATTCTGTTGTATCTACACCACTATCCAATAGTTTCGATCTCTGCCACTTGGGGACAACACTGGTAGCATATTTCATTTTCCATTAGTCAGTAAGTAGTCCTTGGTATATGAAAAAGTCCAATGTTATATAATCAATTTTGATAATAAAATTGTTCTACAACCCTATTTATCATCTGTTCATTAAATACATATAATAAACTCTGCATTCTTTGGTTTCTTAAACGTTTTATACAGGGGTGGTAGGGGGCAGGTCAGTGTTGGTGCAACCTCTACCAACACCCACGAGTACGGGGGCGGCGGCGGGTAGCGATTTAAAAAACTTTTTATCATGTATACGCCCGGCGTATATATATCACATAGAGTATATTTCCTCTTGTATACACCAGGTGTGAAATACAGCCAAGACGCATCCGTATACAAAGGAAAATAGTCTTGTATATGCCTCATACGCTGGAACGAAATATGGACGTATATATATGAAAACATGTCAATTTACAGCCGATACATGCACTTCCGCAATGGCGTATATAGCAATAAACTGCTGGTTTTCGCGCAGTTTTACTCACATAAAAGCCTACTCAAGATACTTGTTTCAGAGCAATGCTTCTAGCACAATGCTTGTTCATTTCAGATCTCCAGACTACTGGGTCTATTGGGTTGGCCTCACAGATAGCCTTCAAGAAAATGTCTGGAAGACAATATTTGGCAAGACGCCAGCCTTTGTCCCAAGCATGGGAAGTAATGACGATCTCAATAACTGCATTCAATTAAGTGCAGGAAGTGGTATTGTTGCACCATTTCCCTGTACCAGTACACGCAATATATTGAGGGTGCTCTGCCAAGGTAATATGCATTTCTCTGAGAAATATTAAACAAAGTAAATTCACTTTTCACATGGGTATGTTGCAAACTTTTTGTTGCTTTATCTTTCTCATGGTCTTCATTTGATATATCAGTCAGATTCTTTTTGTTATGAACAAAATCAAACTGTAATTTAAAAATGGCTAAGTTTAAATTGGTTGACTTAACATCAAATGATTTAATGTCCAATAATTATATACACCTGTTATCAGACTGCAGTTGCTATAGACCTATTGCAGCTACAGTCTGAAAACTACAGTTGCCGTAGAAGTATTTCTATCTCTTAATCATAAAATATAAATCATTCATGGAAAGGATCACAACCATGAAGTCAATAATCATGCCATAAGTAGGCCCTCAATAGTACATTTCACATCAAGACATCTTTAGTAGGAAGTGCTCGCACATATGTAATGGGCACATTACTTTGGAAAAAGTTCCGTATCTGCAGAGCTCAACACCCATGTCGGCCGGTCCAGTATACCACAGGTCAACATCTCAGGTAAGATGCTGTTAGCGATTCCAATGAGATCGGATCAAGTTATGACCCTAAACTTTCGTTATAATTTTTTCGTCCATGCTTCCGTTACCAGATGACATTGGATTTTTTCCCCCTAAACTTGAATAAGTTTCTGAATTCATCTCACCCCTGACATTGACTAATTGGCTAACATTTGTGACACAATCCCCCATTGAGTATTCTTTTTAAATACTTCATGGGCATTGAATACGAGTCCCCAATGTTAAGTCTATGTGGAAAAATTACTAGGGGTGAGATAAAGGACATATTAACAATCTGTTCGCCGTCTTGGTCGCATCGCCTCCTCGTGGTGCAGACTGGATATGCTTGCATGCGAGCAGAACTAAAGCGAACGGGGTGGGGAGCTAGCTCAGTGGTAAAGAGCACTGGGCTTGTAATATCAAGGTTATCAGACTTTGTTGATTTGGGTCCCACTGCAGCCACTTTTCTCCTTCACCCCCAGCAGTGGTAGATTTACTGTTATAACAAAGGTCATCCTTCTCATACCATGTCTATGTGGTGTGGGAAGTAAAAGAACTCTCACTTCAGTAAATGTGTCGGGGTGAGATTTCTACCTGAATTCATCACATAGATTCGATCACCACCCTAGTGGTGTAAAAGAACCTTGAGAAAGTTTGGAAAGGACCTATAATGGTTGACTGGACGTAAAATCAAACAAACAAACAAGCTGTTTCAGGAATAGTCAATGGTGAGTTGTCAGAGAATTAACTTTCGAAAAATTATATTTCACAAAGATAAATCAGGCCAGTGCCCTGTAAATCATGAGATGTAAATCGCAAATTTAAACATTAGCACTTAACAGTTAACACTGGATACACTGACAGTTTTACCACAAATTTAGGGCAAACCAGTCATACTGTCAAGGTAATCCAGTTTTCCTATAATATGAGAAAACTGCATTCCTGTAGGCGAATTATTACTTAACCGAACCCCTGTCCTTTGACATTTAATATGTGAGGTCATTAGACTGAGAATGTGTGGAGAAAGGTTAACCCATTAAGGACGAATGATGCCTCGAGGCATCAACCGGCCCAGGCCGACTGATGCCTCAAGGCATCATTTCTTTTAGATCAATAAAATTGTTTTGACAAGTATTTGATCAATATGCGTTCTAACTCCTTATGGGGATTTTGTAAAAATGTCTCCGAAAGCTTGAAGTGATTTCAAGGATACTAACCTGCAAGTCCAACATGGATGTGATCACTGCACATGTGTGAGAATATGTTAATCACCATTCCACTCTCCAAATCATAGTTTCTGCTATTCGGTAAGCCTGTGTATAACAGAGAATACGATTGGAGAGCAGGGGCATTCAACTGCATTGCCTTATTTACGCCGACTGACGTATCAGTGAACTTCACATATTTATGCTTTTTAAACTGTATCAGGTAAATGCCACACTTTATGTACCTCGATATTTGGCACTTCTATTTGTTATGGGGGTTAATTAATCATCTCCGGAATTACAAAATCTCCGAATCGTAGTCTCTGCTGTTTGGTAAGCATGCCTATAACAATATATAAAGTTCCAGTCTATAGATTCATCCCTATCCTGACCAATTATATTAGTTTCTATCCAAAGAGATTAAGTCATCCAAATTGCTCATGTCTATTAGTAACAAAATGACTGCATTAGGTCAGTCGCCATCTTGTAGTAGCTCCCTCCCTGTCTTGATGTTGACTGTACTGCGGCCGTGTAGTGAATGGCATGATTATCCTCATTATCACTCACTCTAGTTCCTGGTCTGGCCACATGGGGGCAGGGCGCTCTGACATGACACTGACACCTGAGTTGTGAGTGACATGAGCGGCCCTCCTTGGCATGTGCGACAGACCGGAACAAGACTGGTCAGTCCTGATTGGCTGTGGCTCCCACAGCCAATCCCAGCACAGAGTTTACAAGCTTACCCTGTACAAAGATGCCACCTGTAGTGTGTATATAAGTGGATGTTCTTGACTCATAGTAGTATCGTAAACCGGATGAGTTTTAATCTTGGCTCCCGTATGCTACGACTGGCGTTTGGCGTAGTGATATCACGAGGCGGAGCCGGGTGGTATCCGGAACGAAACTCCAGGAGTAGCATATGGGAGCCAAGATTATAACGAATCAGGTTTTGATTTTATCCTACCCCCCTCTACAATATATTAATATCAAAACCATGAATGAAAATCATCAAAATTCAGCAGCTGCCGATCCCGTCGAGTGAACTTATTGTTATCGATTGGTATCTATAAGATCTGTTGTTTCTTTTTAAAAGTGAAAGTTGGTACATTTTTCCGCTACCGAAGTATTTACATACACGGGACATAAAGTTCAGAACTTAAATGTTTAGCAGGTAACCGAATAATATTTTTTATTATATACCGATGCATGTATATCTTACAATTACTAACCTCTGCTAAGCAAATAGTAACTGTAAAATATTCACAGAGTGTGCAGTAAAATCCCATACTGCACAGTGTGCAGTAAGTGCTATCCTCTGTACCACGTGACCTAGAACATATGAAAAAACGCCCCACCCAACGTCCGCTAATCGGAGCAAGTTAAGGTGTGATATCACTGTGAGGCGGATATGACGTTCTCGCATAGCAACCTGCATAGCAACCTGTATAGCAAAACTTTTTTAGTGACTGCTTCCGGGGCATTGACCTCAGGGTTAGTGAAATCAAAGCGTGCAGGACTGGCACATCTCTACTTGTTTGTTATGAGTTGATAATGAATGGATTAACGAATTAGAGGCTAATAAAGTAAAATATATACATTATATTGATAATATTAGGTATATAATAAAGGGAATACTAATATAGTGTACCAAGATTTCAGACCAGAACTCGTTAGTTTTCTAAATCCGTACTAACCGAGCCTGTCGGCTCGGTTAGTACGGGTTTAGTAAACTAACGAGTTCTGCTCCTACATCTTGCCACACTATCCTAGTATTCCCTAATTAGTGTTTACTCTGTTTTGTAGCACAAAGGTCTAAACTCTGATTATATACAGGTTTTGGAATTGAATTATATAGTTATAGACGTCTTTTTGAGTGTTTACTAAGGGTCGCATGGTAGAATGATACAATTGCTGTTATTTTCTCTCTTCTACTATACATATAATAAAATTAAACCAGATACTGGAAATCTATATAGCAGTAGAACCGCCTTGTTGGGCACAATCATCTAGGGTATTATATTTTGCCAGCAAAACCATCAATTATGGTCTATTTATCATGTATACTTCTGGCCGTATCTCCTACGCATACCGCCCACTCCTACCCATGTCGTATTTAGGGTCATACGTCACACTGTGGCGTATGGGATATTGAATCAAGTGACTCTGTAGAATTTCGCCACTTTTAGGTATATGGTAGTGTGCCCAACTGCCTGTAGGGGGAGCCACAACAACTACAACAACTACACACCCTGCACACACACGCCACCTATACACGCACATACACACTACTTCCACACACCTCGCCTTCATGCCCACCTGAACCACCATATAGGCCAGTTTCCATTGGCCGACGAAGAGGGTGTAGATCTTTTGTGTTCTCCTAATAGCCTATTTCCATTAGCAATCACCGATATACAGTCAGCTGGGACCACCAACGAACCTTTAGCACTGCTGACGCAAAATGAAAATAGGCTATTAGGAAAACTCAGAAAATCTACACCAAGTTTGTCGGCCAATGGAAACGGGCCTATAGTCGTGCGGTGTCGGGTGTATATTTTGGCGCTCCACCACCGCGACACCTCAAGACACATCCTGACAATCTTGTATGGTGGTGCAATTACCACTTAAGGGCTGATTCCACCAACACACAAGATGCAGCGAGATTAGTCCCGATTTGTTTGTCTTGCTAGATCGGGCTAGGATTGAATGATCGCGTGCCTATTTGTCGCGATGTGTCTTGAGGTGTCGCGGTGGTGGAGCACCAAAACATGCACCTGACACCGCACGGCTACGTTTTGTGACAACGGAGGTACGATGCATTGCGACACTCTAAGATATTATAAGATATGCCACGATATATCACGACAAATTCATCGTGTTGGGGGACTCACCACTCAAGACGGCAACATCTCTCACCGATCGGATCGACGATGATAATCGGGAACCCTCGTATATTCTTCCCGATCACACCTCCCTGTATAACCTCGTAAAATGTACCGATTGAGATCAATAATGTTTGGCGCTACTGTCAGGCTATGCATTAGATGTTTTACTATATACCCATGCCGTATATCCTGTAAATATGCACCGTTTTGCCATATAACGTAAAAATACGGTACGGAGCACTGGTCCGTACACTAAAATACGGACCACCCTGCCATACAGGTTTATAAAAAAAATTGGTTGTTTATACCGGGGACACACCAAGCGAGTAAAGGCGGCGATCTCTAGAATCGCCAACACAAAGTGGCATGTATGTGAGATATTATACGGAAACTGGCTTACTCTCTTCGTACGTCAAAAATACGCGGTGAAATTGTTGGTCACATACATCCCGATGCCGTAGGCAGAGGGATGTATGTGATCAACAGTTTTACCAAGTATTTTGACGTACGAAGAGAGTCGGCCTGTTTTCGTATTATTATATACCTAAAATGGCGAAATTCTATCTGGTCACGTGATCACATACCCCGTTCGTCACAGTGTGGCGTACGGGTATAAATACGCTATGGGTAGGAGCGGGCAGTATACGTAGTTCATACAGCCACAGGTATATAATAATATTTCATAGTAACATCTCCTAATGATAATTTAGCGCATCGGGAGCAATAATCAGGTGAAATATGAAATAATAACTCACATATAGGCCATTTTGTGTTGGCGATTCCGGAAATCGCTGCGTTTCTCGCTTGGTGTGTCTCCGGCTTAAGCCAAATGAAATTTTTTTTTTAATTTCGGGTGTATAGTAAATATAGAACGACCTACCATGCTTGTACAAGTCACAGAACTCGATTATAATTTACCGTTTGTACGGAACTCGGCATAAATGCCTCGGTTCGTACAAACCGTAAATTATCATCTCGTTGTGTGCAGCATGGTCAGGACGTTCTATATAAATATTTTTTATTATCTGAAGGTAACATTCTTACTGAGATTATAGACATGGCTGTTCACAGTCTTTCATCCTGTAACTACGGCCTTGGGTTGTAGTTACAGTACAAAAGACCTTGAATCACCATCACTTTGGACTCAGTCACTATGTTTCCTCATTTGATAAAAGATCATAAAAGGTTTAAGCCTGGCGTCCACCTATGATAGAAATTTAGAGCAACCGATATGGCACCGATACAAAAAGTAAATATCGGAGACATATCGGGAAGGTGTCTATGACATGCCAATTCACCATGCATTGTATGGGTTTTTATCGGTGTCGAATCGCAGAAACGTGGTCAACTACCCCGATATTATTTGACCTTCCGACGCGATTTTGATTTTTTTATCGGGAGGTGCATCGTAGACCATATCGGAGCCATATCGTAGTAGGTGGACGCCAGTCAATACAGTAGAACCCTACATAAGGGAATATCCTCCGCTCCGGGCAAAAGTGTCCGCTTACGCAGAGTTGCCACTTACACAGGGTTAAAATAAATATCTAATAGAGGGATCCATTCCGGCCAATGGTGTCCGTTAACGCGGGGTGTCTGCTTATGCGGGGTGCCCTTCAGACAGGGTTCTACTGTATTTGGAAACAAAGTTACGGCGCCAGCTGTATTTATAAGGTCTTTCGTCTCGTAACTATGGGCTTACACCATTGCCAAAGGGCCATAGCTACAGGACTAAAAGTCCAGAACAGCCATAACTATAGGTTGAGTTTCCTTATTATCATAAACCTGAAAATCATAACAACAAAAAGCTCCATTTTATGCGCAACCTGACAGTTGGCGCAAACATTATTTATAAATATGTCATGCCTCACAGCGGGTCGTATTTCAAAGAGGTTCGTGCAAAGGTTTATGATATTTTGAACTTTAAGTGAATGTATTGTATACAATCACGGACTTGGGGCATGGGAATGAATTGAAAATAATTTATTCCCAAGACTGACTGCCTGGAAATCAGGGAAATTTGTCCGCCGGCCCCAACTATTCTAAGACAAAATGTGCCGTAACTTTAAAAAAATCTAGTGCACTTAGGACCCTAATTCCAACTGTCCCATGTAGGTATATATCTGGAATCGACTGACAAATACTTTATTAAGGAATAATTTTTTCCCAAGACTGACTGCCTGAAAATCAGGGAAATTTGTCCGCCGGCCCCAACTATTCAAAGACCATAGAAAAAAGGATTGCAAATAAACACCTTAGGAAAGTAAGTCATGATTATACACTCAGGAAAGAATGAATGTATGTATTACAAGTGAAATAAAGAAAGAGCTTGCTCAATTAAAAAAAACAAAAAAACATCAGCAGCGCCACTTTAAATCCTGGTGGCTTAAAATGGAACTATCACCAAAGTTTTCCTAGCGGATCATACAGAAATTAGCGCTCTACCCACGAAACGCACTCAAGCATAGCCGAGGCGAACAGATCGTTGAACAAACACGGGAATGGCCCGCGTTTCCTATCCATAGATATAAGTCCGTGATACAATGATACACCATTAGAAGGAAACTCACGAGATGAAAATAACTTGGTGCATACTCCACTGAGTTTGACTGCAGAGTAATTCACGAAGATGCGGTCAAACGAGGTGGAGTACAGAGTAAGGGGAGTGAGTAAACCTTTTATATTTTTTTAATGTATATGTACATGTATACGCCAAATGTATATAAACTGTATACAACCTACCTATATATTGTGCACAGTATATATTTCTTTTCATATGCGCTGACGTATACAGGGTATACAGGGAAAAGCTGTTATGTATATAGGCTGGCGCACAATATAGGCACATACATATATATACATGTTAATATACATTGTAGAGTATGTAACCAGTGATGTATATATGGAATATAAGCTTTCTTCACGGAGTGATTATTGATTAATAAAATTAATCTCCCATTTTGCCATTCAGTATTAGGTACACTTACTTCACGGCCGTGAAGTACGAGTTCCTGATGTTAAGCCTATGGAGAAAAAAACCAGAGTGGGATAATCAGAAGGAAACCCACAAGATGAAAATATCTTGGTCCGTATTCAACCGAGTTTGACTGCAGAGTGATTCACAAAGTGAAGCTCAGTGAATTACTCCGCGGTCAAACGAGGTGAGTGCGGACCAAGTTATTTTCATTGAGTGGGTTTCTGATTTTATCTCATCCCGTATAACATTATATTTATTGATAAAATAAATCTCCCAATTAGCCATTGAGTATTGGGTACACTACCTTCACGGCCGTTGAGTATGAGTTGCCAATGTCAAGCCTATGGAGAAAAATACCGGGATGAGATAACACAGTCTACGTCACTACGCTCTGACGTAGTGGAAACCTCAAATGTATATTTATAAGTGGTGATCTAAGTCAACCACAAGACAGCCAAGAAAACCGGAATCGATGGGTGTCCTCAAAAAGTCACGACACTCGTGTCGATATGATAGTAAACAATGTAGTAGACAGATTCGCTTTAGCGATCTCTTTACTGAATCATGTGTTTATAGATGACTCATTCACTGTAGGTCTAAGTATAGGTGATATATTCATCACTGCACCCTATACCTGTACGCTACGCCCAGTTCAACAACACGTCCAGTCCTTATCTATTATGCTATAGCCTCTCTGACGTCAGTTCCGGTTACGTAGTGTGGTGGGATCACTCTCCTAGCAGAGATCCAGCGCTCAATTTCCTGCGGCCGCTTAGGAAGGGAACATTCATTAATTATGGCCGGGGGCACAGTTTTTGGAACACCGACCGGTCAAAAAGGAGTTGCCCCCCCCCCCCCCCTCCTTGGAATACCAACACAAGATATTGGCTCCCCCTTGGAATACCAAAAAATGTTTATCCCCCCCCCCCCCTGGAATGCCCAAAATAAAAGTCCCCCCCCCCTAAAAACTGTGCCCCCCCTCCTGCCATAATTAATGAACGCTCCCTAAGCGCTGTCGCCGCGAGAGATCTGCTGGGAGAGTGTGGTGGGATGAGAAGGGCGGCCGAGGCTGGTGGCGGAGCATTTAGTGCGCAGGTCCGATCGTGGGGAGTTCCATTAAGCACGGCGGCAGTCCAGCAAGCAGACGACAACCAACAAAAGCGCGCGAAATAAGGTACGTCCTCCGCCATGCAGCCCGCTCTGTATGTTCACAGCTCTCTCTACATACAACGGTCGTGTGCAGGTCTTATCTGTAGCTCATGGTTGTTGTATTCCTAGTCGGGAACATTGTGGCTAGGTGGGTGGTGGATATGGAATAATAGTTTGGATCCTGGATTGGGAAAGCGGGACAGAGTCGGCAAAAGGGAGTGGTGCAGGGTGGGTGGAGGGGGAGGTGGGCGGGGGTATGCATACATGCAAGCATACACGCTATTCGGTATATAGCTAAGGAAGATTATCTATATTCATGTATTATTGTATTATTATCATTGTTGGAATCCAAATATGGTCATTTATTCCACACGGTCCTATTCCAGTCCCCCATATTGATTAACAGGTGAAAAGCTGCAGTGGTTCTCACCTGGTGAATGCTAATTGTCTCCTGGCACCCCCTCCCTGTCTCTACAGGTGTGTATGGTCGGGGGTGGGTGTCCAGGTGTGCCAGCCTTTCTACCTGTACAACTCAGTCCCACCACCTCCCGATATCAACTCCCAGCCCAACACTCTAAACCTAGTTCTGATCAATTATCATCTACAGGTTTTTACCAACCTATATAAACCTTGGCCTTTTGTGTGTGTATATATATATCAACATTTACGACAGGATCATTTTCTCTGAACATACCAGGTTAATTTTTGCCCAGTAGAGACAAAGTTCTCTGTCGGACACGCCCTACTTAGTATCCTAAGCCGGGGACACACCAAGCGAGAAATGCAGCTATCTTTGGAATCCCCAACAAGAATACGTGAGCTATCATTCCATGATGATATCACCCACCGGTGATTCACGGTCCCATGAGCAATTATCAGGTGAAATATGAAATAATAGCTCTCATACTATCGTAAAACTGGATGAGTTTTAGTCTTGGCCACCGTATGCCACAACTGGAGTTTGGCAAAGTGACTTCATGAGGCGAAGCCGAGTGAAGTTCTGAGCCAAAACTCCAGGAGTGGAATGCAGTGGCCATGATTAAAGCGAATCAGGTTTTGATTTTATCCTACCTCGTCTCCTCGATTTTGGAATATTACGTGATAACAATTCTGTATGCCACTAGTGGCATATAAAACTCAGTATGCCAGTCAGCGTGGCATACTGAAACTCAATGTTAAACCTATGAGATTTTATGTTAGGGGTAGGATAAACGCCTTTTCCTTGGCGATTTCGGAGATAGCCGTCATTTCACACTCAGTCAGATCAAATGATTGTGTTGTCGTTCAGAGAACTGGGACCTCTGTTCGGTATTGATTTTATTATGTGTCAGCTGGGAAGGAGGCATGGCAGTATAAAGCTTACCTATATGTGTGTGGTATATGGGGCCCTCACAAGTCGATACATCTGCCAGATGCTTGGATGAGTAAATAAGGCCTATAGACCTTATTGGGGTATCCCATAATTCAGTGTGTTTACAGGATCCGGTGTCAGCTGGTTTCCGTCGTTGTATGGTGATATACCCATATCCCACAATTATTGCAGTTTAACGGTTTTTATAGACAATAATCGATGGTTTTGTGGACAGGCGGCCGTAAACCACAAGGGGTTGACGCGTAGTAATACACGAGCGCTAGTGGTTTACAGAGGCGCCTGTTCACAAATCATCGTTTGTTGCATTTATTATCCATCTTTTCAAATAAATTAAACCCAGTAATTGCCATTTTAAAGGGTATAACAATAGGGACTATTTCTTTGCTCTGTAGCAAAAGGGACTATTTTCCCCGCATACCATGGTTTTGAGGCCGTATACCACAGGTTAAAATCCGTATACCACAGTTATGGTATCTGACAGGTTTTACACAATGGGTCGTGGTTTACTGAGTCCCCATACCTTTTCAATGGGGGCTTTGTATACGATGTATAATAAATGAATGTTCTCCACGCGTGTAATGTGGAGTGAATATCACATCAGCGTCCAAAACGTTGCTTTCTGTAATTATCTCACCCCTGTAACACTAAATGTATGGACGACACAGAGGATATAGACCATGGAGAATAGACCGCAGTACTCATACGGGTATGGAGAATGAGAAAAAAGTCTGCGGGGCAAAAATACCAGGGGCGAGATAAAGGGACGTATTTTATGTGTACGTACATGCAGAGCTTATCGTATAGATTGTTGGTTTTTATTATCCATCTATCACAAAGTCCTCCTTGTAGATGAATGATGCCACTGTAAACCACTACCCATTGTGTCTAGCTGTCAGAACCCATGTAACCATTGATTATAGATTCTATATCCATCAATTACGGAAAAGTAGACCCCCAAACAATGTTCTCTGCATGGAGACCGAAAAAATAGTCCCTAATGGTAGACCCTATAAAATGGCGATCATTGATGGATGATGAATATAACAAACGATGGTTTTGTTAACCCTTTAAGGGCGGATGATTCCTGAAGGTATCATCCGGCTGGGGGTGGATGATGCCTCAAGGCATTATTTGCTAGATATTTATATAAATATTTTTCAAAAGGAAATATTTTAACAATTAACTTGAGATTTTCACAGAATGTAGGTGTAACATCATATTTTTTAATTATAAATAATAGAAATAAGAATATTAATAATAGCATATTATATCACGTGATAAACCTTCGAATTTTGAGTTCAGATGACAATACCCCCCCCCCCCCCCCGTCCCCTAGAACTATACATAGTCACTAGTAGCCGTCCCCAAGTGTGGAGTTCTGCCATAGGCAGCCGTCCTTAAAGTGTTAACAGGGAGCTCTGTCAACTATCCAAGTTGACTTCGTGATACACCCGTTAACTGTCTCACGGCTATGGATCGAGTGCGGTTCAGATTTTATCTCAACCTTATCACTGACTAATTTCCTAACGTTCGTGACATCATCATCCATTGAGTACATGTACTTTTTTACATTACTCGATGGGCGTTGAGTACGAGTTCCCAATGTAAGTCTATGGGGGGGGGGTACCAGGGGTGAGATAATATATTATAATGTCACGTATTTAATACCCGCTGATAGGCATATCATATTCATACAATATATATTACATATGATAGCCATATATTAATCATATGATTCGGCAAGGGTGCGGCGTATTCCCCCATTCGTGCACAGTCATTTAAAACTTGGTCTACGACCTCGTGTTAAATGGCCAGGGACAGGGGTTCAGTAATAATTCGCCCGCAGGAACACAGTTTTCTCATATTATATAGATTCCTGATTTTTACTGTGAGCGCTGTTGTCATTTGTTTTTGTTGTTTTCTTGTTTGCAGTAACTCCTAAACACATCATCATGGCTGAACTAAGCTGCGGCGGATCTTGTATGAAGTACATCCTGTTCTTCTTCAACATCATCTTTTTCGTAAGTACCATTTCTATGGTTACCATGAAACCAGGGGCCCGTTTAATAATCTACGATTGTACACGTAGATCCTTTTCTTTATCCTACCCCTAATAAAAAACCGCCATAGACTTAACATAGGGACATTTTATGTGGCAGGCCGTGACATAAAGTGTTTTTTATGCCACTAGAGTAATAACAATATTGACCAATCAGAGAGCAGGATGTCAGCTACTATGAAAAAAGGTTCTGTTGGTCATTGACTCAATATTTATCTTTTAGTAATACAAAAGCATAGACGAGGTAGGATAAATACGAAACCGAACTCAAGTTAGACTTGTCAATGTCGATGCCACTCTGGTCAGTTCTGCTCCTCACTACACTCGGCTACGCCTCGTGTAGTAATATGCGACCTTCCCGTCGTGGCATAAACATTGTCAAGTCTAACTCTCGTTTGGTTTCTACTAAGTATGCCATGAGACGCAGGGACAAAGTGGGTCAACTCCCAACTTTATTCAACACTTATGGACGACCTTATGGACCTAATAGTGTCTTAGCGAATGAACTTGAATATTATAAGACGATAACCTTTTTACGAGATACAGTAAAGGGTCTTCATGCACGATCCCAGATTATTATTGACATAATTGCTGTGCACTTTGTGGTGAGGAATGTTCCCTATCTTCGCCTCGTTCCCATCCCTACGCGCTGATCCTGGTGGATTATGTAAGACGCGCTAACCACCACATGACAGATAACGGCTACCAAGATGTACACACGCCGAATCATCAGGGTCACATCCAGGTTCTTATCTTATCTCATACACTGTGCAAATCACATAGACCCTATTGAGGTATCCCAGAATACAGTCTGTTTACAAGTCCCGGGGTGCGCTGGTTACCGACGTTATATGGTGATAGACCTTGAACCGTAACCCGAAATTATTGCAGTTTATCGGTTTTTATAAATCTTCAAGTGGGAAATCCGATATCAGAAATGGAAATTTCAGCCATTTCTACGAGTTCTTCAAATATAAATGGGAAAACTATGGTTCATGTTGTTGTGGTGAGGCCAGCCAGTCATGAGCGGAACTTGTATTTATCCTGGGCGATAATAGGGAGGCTAGTAACCTCTGGAGGGCGTATGTAGGCATGTAGACTGCCTTATTATAGGAAATGGATAACTTTGTAGAAAGTATTTCATTTGTGGCAGGAATAGAGGGAAACTATGTCCCGGTGAGAGAAAGTCAAAGTAATGAGGTAAGGCTCAGAAAAATTACTGCCCAAGGTTTAGGCCGTGGGCAGTAATTTTATCGAGTAAAATTGACTTTCTCTCTCCAGAAACTTGATTTCCCTATTCTTATATACGTTCAAATGTATTTTAATAATGATTAATAGCATTGTTTTCTTACCGGCCATCAAACGCAAAGCCAGATCCAACCTTATTGAGTAACTTAACACTCTCCCCACTGCGCTTTTCATATGAATTTTGTAAGAGCTGATCTGATTGGTCTAAACGTCAACCTTGGGTAGTAAACGTCAGTCTTGAACAGTAAACATAAGTTTTTCCACCCCCTGCAGCATGGTGAAACCATAAAGTGTTCGGCCATAATTATATCGGAACACCGGAACACCTAGACCTGGATATTATGATAAACCCATTGGCAAATGTCCTATTTTCACTGACTAGGAGGACAAATTCCGTTCGTCTCCGATTGACCAGATAATGTCCATACTTCCCCCTCCGTACTACGTGATCACTGTCATTCTGTCACTCTGCTATTTAGTGAGTTGTAGAATAGCATTCTTAAATATTTCTAGGTATAAAGAGACACAGTGAGTGTGACTGAATGGAATCTGTTTAGAGATATCTCCAAAATATCTCTGAACAGATTCCATTGAGTCACACTAACTATGTCTCTATATATTACTATATACCTATGAGCAAATGTCTCACTTTTACTTACCAGGAGTACAGATTCCGTTCGTCACTGAGTGACGAAAGAATATTCATACATCCCTCTGTACCACGTGACCACTCATTCTACTGTTTAGTGAGTTGTAGAATGGCATTTTTATTGATTTCTAGGTATATAATAATAAAGAGACAGAATGAGTGTGACTGAAATACATCTGTTCCTCGTTCTTCGAACTTGGGGAGTATTTCTGATCAGAATATCTCTGAACAGATTCCATTCAGTCACACTAATAATGTCTCTGTATATTACTACACGTCAAATCCTCGTGACAGTATGTGAAACCAGTTATTATTATATACCTATGTCCGAATATCTTTGAAATACTGCCCGCTGCTAGGGGTGCAGTAATAATAATGTTCGTGCCCGCTGTAAGAATGACTTAATAAGTCATTAAAATGTAGTTTTTTTCATCATTTAAGGTAATAATAATAACCAAACGTCCTGACTGTAGACGAAAGATTCTCGTTCTCGGTCAGTCGTCGATTTCATACTGCCTTCCGCCCATGGCGTCAGGCAGTGTGATATTGACGACTGACCTCGAACATGAACCGTTTCGTCCAGAGTCAGGACGTTTCCTAATGATATCGTGCCGTATTCGCCTGCAGTCCACCCCCGGTCTAGCAGCAGCGATGGCGGTACCATCCATGTTGACATCCCTGTATACAGCACCCCCACATCTGGATGGCTGACGGCTCATATTAATACAGCTGTTTATACACCACTTAAACAGTGCCCCCTACTCTAATCCTCCGATACTACAGACATCATGTCACTAAACATACATATCTAACATTTATCTCACCCCAGATATTTTTTCTCCATAGACTTAACATTGGGAACTCGTATCTAACGCCTATTAGATATTTATGAAAAATATCCAATGGGGGATAATGTCACAAATGTTAGCCCATTAGTCAATATTAAGGGTGAGATAAATTCAGAAGCCCATTCAAGTTTAGAGTCAGAGCTAGATCCCATCTCATTTGAATCACATAGCAATTCACGCGGCTTCGCCTTGTGAATTACTACATGATTCAAACTCAATGGGATACGGGCTAAGACCCTAAACTTTCATGGGTTTCTTCTATAGTATCTTATATCATAACTCCTCGAGGAATACACTTCGTGTAATATCAAGAAACAGGATGCTACATTCTGAAAAACCACAATCATTTTTTTTTTGTAAATATGTTTTGATTCTTAGTATAAACTCGTAGCAAGTAGTGTAACATGTATTTTGATATTATCATTACTACAGTAGAACCCCGCGTAAGCGCACACCCTCCGTTCCGGGTAAAAGTGTCCGCTTACGCGAGGTTAATATAAACATCTAATAGAGGGGATCGTTCCGAGCAAAGGTGTCCGTTAACGCGGGGTGACCGTTTATGCGGGGTGTCCGTTAGGCGGGGTTCTACTGTATTAGTATTATTATCATTATCATTATATACCTATGCGTGAACTTCTAAGCAATACTGCCAATGGCTATGGAACAGTATAAATAATTTTCGGATGCAATGTCAGACTGCATAAAATGGCGTCTTTTTTTTAGTGTTTTCAGGTATATGATAAGGAGACTAAATCACTGAGACCGTACTGATACCTGTTATCAGTCTTTCATGCCAGAAATACAGCCCTTTTGGTGTGCGATCATAAATATGACATGAGTAGCGGTGACTGGTATGCGTAGAATATACAGCCATAAGTATATAATAAATAGATAATAATCAATGGTTTTGTTGGCATGTGCCCAGAAACCACAAGGGGTTGACACATCGTAATACAAGAGCATTTATTGTTCTAAGGTAAAGGTATAGAATGGAGTATGTATTGGAACCAACCTTATGGCTTATCACTCCCCTGGTATTTCTATCCCAAGTGCTGAACATTGGTAAATCGTTCTCCATGCCCCTACAAGTATTACAGTCCATTCACAATGGTCTATGACGTCATATATATATATAATATGTCATCCATTCTTTTAGTGTGTACAGAGGTGAGATGAATACAGAAGCTGCATTCTCCAACTTAAAACTTGTTGGCTTCTTCCTTATTTTGTAATTATAAAGTAATGTGTAGGAAACCAAAAGTGAAACTATACATCTTCAACTGTGTCGGTGGTAGACAGCGATGATTCTATTTACGAATCAATTCTGAATTGGGAAGTGTACATGTTTTACAACGTCAACCTGATTTGGCTTACAGAGTAGCCTGTCCACAAAACCATTGTTTGTTGCATTTATTATCTATCTTCTAAATTAAACCCAGGAATTGCCATATTAAAGGGTATACAATAGGGAGCACCAAGGGACTATTTTCCCGTATACAATGGCTTTGAGGTTGTATACAATAGATTTGAAATCCATATCATCATATCATCACTCAATTTCATATGATTGTTTATATGGCATGAGTTGTCTTGCGGAATGATATCACGAAGGGGAGCTGAGTGATATCCGTAGCGGAAGACAATGAACGCCATGTAAACATTTTTTATAAAATTGAGTGATGTTTAGATTATATCCTACCCTGTCACGCATTTAAAACTTCATATGTCACCAATGGCATATAAATATTTTATGGAATAACCGTGGCATACAGTCACACCATGTTAAGTCTATGGAGATTTATATGAGGGGTAGGATAAAGAATGGTTATAATATCTGACAGTTCTTAAACAATGGGAAGTAGTTTACTGAGTCTCCATACATTTCCAACGGGGACCTAATATACGATGGATAATAATCGCCAACCTAACGACTCTCATTGTTCTTTTTCTAATACATGCTGACAGGTGGCACAGACACGAACATGATGACACACATTTCCCGTTGTTATACATGTGTACATGGTTATCGTGGTGTATCTGGTACCGATCCTATATATATAATAGTCCCTGATGTCATCACTCTCCCAGCAGATATCCTGCGCTCTACTTCCTGTGGCTGCTTGTATCTCTGCCCCAACCTGCCTTTTTGGGCTGAAATCTGGCCAGTTTTTTTTTAAATACCCCAAATTTTTAGCGCTTTGGAGGAGTATTTTGTGGTTTACATGTGAATATATATGCACATATTTATATGGTAAATGATATACACTCATTTCTGTTATTTATTATATCAAATCAGGTATAGTCTTAGGGATTACTTTCTTCATTGGAAGGTACCTCATGTGTCAACATAACACATGTGCTCACTCGAAGGGGCAGTCTACTCAACTGTAGATTCACATCATAAAGTGGTTTAGAGATGAAAAAGTAACAGCTGGATTGTCTGTTAACCCCATTTAACAATTCCTTTATGTCCATAATCATGATATGTGAGTTGTTCGACTTGTATAACATTTTGACAGTATCCTTGTTTTGAATCTAAAATGTTCGCTAGTCTCCCCTGTTTTTAGTGGGCACCCAGGGAACTAGCGTTGGGTTGGGGCAGAGACTAAGCCAGCGCTAGCGCCGCGAAAGATCTGGTGGGAGAGTGTGATGTCATTGCATTTATCAAAGTAGGCGTTAGTACACCGAGCAATATAAGTGCATGGTATTTATACCCATAGTGTCACGCTCTCTAGGGCGTTGCACTCGATACCAAACCAACCATATGAGTAATTCCGTCTTTGTTCACAGACAATAGGATAATAATAGGACCTAGTAATTATCCCATTAACGTATTTCTCCACTTTACCTGTATTTGACAGTTATAACAGGTACACTGGCTTACAGGGATAGATACTCTGCAACGCAGAAGGGAGGAATTAACCCTCACCTTCATGGGGAAAGTTTATCTCAAGGGCATATTGGATGTAGGAGACGAATTAGATCAAATAACTCAAGATCGTATGCGCTCTAATAATCAAAGGATGTTCAAACTGCCAAGACCCGGGACTGAGCATTGTAAACTGTCACCCCCCAACATCTCATCAAGTCATGTATTCATATTATAATACTCATAAACTATATTTTCTCCTGTTATTCTAAAGGTGTATTTATAATTATAGACAATGTAATGTACGACAAGGCATGTTGTAACCAGCAAAATGGAACGCTAGCGAACACACTGCATTGTTCAAGTAAACTAAACTGGAGATAAACTGGATTGTTGCAGTGTAGATAGCGAAAGACCGGGGAACTAGCTTAAGTTAGTAGCAGAAACTGACTTCCGCACTACCAGTCTAGTTTGACTTTCGCTTCAACATCGACTTATTTTGGTAAGTTATTGAATATTTACAAATATTTAGAGGTGTATAGTACAAGTGAAACTAGTTAACCTAATTGGGATGGGTGCTCGTCCCTTGTTACTTTCTCTAAAACTACCGCATTCGCTCTACGAGCTCATGAGGCAGTTAAAAGGGGGGGCGTCCACCAACCACGACAAGGCTACGACAATGGCCTTCCGACAAGGTCCACGACAGGCCTATGATTGGAAGGCCTGTCATAGCCTTGTCATGGTTGGTAGACCATAGTTCCCGACAAGAGGCTATGACAAAGCCCCGACAGGCTGCGACACGAAGCTTGTCGGGGGGGGTTGTCGGGGGCCTTCCGACAAGGTTGTCGTGGCGTGTCGTGGCGTGTGACTGCTAAAACACCACTGGTTTTCTCGATCTCACTGTCGTGGTGTGTCGGTTCCATGGACGCCTTTTTTTCGGCAACCAGCGACGTCTACGACACGCCCTGACAACGCTGTCTCAGAGCTCCCCTCCTCACGACAAGGCTGCGACAAGGCGCCGATTGAAACTTTCTTGTCGGCGCGTGTCGCAGCCTTGTCGTGGTTGGTGGACGCCCCCCTTTAGTGAAAGTCGCGGGACGAGGACCCGTCCCAATTAGGTTAACTAGTTTCACTTAAAAACTATCCCTTTACTATCTGCTTGCTGTTCACTATGATAGTGAGAACAGAGCAGGGAGCCAGTGTCCCAGGGTCTTAGAGGTGTGCCCAGTTGACTATAACCAATCACTCAAAACCAAATTAACTCAAGACCCTTGATATGTTTTGATCTTAGACTCAGGCAGTTAGAGAAATGGCAAGTTGAGTTACAGAAAACTATCCTTAGTCTAAATCTAACTCAAACCTTTAAATTGTTATTCATTTATAGTTGCACGCTCATTCATCAATGATGAACATACTTTTGGCTCCTAGTTTTCATGCAGTACGCTGGATGTCTATATGTGACCACTATTTAGGCTATGTATATAGCGTAAGAAAACATGCTCTAATAATAGCAGTCAAACCAGAGCAGAACTTACACAGTGGAGATAACTTCCTTCATGAGATTTAGACTTTTTTTATTTTAGAAATATGTCGTGATTCTTGGAATCAACATACATCTACTTCCCGTTTTTAACGATGTAATCGATCAAATAAGAAACGGCTGTATACAAAATGAAATGAACAGAAGCCAAATACCTCGTTCTTTTCCATATCAATTGAAGAAAATGAGCAGGTATCCTTGTGTATTATGGACCTTGATTTGTGGTTGCTATTGTTGTGACCACGTCAGGAGAACTGCCTATGGGTGTAATTACTTTTTTATGCTGCTCCGCCTAATGCCCCAGTCACACTGGCGTAAAATTCGGCGTTTCTTCTACGTATTTGAATTGTTGGAGACCACGTATTAGCTACGGATTTGGGACGTATTTGTTTGCTTTTCTTAATGCCCCAGTCAAACTGGCGTAAAAAACGCCGCTTATCTACGCTTCTGTACGCATTGGGGCGTTTTTCGGCGTATTCCGACTCTCCTTTACGCATCTCCGCGTATTGCCGCGTTTTGCGGCGTATTTTGAGATTCTAAAATGCGTAGAAGTACGTAGACGTGCGTACACGGAAAAAACGCCGTTTTTACGCCAGTGTGACTGGGGCGTAACAACGACCGACTTGACTGGTATATGTCAGCGGTGTTCTGCCTTGAATAATAATTTCAGCCGGTATCAGAGAGAAGTGTTTACATTGACTACAGTCAATCATGTAAAGTGGAAAACTGACTTGGTGTTTGATCTGTGAATTGTCACAAACTTACCGACCGGGACATACTTTGTTTTGCCTTGTGAGTTTGGTCCACAACCAAAACATATATACAAAATATAACCATGATTTCGATCTGAGTGGCCGTATTCTCCGCGTAGTTGTCGCGTAGTAAAACTCCAAGCAATAGCGAGGAGTATTACGTAGTGTCAACTACAAAGAGAATACGGCATTTGTTGTATTTATTATCCATCTTTTGGAATAAATTAAACCCAGCAAATACCATATAAAAGGGTATAACAATAGGAACTATTTCTTTGCTCTATAGCTCAAAGAATTGCCATATTAAAGAATATAACAATAGGGACTATTTCTTTGCTCTGTAGCTCAAAGGGACTATTTTCCCGTATACCATAGCTTTGAGGCGGTATACCACAGATTTGAATCTGCATACCACAGTTATGGTATCTGACAAGTTTTATATGATGGGTCGTGGTTTACTGAATCCCCATACATTTTCAATGGGTACTTCGTATACGATGGATAACAAAACACCAGATAATATTGTGTATGTATTGCTTGCACCTAACAGTACAGCTGCCCTGGCAACAGACTGAGGATAGAATGCCACCCTATCGGCGACCCCAGACACTGAATCACTCATTAACTCGCTGGTCTCACGGACAACGTAATGCCGGGATACCCTGATAACCGTATCACTAGTCCCTCCTCTCACCCGCCTCGTCCTGTCGTGTCGACAAATAGTGTTCACAAAGTGAGGTACCACTCCAGTCTCTAACTGGTACGAATTGGATACCTACAAGAGGGTTACGTATTGCACACATTCGTCCCTGGTTAATAATTCATACGCATGTGTATATGCTAGTTTCCATGTCTCCTATGGCATCATTATTGTGTATGTAACAAATTGCGATTTTTTTATTTTTTTATCTTTTTAAAATTTGTATTAGGGTCTGTTAGCATAATATGAGGACACATACTTACTGTGGGTGAATGTTAGTTTCCATGTCAACCATGACATCATCATGTTGTATCGAACACATTGTAATTTTCATCTTTTTTTCTTTTTAAATCGTATTTAGGGTCTGTTAGTATACTATAAGGCAACATACTTACTGCGGGTGAATGGATGTTTGTTGGTGGTGTTTAGTGCTGGAGATGCCACGAAAGACCGATAACGGCATCAATTCCCCCGGAGTTCCCTATTATTATATATCTGAAAATAATAGTAAAAAAACATCATTTTAATTACATTCATGGAGTCATTTACTGCGGCACTAGGGCGTGACCTTATTCTGATTATTATACACCTGTGGCCGTATTTCCTACACATAGCTACATGTAGGGTGTATAGCAGCTAAAAACTGACTTGTGATGTAATGTAAATCATCCTACCCCTAATATAAAATCCCATAGGCTTAACATTGTGTTTCCATATGCCACGCTGACTGACATACAGAGTTCTATATGTCTCTAGTGGCATACAGAATTTTTATCTGGTAATATTCCAAAATCGAGGAGACGGTGTAGGATAAAATCAAAACCTGATTCGTTTTAATCTTGGCTACCGCAATCCACTCCTGGAGTTTAGGCTCCGGACTTCACTCGGAAAATACCAGGGGTGGGATAAACAACAATAACCATGCTTCCGTGCAGAAACTGGCCTAGTGTTTTCCAACATCAAAAATACACTGTAACAGTATTGATCGGATACATCCCAATAAAGAAGGCAGTTATTCTCGCCGCCTATATGCCGCATAGCTATTGTGATATGGAGGCGGCCATCTTGTCCTCTGACACCATCCAAAACACCAGGTGCATGGTGGGATCAATTATCAATGGATTTTATCAAATGGATTTTTCCTGGGCTTGCCATGGGAGAATTTCAGTATCATCTCAATATTATGTGTCTATAGAATATAACAACTGATGAGATTGGTCCCCCCCCCCCCCCCCCCCCCCACGACTACAGTGGCGCTATCTCACAATTTCCTGGTAAATGATGGCGGAACTAACTATCACTCTGTGCCTATAAAATGCCGGACTACGTAGACATGCTGACCGTTGTAACTGGTACTTCACTCGGGCTATTTCACCACAAACATCTCTTATCGTAGAGACATTGAGTCAGACCATCCCTTATCAGCTACCAAAGGTCAACTGTCAATGTCAATGATGTGTGCAGACAGAGACAGGACCTATTATAAGACCGTCCCCATTGGCCCAGGAATATGGCACCGAATATTTGTGTTCCGCTAATAAAGTATGTCGCTGGTGCTACCAACTGAACGTTGGTATAAAGAAATCAGTGCAGTTGTTTTGGATGTATTTCTGGTGTCCACACTGAGGAAATCTAGGCATTTTGATTCTGTCTGCTGTTTTGCTATCCATCGTAAACAAAGACCCCATTGAAAATGTATGGGGACTCAGTAAACCACAACCCATTATATAAAACAGATACCACAACTGTGGTATACGGATTCCAAACTGTGGTACACGGCCTTAAAACCATGGTATACGGGAAAAATAGTCCCTTTGTGCTGGGGTTTAATTTATTCGGAAAGATGGATAATAAAAGCAACAAACAATGATTTTGTGGACAGGCGGCTCCTGTATTACCAGACGTCAACCTCTCGTGGTTTACGGCCGCCTGTCCACAAAACCATCGATTATTGTCTATGACTATTGTGGTGTTTCCACCTGCCGACAGAATGGCCACCGTTTATCATGTACGAAAGCCAGTCGGTGGTTCGATTTGAGAAACTATCGGTGCACATAATCGGGGATGGTCAGCAGAAATGCTGCTCGTTTTTAATGAAAATTAAGGTAGTTGCCGACCGATTTTCTTCTCCAAAATTACATGATATGGCACCACCGACCGATTTTAAATTTTTTTTTATTTCACTTCTTTCAAATTTGGAAGATCTTCCAGTGAAAATATAATGGTTTTATTTCGTCGGTTGTAAAAAAAAAGATCGGTCGGTGGTGCCATATCATGTAATTTTGGAGAAGAAAATCGTCTACCCTTTCTGTTTCTACCTGACGATTATTATACCAAAATAGACACTAATTTTTTCATACCTAGCAATGGGTGTATATGCAGTACACACCCATTAAGGGGCACCCCACGTTAATGTGATTTTCCCATGTATTGAGCGGTTTTAACCCCGTGTAAAGGGCCATCCCACGTAAGCGGCCACCCCGTGTAAACGGTCGGTTATTTCGAAACAGAACTCTCCTGAATCGCGTTTAAGGACACACTCTAGTCCCACACTATGCGATATGAGGGGCGGTCCGGAGACAACACTCCAGATTATCTAAGTGTTTGTTTATGGAATGTGTGTGTACGGGATAGACTGAAATCCAAACAACCAGACACCGCACACCGGGCTGTGTAGGCCCTGTAGGCGTCCTGTAGGCGTCCTGTAGGCGCTGTGGGCTGTCTGTGTGGTTATAACAGTTTATTACCCACCCAATACGGATTCCCCATACTAAGCCTATGGAGCCCACAGATCGCTACTGAGTAGAATATGGACAGCTCTATTCTCCCAGGAGAATACGGCTTTCCGGCCACCTGACGGGCAACATAGGAACTATTTAATATAAATAATGCGTAGCACTTGCGTCGAATTTAAATTATTCATAAGATTTTTTCCCCCTAATAATTAGTCGAAAGGTGAGTATTAAATACAATACTGCTATGATTATGATCTGTGTGGCCGTAGTTGACGCTACGCAAAACTCCTCGCTATCGCTCGGAGTTTTACTTCGCGTCAACTATGCGGAGAATACAGCCACTCAGATCGATACCATGGTGATATTGTTTATCTCACCCCTGGAATAAATGTCCATAGGCTTAACATTGGGATCTCGTTCTCCATGCCCCTTCAAGTATTTCAGTCCGTTCTCCATGGTCTATATCCTATTTGTTGCCCATTCATTTAGTGTGTACAGGGGTGAGATAAATACAGAAAGCAACTCGTTTTGGTCAAAGAAGTCGTTCTCCAACTCGTTTGAATGTTATGTGATATTCACTCCGCATCAAACTCGTGGAGAACGACGACTTTGACCAAAACTTGTTGGTTTCTTCTTTAGTATGTCTCTAGACCTGTGTACCCGACCGGTATACTATAACCACAGACGCCAACGCAAGGCTTAATATACCAAATAGCCTAAACAGCGATAGACTGAAAACCCCGTGCAAGGGAGCCACCCCGCGCAAGCGGACACTTTCCTCTGAACGGAGGGTGACCCCTTAAGCGGGGTTCTACTGTAGATGCAGATGAACCCTGATGTTTATAGTGCTCAGAATATCTACAATAGACGTCGAGGATTCTTACTAAGGGGCCATCCACAAAGTTCGTACGCATCGAGGGGGTGGGTGGGGGGGGGGGGGGGTCAGAAATTTTGGAAAATCTGCGTATGCTCCATTTTTGTTCTATTGCGTACAAGATTGGGAGAGGGGGTGGGGGGTCCAAAATTTCAGAAATTCTGCGTACGTACTTTATGGATGGCCCCTAATGACTGCTGTATCACAGAATCAGTCTCTGACTTCTGTATGAGTCTCTGGACTTGACACTAGGACAGCACAGTCAGTGTGTAGATACCGCAAACCACACGGACCTTAGTATTTGTAGAATGTCAAACTGATCCTCGATCCATCGATCTCCAAGCGGGAACTTCCTGTCGTGAATACGATCCTCATTTCGGATAGTAGTTGAAAGGGGAGTGGTGGGTAAAGTAGGACAAGCTAGGCTCCGTTTGTCAATACTCATTTAGGACAGTATCTGTGTAGATATTATTAATAATCGATGGTTCTGTGGACAGGCAGCGGTAAACCACGAGAGGTTTACATGTAGTAATACACAATCATTAAGGATTGTACTGCGAAGTCAACCTTGAGTGGTTTACAGAGCCGCCTGTCCACAAAATCATTTATTATCCATCTTCTGAATTGGATGAAATTCAGGAATTGCCATATTACAGTGTACAACATCTGGGATTGTAGATAGAGAAAAATATAACAAAAAAATAGAGCTAGGTCTATGGTAAATGTTAACCTGGAACGGTACATATATTTGTGGTTCCTTCAAACAAATATTTACCTTCCCTCATCAGACTTCATAGTCAAAGTCACTGACGTGGGCTCATGTTACCTTGTGCTACCCCTGTGAGTCTACGGGCAACTTAAGGCCAGTTTCCATTGGACGACAAAAATGGCACCGATTATTTGTGTTCTTCTAAAAATCGGTCGGAGGTGACCAGGTCCGTATCAAATAATAGGTGAGGGTGCAGCGCACGCTTTGTTTATACGTATCTTACAGGTCCATACCGGGGAGATTTGCCTTCCATTAAAAGCTTTTGGAATCATCAAAGAAATCAGTCGCTTGGTGAAGGAGTCGGTGGGTGGTGGCCTCATTGCATAATTTTCGCCACAATAATCGGCGACAAGTTCCCACTCTGTTTTGTTTCCATTCACCTAAATTGCATCGCAAAATCGGTCCGTGGTTCCTGACAGCAACCCTCGTTTTCATATGCCGACGAAAATGGCACCTAGTGTTTTGTTTACCCTTAAAGGCCCGTTTCCATTGGCCGACAAACATGGTGTAGATTTTCAGTGTTCATCTAATAGCCTATTTCTATTTTGTGTCAGCAGTGCTAAGGTCCGTTGGTGGTTTCTGACTGTATATCGGTGATGGCAAATTTCTTATTGGGAATGTGTAATAATCAGTTGGCGGTGCCCGATTCTAGAATCGGGGTCAAAATCGGTAAGTGTAAATTGGGCTTATGGTAACTATGTCACAGTGATGTGTTGATGGGTAGGAGAATGGAAATCATGTTGGAAAAAGGAATTCGAGTTGTCGATTGATTTGTATAGCCTTTCCTGAATCGGATTTCCACTGTTAACCTTCCATTGTGAGCTAGGTTTCAATGCCCAGGCATGCTCGCAATGGGAATAGCAGCGGTATCTAGTTACAGCAGTGAGGATGAGCTGCGAATCAGAATCTCGACGTTGATACCCTCCAAACAAACACACCCGCCAGGGGGGAACTGTTTAGTCCCGTTTCCATTGGCCGACAAAAACAGTGTGGGTTTTTTGTGTTCTTCTTCTCTTAAATAGCCCATTGTCATCGGCCATCACCGATATACAGTCAGGACCCACTGATGGACCTTCAGCACTGCTGACGCGAAACATAAATGAGCTATTAGGAGAACTCCAGAAATCGACACCATTTTTGTCAGCCAATGGAAACAGGCCTTATAATAGATTGGCAGCCACCTCTCTCTCCACTCTGTTCCCACTAATGTGGCGTTTCAACCTACCAATTATGAGCACCGATTATGGCCTTTAGCACCGCCGACCGATTATTATGTTAGATTTTGGTGCGATAATTGTCAGGTGGAAACAAAAAGGGTCAACCATTTTTTTCTCAAACATTACATAATCTAGCACCGCCGACCAACTTTCATATTGCATATATAGAAGTCGGCGAACTTGTCCCAGGCGAATTACATAATACCTCGGCCCGTGTCGGCCACCCCATCAAGCGCCATTTACCAACGTTCCGTTGTCGGCGACTAGATTTATCATCTTGATAAACTTTTGGCCACTAATTTAGCAACATAGAAACTAGAACTTGTCAGCGACAAAATAACATCTGAAGGAGGTGGTTCACTAATCATTGCCTGACCCTTGCCTAGCTATGCTACATCTACCGACTATGGCAGACTACATTAGGATGCCTCGCCTAAGACAAATTACTGTCCGTTTGTCGCCGAAAAAGGTACATGAATGTTCCGAAATCGGTAGATGTGTATTGGGCTTTAGCATCAGTCACTAGTGCTGGCCTTGATGCAACAAGGCAAACATGAAGTTTAGGGATTCACACAATGCACAGACAGCAAAGGTAACTCAATAGGTCGGTGCCACTTTCGTCGGCCAATGTAGACAAGCTTATAGGTGATTGATAACCCTGGTAAAGTGAACCTGCTTTCAATACGCATCCTCCCCTCCCCTCACTCATACCGGTATAGTGATGAACCATTCAGGGCAACACCTGCCCATCATGTGGTCAACTATAAATAGACTCCATGCAGTCTACCCTGACTGTGCCACTTATACATGCCAGTATGGATCAGTGATGCTGGGATACGATGCTGTTGAGTGAAGCATGTCATGTGTGTAATGATTGTCAATTGAAACTGAATTCATGAAAATATTAGCACCCTCTTCAATCCATCATATATAATTTGTTATATTGTATGTGATTTGTATCGATACCTGTGCCAACACCACCTCTCTGGCTCTTTCTGACTCTGTGTTTGTCTCTCTGTCCCTCTCTGAATCTGCCTGTCTGCCTGCCTGCCTCTCTCTCTCCCTCTCCCTCTCTCTGTCCCTATCTCTCTATCTACCTGTCTCTCTCTCTTTCCCTTTCTGCATCTGCCTGTCTCTCTCCCTGTCTCTGTTTCTCTCTATCTGTCTCTCCTTTTTCTGTCTTTCTCTTTGTAACACACTCTCTTAGTTTCTCTATCCCCCTCTGAATCTTCTTGTCTGTCTGTCTTTCTGTCTTTCTTTGTCTGTCCCTATTTGCCTGTCTCTCTTTGTATGTCCCTCTTCCTGTCTCTCTCTGTCTCCATCTCTCTGTATGACACACTATCTTCTTTTCTCTTTGTCCCTGTCACACACACCTTCTCGTTCCCTCTGTCTGTCTGTCTGTCTGTCTGTCTCTGTCTGTCTCTGTCTGTCTGTCTGTCTGTCTGTCTGTCTGTCTGTCTGTCTGTCTGTCTGTCTCTCTCTCTCTCTCTCTCTCTCTCTCTCTCTCTCTCTCTTTCTCTTGGTAGAATTGTGAAGGTGGACATGTTTCTCTGAGGTTTGCATGAATGTGGATATCCCTGTATCTATGCGGATGTTTATATGTCAGCAGAATATAAGTGTGGGAGAGTGAGTACGTCTATATCCATGTGTATAGCTGTAGATAAATTTCTGCTGCTCCTTATGCCGTATATAGTGTGTACTGCACCCTGTGACGTACACTGTTATATTCCAATGTACTGCAAAACATTAATAATTTCAGATATGTAATAAATATAGAACAGTAAACATGTCCATACATCGTACCACACTCGATGAGTTAACCCTTATTCCAGAACTCGGCCGCATGGCATTGATCCAAAAATTAAACTACAACCCTAACTCTGTTTGTATCATGTACGAGCTAGATAAGGTTGTTTTATCATAATACACAATTACTCACAGACGGCTAATATTAAACAGATCAAGGCAAATAACCAATTATTCCGTGGTGAGTGGATTGTGGTGCCCGCTGCGGGAGATAGGGGTAACATGGCACACGTTGTGTTGGCTCTCGTGTTCTGTAATTATCTATCACCCACGACTGACTCGGATTAATGGACACTGACCTCCCCCACATACCCGTCTAATCACACACACCCCCGATACTATGACACCGGCGGATTAGTGTGGCTTATCCTATTTGTGAATCCGCCTCCCAACACTATGAGGCTTGCACACACTGTTCCAACTACGAAACATATGCGGATTTCCACCTGACGATTCTGGGACCCGTTTAATAATCTAGGATTGTACATGGAGACCTTTTCTGTACCTCGTACAAAGGATAACGTTTACTGATATTTAAGTGTCTTCGCTAAGACAGAATCAGCCGTCCATAGTTTGTTTTTTTTTTTTTTTTAATTTAATAAGCATAAACAGTTCTATAAAGAAGACACCATAATTGCAGGATAGTATCCACTATAATGCTTAATAGGGTTGTCGGTGAGTGTTGAATAAAGTTGACCCAAATCGTCCCTGGGTCTCTATGACATACAGAAAATGGTCTACATGTATGATCCTAGATTATTAAACGGGTCCCTGGCCTCCACTTATGGCTTTCGTTACTCCTTGTCCCTGGATGAATGAGAGGAGACCGTAGTTGGGCAAATAAAATTTTACTGAATTTTATGATGGTAAAATTACCTTATTGACCTTTTTAATAGGAATTATTAATAAGGAATCATTAAAAGGAATTATTGATAAATGGAATAATTGACTTATAGAATAGAGTCTGTTTTCATAATTAGGTAAGATAATAAGACATAGAATAATAGGCCTACGAAGTTTTTAAGAAGTGTGGGTGGGTGGGTAAAAAGTACGTAGTTTTGTACTGTGTGAGAGGTGAAGTGAGAGTGAGGGTTCGGCTTTAGTCACCGCTAACCGACAATTTGCACATACACGTAATCATCCGGTGGAAATAGGAATGAAACTATCAGGCTGACAACTAATTAACTCCACACAACACAATCATGGGACCTGTTTCACTATTTACAAATCCATTCATTGCTGTTCTAAAATCCCGTTTCCATTGGCCGATTATTGTGCGACGATCTTCAGTCGGGATCCACCGACACAAGATCGGTGAATGGACACGGTCAGGAATTTGAAATGTTGACCTTTATTTGGCGAAATTTATTTGAATGAAAACATGGTGTCCACTTCACCATCACGGATTATGTGTCACCTATATGGAGCCAGTCACCACCACTGACAGGGTTTTAGGGTCTCCCAACAAATTAGTGTCATTTTCGTCGTTATTTCCACCTGAACAGAGTCACAAAGACAAAAATTAGAGAAATAAATCAGAAAAAGGAATCAAAACTGAGCTAAGCATATGACCACCTTACATGGGACCCGTGTACCTGAGAGAGCGATCAGATAATGTCTATTTGTTGATCCGGCGGAGTAAGGGTCTATCTTTATCAGCCGTTATCCGCTCATCCGATAATCCTCCTTGGCATATATTTACCTCAATCAGGTAAAGAGTGTGGTTTACTGTGCTCTTACCTTATCTGTAGGTGTCCTCTTAACTGACACCAACCTCATCATTAGAGACATCGCCCTTTGGTTTTATCTTCCAAAGCTGGGTTTACACTAACCGATTCTGACCAACGATTATATGCACAATAATGACTGGTTTTGTGTACGAGTGGCCGTAATCTCCGAGTAGTTGACGCGTAGTAATATCCGAGCGATTAGCTCAACTATTTGGAGATTACGGTCACTCATATACAAAACCAGTCGTTATTGTATTTATTAACCACCTACAAGATTAATAACAAGTCTATTGCAATTAAAAGGTTTCTGTAAGCCATTTAGTTCCAGACACCACAGCATTATCAAGCTAATCGCTCGGATATTACTACGCGTCACCTACTCGGAAATTACGGCCACTCGTATACAAAACCAGTCATAATTGTGTATATAAATGGTATCTAAGTATCTTAGTTCTCTTATCTAGAAAAAAACAACACCAGCAATTCTCCATAAGAAAATAAAACATTAAATCCATATCAAGAAAAGATTAAACATAAATCTTAGTAATCGTACCAGTATTGCCAAGGGATAGTCATGCAGTTGACTTCTAGATAACATTGATTTAGCGACAAAAAAAGGTAATCAAGCTTAGTCCCCGTTATGTCCCCGTTCTACCAGACTGCAATTTCTGTCCACGTTGCGCAAACTCCCACAGACACATGGGGGAGGGGGGAGGGGGAGGGGGAGGGGAGGGGGTGAGACAGAGACAGGTGCGCGAGGCCCTCCCATGTTTACCTATGCACGGGCTGAATATGCTAGACGTGCTTTAGTCTCCTTTGTATATGGTGAATACTGGAGAACTCGACCCGTAACGAACTAGACCCGTAACGAACTGGACCGGTAAAGAACTTGACCTGTAACAAACTCGTCATCTAGCGAACTCGACCCATAAAATTCTCGACGCATAACGAACTTGACACGTAACAAACTGGACCCTGAACGAACTCGACCCTGAATGAACTCGACCTGTAACAAACTCGCCCTCTAGCGAACTCGACCCATAACATTCTCGACGCGTAACGAACTTGACACGTATCAAACTCAACCCGTTTTAAGAACTTGACCCTTGACGAACTCGACCCATCAAAACTCGACTTATTTAAAGAACACGACCTGTAACAAACTTGACATGTAAATAGCTCCACTCTTTTAAATCTTCCCAACTCAGATATCTCATCATCACTGTGGATAAATACTATATGTAGTAGTCAGTATGTCATCTTGGCTTCAAATCTGGTCTTCTCTGGGGAAGATAACAAACAGAAAACCTTACCCCTATGCCTATCTATCCCTAACCATGATCCTATACTTAGACATAGCTGGACTTGTTTTTATATCCGCAAATCTTGAAAAAAGCAATTGACAAATGGTGATTTTACTGAGGGACCATCCATAGAGTATTTCAGCACTGATGGTAGGGGGGTGGTTAAACATTTTTGGAAATAATAGTATGCTCCTCCGTTCTACTGAGCACAGTGTTGATAGTGGGTAGGTGGGGGTGAACATTTTCCGAAATTGTGCTTACATACTTTGTAATTTGCACGCTCATTCATCAATGATGAACATACTATTTGCTCCTAGTTATAGATTTGTACTGATTTTGGGTTTTTCAAAAATCAATTTTTGACAAATCATTTTTGAAAAAAACCCGGCTATAACCCGACCCCCGAATTTGGCAAAAATCTATAAGCCGATTTTTTTTATATTAAAAATCCCTTTAAAAAAAAGGCTCATAAGCGGGGTTTTACGGTACATATTTTATGGATGACCCTTTATGGGACATTTGATCTTCTATTGCGATCAATGAGACATGTGACTATGACAGTGCTGCGGCTGTTGACGTATCGCCGGGAATTTCCAGGTGTGACTTACCTGTGTTTATTTATAGACCGAGCGGCTCACAATGACTGGAGCCTTCATGGGGGAGGGTCCGGAAATTAGACCAGCAGCGTAGAGTGCCACACTCACCTGTACCTTGACACGGGCCTCTATTTATTACCCACCAGATACGGAGTCTCCATGGGAATTGTATAGAGCACCTGGAATCGGCTACCGGGAGATTGTTAGAATGACATGTTAGAATCTCCTGCAGGAGGTTCCGGATAAAATGTCCCATCCACAATGAGGTCAAATTATCATGTACTTCAAAATAAGTTTCTTGAATGTGCAGTGGCGCTAACTAGCAAATTCCTGGTGGATGATGGTAAACTGGCAATCGCTCTGTGCACCATAGGCCCATTTTGGCAGACGAAAATAGTATCGATTTTCTTTTAAATTTGAGCTTATTTCTCTTCAATTCCATTATTTTGTGTGTCATACATGTGACAATCCCTCGTAGTTTACATGTGACCATCCCTCGTAGTTTACATGTGACCATCCCTTGTAGTTTACATGTGACCGTCCCTCATAGTTTACATGTGACCATCCCTCGTAGTTTACATGTGACCATCCCTCGTAGTTTACATGTGACCATCCCTCGTAGTTTACATGCGACCATCCCTTGTAGTTTACATGTGGCTATTCCTTGTAGTTTACATGTGACTATCCCTCGTAGTTTACATGTGACCATCCCTCGTAGTTTACATGTGACCATCCCTCGTAGTTTACATGTGACCATCCCTCGTAGTTTACATGTGACCATCCCTCGTAGTTTACATGTGACCATCCCTCGTAGTTTACATGTGGCTATTCCTTGTAGTTTACATGTGACCATCCCTCGTAGTTTACTTGTGACCGTCCCTCATAGTTTACATGTGACCATCCCTCGTAGTTTACATGTGACCATCCCTCGTAGTTTACATGTGGCTATTCCTTGTAGTTTACATGTGACCATCCCTCGTAGTTTACTTGTGACCGTCCCTCATAGTTTACATGTGACCATCCCTCGTAGTTTACATGTGACCATCCCTCGTAGTTTACATGTGACCATCCCTCGTAGTTTACATGTGACCATCCCTCGTAGTTTACATGTGACCATCCCACGTAGTTTACATGTGACCATCCCTCATAGTTTACATGTGACTATCCCTCGTAGTTTACATGTGACCGTCCCTCATAGTTTACATGTGACTATCCCTCGTAGTTTACATGTGACCGTCCCTCATAGTTTACATGTGACTATCCCTCGTAGTTTACATGTGACCGTCCCTCATAGTTTACATGTGACTATCCCTCGTAGTTTACATGTGACCGTCCCTCATAGTTTACATGTGACTATCCCTCGTAGTTTACATGTGACCGTCCCTCATAGTTTACATGTGACTATCCCTCGTAGTTTACATGTGACTATCCCTCGTAGTTTACATGTGACCATCCCTCGTAGTTTACATGTGTCAATCCCTCGTAGTACAAATATGAGATTATCCATTAAAGATCTCTATATTTCTTGGTATTTCTGATCAAACAGGTTCTTTATGCTAGAAGGCTGTCTGTTGTTGCCATGTTTGTAACAAAGGGTCCCATGGATGCCTTGTTTTCACTGCATTTCCATATTATCGACTAAATAAATGTCACGGGTATACCCTTGACCTGTATTTGTAGATAATATGGCAGAAGGTAATCCACCTCTCTGAAAACAATGCAATCCGTTTCTAGGTCATATCCTCAAGTTAAGACTAGGAAGTAAAAAAGATAAAATTTGCTTAGCCGAAGAAGGGGATTTTTTTATGAGATAAAGTGAAGTGGAAAAAACCTTATCTCAGCTAACGGAGCAAATGCAGTGTGTAATCAGCATCCTAATAAAACTCTACATTCAAATTTGAGATAGCAACTGGCGTCACTGATTCGAGATATCGCACGATGAAATGAAAAATAATCCAGGAGCCGTTCTCTTTCTTTATTAAAATGAAGCATTCATTATATGAAACTAATGTTATTTCCATTTAGACAAGCGGATACCCGGGGAACTACCATAGTTCTGAATGGGCTATTATTTGCCATGACAGAGGTGAAATCTCAGAGGTGTCTGTCAAGGTAGTGAGATTAGAAAATCACAACATTAAATTCTGTGTTCGGCATGGCTAGACAAAAATCACGAGATGAGAAGGAGGGCCGAGTTAACTACAAAAAAAGAACAACAGCTTCAAGTTAGCCTCTCTACGAGATTCTCACTCTCATGGGCCTTCAGTCTCCAAGCCTAGATCTGGTTCACTCTGTCCCTATGTGTGGTAGAAACTCCAAGCGGATCCTACCGGAATTATAGTTTTTTAGATATGGTAGGTAAAAATGGTTAAGCGGGGTACTAAGGTATTTGATACTCTGCGTTAGATCTATTGTCATATTATAGAGGAAACCTATGAAAGTTTAGGGGTCAGAGCTCGTATCTCATCAAGTTTGAATCTCATAGTAATTCACAAGGTGAAGCCGCGTGAATCACGTAGCGATTCAAATGAGGTGGGATCAAGCTCTGACCCTAAACTTGAATGGGTTTCTGAATTTATCTCACCTTTCACATTGACTAATGGGCTAACCTTTGTGACAAAACCTCCCATTGAGTATTTTTTCTAGATACTCAACAGGCGTTGGATACGAGTTTCCAATATTAAGTCTATGGGGGAAAATACAATGGGCGAGATAATAAAGAAGAAACCAACAAGTCATCATTCTTCACGAGATCGCTGCAAAGTAATATGAGCGAGGCGACAGCTGAGTGAATATCAAATAGCATTCAAACGAGTTGGAGAACTACAACATTGACCAAAATGCGTTGCTTTCTGTATTTATCTCACCCCTATTCTCACTAAAAGAATTGACGACACACAGGATATAGACTATGGAGAGATAACTATGGTTGAGATGATAGGCCCCGGAATGCTTTATAGCATCATGGCGTACTAGGCCTGGCACAATTCGTGGACATTCAGTAGCCAGGTGGAAATACCGGGTAAGACACATGGACATTTCTTATCGATTAAAGTATCCAGACTAAAGCCTCAACCTTTGAAACTTTATGATGGGAGTGATACTGATATGATCTCACTGCTAAACTACACATGAGTTTATATTACCTATCTGAGACTACATAACCAGACACACCCTTGGATTACTGACTTCAGACTACGTGATTACTGCATTTATCCAGTACTGATCCGAACCTGGTATGGCTTACCTGGTCCATGACATCATTTTGCGTCAACGAGTGAAACGAATACTGGAGAACTCGACCCGAAACGAACTCGACCCGAAAAAACTCGACCTGTAACGGTCTCGACCCATTTTAAGAACTCAACCTGTAACGAACTCGACCCGAAAAAACTCGACCTGTAGCGAACTCGACCCGTTTTAAGAAGTCGACCTGTAATGAACTCGACTCGTTTTAAATGTTCCCTACTCAAGTATCTTATTATAACTGTGGATAAGTACTAGATTTAATAGTAAGTATGTTATCTTGGCCTCAAATTTGGTCTTCTCTGGGGAAGAAAACAAACAGAAAACCCTTTCCCTAAGCCTATCGCAAGGCCTATCCCTAACCTTGATCCTACACCTAAACATAACTGGACTTATTTTCTATATCCACTGGTATATTTGTCTAAAAGCTAACTAGTCAGACCTTTCCTTTCTATATAAAAATGTCTTATTCATAAGTATCTAAAACGGGTCGAGTTCTCCAATAAATTTCTCCAAACGGGTCGAGTTCTGACAAGTACGGGTCGAGTTCGTTTAGGGTCGAGTTCTCCAGTAACCAGTGAGTCTCATCATATTCTAGGAACATGGTTTAAAGGCAGGCGTCCACCAACCACAACAAGGTTACGACAAGCCCCGACAAGAAAGTTCCAATCAGCGCCTTGCCGTAGCCTTGTCATGAGAAGGGGCGTCTGTTCTCTCTGTCGTGGGCCCTTGTCGTAGCGTGTCGGGGAGTGCACGCTCCACCAAATTATCCTATCGTAGACCTCTGCGAAAACCTCACGACATGCCAAGACAAAGGTCCAGTTGTGTCAAAAATCGAACATGTTCAATTTTGTCGTAACCTTGTTAGAAGGCCCCTGACAGGCCTCCGACAAGCTTTCAGTCGCAGCCTGTCGTGGCCTTGTCGTAGACTCTTGTCAGGAACTAGGGTCCACCAACCACGACAAGGCTACGACAAGGCCTCCAATCTTAGGCCTGTGTGGACCTTGTCGAAAAGCCATTGCCGTAGCCTTGCCGTGGTTGGTGGACGCACCCCTTAAACCTCGGATGAAACGTGTTCGGAAACCAGAAAATTACTCCACATGAATACAGTTTCTTTATATTACTAAAAAAAAGCTGCCAAGAGAAAAGAGTCTACACTTCCCTAACCCGCCAACTACGTTGTGGTCTTCATGAACATGCTTATCACCGATACCACATGATATCTATTGATGGCGGAATGTAAAGCCATATCTTAGTGGGTGGAGCCACAGATAGGGCCTGGGGATCAAAGTCCTAGATAAACACTCCATGATGAATGTGTGGGCTGTAGGCAGTTGACCACTCTGGTGAGAGACTGAAGATTGAAAAAAATATTGGTAAGAGATTAAGGAGAATACAAATGCTGATTCATTATTTTCATCATGGTGATTCATCAAAAAGGCATTTGACCACACCACTATGTATAATGCAAAATGAAGCAAGATATTTGCAGTTTTAATATTCTCAGTATTGGGTTTTGGAAACTGGAAATAGTTAAATTGGGTGATTAGAAATATGATGGTGTTCTTCCAGGGGGATTTTCCACTGAACAAACGAAGGGCATGAAAAGAGAAAAATAGATTTGATTCTTTGGGTCAGTAAGTGGTATTACCATTTGCACAAATGTCTATGGGTTGGGCGCCATACATACAGATAAAATACATCCCAACATGTCAAATACGTCCTTGTGTGTTGTAGTGCACACTGTTTCTCTGTGTTTTCACCGAGCCGACCTTTACAGTGGCTTAGTCAATCTGGAGTCAATCAGGAGTTAAGAGGAGGGGCTTCATGTATTCGTATCCAACGCCCATTGAGTATTGAGAAAAGATTATGTCACAAAGGTTAGCCCATTAGTCAATGTGAAAGGTGAGATGAATTCAGAAACCTATTTAGATTTACGGTCAGAGCTCGATCCCATCTGGTTTGAACCGCTACGTAATTTACATAGTTTCGCCTTGTGAAGTACAACGTGATTCAAACTCGATGGGATCGACCCTAAATTTCATAGGTTTCCTCTAAAGTACTTAATGTACTTATCTGACTATAGCTGGCTTAAGGGAGTGTTCTATTGTGCTGACCGTGAATTGGGAATCTTATTATGTTTCATATCTCCCGTTAGGCTAGGCGTCCACCTACTACGATAGCAATTTAGACCTACCGATATGGCTCTGATACAAAAAAATCAATATTGGAGACATAATCGCTAACATAGGTCAATGCATGCCAATCCAACACGCATTGTATGGGTTTTTTATTAGTATCTAATCGCAGAAACGTGGTCAACTGCCCCGATATTAGTTGACTTTCCGACGCGATTTTGATTTTTTTTCGGGAGGCGCATCATAGACCATATCGGAGCCATATCGCAGTAGGTGGACGCCGGGCCTAGCATGTTGCCTGCTCCATTACACTGACCGTTATAACCACCTGGCGGACGGTTGTTGCGGGGCCGCCGCATGATGCTCCTTGACGGTCGTGTTGGCAGCCCGGTAGAACACCCCCTCTAGAGTGTAGGCTACTTCATTAGTACCACTCTTATCTATTGTGCAGCATGCTTCTACATGCTACAGAACTCAATGGGAATCTATGTTATTCACGGAACTCTGTCAGATGCCTCGTTCCGTAAAAAGCCACTCCCCAAATCATACTAGGTCAACGCGGCAATATAACCGTACCAATCTACTGTACGACCACGAATAGAGAGAAACGGGACGGGGTGAGTTCGTTTTGCGCGCTCCCCCAAATCTGGCCCTGTAAGGATGCTTCCCATTGGTCGAGACGGCTTTGTGAGTGAAAGGCGGCCCGTGATTGGTTCTTCTTGTGACACCGGTGTTCCTCTGTGTACCCCACTTTTAGTTTTCATCTGGTTTTTTTCAATTTGTGTTTTGGCGTGTATGTCGAGCTGTAAGCGTACTTGATCATGTTGAACCATTTTCAGATGGATATGTATATATATACATATATTTGTGTGTACTCATAATTGTATATATACATATATATGTATGAATATATTTGTATATATAACCATATATATAACTATATATATAACTATATATATATATATATATATATATATATATATATTTATGACTGTAATTACATATAGATGATGTATAAATAGGATGGTAAGCTGAGAGGGGATATATAATGTTTTATATAGAGCAAAGTTAAACTAGACACTTTGATACACACAAAATATATCGATATCCTTGTCTAGTGTTCTAGTATAGTATCAGAATCTATCACTTATACCGCACCTGTTAGCCCACACCTCGCCACATTGCCAAATCCTGTCACATTTTTCCAAGTACAGGAGTGGTAGAACTTGATAAGAACGGCGTGAGTGTCAGAGAAAGCTATTCAATACTGATGAATGCGCTATAGGTGTGGGCGTCAGACAAAGCTGGTCAACCGGTGATGAATGGGCTATAGGTGCGGGTGTCAGACAAAGCTGGTCAACCGGTGATGGATGCGCTATAGGTGTGGGTGGAGTCAGAAAGGAAGTGAAACTGTAGGATCTTTGTGATTGTATTGGATGGAGCCAATCCAGACCAATAAAAACAGAATTATAAAAGCCTATTGAATATATTTCCCAGCGACGATAAATTATGTATGTTTAGAAAGGTCAGAATGTCTTTTTGATAAAGAAGTCACACTGAAAATAATGGACCCCTCATATAAATCTCCATAGACTTAACATGGAGTGACTGTATGCCACGGTTATGCCATATAACATTTATATGCCACAGGTGAAATATGAAGTTAAAAACATGTTACCGGGTAGGATAAAATCTAAACATTACTTAATTTCATACAATTGTTTACGTTTCGTTGTCTTCCGCTACAGATATCACTCAGCTCCGCTTCGTGATATCATTCCGTGAATACAACTCATGCCATATAAACAATTGTATGAAATTTCGTGACGTTTATTGATAATATTGTATTTATTATCCACCTTTTCATGACAAGTGAGGTAACAGTATTAGTTCGTTTAGGTATGCACTATTTTTTCATACGCACCATTTTTCCGTATGCTCCGGCTTTTGCTACTGAGAGCATACAACATGTCTGTATGCTCTGGGTATGGTGATACACACTCCCTATGTGTTTTCTATGGGCACTTTGTATTAGGTGGATATATCTGTATGCTCCAGGTATGGTGATACACACTCCCTATGTGTTTTCTATGGACACTTTGTATTAGGTGGTTATATCCGTAAGCTCCGGGTATGGTGATACACACTCCCTATGTGTTTTCTATGGACACTTTGTATTAGGTGTATATATCTGTACGCTCCGGGTATGGTGATACACACTCCCTATGTGTTTTCTATAGACACTTTGTATCAGGTGGATATATCGGTATGCTCCCGGTATGTAGATACATGCTCCCTATGTGTTTTCTAGGGACATGTATTAGGTGGATATATCGGTATGCTCCGGGTATGGTGATACACGCTCCTATGTGTTTTCTATGGACACTTTGTATTAGGTGGATATATCTGTATGCTCTTGGTACGGTGATACACACTCCCTATGTGTTTTCTATGGACACTTTGTATCAGGTGGATATATCTGTATGCTCCGGGTATGGTGATACACGCTCCTATGTGTTTTCTATTCTACTTTATATCTGTATGCTCCTGGTATGGTGATACACACTCCCTATGTGTTTTCTATGGACACCTTGTATTAGGTGGATATATCGGTATGCTCTGGGTATGGTGATACACACTCCCTATGTGTTTTCTATGGACACTTTGTATTAGGTGGATATATCTGTATGCTCCGGGTATGGTGATACACGCTCCCTATGTGTTTTCTATGGACACCTTGTATTAGTCGGATAATAACAATGCTGGACACATACTGATGTTGTATCTTCTCGTTGACGCTCACAGATTACCGGCGCGGCCATACTGGGAGTGGGCATCTGGCTGAAGGTGGACCCTAACGCCAGTAACATCCTGAAGGTGGTGGACCTGAATGGCGGCGGGTCGCTGATGGACACGGCCATCTACATCCTCATCGGAGTGGGCGCCTTCATCTTCCTCGTCGGCTTCCTCGGCTGCTGCGGCGCCTGCAAGGAGAGCTCCTGCATGCTCTGCCTGGTGAGGATTTTTTTTTTTTTTTTTTTGGGCAATTTTTAAGGGAATATTGTGTTACACAATCCCCGAATTCGGCTATATGGCCGTTCTTCCACTCGGGCCCTAGACCCCTACTCCTCATTCTAATGGCGGGTGTTAAGCCGAATGGGCAGTGGGTACCATTTTTGTGTAAGTCTTTGGTATGACCCGACTGGGCTTTGAACCCACGACCTCCCATGCTCGAGGCGAATACCCTGACCACTTGGCCACCGAGCTTGGCTTCAATCTGTTTTCAATTTCTTTTTTTAAATATTGCGATTCCATACTGCATACTGAGCCTGGTGGGTACTTCAAAATGTTATCTTTTTTTTATCTTAAAAATTATTACGATTCTTATATTGCATGCTGTGCCTAGTGGGTGCCTCGAGCTTTTATTATTCTTATTTTCAAAAATCATTACAGTTCTTATATTGCATGTTGTGCCTGGAGGATACTTCAAATTTTATTTTTTTTTATTTTTCAAAAAAGTATTTCGATTCTTATATTGCTTGCCCTGCTTGGTGGGTGCTTTAAGGTTTTTTTATTGATTATTTAAAAAAATTATTACAATTCTTATACTGCATGCTATGCCTGGTTAGTACTTCGAGGTTTTTTAAAATTATTTTCAAAAAATATTACAATTCTCATATTGCATTCTGTCCCTGGTGGGTGCTTCAAAGTCAGCCAGTTTTTTACACTAGGTTAAGGTCACTTCTGTTGCTACAGTTATAGCCTGTTTGTCGCTATAGTCATGGCCTTTATGTTGCTATAGCCTTCACCATCAACCTAATATAGCCGTCACACCTGATGATTGTTATGCTTCATTTACAGTACGCTGGATTATTGGTGATTGTCTTCCTGGGAGAGATTGTTGTAGCTATCATGGCCATCGTCTTCAAGGGCAAGGTAAGATGACGAATAACTAATGTTCGGGCCCACTGTCAATTACTTAATAAAATAGCGGAGTTTTTTCTCGTGATTTCGAGGTATATGGCTATCGGGAAACGTAGGAACTTTATCCTACCCTTAATATAAAATCCTATAGGCTTTAATAACATTGAGTTCCGTATGCCACGCTGACTGGCATACAGACTTGTTATCACGTAATATTCAAAACCTGATTCCTTTTAATCGTGGCCACCGCATGCCACTCCTGGAGTTTTGGCTCCGGACACACACACACACAAACATTATATATATATATATATATATATATATATATATATATATATATATATATATATATATATATATATACTTTCTGATATATATATATATATATATACCACAAGATGGGTTAAGTATACAGACTGATAATAAGAGTAAAGACAACAGTGAAAATATAGGAAATGGAACCAACTTTAAGTTTGCTGAGAGAATTGATCATTAGGCACTGGTGTGGGGAGGGGGGGGGGTTACTGTGTGGTTCGCTGTCCCCAAATATCAAATGTCCCCAGAATACAGGTTCTGACCCCAGAATTTGGATGCAATATGCAAATACTACTGTTGACCGCCTAGTGACTCCTTATTGAACTAACAATGGCTCTGTACCATTTACTTTCGTGGTATTTTAGTAACATTTGGAAGCCCTCAATTCAAAAGGTATTATTGTCTAACCATATACTTCTTTTTGTTCGCAGATTTCGACAGAATTGACCAAGAGTATGCAGCAACAAGTTAAGACTGATGTGACACGACAACCCAACAACCCAGTCACTCTCGTGTGGAACACCCTGCAGTTCAACGTGAGATCTTTATCATACACCTGCGCAAATTGTTCTAATACTTTCTAACCTCCCCCTAGGAGTAATTATTATGTTCATCATTGATGAATGAGCTTGCAATTACAAATGAAGTTTTAAGCCATCTCTGATCCAGCAAAAAAAAGCACAAAAAAGCGCCCTCATCATATTTTTCATGGCTTGGTGATGAGAAACAAGTTTGTTTTTTTTAGTGGCCTAACGATCAGTCTCAGGTGCAGTGAATACTTGGTCACTGTTTTGCGCTCCATAGTCATGATCCTCATGAGTGGATTTTCTCCAAATGATCTCAAAAAACGGTGACAGGGTCAGACTTGTCATACAGGGGCCTCTTTTTCAGACAGCGACGTCTTTATTTGTAGTGATCACAAAAGAGTGACCAGTTGGGCGACCAAACCAGTGGTCATGACCAAAAAGTGTTCCTCAGTCCCGGTCACTGTTCAGATGATCACTAGGAAATTTAGGAATTAGATAAAACAGATATAGATAATTCATCGCAGTAAATATTGTTTCATTTGATACAGTGGAAGTGTATAAATTGAAATATGCCACCATTTGGGCTAAATGGTCACCAACTGGTCACAACTCTGGAACCCAAACAGTGACCACGACAGTTTACCCCTCTAAATGGTCGCACATGTTATGACGACTTATCTCTGGAACCCAAAGGTCTCCAAACGGTCACTAACTAGTCACTATAGGAAATGGTCACGACTTAGAAACAGGCCCCAGGTCTGATGTCTATTACAAAATTTACCAAAATCAAAACATATTTGCAGCTATGGATTCTATAGTGCAACCAACTCTCACCAGATGGTGTTGGGCTTTCTGAGATTAATACTATGATCAATATTACAATCGAATATATAGATATTGGCCTCTGACATCACCTATTGCTAGAAATAGTATATTAGTTAACCCTTTAAGGACGGATGCCTGTAGCCAAGCTACCGCCTGGAGGACGGGTGTTGGTGGCACTTTATACCGCTAGGGAATGGGCACACAGTTGTTAAAACCCACGATTCAATTGTTTAATCACAACATGATATATATAATCTTAAATATTGTACTTCTTTCGAATAGAAATACTAATAATGTTATAATACATACATTCTGACAAAATTCCATTAATGTTCCTCCATTATTTTTTGTTTAGAACTATTTTGTAGTTTTCTTAGAAATGATGCCTCATAGGGTTAAGTAGAACCTCTCCCTGTGGTGCTTCCCTATATGTGAGTCCAGACAGATCACACTGACAAATATATCATGGTAAGGTCATCCTATTTGCATTTCATCATTATGTTTTTATTCGTATTTCAGTTGAAATGCTGCGGAGCTGTCAACGCAACTGACTACATCGACAACAAATACTACAGCAATGACACAAACGTACGATTCTTTTACTTCTTACATACACAATAATGTCTGGTTTTGTGTACGAGTGGCTGTCATCGCCAAGTAGTTGATGCGTAGTAATATTAGGAAACGTCCTTACTGTAGACGAAACGGTTCATGTTCGAGGTCAGTCTTTGATTTCCTACTGCCTGACGCCGTAGGCGGAAGGCAGTATGAAAACGGAGACTGACCGAGAACGAGAAACGTTTCATCCACAGTGAGGACGTTTGCTTATTATTATATACTTTAATTGATGAAAAAACGCCATTTTAATGACATACAAAGTCGCAGTCACAGCGGGCACGAACATTATTATTACTGCACCCCTAGCAGCGGGCAGTATTTAATAGACATTCGGTATAGGTATATAATAATATCCGAGCGATTAGAACTTTGATTTTCTCTCAACAGAGTATAGTTTTCCTCTATTCCTTATAACAAAGTTTCTATTAATTGTAACTGAGTATAACAAAGTTTCTATTAATTGTAACTGAGTATAACAAAGTTTCTATTAATTGTAACTGAGTATAACAAAGTTTCTATTAATTGTAACTGAGTATAACAAAGTTTCTATTAATTGTAACTGAGTATAACAAAGTTTCTATTAATTGTAACTGAGTATAACAAAGTTTCTATTAATTGTAACTGAGTATAACAAAGTTTCTATATATTGTAACTGAGTATAACAAAGTTTCTATTAATTGTAACTGAGTATAACAAAGTTTCTATTAATTGTAACTGAGTATAACAAAGTTTCTATCAATTGTAACTGAGTATAACAAAGTTTCTATTAATTGTAGCTGAGTATAACAAAGTTTCTATCAATTGTAACTGAGTATAACAAAGTTTCTATCAATTGTAACTGAGCATAACAAAGTTTCTATTGATTGTAACTGAACTGCTATAATTTACATATTAGCTGCTATTGTCCATAAATAATTTGCTGTTATTTGTATATTAGCTGCTATCATTTGTCGCTATGAAGCTATCATCTATAACAGAGTTGCTATTATTTGTAATACAACTGCTATTATTTGTAAATACGCTGCTATAATTTTCATATCAGCTGCTATCATTTATAAGCGGCTATTATTTGTATATTCACTGTTTTTATCTATTATCTATATATGAGTAGTTATTATTTTTAACAAAGCTGCTTATTGGTTCAATAATCAGCTCCAGGAGAACTAGGTTTATTTTATTGTGTTTTTTTTCTTTTTAGAATCCAATGCCCGTTACATGTTGTGTAATGTCTGACTTCAACCCCGACAATCCCAGTGCCACCGACTACGCCAAATGCGTAGGCGAATTTAATACATTTACTGGAGATAACCCCAGTTCCAGCTACCAGTATCTCCGCACTCAGGTATGTATACATCTACATGACTACTTTGTACTATTTTTTTTTTTAAATCATTATTTATTTCTAGATATACCTATAAGTGAATAGGTTTCTGTAGTTTTTTATTTGAATGTTTGTTTTTGCAAATATCCTTAATACGGTGTGTCTGTTCTTTTATGAATAGTGATTCTTGTAAACTCAGTAAGTACAAGAAGACCATTCTGTGAAGCGATTTAAAAAAAAATCTCCTCGGCAGAGTCTCACAGTTTATCGTATCATGGTCTTTGTTGCATTTTTGTTTCCTAAAGTGATCCGTCTTTCTGGAGGACAGTCTTACAAGATAATTAGAAAAACATCTTCATTTTGAGTATTTTTAAAGGTCACCTTTTTAGGTCTGTTGCTAAGTGGGTCCAGTTCTTCACAACAAAATGTCTTTCGCTAAGATAGGAAAACAGCAAACAATAAAAACTGCAAAAGATTTTTTGTAATTCTGCAGACCACATTTAGATAACCGACTGACACTACAATCGTAGTCACTATCGCCTGCGGTTCGTCCTAATCATAATCGATCAGACAGTAATGGTCTCACCCTGCGTTTACACTGGATGATCCTGGGCGGCAATTCTGGCATTTTGCACTTCCTGACGACTTTCATCAGGAAAATGATAGAAATCGTCTAATGTAAACGCCAAGTGTGTGGCAACTGCAGATCGCCTAATTACGTCAGATTATTCAATTCGGCACCGCCTCATGACTATTGGACCCGCTCTGACGCCAGCGACTATTTCAAGCCAGCTTGAATTAGTCGTCTAGACAGGGGGCGATTCCATGAAAACTTAGTCGTCAGTGTAAACGCTCAAGTACATTCTGAGGTTGACTTTTGCGATGGACATTGCCACCACCCGACGACTACTGGCTTGACGATCTACAGTCGCCACATATTTAGTCGTCTAATGTAAACTCCGGCACTGCACGGAAACTACCAGTTTATATATGTATACACCTGGCGTACATGGGTATGATTTTGCGTATACAAGGTAGTCCTATTTTCCATTGTGTATACGCCTCATCTATAGACGTGTAAAATGTATACGACCCGCATATACATGTCCCGTACACAATATTTCTCTTCATATACGCTTTGCTGTAAATACAGCCACTACGCTAACGTCTAGAAGATTATATGTGTCAATATACAGCCAATACATGCACATAAGCGATGGCATATATATGAATAAACTGGTGGTTTTCGCGCAGTGTGGGTTAGTTTTAAGAACACCTTTCCGTGAAAACTTAGTCATCAGTGTAAACGCTCGAGTACATTCTGAGGTTGACGACTTTTGGGATGGATATTGCCACCGCCTGGCTTGACAATCTGAAGTCGCCATGTATTTAGTCGTCTAATTTAAATACCATGGAGTTGTCCCATTACACTAATTCCATATAAGGAATAAAGTAGACCGAGTAGCCAATGACTGCATTCGCAGCAAACCCCGACCTTCACCCTGACCTCCTTACATGATATTTTCTCGCGCCTTGGGACGGCTCTACAGTCGAGAGTTGACCTACAATCTAATGGGCCACAACCACCCTCTAATCACCGGGTTCGTTTTAAGAACACCTTCCTGTCTCACCAATGCAAGTCTAACCGCAGGTTGTATTTCTTGTTTCAGGGATGCTACTCCGCTCTGTCAGAGTGGGTTGACAAACACGCAGGAATCCTCATCGGAGTCGGATTCGGTATTGCCCTTGTTCAGGTACACAACGATTCTCCCATTTATCGCTCACGTATCTATCATGTCGGAATATTCCCTTTGTAATCATGTCGTCAGTTAATATTCATCACGCATCATGTGATAGTTAGTCTTTCCTAGGAATGCAAATGTATATTTACATTCAGTTTCATTCTGCCTTATTTCTTGAAAGAGTTTACTACATTAGGAGACTTTAGCATGAGAAAGGTCGTTACAGTTTGTGCCTCAATATTTCGGAAACAGAAATTATTTTTGATTAACCAGCTTTTATGTATTATACCCCTATTCCATATTGGATCTAAAGGATAGGCATTCTCACTTTGGAAGATCCATTTTTAGCCAGAAACTTTACCATGTCAGAATTGGCGAATATTCCTTTCAATGAAAGAAAAAAAATCACATTTCAAATTTGAGTGATTGAGTAATGACCTACCTACACGAGGTTGAACCCATACCCTTGCGAGTCCTATATGTTTCTGTAGTGGAGGTGTCTTTTCGTAAACGACAGCCTTAAGAAACCATAAGGTATTTTCCTGGTTAATATGCTAAAATAACAGCAACAACAAACCATAGTAGGCATGAATGTAACGACTTGTTTAGTGCTGGAGAGGTGCCCTGTGGTTAACATATATGTCAGCATGAGTAGAAGAATAGTTATATTATGCATGTCTGTACAGTTATATATATATATATATTATTATGGTATTTGGTATTATATTTGGTATAATGTTTTCACGGTTATTTATAGATTCGCGGGGGTACAGCAATGTCCTCTATGTACCACAATGCCACATGTCTCACAATTATACGTCATAGACGTATGGAATCCGTTCGTTGCTAGGGTGGCATACTAAATACTTAACTACCCTCGATAGCACATGACTTGTTGTCATTAAAGGGTTAATGGAGCAAAACAAATTTCCACAATTCAAAGGCTAGTTCAGGTAAACAACAATATGGAGACATGGCAAGTGTGGCTGAATTATATCTGTTTTAGTCAGAAATGCTAACCTTGTTCTCCAAACTCAGGGTAATATACCCGACACAAAATAATATGGAACAGATTCCATTCAGCCACAAAAACTAGCCTCCGTACTACATTAACGGAGTGAAACAAAACATATACATTAAAAAAGGTGCGTTATATGGTTGCTTTCGGGGGGTAATGGCAGCGCCCATATATTGTAGGCTATGTGCAGCCAACCCGGGCATGTATTTTCCCATACGTATCGAGCTTAAAATAACCAGCGTCCCCACGTGACGGAATGAAGCGATTCGATTGGTTATGCTCGACTTGAGGCTGCATACGGCAAAATGGAAAGTAACGCACATACCCGCTAATGGAAATTTCAAAATATACACAGAAAAATAGTAAGATACGTAATTGGATTCTAGAAAAGTGAAAAGAAATCCCAGATTCAAACGGTATCACTCATGGCCCATTCTGAAATTACGCGCCTCGGTCAATTGCGTTTGATAGAGTATCAGACGAAGCAGATCATAGCATAAGCTATATAATCAAAGTAAACTAGCTTCCTTACAATGGCGAAAAGCACATATGGTGCACGTGGCTATTGCAAAGGCAATCGAAGCTAGAAAATTATGAGGAATATTCACATAAATGAAAATTCTGTGGAATATGCATACAAATCGAAATTCTGTGGAATATGCACATAAATCAAAATTCGGTGGAATATGCAAATAAATCAAAATTCTGTGGAATATGCATATAAATCAAAATTCTGTGGAATATGCATATGAATAAAAACGGGAATCGCATTATATCACACAAGGACATTTCCATAGTGATCGCACTTTCAAAAAACAATAATGTACCCGCAACAAGGCCCCTGGTGGTTAATAGAGGAACTATAGCTGTTGCCCCTGTGTATAGTTGAGCTGCGAGGCTTCACAGTTTAGTTTTTGTTCTATATTTGCCGACACCATGTGTCTGTTTCAGCTCTTTGGTATCGTGTTTGCTTGCTGTGTGCGAAGTGAAATCAACAAAGGCCATTATGCGTAGATGTTTCTCGGTTACTGTAACCACAGGTACACAACTACTTCACTTCTCCCGGGTCCACCACTCCGCTGCGACACGGCACCGCATGATCCTTCTCAATCTCTTTTTTTTTCAACAATTTATTCTGTATTCTGGCATAACGGTTCTTCCATGGGATATCATGGTAGACTCCCCTTAAAACAGGCATTTCAGTGTGTTGTATAGAATAATGGTAATGTGATGAAATTGGAAGGATAAAAGTTTTTCCGAAAGGGAAGAAAGTGGAGAAAGACCTTAGTCTCCCCCATCACCTACCCTTTTTTCAGAAATCTCCTTCGAGAAAAATGGAAAAACAGCGGGAAAAGCTTTTAAAAGGAGATATATATGTAATATTACCATGATTTCGATCTGAGTGGCCGTATTCTCCGCGTAGTTGACGCGTAGTAATAGCGTATTGCGTAGCGTGAACTACAAGGAGAATACGGCTTTCCGTATTCTACTAAGTAGCGATCTGTAGGCTCCATAGGCTTAGTATGGAGACTCTTTTGGGGGGTGATTTGACAGGTTATTAATGGAACACATTCAAATTCCAACTGGTAAAATAATGACTCCTTGAAACCTTTTAAAAGGGAGTTTTTTAAACAGATTTTCCTGTATCTTTACATGAAAAGGTAAATGGGACTACACACACAAACTTTGAAATGGGGTTATTTCCTAAATCCTAGAACTATCATGCCTCCCCTATGTTGCACGAGTGGGGACCCTGGGATTTTTCTTGATGTTACGTTTGTTTTATGTGTTGTCTCCCATGTATGCTTCTTTCAGCTCTTTGGTATATTATTCGCATGTTGTGTGCGAAATGAAATCCTGAAGAGCAACCGAGGATTATAAGACGAAACCGCGAAAATGTCAAAGGCAAGAGGAGGAGGGTGCTTGAACCATAACCGCTTCATCTCAGACTTTCCCTTCGTTAACTTTTCTCCCCCTGACCGGTTGCAGAAACAATAAAACTTTTATTGTGCAGACATTAGATCATATCTTACATATGTTTGCGGGTATTTCTGATCATAATATGCATTTTTGGAAAGGGGGATATTTGTTGGCAACAATCGGCTAAATGTTGCTACAGGCATCAGTAGGAATTCTCTTTCATAGACCGATCTAGTTTTAAAATTTCTTTTCCATAGATACAGACAACTTTCTGTCTAAATGCTTGATTCCATCTACCCAAATTATGTCCCGATCGTGCTCGGGCCATGTTCAGTCCCATTTCGGATCAGGGCTAAAGCCGTCTCCGCTCCCCCCGATTAGGGCCCGAGTGGTGATCAGCATCAAATTCGGCCAAATGGAATCAAGCCGCTACATAGATTCTTGTAAAAAGGAGGTTTTGGAGGTGGATGTTAAAGGGGCATAATTTTTAAACTAAGCGCAAATTAGGCAATCAATATTATTTTACTTTAGTGATACTAAGTTATTCATAACATGTATATACATGTATATATATTCATTTAAACAAACATACTAATCATTCTCATTTCAAATCAAGTTTGTAAATCGGAAAGTTGTTGATTTCCTCTACTGAAAATTGTATTCATATTTTCCTAACAATAATATTTTATAGATAAATTGGGAAAATTATCATTGTCACAATCATTGGTGTGGTTAATTACCAAAACTATTGCTGTTAAGAAATGCAGAAAATATCTAATTTAGTTTGAGTAATTGAATATCATGAATGAACGCGTCTTTGTATGTATGATCGAATAGCAGTCACATGTTGAATGATTTAATCAAAGGTGGAAAAAAACTACTATCCCAAAAATTGGGAATAGTGATTAGAGTAGCATCAGATAATATTTAAGTTATGCATGGGACCAATAAACAACATTCCCCTCACACCAATAAGAAGTCAGATATATTTTCATCTTTATTAAAAAGAAATAACATGTGTGATTTCTATTTTCTTGCAAATTGATCGACGATTTTCAGGAACCATTTGATATAAAATGCAAATATGGGGGTGGGTGGTACGAACGATAAAGGTTTGGACGAAATATCTACGGTTTTGAATATCATTTCCACTTGCCAAACGAACAGAGTGAGAAGACATTCCGATGTTAAGAAACAAATTTGGTGCAGTTATTTCATAGACAAGCACATCCTTTTTGAAGTCTGTCGCCCTGATTAAATCAATTACTTCAATTCCCCTTTCAGAAATTTCAAAATAATCTATATTTATTAAGTTCTAAATGCATGCCATCGCTTCTAGTGATACATTTCCGTCTCCTTTCATCCTCCAACTATCTTTATTATCGCCCATGATAAAAAAAACCTTCTAATTTCCCTTAGAAGGAAGAACTACCTCTTGTGGTTGAATAAACCAAAAACCTTATTCACTGAAAGTGTAAAGCGGATTATGGAAAAGGTAAAATGGAAAAAAAACTTACTTGAAAACCCCCAAAAGAACCTACAGATACCACCGACAAAACGTCTAGAAAAAAAACTAAATCTAAAGTGGATCCAAAATGATGACAAACTGGGTGGAGGCAGAATCACACCAAATATGTGTAGGGATTGAATAGACTTTTAATAATGAAAACACTTCAGGATTGGGACAAGTGGGACACTTGGACAGTAAATATCAGAATCGTTTAAATGATTACTAGTATTTGGATTTAAAGGGGTACAACAAACATAGAATATCACTTCATATTGTCATTTCTGCTTGGATGTATTGTCACAGCGTCTCAGGCAAAATCTACTGCCTACTTGCCAACTGAATGATTCACTGTGTTTTGTGATGAATGAAACAATAAACATCAATTAATCGGAAATGGTATGATAGAAATGAAAAGTTGTGGTGGCTGGGAAATAATTGTCGGAGTCTAGATTGGTTGTAATGAATGCGAGGGTTGAGGGAATAGATGTAAGATAGTGGTGTGAATGTAGTGATTGGAAAGGATACAATTCTAGCAAGTTGGTACGAAAATGAACCTTCCTTTCCAATAATGGAGGGGTGAGAAATCAATTTCACACTCTTGGAAAGCAAATTCTTTTGCACTCTATTTATCTATAATGATCCTGAAATCACAGTTGCTTGTTGTTATAAGTTTTTATCCAGGATATTGCATATATTTGTAATACTTGGATTTATTGCTAATAAAATGGATTCATCTTTTAACATTCTGAACAATTTACATAATGTATGATAAGCATTGATATCATAGCTGACCTATTATATACTATAACTTCACTGCCAGCATAGAAATATAATTCATTTTCTTTTAAAATGATATGAGATAATTAGGAATTTCTAAGGAACAATTCTAAAATTGGTCAAGATTAACTATAAAACCTCACTTTTAATCTTTGTCTCACATTGATGATAATTGTGAATATAGCATTACAAAATGATAACATTGCATATTAATGAAAAATAGATTGAAATACCCTATTTTTCATCGTATTCTTTCAGATATTGGGGGCGTTCCTTGCATGTAAATTACGATCAACCATCTCGGAGCAGAAATAATGATACCAACTCCTCACCGACCCAAACTCGAAAAGCTTGAACTCTCCTCCCTCTGCCTACATTCTGCTATACAAGGGCCCTGCTACTGTGAAATGACGTCGAGCTGGACTGATGCTTCTTAGTTGTGCTAGCCAACGATCATAGTCCCTGGAGACTACAACTTTCATATAGGACAATTACTGATCATCAGGAATTCTGTATTCTGAGTCTTCTACCACATGGGGAGGGAAATGGGAAAGATCCGAAGAAAAGACCAACTGAAGATTAGATTGTGTTACTGTCTGTATGGTGGTCATCCTTAAATGGCAGCAATCATAAATTTGATACATCGTCAGAGGTTATTGGTTTCAATCCCGAAAGTGAAACAATGTACTGTATTTATTTACAGTACAGCCCCACATTACAGTTATGAAATGCTAGCTCATATTCGCTACTTGAAAATTTGATCAAGTTACCTAAGTCAAAAATTCCAGATCTCTATATTCTTACTAGAGTCAGATTGTGTGGGAATTTTGTTCATGATCTGGTTTCATCGGGAGTTGTTGTTTTATGTAAATGTCCAGAGAATAACCGATACGACTGACATTGTTTTTATTCTTTGATACTGCGTATCTGCAAGTATTTCGGGTTATCTGCCGGCTAAAGGGGCTCTTCCACCGGGCTGACTGTTCGGCCACAAAATATCACCACACGGCCATCACACAGCACTGACAGTCAGGCCTGCATAGAAGTCGGTCTGGTGGAGCAGGCCACTCATGCAATGGTCGTGGTCGCATGGCGGCGAAATGCTAAAACCTAATGAATTAGCTTTTGCCGGGTACATACCGGCAGTTCGGCCATAACCGCCATGCGACGTCAGCCATGGAATGGGCCTGCGGGTTTGTACACTATAAGCGTGTTTGGCAGACGCCGAACATCAATCGACATGGCTGTCACCCTGGTGGAACACACCCTTAATCGGTATAGCAGACATATAGTTCCTGTTCGTGCCTTCGATGTTACCAATGTACATAAAGTGTCAAATTGCAAGTGAAATGCCCACAGATATTTTATTATAGCATTTTCCACCTGGTTTTTGAGTAATATTGGAGAATGAGGGAGTATGTTACCAACATTTCATATTGTTGTATAGACTTTTTAATGTTCTGCTGTTGGTGACTATACATGGTAAATTCTGTTCTTGTATGTCCTGAAAAATCTTTCGGGAGAAAATAATTACTGTTATCTGTTTCGTCGATATGAAACTATGTGAAAATAAGAATAGCAAATAACAAGTATTTCTTGAGTTTTCGTAAGTTGATTACATGTTAGAGACAGATAAAACATATTTACAAAAATCCAAATTTATTTTCATCAATATTTTGGGTAGATTTTTCACTCATTTCAAAACTGAAAATTCCGATGTACCATAAATTATACTGCAGCAAACTTGTACATATGTCAAGCTTTGAAACTAGAAGTTGAGCATACATATCTCCTATCATACGACCTAAATTCATCCTTAGTATGAAGGGGATTATGGAAATAAAATGTTATAAAAATTATAAGTGTGTTTTCTAATTTGTATGTAGTTTATTTAAGACCAAATGTGTTTAGTTGTCTAGTGTAAACGTCGGGTCAACAAGAAACAGATGGTATCAGTCGACGTTTGCATTTATCACTGACCCACACCAATATTTCTGTCGTTCATTCCCATTCCTCCATTAGCTCGTTTTCTGTTGTTTCCATATACAACACACCTTTCACCTAGGAGCAAATAGTATGTTCATCATTAATGAATGAAGCGTGCAATTATAAATGAATAACAATTAAAAGGTTTGGGTTACATTCAGTCAATGGATAGTTTTCTGTAACCCTCTTGCACCCAGTCAGCTTGCCAGTTCAGCAACTACCTGAGTCTAAGCTCCAAACATATCAAGCACCAGTGGATCTTGAGGTATTCTGGTCTTGAGTGATTGGTTATAGTCAACTGGGCACACCTCTAAGACCCTGGGACACTGGCTCCCTGCTCTGTTCTCACTATCACAGTGAAAGCTTGCAGATGGTGAAAGATAAGTTTTCTGGAAGCACGCTGGAAGTTCAATATGACCACTCTAGCCTCTAGGTAATGTATATACGCTCTAATAAAACCTCCTACCAAGCTGGGACCTGTTTCACTAGTTTCGTGACAAAAGTGCTAGACAGAGAAGTGGCACCAACAGTGCAAGCAAGAACGGACAAAAGTAAGTCATGTTTCATAACGCATGTCAGATCTAATGTCGCATGTTGTGTCACAGTTGGCGATGTACCGTTCGCGACAAGCGAAACTCACGCCTACTTGTGTTGTCATGAAACTGGTGAACCCCAATCTGTCTGTATGGTGTCACAGACACCATACAGACATGTCACGAAACTAGTGAAACAGGTCCCTGTATTACATATTTCTTGATTAAGCAGCAAGACCAGAGAATTGTCTCAAGTCCAGGGATGTGTTTCATAGACAGCGACATCTTTATCAAAGATCATGGGAAAAGAGTGACTGATTTAGAGACTGTATCCGCGATTGTCATTGCAATGCGTTTCATAAAAACGATCATTGTTGGGTTGTGAGAATCACTGGACATTTGATAACTGATATTGATCATTTTAAAACATTCAGTGTAAATGTATGTAAACATGCCAGTTACCAGCATTTAGGCATGCACAACACCATCTGGTGAGAGTGGGCTGAACTACAGGCTAGTTCAGCAGTAAGACGATCCATTCAAAACCTAAAACATGCCTCACAAGTATATTGCTCAACATTTTATGAATATTAGGATGACGTACATATAGAGCCCTTTTCTGCAAATATATTAATTTTGATTTTGATATGTGTTAGTACGAATATCAGACCTGGATGACAAGTCTGACCCTGTCACTGTTTTAGAGATCACTTGGAGAAAATACACTTGTAATTTCCATGACTATGGAATGCAAACCAGTGACCAAGTGCTCACTGAACCTGAGACCTATTTCTATGTTATGATCGTTTATCAATAGAACGCAATGATCTCAAAACAGTCACTAACTGGCCACTATTAGCGATAATCACGACGATGAAACACGTTCAGGGAGCTCAGACAAATGTTATTAACATCAACCTGCCAACCTATCAACCTGCCTTCCCCACAACCTGCATACTCATCAACCTGCCCACCCATCTACCTGCCCACCAATCAACCTGCCTACCCATCAGCCTGCCAACCTATCAACCTGCCTACCCATCAACCTGCATACTCATCAACCTGCCTACCCCTCAACCTGCCTACCCATCAACCTGCCTACTCATCAACCTGCATACTCATCAACCTGCCTACCCCTCAACCTGCCTACCCATCAACCTGCCTACTCATCAACCTGCCTACCCATCAACCTGCATACTCATCAACCTGCCTACCCCTCAACCTGCCTACCCATCAACCTGCCTACTCATCAACCTGCCCACCCATCAACCTACCTACCCATCAGCCTGCCAACCTATCAACCTACCTTCCCAACAACCTGCCTACTCATCAACCTGCCCACCCATCAACCTACCTACCCATCAGCCTGCCAACCTATCAACCTACCTTCCCCACAACCTGCATACTCATCAACCTGCATACCCCTCAACCTGCCTACCCATCAACCTGCCTACTCATCAACCTGCCTACTTATCAACCTGCCTACCCACCTACCTGCCTTCCCCACTTCCTGCCTACCAATCAACCTGCTTACCCATCTTCCTGCCCACCCATCTACTTGCCCACCCATCAGACATCAACACCTTTTTTCCAGTCCTAACTAACAGAACCACAAGGCAGAGTGGACGGGTACCAGTTTAGCGAATAGCCCCCGATTCAGACTGGTATTTGTCCTCTCCACTCTGTGGTTCCGACAGTCGCCACATGAGGACAGGCACAGTGCTGCCACCTACAGTCACTTTGTTCTGTGTTCGGCTCTGCCTAGGGAACAACGTAGAAAATCATAGCCCTAGCCATGCTAGGAGTTTCTAAACAAATGACAGAGTTTGGGTGATTTTCACTCACAGTGCCTCTCAGAAATCATTGATATTTTAGTGGTTACTTGTGAAAACTCAAAGTTAAGATAACTTTTTCCATCCACCGGGTCTTAATAAACAATCTCCCCAGTTAAGATCATGGCCCTAGATCTTCTGAAAGCATCTGAACGGTTTGGGTGACTTTATCCGATAGCTCCCCTCAAAATTTAGGGTATTTGAAATGGTCACCAAGGAAAAGTCAAAATGGTGTCAAAATCATTTCCTGTCCACCAAGACTTGATAAACTCTTTAGTTGTCTTTTCCAATTGCACTTGTCAATGAAAATTATTGCTATTCTCTGGGAGTTCTTAATGGTTAAGTAAAATGTGTGGTGCTGCCTGGTGGCTAAAACAGGAACACTTAAAAACAATAGCTAGGCATATAGGGAAATAAGCCAGCAGCCCAGCATTTCCAACCCAGGTCATATAGGTCCGTGGTATGGTAAACTGATGACTATTGTCGGTCAATATTTATGTGAATCGATATTGTAAAACTGAAATGAAATAGGCGAAACTACTCCTTAACTTTCATTGTTATATAAGTTTGTACTAATGTCTAGGAGCTACAAACGGTAAAAAATTTAACCACGAGTCAAATACGTCCCTGTGTGAGAAAGACATCAAAGTGTGACAAATGGTTGCTCGTTAACAAGTAAAAAGGAAGAGTATTAAGATGGGTATCAGGCGTATTATACTAACTCATTTTTGAAAGGATTTCACGAATTTCTAACCATCTTGTGTCACGCGAAATTGCAATCAAAAATCTTAGTTGAAATGTCTTTGGATATAGATATAACGTAACATAGTCACATGTGAGACGTGGAATAGTCAAATGCAAAGACAGATTTCCGAAGTAACCTAAAATAAAGACGTGGAAAAAAAATTTTCGTATGGAATTTGCTCACCCATCTCATAAGATCTCACACTCTGTAAGTGGCATTGTGTACAAGGTTCTCACTACACTCTATGGGAGAAGAATTCTTAACGAACTAGGCTTAAAGCCTTAAGAATCCACTGGCTTGCCTCCCATGCTAAACATGTACATCAATGCAACCCTATAATCTCAATGATGCCACCTAGCGGGAATACTGTGTACTTGGCGCCCTAGTGGCTTTATTTGGACTGGAATACAGAATACCACTTAGAGAGTGTGAGATTTTATGAGAGGGGTGATTTGTTGCCTCAAAGAAGATCTAGAAAACATGTCAGTGTTGATGATAGCATCAGGCTGAGGGTGTGTAGGGAGGTTCAAACTACTGTTTTATTGGGTGTTAATGAGGCTTAATTATATCATCTTTGTTTTACACAATTAATAAAATATATTATAAGAATGAAAAAGTTTATTTCTGTGGAAAGAAATCCATTTCTGGTTTCTGAAAGTTCAAAGAAAATGAAGAGGGCAATGCTGAAATAAACTAGGAACAAATGGTATGTTCATCATTGTTGAGTGAGCATGGATTATAAAGGAAATGACAATTATAAGGTTTGGGTTCTATTTAGTCTCTGGGTCATTTTCTGTAACCCACTTGGCACCCATCTAACCTGCAATTTCTTCAACTGCCTTGGTAGGGTCCAAATATATCAAGCACCAATGGGTCAATGAAGTATAGTTAGGTCTCCCATAACTGGTCATGGTCAGCTGGGCATTCTGCACTCCTCTATTACACTAGTCCTCTGCACTCTACCAGTGTCACAGAGTTGGCAGGCAGATGGTAAAGGGTTGGGTTTTTTGCAGCAAACCTAGAGTCTATGTAGCCTCTCCAACGTCTCTAACCTTTAGGCAATTTATCTGAGCGTGAGTATCCCATGCTCAAAAAACCTATTCAGAAAAGCAAGGGAGAGAGAGAAGGTCTGCACAAGGTATGTTGTATATTTTATTTTATTCATTAAAAATACCTTGAAATACCCAATGACACATACGAAGACTCAACATCTATAATGTTATTAACATGATATTATTCACAAAGTGTTTGGTCCAGTTTACTCCTACCGATTTTGACCACCGATTATAGAATCGGGCACTGCCGACCCATTATTATACGTTCCTGATCAAATATCATCAAAAATCGAAACCAGCTCAACGATTTTTAAAATTTAAATTGCAAAATAAAGAATCACCAACAGTTTTTTAAAGCAAACGATGAAATCGAACCGGGTTAGATTAACTGGTGATCGGATGCAGATTTGAAGAAATCCTCTGTTGGTGCAGATAAAATATATAATCAGTCGTCAAGTTTTACTTCTCTTGAACTGCAACAAACTATTATGTAATGAGCTTACTTAAAAGCCCTATACGGTCGTAGTGTTAAGACATTGTGTTTATGAAGCTTTACTGCAACAACTGTTTGTAAAACTCTGTGGACACTTCTAGGCAAAGGAACTCTGAAATTGGAGCGCCGGGAAGATAGAAGGTGAATATATCCACCTACGGCTTCACTCCAGTCTAAATAAAAAAACTTTTAAAAAAAAGAAGAAAAAAAGTGTAAACGCCACAATGACTAGCAGTGTCACTGATCATTGATACCGATATTTTCTCGGGGAGCACAACCGACCGCCAGACCCATTCCCGATATTTTATCGGTGCATTTTCTGTCGGTAGATGTAAGCTGGGCCTTAACTAGGTTAAAATAATTCTTTGGAAATTAGAAGTCTTGTTAGTACTCTAAGGACCCCCTTCTCTGCTCAGTTGATTATTTGCTCAGAATTTGATCACAAAATGAATCATGATCACAAAATTATTTATGAGAAGCACAGAAAAAGATACAGGTTTTCTGTACAGAATTCTAACCACATGGATCACACCAAACGTTATACATCTTCCACAGTGATATATTTACAAATTGATACTTATTGGATATCATTAATGTATTACAATATGAATATTCATGAAATCCAAAAACAAATGTACGAAAAGGGTGGCGATGATATCATCATTCAACAATTTCTGCAAAAATGAAATTATATCCAACTTTACAAATCTGTAACCTTTCAGATCCAAGATAAGAATTGTTAAATTATATATAGTTTAACAAACTAGCTACTTTGAAAATAAAATTCCCAAAAGATTTGTATCGGATAAGCTAAAATATTACTCCTTTATGGAATGTTTAGTTTACTTAATAACCTATTTATTCATACGGATAAATATCAGTTCATGGCTACCCGTATGGTAAGCAAAATTAAATTAAAATATATCAAACACAAATAAATATCGATGGATGAAAAATGTATAATATATAACACGTTTAAAGAAATGTTTGTGAACATATTGGACCCTCAGTTTGAGGTCATAACCACAATACGTCAGGAGTGGTAAAAAAGAAGATCTATGAAGAGATTTTCCTCTGTAAACTGTGTATAATATGTAAGGAACAAGACAACAGAGAAGACTAGCACCAAATACCAGACACGGACTTATGTACAGCATAATAAAATGTTTTGTACAATCCATCGTCTAATTAGAAAACTAAATTCTTCATCTTTTCACGGATTTTTTAATTAAGCAACTAAACATCTTGGCTACTTCGTAGTCGATGGTCCTCGATAAATGAGAATAGGAGCATGGTGTACTTATCACGTGATATAAGGACCATACGCAACTGTGGCGAACCCTTATCATATGACATGAGGACCATACGCAACTGTGGCGAACCCTTATCATATGACATGAGGACCATACGCAACTGTGGCGAACCCTTATCATATGACATGAGGACCATACGCAACTGTGGCGAACCCTTATCATATGATATAAGAACCATACGCAACTGTGGCAAACCCTTATCATATGACATGAGAACCATATGCAACTGTGGCAATTTCTTATCATATGACACGAGGACCATGTGTCAAATATGCCACTGGCAAAATCTGGCAAAGAAAACAAATTTGTTGCAGTAAAATAATCGGAATGTAAAAATAATTGAAAATTCTAAATGCAGAAATTATATTCAATCAGGAATTACCTCAGATGTCTACTGCAGTAGGCCTCACTTTGGAGAATATTTTCCCAACAACAAGAACTAAAAACTTGCATCTCTTATAAAAACTTGTGACATCATACCACATAAGTTTTCCTTATTTGTTGATCACACAAAACAATCGATAAATCGACGATGTAATGAATAATTCCTGATCCACGAGGAATTACACTTTTTGGGTTACATAATCAAAAAAGAAATGTCAAAATGCAGAATTCCATAAATTCGCACATCTACTTCGGACTAAAAAATATAGCAAAAAAAAGAATAAAATAATATGTCCTCAGACTTAAAGCCTTCCATTTACATCTATTTGGAAATGGCAGAACAAATAGAAACAGTGATAGTTCATAATGCTTAAGAACCGGTACTAATATCAATATGAAACGCTCATTCGGTAAACACTGGCACACATAATACTCTACTAATAAAAACCTGAAAACATCTTGGAATGCTGATGTATGTCTCGGAGCACCTTGTACTCCATACAAAAGAACACTACATTGATAGGAAGGAGGAACCTAGTTCGAACACTCACTCCGTCTCGCGCTTGTTCCCATTTACCTGAATTATGTCCCGATCCTGCTCGGGTCATGTTCGGTCCCTATTCGGATCAGGGCTAAAGTAGCCCTCCGATTCGGGCCTGAGTGGTGACCGGCACCAAATTCGGCCAAACGGAATCAAGCCTTTATGGTCTACCTGTCCTATATATATACACACACAGCACAGCCAACTCTCCACATTGATCAATCTAGAGAGATGTTTGATAAGATGCCATATTCATCTCCCAAAGGTGATGAATAGTTAATTTACAAAATGATGGATTCTGTGAGAGGATGATGATAGGTATCTCTACACATATTCCCACAAGTCAATACAAATACCTGCTTGAGCACAAGAGACCTTTCTTGTTCTTTATCCAAGAAAGCCGTAAGGGTGTAATATGGTGTCTCTCTACTTTGTTGACACTGTAGTTCTTAAATGATGAAAATAGTTTAAAAATAAACACTAAATATAAGAAAATTGAAAAAAATGCATATACATTTCAAAATTACTCCTGGCTACAATAGTAATTTGATGTGTTAATAAACTGCAAATGGTGTTTTGGTAGACTGTCTAGCTCGAATCCTGTTCCATATGACCTGTGTTTGTTTATGAGTTGCATCTGTTGGTGGCTGTTTTGGTGTTGACGGTGTGTCATGGTTGCCTCTACGACGAATATCTTACACAGCACAAAACTTTGAATCTATACATGTATCCATCTTGGCGTATCTACCACTATTTGTCGTGTTTTCTGATCTTTTCTTATAGATACGCTCATATTATCCACCCGTAAATACAACGTAATGTCGGTATTTCCAGCTGGCGTATACAGTACACCACACACAGAAACTGACGTATATATGACGGCCAATACATTGGATGATATGTATACGTCCGCGGTGCTGTGAATACTTTTATATCAGGAAACTCAGAGTTTTGTCTTGTGTTAGTCTTCTTGATATAAGAACTTGAGAAATTAACGATGAAGGAAAGGTCTCTCTAGAGTTCTCAGGAATAAACTAGCATTAAACTTTCCACAAGATGTGCAAATCCTAGTGGAAATATGTTCATTTTGATCTATTAAAGGTTATTGTAAAAAAAGATCGATTTATTATATATATAGGCTTTGGCTTCAACTTTGGATTAGTGACCCAGTCAATAGGATCATAGGGCCAATAGTTAGAGTGGCTGAATAAAATCTGTTCGGTGTTATTTTGTGTCAGAAATACAGAGTTCAAAGAATAAGGTTGTATTCCTGACCAAATCAACAAGGAACAAATGTAATTCAACCACACTCTACTCTCACTTTTTCATCCTCTCAACAAGTCATGTGATACGAAGGGGAGCATTATCTAAGGCTTGATTCCACTTACCCGAATCATGTCCCAATCCTGCTTGGGCCATGTACAGTCCTAATTCTGATCTGGGCTAAAGCGGGGGCCCGATTTGGGCCTGAGCGGTGATTGGCACCAAATTCAGCCAAATGGAATCAAGCCTTTAAAGTTCATCACACTGAGACGAACCTAATCCATACAGCTGGCCAGTAAGTGGGAGACATTTGCACAAAGTTCTATAATAATGCCTGTTGGTCGGTAAATAACACTAGACTAAAATATGTGGATTAGAGAAGTGCACCTAGCAACCATAGTTTTAATACAAAGTTGACGACGATATTGATTCAGTTAGAACTGGTACATCCTCGGTAGACAAAGTGTCACATCACCATGGTAACAATGGCAATGATCCTGATATGACGTCAATGATGATAACGAGAGTGGGTTCGCGAAGGACACCGAAACTTCTTCGAAGATGGCACACACACTGTCCCGGCTTCGCGAAGTGAGAAGAGAGAGTCCAATGCAAAATGCCCGAACGCGAAGAACTTCTTGATGATAAATGGTGAACAAGGAGAGTTGAAGACACCCATTCTCCTCATCCGAAGCCATGCTGAGGATGGACTCGGGCAGTCGTTTACGGAGAGACTCTACCACTTGGTGAGTGCTGGAACTTTACAGAGTCGTGTGGTGTAGAGGTGAGCGTGTGACGTCACTCGTATGTGGTGGTGACGTCACAGGGAGTGGTTGTGACGTAAGAGGTATGTGGCTACTACTCAGAATTGGGTTTCGTCAGCCACCTGGGGCCGTTCATGTCAGCTTTTGTAACCTCCGCCGCGGCTCCTCCGCATGGCGCAACACAGTGCTAGTGAGAAGATCATCCCGAACAGCTGAAACATCAAAAACATCATGGCGTTTAACACAGTGCTAGTGAGAAGATCATCCCGAACAGCTGAAACATCAAAAACATCATGGCGTTTAACACAGTGCTAGTGAGAAGATCATCCCGAACAGCTGAAACATCAAAAACATCGTGGCGTATAACACAGTGCTAGTGAGAAGATCATCCCGAACAGCTGAAACATCAAAAACATCATGGCGTTTAACACAGTGCTAGTGAGAAGATCATCCCGAACAGCTGAAACATCAAAAACATCATGGCGTTTAACACAGTGCTAGTGAGAAGATCATCCCGAACAGCTGAAACATCAAAAACATCATGGCGTTTAACACAGTGCTAGTGAGAAGATCATCCCGAACAGCTGAAACATCAAAAACATCATGGCGTTTAACACAGTGCTAGTGAGAAGATCACCCCGAACAGCTGAAACATCAAGAACATCATGGCGTATAACACAGTGCTAGTGAGAAGATCATCCCGAACAGCTGAAACATCAAAAACATCATGGCGTTTAACACAGTGCTAGTGAGAAGATCACCCCGAACAGCTGAAACATCAAAAACATCATGGCGTATAACACAGTGCTAGTGAGAAGGTCACCCCGAACAGCTGAAACATCAAAAACATCATGGCGTATAACACAGTGCTAGTGAGAAGGTCACCCCGAACAGCTGAAACATCAAAAACATCATGGCGTTTAACACAGTGCTAGTGAGAAGATCATCCCGAACAGCTGAAACATCAAAAACATCATGGCGTATAACACAGTGCTAGTGAGAAGGTCACCCCGAACAGCTGAAACATCAAAAACATCATGGCGTTTAACACAGTGCTAGTGAGAAGGTCATCCCGAACAGCTGAAACATCAAAAACATCATGGCGTTTAACACAGTGCTAGTGAGAAGATCATCCCGAACAGCTGAAACATCAAGAACATCATGGCGTATAACACAGTGCTAGTGAGAAGATCATCCCGAACAGCTGAAACATCAAAAACATCATGGCGTTTAACACAGTGCTAGTGAGAAGGTCATCCCGAACAGCTGAAACATCAAGAACATCATGGCGTATAACACAGTGCTAGTGAGAAGATCATCCCGAACAGCTGAAACATCAAAAACATCATGGCGTTTAACACAGTGCTAGTGAGAAGATCATCCCGAACAGCTGAAACATCAAAAACATCATGGCGTTTAACACAGTGCTAGTGAGAAGATCATCCCGAACAGCTGAAACATCAAAAACATCATGGCGTTTAACACAGTGCTAGTGAGAAGATCATCCCGAACAGCTGAAACATCAAAAACATCATGGCGTTTAACACAGTGCTAGTGAGAAGATCACCCTGAACAGATGAAACATCAAAAACATCATGGCGTTTAACACAGTGCTAGTGAGAAGGTCACCCCGAACAGCTGAAACATCAAAAACATCATGGCGTTTAACACAGTGCTAGTGAGAAGATCATCCCGAACAGCTGAAACATCAAAAACATCATGGCGTAAAGATCATCCCGAACAGCTGAAACATCAAAAACATCATGGCATTTAACACAGTGCTAGTGAGACCAAGTGACCAAGCTCGGTGACTAAGTGGTTGGGGTGTTCGCTTAGAGCATGGGAGGTAGGAAAGTCCATTCCCGGTCGGGTCATATGAAAGACATCCACAAAAATGGTACCCACTGCTCATTCGGCTTAACACCCACCATTAGAATGAGGAGGCGGAGAACTAGATTTCACTGACCAACATCCAGTGACAAGTTACCTTCATTCTGAAAAGCTGCAATGTGAAACAACCCTGGAAACAATCATCAGGAAAAGCTGAAAAATCAAACATCAATCATATTCTTGCTTTTAGTACAAATGCTTGTGAAAAGATCATATTGTCTTTTAATACAAGAGCTAGTGAAAAGATGATCTCGAAAAGCCAAAACATCAAACATATTGTGGACTTTAATAATATTGATAGCGAAATGATCATCCTGAAAAGCTGAGACAACAAACTCAGCCTTGTTTTTAATTAAAAGCACAAGGGGGCTGTTTGATATCTGGAAGAATTCTTCTAGGACTGTCATATGGTAGTCCGGGTTAATTACAAATGAATAGTGAAAAAAAAAATGTCCAACACCGGATAGCTTTCAACAATAGAAACATCCATGTGAACGAAAAAATAAACCCCCTTGATTACAAATTAACATTCAAGAAAATCATTCAAAAGTAGATAATGGACTATTTTCCCGGACTCTCTACCTTATTGAGAATACAGAGTAGATACAAGTATACAAGTCATATATATGATCCAACCCTACATAGTTACCTGGTTATGCACATAAACACATTGCAGTATATCATTCAGTGGTACAGTAAGAAGAAGAAGAACTCTGAGATGCTTCACTATGTCATTCGATGGATTTCACATTAGTTAGCGGTTGCCGAATTACATTCACCCTAAGCCTTTTCAATGAGTAACATATATAATAATGACTTAATCAATGATGAAAACAATACCAACAAATAAGTACAGATAATGAGAAGTCACAGACCTGTATGCCAGCCACCCCGAGCGCGACGACAACCATGAGAAAGAGATTCATCTGGAACTTCTCCTTCAGCGCTTGGCCACATCCCTGCAACAGACACAAAACAGGGTGTTTCATCAAGACATGAATGTAGTCCACCCACAGTTCCTCACTGAACAAGGAGCAGGCAGGTTTCTGTCGTAGAGGGAGAAGTGCAGAGTCTGAGTAATGTTCCTGTCTTAGTCCTGTCACGTTCTATTATATTTCTATAAACATTTCTGTTTTGTTTTTGTCTACTACGTATACAGTAATGTGATTGCCTTTCAGCACCCAGGTAAAATGGAAATTTTTCTTCGAGAATCAAAATCAGATTTTATGGACAGTAATCATGGGCTATTATTGAATTTATTTTGGTTTTTTTTGTGTTTTTAGTATCATAGGAACTTGGTTAAAAAAGTAACAGGAAGTTATTATAATCAAGGCAGCATCCGGCTCAATTAGGAGGTGCTATTGCCACGTCTCTTTAATCAGAATTTATCTTGTTGACGAACGTCTCACAGATTCGTACAGATTCTGGCAGATTCAACGTAAAGCAAAGCAAAGTAATTGGAAAAATCTTCAATGAAAGTGAATGAAAACAGTCATTGTTTTCTGAAGGGTACATATTATATCTGGTCAATGTTTTTTAAAACAATGTCTGATTCACCACTAATTTTAGTTTAAATTTTCTACGTCATCCTTATTACCTGCGGAATTTCAATGGTTTGGGATAGATATTTTTTTTGCCATTTTTAGATATGAAGACAAATAGTCAAAACTGTAGTCAAAGAAAGCTAATAATGACCAGAATTTCATAGACTAAAAAATAATAAATAAAAATAATAAAAAATTGTTTTTATGCAAAACTAAATTTTCCAGGCTCTCCAAGCATTTTCCAGGCTCTCTGTGAGAATTCCTGGCTTTTTCTGGATTTCCAGGCTCTGTACGAACCCTGTTGTACGGAATTGTCAAGAAATTAAAAAGAGATAATAAGATGCTCTGACCTTGTCCCAGACGCCCGGGTGCTTGCCGTCCGCCCAGGGCTGGTTGATGCCGCACACGCCCTGCTTGGGGCGCTTGGTCTTGGTTTGTTGTCGGCAGCAGGAGGCGGGCACGCGGTCAGGCAGCGTGATGTCCTGCTGCACCCACGTCGACCCGCTCCAGTCCATCGGCTGCTCCCCGCCGCAGCATTTCAACTTTATAAGACACAAGAGTCAGCGTATGTCAATGGTGTCTATACTTAACAATGGTCTCATTGTTAATTTCAAAGTGGCTCATGCCTACTGACTGAGCTATACTGAGTTTTACACTATTTAGGGTGGTCTGTGCCGCAGCATTTTAACTGGACACGACACAAACGTCAGCGTATGTCAATGGTGTCGATACTGAACGATGGTCTCGTTGCTCCTTTCAAAGTGGCTCATGCTTAATGACTGAGCTGTTCTGAGTTTCACACTATTTGGGCTGCACCCCGCCACAGCATTTCAACTGGATATGACACAAGAGTCAGCGTATGTCAATGGTGCCTATACTTGGTCTCGTTGTTACTTTTAAAGTGGCTCATGCCTGGTGACTGCGCTATACTGAGTATTACACTATTTCGGGTGCTCCCCGCCACAGCATTTCCACTGTACACGACACAAGAGTCAGCGTATGTCAATGGGGTCTATACTTAACAACGGTATTGTTACTATTAATGTGTCTAAAACCTGACGAGAGTGTATATCTACATAGCCACACGTCTATATTCTGTTTTCCTGTATTGGAATTTTAATATCAGCTGCTCCCCACCAGAGCATTTCAACTTTATAAGACACAAAAGTCAGCGTATGTCAATGGTGTCTATACTTAATGATGGTCTCGTTGTTAGGTGTAATTTTTTCGACGTTCCATTAGAGTTTTGGCTCCATAGTTGGTGGAAAAAATAAAAGTGGTGGGAGACAGACGTGAGATCAGATACGCCTCGTTCACCTTCATGGTCTCGTTGTTACTTTCAAAGTGGCTAATGTCTAGATACTGAGCTGTACTGAGTTTTACACTATTTAGGGTGGTCTGTGCCGCAGCATTTCAACTGGAGATGACACAAGAGTCAGCGTATGTCAATGGTGTATATAACGACAATGGTCTTGTTACTTTTAAAGCGGCTAGAACCTGATGAGAGTGTATATTTACATAGCAGCAAGTCTATACTCTGTTTCCCCTATATTGGAATTTTGACATCTGCTGCTCCCATTTCTGTTATAGGCTCAATTAATACTATCTTGTTTCAGAAGAGGAAATATATATTAGAAATGAAAACAGCTATTTCCAGGTAAAAGTAAAAAACTGGCATCTCTGAATTATAAGTCGTTTACCATTTATGACCATGTTTCCTAAGATTGTTGCAAAATGTAAAACCGCCAGAATTGGCGAATCCTGATCAATAGATAATAAAAAAGGGTGGAGGATAGGGAGAGGGGTCCCTAAAGGCAATGAATCCTTATAGGAATATGATTATGCATCAGTATGATGAGAGCAAACAGCAGAATGTTTGCTGAATAACCAGTGTGGAGCTGCAGGAGGTGTTGATGGGATGGTCCTAACAAAGATAACACCAGTATAACCCAGGTTCACGTACTGAAACATTGACAGTCATTTATTGTCCCGGCAGTCTCTAAAAACAGACGATCCGCTGGAGTTATCTGTCGGAGAGGGGCATTAAGGGAATCCCAGCATGATCCCAGTGCATTAGAACGCGAATGTTTTCTATGAAAACAGGAAAATGTAGCAGGGCAGAATCAATAGCCATGTCCTGGGTTTTTTTGGTCTTGATGGGGAGAGACAATGATTGAGCGTCTCAGCAGACGTGACGACTCATCACGTGACCGTGACGTCATAATCAATGAAGGTCTCACAAGGCTGTCTCTCAAAAATGTCAGAGGAAATAAGTGGTTTAGTACACACTCTTCTCATCCTCCCAGTAAAACCAGTACCTGAATTGCCAGGCATTTAGGATTGTGTATGAGCACTTATCTTAGACTGGTATAAACGTGTAAAGGCTTAGCATTAGGCACTCGTTCTCAACAGGCTTGCGAGTGCAGTCACTCATACTCAACGGGTGATAAACAGATGAATATATGATCTCCAGGCTAAGATAAATTCAGAAACATATTCGTGCTTGGTCTGAGTCCTTGTTCACGTTTGGAGTGCTTCAGAAAATTCACTCAGCTGTCACCTCGTTAATATCACTGCGCACTCCAAACTCGATGGCGAAGAGGACACAGACCAAACACTCATCAGTTTCTTTCTTATTAGCAATAATGAATTGCATAGGGACTATTCACTAAGACAGTATTAGCCGTCCATAAGGTCATCCATAAGTTGACCCCCATCGTCCCTGGGTCTCTATGGCATACAGAAAAGGGTCTTCATGTACGAGCCTAGATTATCTCATTAAGGGCGAAGGATGCCTTGAGGTATTATTTCTCACAAATATTCAAATTCGTTTTTAACAAGGAAATAATGGACCGATATTAATCAGATTTTCACAGAATATAGGTCTAACACAATGATTGATATTTCTATTCAGAATAAAAAGAATATAGGTCCAACACAATGATTGATATTTCTATTCAGAAAAAAAAGAAATATTGAGGATTATGTTTCGTATCATCTTATTAAACAGTCAAATCATAGGTTTTGACGAATATGTGCCCGTCCTCTAGCGGTATAAAGTGCCACCAGCACCCGTCCTTAAGGGGGTAGCTTGGCCACAGGCAAACTACTCACATTTATCTGGACAAAATTGATGGCTTCGTCCACTAACGGGTCTTTCGTTGTTCCGTAGTAATTCTGAACGAGGTCCTTGAAGGTTTTCGTGATTGAGTCCTCAATCTGAAAATATATCATAACTTTATACCGATAATACAGGTCAAGAGGTCAAGAGGTGAAAATAACTGAATCTTCAAACTGAAAATATATCATAAACTTTACAATTAAAATACAGGTCTAGAGATGAAAATAACTGAATCTTCAAACTGAAAATATATTGTAAACCTTTTACTGATAATACAGATCTAGAGATGAAAATAACCAAAAACTTCAATCTGAAAATGTATCATAAACTTTATACTGATGATACAGGCCTAAAGTTATTCACTCTAGAGATGAAAATAACGATTCTAGAGATAAACATGGGGTAAAGTAGTTACATCAAAGTTATCAATTTACAGAGTTTAAAGGACATGGCTTCTTCAGACAAACTCGATCTGCATGGATCAACTCATTGGGTCACGTTGCCATGGTCTGCCTACCTGACCCCTGTGGAGATATGATATGAAGGTATTATGTTTTAGAATTATATAGTATTTTATTTTACTATCCATCGTATACAAAGCCCCCATTGAAAATGTATAGGGACTCAGTAAACCACTACCCATTATATAAAACCTGTCAGAAACATAACTGTGGTACATACAGATTCAAACCTGTGGTATACGGCCTCAAAACCATGGTATACGGGAAAAATAGTCCCTTTTGCTATAGAGCAAAGAAATAGTTCCTATTGTTATACCTGTTAATATGACAATTACTGGCTTTAATGTATGCGAAAAGATGGATAATAAATGCAACAAACGATGATTTTGTGGACAGGCGGCTCTGTAAACCACTCGCGGTTGACGTAGTAATACACTCGCGAGCGCTCGTGTATTACTACGCGTCAACCTCTCGTGGTTTACGGCCTCCTGTCCACAAAACCATCGATTATTGTCTGTATCTTTTACGGATGGCCCCAATGGTTAAGTGGACACTTTCCCGTTGATTGGGTCACGTTGCCGTGGTCTACCTACCTGACCCCTGTGGAGATATGATATGAAGGTATTATGTTTTAGAATTATATAGTATTTTATTATTATTTACGGATGGCCCCACTGGTTATGTGGAAACCTTCACGTTGATTGGGTCACGTTGCCGTGGTCTACCTACCTGACCTCTGTGGAGATATGATATGAAGGTATTATGTTTTAGAATTATATAGTATTTTATTATTATGTACGGATGGCCCCACTGGTTATGTGGAAACCTTCACGTTGATTGGGTCACGTTGCCGTGGTCTACCTACCTGACCCCTGTGGAGATATGATATGAAGGTGTTATGTTTTAGAAGTATATAGTGTTTTATTATTATTTACGGATGGCCCGAATGGTTAAGTGGAAACCTTCACGTTGATTGGGTCACGTTGCCGTGGTCTACCTACCTGACCCCTGTGGAGATATGATATGAAGGTATTATGTTTTAGAATTATATAGTGTTTTATTATTATTTATGGATGGTCACAATGGTTATGTGGAAACCTTCACGTTGATTGGGTCACGTTGCCGTGGTCTACCTACCTGACCCCTGTGGATATACGCCCAGCCGCCACCAGTCACCTCAGCTCCGAAGATGAGGAACAGGAAACAGAAGAACTGCAAGAGAATCAGGATGGAGTGATATAATTCATAAACCTTTTTCCACAGGCCGATGTCGAACCTTATCTACTTAGTTACGCAAAGCCTGAAGCAAAACAAACACCTGGCAACGTATTCTTTAGCAGTGCATGGTTGCACATGCATATTGTCTTGGTAATACTTCAGATATAACTAAGACAACATAGAAACGATGTACACGGGTAGTAGATATATTGTTTTAGACAAAACAAATAAATTCATTATCTGGAAATGAAAAAAAGGATTTACATAGAGAACTTCCATCTCTGAATGTACAAGGGGACTGTGAGGCATGTGAGGACTATCTCAAGGTTCAGATTTATTCGCTGGTTTTACACCACATGGGCTGTGATCAAATCTATGAGATTTTTAAGTACGGAATGTTGGTCATCATAAAATCTAAGCTCTCTTCCATACGTTTTTAGTTCTATAAAGTTTACAATTTGTATTTTTCAAATTTTGGATATGAGTAATTTATCAAAAGACTTGAATGTGAATTGACTGGTTAATGTTGACTGACATTAATAATCAGGTCACACTACTCGTGACCGGTGAATTTTACACTTTGATTATTCATTCAGAGAGTGCCGTGGTGACAGGATGGTTACTTAAAGAGTCCCTCATCAATATTCCGTCCTGCATTATCAGAACCCTCGTCAGACTGCATCACAATCTTAACGTCTCCAGCAGAAATTTCTAATTGATTTAAGACCTGTACCCAATACTTCCCACACGTCCTGACACAGCCACGACACAGCTTCAACACTAAATCTCTGCATTGCAGCCGTGTTGGAAGGTAGACTTCTGTATCACAGTATGTAGAGAGCATTTGGACTAGTTTGCAGAAATATTTGGAGGAGACTGATGTACCGCCACATTATACAGTAGAACCCTGTGTAGGCATACACCCTCTGTTCCGGGTGAAAGTGTCTGCTTATGCAGGGTGTCCGCTTAAAAGGGTATAAAATAAGCATCTAATAGAGGGAACCGTTCCAACCACAGGTGTCTGCTAACGCAGGGTGTCTGCTTATGCATGGTGTTCGTTAGGCGGGGGTCTACTGTACTTACACCAGGAGGAGACACATGTCACGATTACCTGAGTGCCTCCCAGCAGTAGCACACAACACTGGTGATTTGTGTCGGGACTGTATCATAAACTTTGTCGGAAGACCTGTTTCACTACATTTATCTCTGACACTGTTCCAACAAGCTACGACACAGTTTGGCCTCTATTCATGTAATTTTTCTTCACCTTAAACTTACTTTCGAGCAGCATTAAAAAAGGAAGTTCACATGCCCCGTCAAACCTCCACTTCAGTTTGGCCGAACATATTTGACCATGGCAGGAGGCTTGTGATACAGCACTTGTGTCGGAACTGCATTGATGCACACCACTGTGTATCGTAAGGTGTGTTATAAGACCTGGGGGCTGTTTCACTAGGAGGTGTAGGTATCGCTGTTGGAAACAGTGGCAACATAGCGACAGTTTGTGTTTCATTAGTAGGTGCAACCAAGCGTGAACGACACTGGCGAAGCGAACGACACCAACAGTGGCAGAGCCCGTTTCATCAGTAAAGCGGCGAAGCGGTTCCGAAGTTATCGGCGTTTGAATTTTTTACTCCCACTGTGCGTTTGCGTTGGTCGCTGTTCTTTTTCACTCCCCTCGTAGTGCGGCGGGGTTTCGGCTGTTCTTTTTGTCTCCCCCCGCAGGCCGGCAGGAAGTGCAGTATTTCCTATGACAAAATTCAAACGCTGATAACTTGGGAACGGCTTCGCCGATTTTCTTCATATTTAGTACGGTTATAGGTTATATATATACCTTACTCGTGTAAAAATTGCATTGCTTAGTTCCTATGGAAAGGGGTGAAATTCCAGGTCATCGTGGCCCGTCGATGAATAGATGCAAACGTCAACCGTGTGCGCATAGCGACAGCTGTTCCAACAGTGACAGCTAGTCCCACCTCAACAGCGAGAGCACTGATGAAACGCAAATTTGGGCTTGCCACTGTTGGTGCCACTGTTGGTGCCACTGTTGCGGTCTCACCTCTCACTTTCACTCCACTACTAGTGAAACAGCTCCCCGATCCACTCATACAACACAGCCTTCAGCCTTCACTTCCGACACAAAACCCACATCTGCGTCAGAAGCGTGTCGTAATGCCTTTCGGTGTGGGGCCTTACAAGAAATGTAGGAAACTGAATAAGGCCTGCAGAAGCCGTCAGCTAATGTTTCATTCCCGCACCATCCCCACACACAGCCTCCAAGCACCGGGAGAGGGTGGTGCTAGACCAAGCATAAAGAAGTAAAATTTAATTAGCTGTCGTCTATCCTCCTCTCAACTGCTAATCTAGAAATATTAGAATCGCAGCGAATCTAGTTCTCTGAAATGCCATGTCGCGTGAGAATTGGGGAAGTGATGGTACGCCGGATTAACTCAGTGGAGAATTCACAGGGTAGAGACATTCAATACGTTGTATGCCAAGCGCCAATGGCATGGCTTGGATATCAAAAACAGTATCGAAACAGCTGTGGCTTGTTGAAATGTGACTATTGCCAAGCGAATGTCTCTCGGGGTTGGAAACTGAAAAAAGGCATTTACTGTAAAGGTACGAGTGTTAAATGAGATAGATAGTCTATTAAAGTCTGTAGATCCACACGCTAACATTTCATAAAACGGACCGCCAATACTGTATGTGATTTAAATAGGTTCCTATGTATGTATATGCACATGTTGTAAGGCTTTGCTAATGAAATCTTTGACTGTTATCAGTATACAGCAAAACTAAAGAAGAAGCTATGAGAGTAGTTGGACAATAGATAGATAGTCAATTATACCTTTATATAAAAGAGAGAGATAGTGAGAGAGGGAGAGAGAGGGAGGGAGGGAGAGAGAGAGATAAAGAGAGAGAAGAGAGAAAGAGAGGAAAGTTTGTTCAATTAGACTTACTTTGGGTTTGACCGAATCTAGGAGATGAATATAGGTAAAAATCTCACCCCTACACATTTACCGAGGTGAGAGTTCTTTTACTTCCCACACCACATAGACATGGTATGAGAGTGAGAGAGAGATAAAGAGAGAGGGAGAGAGATAAAGAGAGAGGGAGAGAGAAAGAGAGGAGGGGAGAGCGGGAGAGAGATAGAGAGAGACAGTAAGAGGGACAGAGAGAAGGAGAGAGAGGGAGAGAGAGACAGATGTGGTAATGATAGTCATGTATGATTTAATGAGGCACACAAAAAAGTTAGAGCTACTGGAGAATATCAATGGAAGGCTACCAGAATCTAACGACGCTACCTAATCTTATCATATAACACTAGATAAAGATGAATAGGGTATGACACAGCATACCCGGCTATGAATTGAATGTATGCGAATTGTACCCCTTTTCTGGAGAAGAAAGTTGGTAAACCTATTTGGAAAAATGCTTCTGTATTTTTGTCATCAATTGCTAATCACAATTAATAGATCAGGAAGAAGGGCATGTAAAACTCTAGATTACATAGGATCAACCCTCCCAGTACGAACTTATGAGGCATTATCATTGGGATGCTGAATTATACCTAGAGGCATTCTCACTTGAAATACCCAATGATGCCTCAGGAAGCATTCCAAATGAAATATACAATGATGCCTGGAGGCATTCCTACTGGAATACACAATGATGCCTGGAGGCACTCCCATTCCCTGACTCATGCCTGGAGAATTTTTTTTTAAAAGCCCAACCCCCGCAAAAAACTAATTTCTTTTTACAATTAAAAAAAAAAAAAAAGATGATTATAATAATTATTATAATAATGATAACAATGATAATAAGAACAAAAATAATAATAATATTAATGATAATGATATAAACAATTTTTTGAAAAAAGAGACAAAGTGAAAAACCCGCTGTACTCACGGTTCCCAGCATGCACTTGGACTCCTGGAAGGCGCCGCAGCAGCCGAGGAAGCCGACGAAGGTCATGACGCCTCCGGTGGACATGAGGATGTAGCAGATGGTGTGGTAGGTGCTGATCTCGTTCTGGTCGTACGCCGCCCGCACGTAGTGGTTCACCTTCGGGTCCATCCTCAGCCAGATGGCCAGCCCGAGCACGCCCATACCGGCCAGCTGTAAGATAGGCACATACAGACATGTTAGTGATTATATATTAGTGATTATAGAAAGATTAGTGATGATGTGAACGGCCATCCCCAGCACGCCCATACCGGCCAGCTGTAAGGGAGGCAGATATAGAGACGTTAGTGATTATATATTAGTGATTATAGAGAGATTAGTGATAATAAGAACGGCCAGCCCCAGCACGCCCATACCGGCCAGCTGTAAGGGAGGCACATATAGAGACGTTAGTGATTATATATTAGTGATTATAGAGAGATTAGTGATAATAAGAACGGCCAGCCCCAGCACGCCCATACCGGCCAGCTGGAAGAAAGGCACATACAGACATGTTAGTGATTATATATAAGTGATTATAGAAAGATTAGTGATGATGTGAACGGCCATCCCCAGCACGCCCATACCGGCCAGCTGTAAGGGAGGCAGATATAGAGACGTTAGTGATTATATATATTAGTGATTATATAGAGAGATTAGTGATGATATGAACGGCCAGCCCCAGCACGCCCATACCGGCCAGCTGTAAGGGAGGCACATATAGAGACGTTAGTGATTATATAGACGTTAGTGATTATAGAGAGATTAGTGATAAATAGAGAGATTAGTGATGATGTGAACGGCCATCCCCAGCACGCCCATACCGGCCAGCTGTAAGGGAGGCAGATATAGAGACGTTAGTGATTATAGAGAGATTAGTGATTATAGAGAGAGATTAGTGATGATAGGAATGGCCATCCCCAGCACGCCCATACCGGCCAGCTGTAAGTGAGGCAGATATAGACATGTTAGTGATTATAGAGAGATTAGTGATTATAGAGAGAGATTAGTGATGATAGGAACGGCCAGCCCCAGCACGCCCATACCGGCCAGCTGTAAGGGAGGCACATATAGAGACGTTAGTGATTATATAGAGAGATTAGTGATTATATAGAGACATTAGTAATAATATGAACGGCCAGCCCCAGCACGCCCACACCGGCCAGCAGCAACAGAGGCAGATATAGAGATGTTAGTGATATGTAGAGACATAAGTGATTATATAGAGAGATTAGTGATTATATAGAGAGATTAGTGAGATTATGAACGGCCAGCCCAAGCACTCCCATACCGGCCAGCTGCAACAGAGGCAGATATAGAGACGTTAGTGGTTATATATAGATGTAAGTGATTATATAGAGAGATTAGTGATGATAAGAACGACCAGCCCCAGCACGCCCATACCGGCCAGCTGCAACAGAGGCAGATATAGAGACGTTAGTGATGGTGTAATGAACAGAGAAGAAAATATAGAGAAATTAGTGATGTTATGAATGGGCCATTCCGAGCAAGCCCATACAGATGATATGAACGGGCCCCTTTTTATTGGTTGATGGCCCCCAATGGATTTATCAGTGGTTATAATCTAGAAATGTAATCGTAGTTTTAATACAATGTAAATATTTGTCCATAACCGGTTAGAGGGTAGCATGGGAGTATCCTACAATAAACAGTCGATGAATAAAATATAACAGCTCAGATCTTTTCCTTATTGACACAGCAGCTTTATTTCATGATAAGAATGAAATACAAGTTCTGGAAGTGATACATCAAAATGCAGAATGGCTGCCAATTTTTGTGAGATTTTGTTCATGGAACTATAACCACATCCACAGCTAACATAATGTAATGTAGGTATGTCCACTCCTAAAGTAATGATTCCGAGATCAGATATCTAAAAGAACGCTGGGTGTAGAAGTTATCAAAATTCATATTACAAAATCTATTCGAACACCCAAAACTAATAACAGCTGCAACTGACACGGGACCAACTCAAAACCAGCCAATCGAGAACTTATTACACTTTAAAAATCCTTCATGCTCATTTTCCTTATTTCAGCATTGCCCAAAAATCTGTTTCCGAAAGTAGTTGAAACTGACAGCTCTAGCATAAATCGCATGACCGCTGCCAGTGCGTGCGTCCCCCACATCTTCACGCATGGAAAGGCAATTTGAAAGTCAATGCGATTGCTCGTATATTATGTCTGAATTGGTCCTCTCATTCTGGTCCCTTTTCGCTTATTTCGTGGTGTTTTCTTGGAGGTCCGGCGGAGTGCCTTCAGTGGGAGCTGCTCGGAGCTGCTCTAATCGATTTATCAATCAGGGGTGGCAGTCAATGGGTGGCCTTCATCTTAGGGGCGGGGAGGACCAGCCTTTAAGTGAGCCTCAAACGAGCAGCTCCGGGCATGGACCTGAATCTGTGGTTGAGTCGTAGGTGGCCATTGACAGGTGAGATTTAGGTGACTTTCATGAGCAGCTCAGAACATGTTCCTAAATCTGTAGCTGACTAGGAGGTGGCCATTGGGAAGAAACATTTAGAGACCTTAGGGAGCAGTTCAGAACAGGTTCCTAAATCTGTGGCTGACGCGAACGTAGCCATTGAGAAGTAAGATTTAGGTGACTAGCCTGAGCAGTTCAGAACATGTTCCTAAATCTGTAGGTACATTGGGCATGGCCATTGAGGGGTGATATTTAGGGGCTTTCCCTGAGCAGTACAGAACATGTTCCTAAATTTGTAGGTATCTTTGGTGTGGCCATTGGGAAGAAAAATTTAGGGACCTTTTGGGAGCAGTTCAGAACATGTTCTTAAATCTGTGACTGACTCGTAGGTGGCCATTGAAAGGTAACATTTAGGTAACTTTCATGAACAGCTCAGAACATGTTCCTAAACCTGTAGGTACCTTGGGGTGGCCATTGGGGGTGATATTTAGGGGCTTTCCCTGAGCATCACGGAACATGATCCTAAATCTGTGGCTGACTCGTAGGTGCCCATAAACAAGTAACATTTAGGTACCTTTCGTGAGCGGCTCATTGAGTATGAAACAAGGCGGGGAGCAACTCCAAGTGTTAAACCTAAAGCGCCTATAGTATCTACTACAAATGTTACAGGTTTTATTTAGATAGAACCTTTATGTTACTTATTTCCCTCAGGATATTGTGGAGCCACGATCTATTATATCGTGGAAATTACCTGAAAATGTTGTCCCTTTAATAACGTGTTGGCCAAATAAAGCATATATACATTTCTCTCCATATCAGCCAAATATACTTTAGCAAAATTAGCCTTTTAACATTGCGATCATTTAAGATTTCGTGCCTTTTATATGACTATTATCTATACTTTACTGTATCAGTGCTTACAACAAATCTTTCCACAGGTTCATCTCAAAACGAGAAATATGTTCATTCTCGGAAAGAAACGACTTAATGGAGCTTCAGTTAAAGTAGTTAAAACATGTCCTTGGCCTCTTTACCCGCTTCCCACATCTAAAGGTCAAGTCAAGTACACGAGCCATTAGGGAAATGCAGTTAAACGACTCAAGCACCGCTCTGCACACTTTGTAGAGACTGATTTGTTTCAGCAATCCCTGAAACCCAGAGATGTACCCTGCCACCCTTAGGCCACTCACAAAAAAAACTTGTTTCTCATCACCGCGCGCATCAGAAAAAAAACGATTTTCTTCTTTTTTTTTCAAATAAGATGAACCTTGATAGAAATTATAATGGTATGTGTATTTAGTATCAAATTAAAGCTCCTGATGTCAGGGATGCATTAAATGTATAGCCAATAAAAATATGGAAACCCCGCGTAAGCAGACACCCCGCATAAGAGCACACTTTGGCCCGGATCGGGTGGGGGGTGTCCGGTTATTCTGGGTTTTACTGTATTCCTGAAGCCTGTTTTATGACACTTCAAAAGCCATCTTTGATCTAGCAAAAGAAAAGCGCCCTCGTCATATTTTTCATGCCTTGGTGATGAGAAACAAGTTTTTTTTTGAGTGGCCTAATAAAAGACAGGAGATCCTAGAGAAACAAATTGCTGTGTCAATTGAGGCTTTTGCCTCTTTATTGGGCTCAACACTTAGATTTATATGGGATATATCTATCAATTATGATGTGTATGTATTTGGTTTATTGACCCAATAAAGAAAGTGTATTAAAAAAGATTTTAAAAAAGGCATCACCATGCTCTGAACGGAAGGGATCCTTCATCCAATATTTACAAAATTGTTTTTACATGAACTAATAGAGTAATGTTATTATAAAAAAAACTTTTCCTCAGAAATCGGGACCCCGATTTTAAGTGAAAATAGGACTCGTGGTAGCATCGTGGTAATATTACTCAAATTCTCACAGAATGTAGAGAGGACATTATTTTTGATATTTCGATTTAAAAGAGTAATATTTAGGCTTTTGTATCGTATCACGTCATTGCAGCCTTGAATTATGAGTTTTGGCGACTATGTGCCCGTCCCCTAGCTGTAAAAAGTGCCACCAGCACCCGTCCTTAAAGTGTTAAGAGAGGAATCGCCATTGATCCATAGAATCTACATCTATATCATTATTCCTGTGGAAACAGATTTTTGTGAATGTTATTCTCGAAAATCCGCAAATGGATACAAAACATGAAGTCAGCGGCCGATCTATGTTTAGATCGCTGATGATACTCGCTGATCTCATCGTTGATGAATTGGATCAAGAGTCATTTTCTGCGCGTATTTTTGTGCTCACGCCGCCCTCCCGTTATTGCATATTTGAACGATCTCGAGTGAAGCTTGAAATTCGTAGATTATTCAATCGGCAAGAGGAAAAATAATTTATGCAATTAGAAAGTATGTTTCCCAGGCATCGGAAATGAATAATCTGTGACCGGGATCGCAAAGCCTCCCGCATTCTCAGCCAATGTATGTCGATGTCTGCCCTTAGCTCAACAGCTTTTCGACAACTTTCTGATATTACAGCTTTTTTAAACGCTATCAACTTTTGAACTTGTATTCACATTGATCTCAAGAATAACCCTTAAGATAGCAAAAAGTATGCAATTCTGGAGAAAAAATACCTGAGAATATTGGGGATGGAAGTGAGTAATGCTCTGTCTTGTGAAGGTAAATTTCATTACTTGTCATTTCATCATTCTTACTACATGTAACTCACAATGTTATAAATCTGTTCTGTTTTGTTGTTTTTCTTTTGAATTGGCTATAATGTATAATTATTGTTTTGGGGTGAGACATCTATCTCTCACACATTATCATTTTTCTTTCATTTTCTTTTCTAAATATTATAGAAGCATTTAGTTTGTGTACTTTTTTTGTGTACTTTCGTGTACTCTCTGTCTTGTATATTCTGGTTGTGTCTACTGTAATGTCCTGTAATTTTTATGTCTGTATCTGTCCCGAACACCGCAAGGAAGAACGCCCTACCTAGGGTGATTGTAATGTTCGTCTTTATGAAATAGAAATTTTTTTTTTTATAGAAGTGACGATGGCAATATAGTTTGTATCAAACTGAAGATAACAACTGTCACACGGGTATGATGGTAGATCGGAGACTTGTGCTAACCAATCAGACCCAATAAAGGAGTGCAGTTCACGGCTTAAATCCACTACAAAATAATCAGCTTTCTGCATTAACCCTTAAACGTAGCCAGCCCTCTTTCCGTTGCCCTTTACGTTTCGTGTGGCTTCAAAGATGGCTTCAGCCATGGCTTCCACAGACTGCGCCTTCGTTACGGCCTGTAAGTGGCCATTGAAGTTCTAAATGAATCCTCGGCGTGGCGCTGAAGCATGCGACGTGCTGACGTCTGGGAGGCCGCCGAGCAGGTCGGAGCAGTCAAGAGCTGCTCTTTAGAAGACTGCGATGTCGCTTTAACAGAAGTGGGCCTGGGATGTGCTGAAGGGCGCTTTCTTATGTTTTCATGGCTCCTACGTCATTGCTCACTCCTAGATAGCTCCATACTACAGCGAAACCCCGCTTAAGGGGAACAATATCTTTATTGATACCTGTCTCTTCTACAGTCGCCTAGCACGGAATGTGCTAGGTAGCGCAAGGTGAGAGGATCTGTTCTCTCAACCACTGAAAGGTTTCCGGAGAAACCTAGCAGTCTCTGAGGCTCCAAGTTGTTCACTAAATGGAGAGGAATGCACAAGTAACCTGTCGACCCGCTGCGGACTCGGCCTATATATACTGGCCAAGTTACGTAATGCGGGCGCCCCCGTAGTATTTGCATACATGGGCCTGCAGGCTTTACCACACAGCAGGGATCAGCACTCGTGGCACCTGGCGTAAAGAAAGCATATCACTGCTCGACTACCCTGACCCCTACCAACTCATGGAGAAAGACATGGGCAGACACCATCGTATTCTGAACGCATATATCTGTAAGTGTCCGTCAACAATATAGTGTTCCTACGTGTTGACATGTGCGTACACAAATTGTAAACATAGGTTTACTATGGTTTACCAGTCTGCATCATGTATAGGTGGCATGCTTGCAGCAGAGTCTATTATCATATGTAAACTAGTTCTGATCTATTAGACTTTGGGTTTGGAGATCTATGAGATTAAGTTAGGTAGAAATCTCACCCCTACACAAAGTTCTTTTAGTTCCCACACCACATAGACATGGTATGAGAACGACCGGCCTTTGATATAGCAGTAAATCTACCACTGCTGGGGGTGAAGGAGAAAAGTGGCTGCATACCACACCACATAGACACGGTATGAGAAGGATTGGTCTTTGATATAGCAGTAAATCTACCATGGCTTGGGATAGAGGATAAAGGTGGCTGTACACCACACCACATAGACATGGTATGAGAAGGACTGGCCTTTGATATATCAGTAAATCTACTACTGCTGGAGATGAAGGGAAAAGGTGGCTGTACACCACACCACATAGACATGGTATGAGAAGGACTGACATTTGATATAGCAGTAAGTCTACCACTGCTGGGGGTGAAGGAGAAAGGTGGCTGTACACCACACCACATAGACATGGTATGAGAAGGACTGGTCTTTGATATAGCAGTAAATCTACCACTGCTGGGGATGAAGGAGAAGAATGGCTGCAGTGGGCCTGAACCCACAAATTGCTACAACCTTGGTGTTACAAGTCCAGTGCCTTATACCATTGTGCTAACTCCCACTCCTCAGGGACCTGTTTCACTAGTTTCGTGACATGTCTAGATGGCGTCTAGATGGTGTGTCTGGTTTCATAAGAACTAGACATTAGACTTCGTTTTGTCCGTTCTTGCTTGCACTGTTGGTGCCGCTTTTCATGGCTGTCTAACACTTTTGTCATGAAACTAGTGAAACAGGTCCATGATGTATAGATTTGTCTAATTCTTATGTTTGGGGTCTGTCTTTTCCTAAGGGCAGCTACTTGTGTTGTCATGAAACTAGACAACCCCAATGTCTGTATGGTGTCACAGACATGTCACAAAACTAGTGAAACAGGTCCCTGTTCCGTTGTTCATTGGGGCAGGGAACCAGTCTAGTACTGGGCAGATCTAACGCATGCGCATGACAGTGATCGATGTTCAGACGGGTCACCAGGACACACACTCCTACTCCATCCTATACTCTAGTGTTGGCTCAACTTCCCACTAACCGTGTTTCCTTCAGTTTTTATGAAATGTTCCATTGCTCCACACAATGCAGGATAGAATACCTCATCTTTGTTATTCTCTAATTGATATTGATAAAAGAAAATATTCACTGATATTTTCAACACCCTAAAGCTTGACCATTAGGTTATTGTGGGCTCACCTTGTTTTATACACCCTCAATTATGCATCTATGGCCAAAATAATCCTCACTTGTGAAAGACATTGAAATAAATTATCTAAATATCATACTACGCAAATATTGCACTTTATTTCAATATCACAGAATATATGGATACATAAGTCATAAATTCTATTCATCAATAGAATACTCTTGACTGGGCTGACCTTCAATCTTTTCCAACCAAGAAGTTTTTTCAAAAAACCTCGACGGAACGAAAAATTTATACTAAAATCTGACCTTCAACCACTTCTTATTTCGACAGGCAAAATGACAGTGAAGTAATTAATAACTTTAAATTAATCTTCATTAACGAAAATATTGTCATATTACATGTCAGTCTTACTGGAATTAAACTTCCTCACGACTGTCTGTGAAATTGGGAGAATAATAAATATTTTACACCCATGTCCAATATGACGTAGTTTGAATGGATATCAGCTGGGGTTAAGGAAAAAGTAAATTATTCTTCATGTCGAATATGCTGCCTCAAAGAGACTGAGAAAACAAGGAAAACATTTCAGTATAATTCAAAACACTAGAACTGAGGATGTGTGTAAAGGTTCAAACCACTGTTTTATTGCCGTGAATGGGGACTAATTAATATTATCTTCGTTTTACCCGATGACAAATAACCTTGTATAATTAAAATGAAAATTTGTAAAGCTGCCATTCTAGAGTCTATGATGGCAACACTAAACTACTTGTGCATCATTACCCCATCCCTGGATGAAAGGAGAGAAGCAGTAGCTGTGAGAATAAAATTGTATTGAATTTTATGTAGTAAAAGAAGTCAAATTTAATGTCGACCTTACTGGATGGCATATTAATGGTAATATTGATATGAAGTTATGTAAGAAAATATATATGATAATTGACAGGTAGAATATAAGTCAATTATGAAAATGATAAGTATATGATATACAATATAAATGTTAATTGTATGAGATACAATACATTGGTAATTTGTATATGGTAATAAAAAGGCCCCCCATTAAAATAAAAATTGTAAAGATGCCATTCCAGAGTCTATGATGGGAAAACTAAACTACTTGTGCATAATGGAAGACAAGATTTAATGGGATTTAGAAGGCATATTCTGTTCTGTAAGAACAAATTTACAACCAGTGAGTTACTTTTAACAAAATTTCAGAAGATAATCCTAAAACCAGTTTGGAATATCCATTAGAATAAAACAAATGTTGAAGTCGCATTAGTTTGCAAACATCCTCATTTCTTGCTAACAACTAGTCCCTCCCTGTTTCAAATCCCAAACATTAACAGGCATTTTGCACTGTTAAGTTCTACGCGGCCATGCAAACGAGTTCCGTAACAAGGGTTTTGGGAAGAGGTTCTAAAAGGACTTTGATTTGCGCGCAGTTGCATGCAGCAAGGTGCCTACGGATGCAAAAAGTACAAAACACAATACTGCAAAGTGCAAAAAGGTGCAAACATTCTTTTTAATTGATTGACTGATGGCGAATTTCACACCCTGGGAATGACTCCTATTACCTCCTGCTGGGGCAGAACTCCCAGATGTTTTTCTCAGAAATTCCATTTAATTCTTGTCCTTTTTCTTTGACAGCTCCGTGCCAAGAATATGAGGCTTTCCTCGAAGTCCTGCATGAGATATTTCCTACTGAGAGGCGGTGATGGGAGAGTGCAGCTTCAGGCATGTTGGCATGAGGCTAAGCGTTATTTCTCTCCTACTCTAAAGGTTTTTGTGACAGAAATGGCATCTAATTTCAACCTACTAGGTTTTTGGCACGTCCCAAGAACTAAATCACCATACTGGATTTATATACGTTGAGCATTGGCCATAAAACACTGGGCGATATCACGTTTATTATTCTACCCCTCATATAAATCTCCATACACTTAACATGGTGTGACTGCATGACACGGTTATTATCCTACCCCTCATATAAATCTCCATAGACTTAACATGGTGTAACTGTATACCACGGTTATTATCCTACCCCTCATATAAATCTCCATAGACTTAACATGGTGTAACTGTATACCACGGTTATTATCCTACCCCTCATATAAATCTCCATATACTCAACATGGTGTGACTGTATGCCACGGTTATTATCCTACCCCTCATATAAATCTCCATAGACTCAACATGGTGTGACTGTATGCCACGGTTATTATCCTACCCCTCATATAAATCTCCATAGACTTAACATGGTGTGACTGTATGCCACGGTTATTATCCTACCCCTCATATAAATCTCCATAGACTTAACATGGTGTGACTGTATGCCACGGTTATTATCCTACCCCTCATATAAATCTCCATATACTCAACATGGTGTGACTGTATGCCACGGTTATTATCCTACCCCTCATATAAATCTCCATATACTTAATATGGTGGGACTGTATGCCACGGTTATTATCCTACCCCTCATATAAATCTCCATATACTTAACATGGTGTGACTGTATGCCACGGTTATTATCCTACCCCTCATATAAATCTCCATATACTTAATATGGTGTGACTGTATGCCACAGTTATGCTATAAAATGTTTATATGCCATACATGACTTATGAAGTTAAAATCACATGTTGGGGTAGGATAGAATCTAAACGTCACTCAATTTCAAATAAGTGTTTACATGGCATTTGTTGTCTTCCACTACAGATTTAACTCAGCTCTGCTTAATGACCTTTCATGAAAGTATGAGCATCCTAGCCGACCAACAACTTATCCAAACAGGAACGGAATTATTTCGCCCTTTATTCGATGTGTTTTATATGTTTTTTTTGCCAAGTTAATTGAAAAACGATACCCTTCACACCCCTTGACCTATGTGAGAGCGTCTTCGACGAACTAAGACCATAAGGACGATGCCTCTCTACCTTTGGTCTTATCGTCCATTTGATCGTAGCGGTAGGATACTAACCTTTATCAAAAATACCTGGGAGGTGTTGTTAAAACTAAGAACGAAATTTGCTGAACGATTACGATTAGGATTAACCTCAGGCGATAGTGACCACGATCGGAATGTGAGTCCGTCTTTTTTAATGTATTCCTCAGAATTCAAGGAAATCTTTTGAAGTTTGTATTGTTTACTTTTTTCCCATCTTAGTGAAATAAGTTTTGTATGAAGGATCGCACACACCTCGCAACGGCCCTAAAAAAAGGTTAAATTCGTGACCTTTTAAAAAAACTAAAAATAAAGATATTTTCCTAATTATCTTGTAAGACCGTCCTCCATAAAGACAGATCACTTTAGTTAAAGAGAATACAACAAAGACCACGATAAGATCAATTCTTCTATTGTTCTTCGTTTTTATACCAACTCCCTGGCCCAGGACCATCTTGTGCTACGTTTACACCATCACCCCAACATGCCGCTGCCGTATCTCGACTTGTACTTTGGAGTTGGTCTTAAGTCGTCAGCAATGCGAATCGTAAGTGGACTTAGATTCTGGGGCAATGCCGGGACAAATTTCTGACCGTCAGAATATCTGCCACAGGAGTCCCGGCAACCCCCGTAGTTTATGACTGTCGGGGTTTGACTTAACTGGGCGGGGCTTCCGGCACAGGACGTAACTCGACTCAAGTCGACGGGCTCGGTGGTCGTACGTCGCCGGGGTCCGATCGTGGACTTCCCACAGAGGCCGTCAACTTGAGTCCAGTCCCGAAGCGAAGCCCGACCAATTACGTCCTGCCAAGTTTGTTGCAGGCAATGCGCGCACCAGGGGGTAATGGCTGTTATCATCGTTCCTAGATTATCAAACAGGGGTCTGCTGAGTCTTTACCTTTAACTTATCGTCCAGTGCATCGTAACCCAAGACGACCTTTAATAAATGATACCTCACCCAAAGCCCTACCCCCACCAATGCCAATTCTGGACCCGAGAGGCCTTACGATTGACTTCCCAACCCGAAACCGATTCTATTGTGTGGTCAGAAAAAATCGTGGGAGTGGAACAGGTTTCCGCAATTGACTCTACGATACCTCAGAATTACATACCGAATGGCTGCGATTGGAAATGCCAATCGTAGACCTTCCAATAAAATCTGATATGTTGGATTTTTCACAGCCTATAGGGGACAGAGCCATTGTGAGTTCATGAAGCAGTCACTAGGTGGCTAGCCCCTATTGGGAACAGAACCTGTGTTCTGGCTCTTTGTTCTTATGAAATTCAACTGCCTTTCAATGTTTTACCATGGTTCCCTTGACTCTGTACACCCATCCTAGAGCAGGATGATATAGTGATTAAACCCAGAACATGAGGTTTTTCACATGGAACACTTTATAAACATATATCAACAAGGCTAGAGTTGTGACATTTCCCAATTATCACTGACTTCTTTCACACCTCCTTTAAGTGGGATTCACACGATGGGATTCATGTAACTCACATGTCTGAGACAAATCCTGCTGAGATTCTGTAATCGAACCCAATTGGGCGAGTTTGGCATCGTCTAAATTGCAGGGTTCAATTTGCCTGAGACATGTTTTTCCCCTGCAATTGTTGGCAGCATTTACCCCTAACAAGGAACAGAATCTCATGAGATTTTGAACCCTGTGAGGTACATGAATCCCCCGTGTGAATTCCACTTTTTTTTTATTTTTTATTTTTTATTCAGTAATCAGACAGTACAATTCGCCAAAGGTAGGCATTTTTAAATGCGTGTCTTAAATCCGTTAATCATAGTCGGTACATTTCTGGTTCCGGTAATAGTTGTCTTAACTAGCAGTAAGATAAATAAGTAAAGCAAACGAATTGCTATAACATAGTGAGGACAATACAGTACAGTACGGTACAATACAATGGTTGACAAATCAGATCAAACTGAGAACTGTCAATCTAAAGACAAACGGACAGACAATGGGTGGTGGTTGGAACCGTAGTGTTCACGACCATAGGATTGGGTTTTCATCCAGAAATGCCTTTATCTGTAGTTTATAAGACGTATTATCACGTGTTTCTTGGGTGTTAGTTTGTAGTTTATCCCATAGTTTTACTCCTTGATAGAGTGGGGAATTTTGGTATTTCTGAGTCTTGGGGCGTTCTATTTTCAGGTTTATTTTGTGGTCCTTTCTAGTTAGTTGTTGGTTTCTAGTGACTAAGTGCTCGGGATCATCTGACCACCAGAGCATTAGCATAAATAGTTGAATCAGTCTCCTGTACTTAAGGGGTTTCATGCGGCATTTTACCATGAGTTCCGTTATTGGGTGTTCACGGGCGTTTCTTATACCAAGTGCGGTTCTCATACAGTTATTAAAGGTTACTCGTATCCTATCTAGGTTTTTATCTGAGATTCCATTATAAATGTAACCTACATATTCAAGCTTTGGTAGAATCATCTGTTTTAGAATTTTAATACATGTTTCTTTCGGTAGACTATATCTGATCAGTTTTAACTTATTATGTTTCTGTCTCAGGTCATAAACTAGCTTGTCAGTTTGTAGTTTGAAGGTCAGTTTGGAATCCAAGATCAGTCCCAGGTAGGTAACACTTTTTACTCTTTTTAATGCTGTTAATTTTATACAACAGGGCGGTATGTTATCAGTTCCCCCAGTTTTACCAATCCACATTTCATAAGATTTCTTGCTGTTTATAAGCATTTTATGTATGTCGCACCATGCTGTGATATTTTCTAGATTTTCTTGCATTTGAACTCTTGCCGTCAATGCTGTATTTGAGGTAGTGACTATAGCTAAATCATCCGCGTACATTATGGCTGTACCATGGGTCATTGTTTGAAATATGCTGTTAATAAAGATAATGAAAAGTACAGGGCCTAACACAGACCCCTGTGGGACACCACAGTCCACAATCTGTTTTTCGGATATCGTACTTTGTAGTTTTATTCTCTGAGTTCTGTTTGATAAATAGGATTGCATGAGTTTTACCGTGTTTTCGTCAAAGCCGTAGTTTCTTAACGTTTGGAGCAAAATTTTGTGCGAGACACTATCGAAGGCCTTGCGGAGGTCTATAAATGAACATAAGTTATAGTGGCCTTTATTCATCCCTTGATTTAGGATGTATAGTAGTTGGAATATTGCTTGTCCCGTGCTTCGGTTTGGCATGAAACCAAATTGATGTTTGCTTATTATATTGTTTCTTGTTAAGTAGGACATTATTTGAGCATGCAAGACTTTCTCTACGATTTTCGATATTGTTGGTATGACTGTTATAGGCCGCCAGTTGGAAAAATCAGACAGGTCTCCTGCCTTTGGTATCGGGGTTATAATTCCTTCTTTCAGAGTGTCTGGGTACTTACTTTCTTGTATGATACTGTTTATTATGTCTCGTATTATGGATGGGTTAATGGCCAATATTTCCCGCAACAGGCCTGATTTTAGGTGTTCTATCCCAGTTGATTTATTTGTCTCAAGTTTTTTTAGTATGGTTATTACGTCATTGAATGTTATTTCCGACTTCAGTATGGACTTTGGTATGGTATCTATCTAGTTCATATTCTTCTATCGGACCTAGGGTGGCGAGGATATTACGACCTATGTTTGAAAAGTAGTTATTCATGTTATTACTTATGGTTTGGTCATCTTCTTCATTCCTTCCACATTTCTTATATTCTAGATTTGCATGATCTTTCGGATCCCATACTTCATTCACGATCCTCCAGCGGGGGTTTCCCCGATTATCATTCAGTATTTTTTCCATTTGTTCCGATTTACATTCACGGATTTGTCTGTTAATCGTTTTTCGCAATCTTCGTAATTCAGTCAATGTCTCTCTGTTTGGCTTAGCAGCAACATCTTTTAGTTTCTGCGCCCGAAGATCTATATTATCTACTACATGTTTGGGTAATTCTAGCCCGTCCTTTGTCTTTATTTTATATGTCCTGATAGGGGCATACTTGTTTAGGAATAGGTTAATGTGATTTACCAAAGATAGATTGGGGTCCACATTGTTCGGGAGTTTAAAGCTGTTCATGTGGTTTCTAAGTAAATCCTTATCCATCTTTGAGGGGTTTCTTCCTTTTATTTCAGTCGTTTTTATTTTGCTTCGGGTGTGTTTTCTTTGGGCAAATATGGGGACATGATCGGAGAAATAATAGTTTAAGTTACCTGAACTCTTAATGTGCTTGCTGTTGGTGTAGAAGTGGTCTATGGTACTTTTGCCCTTTTCATGGATATATGTTTCGCTAGTTGACAGTATGGATAGGTTATGTTTCATTAGAAAGTGCTTCATTATTTGGTATTTTGAGCTGGTCGGGGTAGCTGCATTAACATTCAGGTCCCCTGATATCCATATCTCGTAATTCGCGTATGTTTGGTCACTTACAATTTGGCTTAGGTAATTATAACATTTTCGTAGGTTCTTATGGGGGGGTCTATATATTGATATGATTAACAGTTTCTTATGCAGTGGTTCTTCCACGGTGCAAGTTAGGACCTCGTGAGTAGGTGTAGATGTACTATATTTATCAATGACATTAAAATATGGTTTTAATCTTACATTAGCATACAGTGCTACCCCTCCACCTATTTTGTCGTACTCGTAGGTTCGGTCAATTCGGCTAATGAAAAAGCCTTCTATCTTTAGTAAATTTGGGGAGTGTTTTTCTTTTAGCCACGATTCGGTAATTGTTATATAGTTACAGTATTGAGCCACTTGTTTTAGTTGGTCTAGTTTTTTATATAGGCTGTGTATATTGATATTTAGGAATACGTCTCCTTTTAGATGCTTAAACTCATCAATATTCAGATAGGCCATTTCAGTCGATAAGAAAACTGCTTCTTTATTACCCTTTGTGAACACATTCCAACCACCACCACATACAGACAAAACAATAACATGAAAGTGCAGTACAAGATCAGGCTACAAATTATGTTCCTGAAATAGCCCCATTGGGTTTCATTCCAGAGGCATAGTTGCAAGTGCAATACATCAAAATTACATCTAGTAGTTATCTGTGATTTACACTGATGAGTAAACATTTGGTACATAATTTGTTGAATATCAATCAAGTTTGTGCGAGCTGAAGTCAGGTAATATTGTTTCGTCAGGTATTCAATGTTCGGTGGTAACAAAAAACATATATGGAGAATTTTACTAATATTTACTTTACTGTAATAATGGTTATAGTCTTTCAATATTCGGAGGTATAGTTGTTCATGTTTATACTATGTTCATTGTTCGTTATTGGCTATTTGCCCGGTAAGATCGATTTTGTGTTGTTTAAGCTTGTGCAGGTGCTTTGTGGTCATCTGACCTAGGTTATTCTTGTTGTTGTTGTTGTTGTTGTTTGGTCATATGACCTATCTTCATCGGTGTTATTGTTGTTATTTTTGTTATTTGGTCATATGACCTTGTTTGAGATCCTGATTATCCATGTTGTTGTTGTTTTGGTCATATGACCTGCTGATGAGTCCGGTCATTTCACCGTTTTAGATGTTAGGTAAGTAGATATATGATTTGCTTTTTTACCTGGTCATCTGACCAAGTGATTAGGATAGTTTCACATTGGGTCTTCGCGTGTCGGGATAAGTTGGTAGATTGTTCACATTTGGGTTACTGGGTCATCTGACCTCGTAACTCCTGTGGGTCCGTGGTGGATAAGGGGGTCTTGGTTGATGTTGTAACATACATCCATCCGTGGTCATGTGACCGTGTTACGGGTGGCATCCTGAGAAGACATTCTTTGCGATGCTAAACGATAGGAGTCTTGCAAGAGCCCGCTTGGTTCTTGCGTCGGGATGAATTCCATCGCGTAGTCGATAATACCTGTGTATCGTTTGGCGTCCTGGTCTGTTGCGGTGTATTTCCCTGGCTAGATATGTCGTGTGTACTGCTTCTGTTTCATTTAGGTGACAGATCCCCTCATTGATCAGCTTTATCTGCGCATTTAGATCTCTCTGATCTGGCGTTATGTGAGGGGTACGATTCGCCACACTTAGGGATAGTCCATAGATGGTGCACAATACGATTTTCGTACCTGGGGTCTAGTAAGTCGGAGGCGGCTCTGGTGTTATCGGTTTCCCGTAGTGAGATTACCTTGGTGTGTCTGTCCCGATGCGTTATGTTGTTAATGCCGCATGAAAGGTACACAGCTTCATACCTTTCATGCATTTCGCGCTTTCGTCGTAGTGCTTGGACTGTAAAACGGGTAACTCGTTGTATGGAAGCACCAGGATGGAATTCTACGTCGTAGTCTCTGTTCCTCCAGAAGTTTAAGTGGTAATCCATATTTCTGAGGCGGGAATCACCTATTATCAAGTAACGTATCTGCGCCATCCCTCAGGGTTTCGATAGTGACTGGACAGAGTATTTCGTACTACTGGTAGACAGTCCCATAGAGGGTGCTTTATATGTTTATTTCTGGGGCATGGGCGGCTCTTGTTGTTTGAGTGCAGTGGCTTGGTCCTCTCGGCGTAATTCCTCCCGGAGTGCCATCAACAGTTTGCCCAGGTTGTTCTGACCGTAATACTTCCCCATGGTGTAGATATCGTCTTCAAGATCAGCGCCTCCTCCCCAATAGTTGTCTCGTGTTCCTTCAACTAGTGTATGCGGGTGGGTACTGAGTAATGCTATGCGCATTTCCGGATTTTGTCGAAATTTAGAATTTATGATGGCTTTCATGGTTTCTTCCTTTTTTTCCATCCAGGCAGTTGTAAGTTTACAGGTGTCTCCTGCTTTCTTTATTAGGTATGTGGATTTGGTTTTCAATATTTCAGGTACTAAATCCTTTCTGTTACACATCTTCGCTCTTTCGCACTGATATGCTTGTTCACTCGAAGAATATAGCTGTCCACTATGTTTCATTGATACAGGAAAAAAGTTGCTAAGTGGGGAAAGAGTGCCCTTAAAGATCAGCCCGGCGTCATTTAATCTGGTGCCGATTTGATTTTTCGCCGACTCGTTACCCGGGGATTTGAACTTGTTAAGTTCTTGTTGTGTGTCATGCTTTGGCAGTTCTGGAAACTCCTGATTCCAGTCCATTTCGTCAGAGTTACTGACTCGGTCATTTGACCTTTGTACTTTGAGTGGTGTTTCACACTCTGGGTCAGGTTGTTTATCACTTGCCATGCCTCCTTGTTGTGGTTGGACTCTGCGCGGCACCCTTGATTGATCGGTTCCGAGTAGCGACGTGGTCGGCTGGGTATTAGATTGCGTGTTTGTTGTTGTTTTGGTTGTTATGGTTGTTTTGGTCTGGGGCTTACCTGTGGTTGAAGCTGACGGTTCAGTATAGGGCACTTCAGGTTTTCGCCTTGTGTAACCTGCGATGATTGATGTGTGTGGTGTATTCCAGGTTGTAGGGATGAATTTCACTGGGATTTCTTCCATCTTTTTAGTGGTGTACCAGGTTCCATCTATACTGAACTCATCTCCCCTTAAGAGTGTGTTTGATCCCTGCTTTCTGCAATAAGATGTTATTAGTCTGGCCCTTGTTCTTAATTTCCGCGTCTCTGGGTCCTCATCAGGATTGATGAAGATTCGTTCGTATCCCTGAACGTTCCGGAGGGTTCTTTTTTGTTTCAGTATCATGTCCCTTATTCGAACGCTGGTTAGACACACCAGAATTGCCCGGTTACCTTGATCCTTTCCCTTATTTCTAACTCTCTGTGCGTAATTTATAACCCTTATGTCAATGTCCGGGATTATTCTACCTATTATAGAGAGGACAGTCTCATAAATTTCTTCGTTTCCAGACTCTCTGTATCCTTCTATGTATATGTTCATTCTCCGTGGGGATTGGAAGCGGTTTGTGTTACCTGTTTTCGGGAATTCGTGTGGTTTGGAGTTATCTAACTGCATGAATTTAGTTTCGAGATCATCTAGGCGTGTGGTTATTTGAGTGTTTTGGTTTTTCAGACTACTCTTGAGGTTGTCGTGGGATTCTTGTAGTTTGTTTATTTTCGTTTCATGTTCCATTTTGAGATCGTCTAGTTTAGTGTCTAGTGTTTCTAGCTTCTGATTTATGCTCTCAACTTTTTGGTTTATTGCTTGTTTAGCTTCGCTTCTTTCTTCACTTGATTGTCTGAAACCGTCGTTCATTTCTTGCCTCATATTATCAAATTTTGTTGCCATCATATTGAATAGTTGGTCAAGAATTGATGTGTCAACATGTGGTTGTGGCCGGTTATACGTTGTGCTGGGTTCCTTTATGGTTGTTTCCATCTTTTCTGATTGGTTTTGATTTATTTGCGGGTCGATTTTACTCTTGGTTGTTTGTTTTTTTTTAGTTGGTTGGTGTGAGGGAGACTTTATATCTAGGTTTTGTTGTGAGTCTTGTTGTTCGTCACTGAGTGGGCGGTTTCTTTTGCCCCCCCTTTTCTGTTTGTTTTTACCTCGACTGCGGGTTATTTTAGGTTCAACGATAGTGTCTTTTTCTATCACTTTATTTATTAGATCGAATACCTCGTCATCAATGTTTTCTGTGAACTGAGTGCTGTTTGAGTCACAATCATTTGCGATTACTTGTTGGGAATCATTGTCGTTTTCAACAATCAGTAAACTTTCAGTACTTACAGTTTGTTTTGCCATGGTTATTGGTGTTGTTCAGACTAGTTACACGCGCGCTTGCTTACCATGCATGCACACATGGCTCGCACCTGTGCGTGTTGGCGTGTTGACCTACTTAATCCCTCTGTATCGTGTGCTCCGAGTCCTATGTCGGGGGGAATTTTCGATGATAATTCAATATCCGTGGTATTTATGAACCCGGGGTTTATCCATGTGTGTTCTCTATACCTTCATAGTATCCTCTGTTCAATCTGACATTATTATCAGTTCGTTTTCTCCATTATTTCATTGCTTACATGCTCCGCTCGGTCGCGCTGCGTGTTCACACCATGATATGGCTCCGTCACTCAGTGAAGAACACCTATATTTTCACCTCCTTTTGTGACCTACTCGGGGGGCGTCATGGCAGCCCCCATGGATAATAGGCTATATGCCGTATAATAGCCTATTGTAGATTTGTTTCTAGTTATTAATAGTAGAGGAGCAAATGGCCTAAAAATGGGTAAAATTGACCCCCGAAAGTCTACTGGCTGAAACTTGCCATATTAGTCAATTATGACCTCAGGAATCTGAATCTGATACTCGTTTGTTCCAAAAAGTGTAGCATCATACTCGTTTCCATGGTAATAGAAGGAAAACAAAATTTAATACATACTGACACATAATACATACTTTTATAAGAAAAGGTGAATAAATGCATTTTTTCTGTCGGTAAAATTCATCATTCTTTGGCCCAAAGTGTACAGTATGGAAATATGCCCTTTTCTGTTTTCTTGGAAGAACTGTTGCCATGGTAACATTCCAATTTGTGGGGGAACCCCCATTTTTGGATTTCTCATGGTTATTAAAGTTGGATAAAAAGAATAATTTTATGAATGACACATACAAATTGATAAATTTAGCAATAACACACAGCATTGATAGATACCACCATTTTTTGAAGCCATTCAATTGTTCCCATGGCAACCATAACAAGGTTTTTTCTATGACCAAAGCAGCCAGATAATGATACACTAACTGGACATTTGTATGGCAAATCTGCATGACATGGCAACTAGTAGAAGAGTATAGTCTCAAAAAGGCCATTAGAGAGTCTACTGAATGAAATGTGCCATGTTGGTCAATCATTACATGGGGAATATGATTCTGCCACTCTTTTGACCAAAAGAATGTAGCATCACTTTTGTTTCCATGACAACCTTAATGCATAATAATCTACTTAGAAACCACCAATTTCCTGCAAATATGAATAATAGATGTAAGAAATAGGAGCTAAACACCTACTCATGAGATTTCATTTTCATGATGTATACATTTGGGACATAATGTGGAGTTGTTCTTTTCATTCCCTAGCACTTGATTGCCATGGCAACCAGTTTGGCACAAAACAGCCACTGCAGAAGCCAGCTCTGATTGTCATCAAAGCAAATTACTAGGTTTTTTAGCCATTGATGATAGAGACTTAATATAAGTATTTATCCTAGTACTTGGAGAGTCTACTGCATGAAATGTGCCATCTTGGTCAATCATTACATGGGTAATATGATTCTGCCACTCTTTTGACCAAAAGAATGTAGCATCACTTTTGTTTCCATGACAACCTTAATGCATAATAATCTACTTAGAAACGACAATTTCCTGCAAATGAGAATAATAGGTGTAAGAAATAGGAGCTAAACACCTACTCATGAGATTTCATTTTCATGATGTATACATTTGGGACATAATGTGGAGTTGTTCTTTTCATTCCCTTAGAATTTGATTGCCATGGCAACCAGTTTGGCACAAAACAGCCACTGCAGAAGCCAGCTCTGAATGTCATCAAAGCAAATTACTAGGTTTTTTAGCCATTGATGATAGGACTTAATGTAAGTATTTATCCTAGTACTTGGAGAGTCTACTGCATGAAATGTGCCATGTTGGTCAATCATTACATGGGGAATATGATTCTGCCACTATTTTGACCAAAAGAATGTAGCATCACTTCCATTTCCATGACAACCTAAATGCATAATAATCTACCTAGAAACCACCAATTTCTTACACATTTGAAGCGCAAGTCCCAGAAAAACAAGAAAACTCCTAGGGTTTCAAACTCATTAATTGTTTTTATATGTTAACATTTCGGACGTAATGGGTAACTCTTGTTTCTATGTCTTTAGAATCTTGTTACCATGGCAACCAATGCAGGAAGAAAATAATCAGTGCAGTTACCCCCTTTGATTCTCACATAAACAAATTACTATAAGTTCTTGGGGGCATGCCCAGAATACTCCAGGTTTCTTTCCTCTGGCTCCCTCAAGACAAAGCTGGACACTTATCCTAGCTATTGTTACCAGCAAAACCTAGTTTTAGTTGATGCATATTTTGCCATATGGAACCCTGTTCCATACAGTATTTATACCTCCTGCTTGTATGTATCTGTCACATACTTGTGTCATACTCTACCTGTTACTATTAACTATAGCTAACATATAAAAAGGTTTAGAAGGTTTAGGTATGGATCAGAGCTGACCATTGCATGTCAGAATCTCAGACCATTGTGGGGCATGCCATGGAGGAAAAATGTGACACCACTTAGTTTCAATTCTTGGCTCACTTTTGCTGGTTTTCTCTCCCCATATTGTGAAGGTTATATGGCCTTGTTGTTGGTGCCCATAGTGCCCTTGAGCCCTGATACCTTTCCCAGGATGTCACAGTTTTAGTGTTGCACCTGCTACTCCTCAGCAAGTAAGGCAGGCCAGCAAGGAGGAGGAGAGGTAGCCAGAGGAGAGGTAGCCTGAAGGGCAGGATAAGGAGACCACCTCTGAACTAGAGGAGCAAGAAGGGGAGGAGACATGGGAGGGAGAGACCCTAAAGTGTCCTTCTGAGTAGAAAAGTCAACCAAAGGGGCCTTGCATCACTCATCCTGCCTAAGAGGGCCATAGAGGAAATATATTAGAGATCATATTAGAAAGAAAACACAGGGGATACCTGAATGTTTTGCTGCAATGCTGCCTCCGTTTAATCCACTTCTCGATGCCTCTCCAAGAAAGGAATATTCTGTCTTTGAGCCTTTAAGACACTAGTATGTCTGTCCTGAGAAAGCTATGTTCCCCTCATAACTCTGAAAGAAGGGGCCTTATCATTATTGCCTCTCCTGTTAGTAGCTCCATATCTCCCTGTGCCCAATACAGGAGAAATGGAGGGTAACTCTCTGGCTTGATAATGGTGCATTTCATATGTTATGGGGCTAGCATTGGTAGAAAACAGTCCAGGACTGGCCCCAGAAATTAGCAAAACACTAGATGAAGGTTGGGAGACGTCATAATGGAGGGGAGAGTGGGTTTCAGTGACTTATATTGCTAGCATATGCCCTGATGGTCAGACTGTATTGGGCGTCCTATTCTTCTATGCATGAGAATAACCAAGGAACAGCAGAGGCCAGAACAGAATGGAGGGTGCCAGAATAGTGGCGGATGTCAGTGGTTTAGACAATTAGAATACAAATGGTGGAATCAGCAGGAACCTTCTGGCTTCTCTGTCTAGTCAGGATATCATCAAATAAGTAAGGACATTTATAAGTATGCGTATAGAAATTAAAGTAATACAGTGTTTCCACCTGCCACTTCCGGCCCGCAATTCTGTCTTTTGGCACCACTACTGACTATTTGCCATTTTTAGGGTACATAATTGTCAGGTGGAAATGGGGATAACATGTTACAGATCATCTTTATCTCCACATTATGCAATATGGCACCAGCTGACAATTATTTGCCTCCCCGATAAATTGAAAGCAGTTATGTACATATAATTGGTTTGTGGCAAGCTTTTTACATTAACCATCTCTGCACAGTGTATCCATTGGAAGCACACATTCAGCTGCAATGTCAGGAGTGTTAATCATCAGGCTAGTAAACATGTATCAGCATCAGTATTTTCTATTACTTTCAATACAAAGGTCGGAAAACCATCTGTCAGGTGGAAAGAGTTTGTTAATTATAATTAAATCTCAAGTGACACTACCCAATGACTGATTTTTAATGAATACATAATTTGTGATCATTTAGTTGTCAGGTGGAAATGCATAAGTTGATCAAAATGAATAATAACATTAAGGATGACATGCTATACCATGTGATTGAGTAACAGAATGATCTTGACACATCCTGCTCCCAGCTGTGTACATTGACACTAATAGCCATTAATGAGAGAGTGGCTCTGCCATAGATTTCCATCAATAAAGGGTTAATGAGAGGACTTTGAAGCACTGAGGACAAAAGCACTGACATGGTGGCAGTGCCTCAGGGCCCCATTGCTCCACTTTTTGAGGTATCGCTAGCTATAATTGTATCACAATTTTATTTTACGATAACTTTAACGATCTGACTAAAAATCGTTGGTCCCATGATATTGTATCGTATCCCTATATTCATGCAGTATTGCTAATTTGTATGATGCGATGGCTATACAACAATTCAGGGGTACATATGGAATGAGACAGGGGAAGATACATCCAGGGATGGCCGGGTGATACCTTGAGGCATCATTTACAAAATATTCGTTTTTGTGAATAAAATTGGAAATATTTGCTCAATCAACCTGAAATGTTCACAGTTTGTATGTATAACATCATATTTGATATTTTTAGGTGAAATAAAGCATAGCATTTAGTATCATATGAGATGTCATGTGATGTTAAGATAAAAGTATCAAAATTAGGGTTATATGTCCGGCCTCTAGCGTTATTCACTGGCACTAGTATCTGGCTCCATACCTGTACTACTATGGTGAGTACTCAGTGAAATAGGGTTTAATACAGATGGTACAATAGTTAAAACTGATCTGACACCTGGTTATGTGGATCGCTATCTCCTATAGGTAGATGAACAATGGGCAGGGGTGGTAGTGCCACCATGGATCATTATTGAGAATATCAGACAAGGCCATTTCTAACCAAAGTAATGCAATATGCAGACATCTGCCCTGATGTGAGGGTCCGCATAAAAAGTATCGCTGAAAGGCATATTTTAGGTGGTGATGCAATTCCAACTCAATCCACTAATTTTCTGGAGCAACATTTACGCCCTTGGATCACTATTCTATAATCTGCAAAGGCATCGTAAAAATGGAGCAATTCCCCTCCCCTGGGGGTTCTGGTGGGCATACACCAGAAAGTGTATGGTGCCAGATGACACCATATAGAGGGTAACATAACACCATGTGGTGCCTTTTTTCTCCTTTGTTAGGGTATGCATCACCCATTCTGACATTCTGATTTGCCATGGTAAACTCTGATCCTAGACACGCCCCACTCAACCTTTTGTGGATATGTTACCCTCTAGTTCTGTTGATGACTGTCATTTCAAGAATATACAGACTATATATTCTTAATTTGGCACCTTGCTTATGCCTTTCCTGCCAGGTACCTGCAGCATCAGGACAGGTAGCAGTGTCAGTATAAATGCCCACTGGGCCAAGTTCTTAAAGGCCAATTGCAGAAATGTCATGTAACACATTTCATAGCATCATGTAATACATGATCCTTGATATTATGTTTCTTTTTGTCTAAAATTCCAAAATATATCATACCTACATTCGAAGGAAATTTCACCTTTCTTGATCCATCATAAACTAAATTGTTTCATAAAACAAGTATTCCATGAATAATAATAACTCAAGGCATCACCCAGTCATGCATGGTGATGCCTCAATGCATCATCCAGCCACGCTTGATCTCTCTAGTCATCACCCAGTGTGACTTGGTAATTCTTTGTGTCATGTGTTTACATTGCCTAAACTATAAATCATGCACAACTGGATCATGTCACAGATATTTTGATGACATCTTACTCTTGTATAAAATGCATCATATAGACCATGTACCAAATAGTGTTATATGCTAAATGTCATATCTTCATTAATTTCAAGGTATTTAGATCCAATATGAGAGCCCAAATATTGCATTCTGGGATTGCAGATGCATCCCATTGGATTCTGCATACTAAAATGTCCAAGAATAAATACTTACTTTATGTCTCTATCTTTAATGGCTAAAAGATTATAGCAGTTTGTTTAGATAACAAAGACAGTTGGTTCCTGTAATGGATGCTCTCTGCTGCATTGGTTGCCATGACAACCAAATTCTTAGGGAATATCAATGACCAATGATATCCGAAATGTATACAAAAAAAGCTCATGAAACCTCATGAAAAGATGTTTTATGGCTATTTTTCAGACACTTACTATTCATGTGTAAGAAAATGGTAATTTCTGAGTAAATCACTATACAACCATGTTGTCATGGAAACGAAAGTGATGCTACATTCTTTTGGTCAAAATAGTGGCAGAATCATATTCCCCATGTAATGATTGACCAACATGGCACATTTCATGCAGTAGACTCTCCAAGTACTAGGATAAATACTTACATTAAGTCCTATCATCAATGGCTAAAAAACCTAGTAATTTGCTTTGATGACATTCAGAGCTGGCTTCTGCAGTGGCTGTTTTGTGCCAAACTGGTTGCCATGGCAATCAAATTCTAAGGGAATGAAAAGAACAACTCCACATTATGTCCCAAATGTATACATCATGAAAATGAAATCTCATGAGTAGGTGTTTAGCTCCTATTTCTTACACCTATTATTCTCATTTGCAGGAAATTGTCGTTTCTAAGTAGATTATTATGCATTAAGGTTGTCATGGAAACAAAAGTGATGCTACATTCTTTTGGTCAAAAGAGTGGCAGAATCATATTCCCCATGTAATGATTGACCAAGATGGCACATTTCATGCAGTAGACTCTCAAAGTACTAGGATAAATACTTATATTAAGTCTCTATCATCAATGGCTAAAAAACCTAGTAATTTGCTTTGATGACAATCAGAGCTGGCTTCTGCAGTGGCTGTTTTGTGCTAAACTGGTTGCCATGGCAATCAAATGCTAAGGGAATGAAAAGAACAACTCCACATTATGTCCCAAATGTATACATCATGAAAATGAAATCTCATGAGTAGGTGTTTAGCTCCTATTTCTTACACCTATTATTCTCATTTGCAGGAAATTGTCGTTTCTAAGTAGATTATTATGCATTAAGGTTGTCATGGAAACAAAAGTGATGCTACATTCTTTTGGTCAAAAGAGTGGCAGAATCATATTCCCCATGTAATGATTGACCAAGATGGCACATTTCATGCAGTAGACTCTCCAAGTACTAGGATAAATACTTATATTAAGTCTCTATCATCAATGGCTAAAAAACCTAGTAATTTGCTTTGATGACAATCAGAGCTGGCTTCTGCAGTGGCTGTTTTGTGCCAAACTGGTTGCCATGGCAATCAAGTGCTAAGGGAATGAAAAGAACAACTCCACATTATGTCCCAAATGTATACATCATGAAAATGAAATCTCATGAGTAGGTGTCTAGCTCCTATTTCTTACATCTATTATTCATATTTGCAGGAAATTGGTGGTTTCTAAGTAGATTATTATGCATTAAGGTTGTCATGGAAACAAAAGTGATGCTACATTCTTTTGGTCAAAAGAGTGGCAGAATCATATTCCCCATGTAATGATTGACCAACATGGCACATTTCATTCAGTAGACTCTCTAATGGCCTTTTTGAGACTATACTCTTCTACTAGTTGCCATGTTATGCAGATTTGCCACACAAATGTCCAGTTAGTGTATCATTATCTGGCTGCTTTGGTCATAGAAAAAACCTTGTTATGGTTGCCATGGGAACAATTGAATGGCTTCAAAAAATGGTGGTATCTATCAATGCTGTGTGTTATTGCTAAATTTATCAATTTGTATGTGTCATTCATAAAATTATTCTTTTTATCCAACTTTAATAACCATGAGAAATCCAAAAATGGGGGTTCCCCCACAAATTGGAATGTTACCATGGCAACAGTTCTTCCAAGAAAACAGAAAAGGGCATATTTCCATACTGTACACTTTGGGCCAAAGAATGATGAATTTTACCGACAGAAAAAATGCATTTATTCACCTTTTCTTATAAAAGTATGTATTATGTGTCAGTATGTATTAAATTTTGTTTTCCTTCTATTACCATGGAAACGAGTATGATGCTACACTTTTTGGAACAAACGAGTATCAGATTCAGATTCCTGAGGTCATAATTGACTAATATGGCAAGTTTCAGCCAGTAGACTTTCGGGGGTCAATTTTACCCATTTTTAGGCCATTTGCTCCTCTACTATAAACAGCCGTATAATAGCTTATTATTAAATAAATTTAAGATTAAAATTGACCCAAAAATGTTTCTTACCAAATTTTACTCAAAAATGACTCTAGAAAGTTTTTAAGCACTTTTTTGGCAATATGATTCCACTCTATTATTGTAGATTTGCTGCTAGTTATTAAACAGGCCCCTGAAGCAGGTAGTGCACCTATCGTCACGGATCAGTGCACTTCGTACCCAGTCAGGATCGTCCCAGGGATGGTCGGCACTAACCAGATGTCCCTAATCTTAAAACCCGGAAACGAAACGTCACGGCAGTTACGTCGCTCCAATTCGTTTGCTCCTGTTCACGATCCGTATTCTGTGCCAGTCCTGTTGGTCCGCATTAGGCGAATCAAGTTCCGTTCACCACCGATAGGCGTCGTGCGTGTAGGCTGCACAGCATCACGTGACCTGCCGCTGGGTCCCGGTCGGAATTTCACGTATTCAGTAAAACCCGGCTCGGCATCCCATAGAGGGCGCCACGTTATACCTCCGGGGACTAGATGATGGCAGCGAACGCAGGGGCGCAGGAATACTGAGTGATACGGTGAAACGGCACTTCTTTCCAGCAGGATTTTACTACACCCGTATATTATACTGATTGTATAGGGCAGATTGCTTATGTCGCCTGGGAGGCGCCATTTTGCCCCAGGTAGTAGACTGGTTCCCTGCCCCAAATGAATGATGGGACAGGTAACGCCTAACGCTGGTTCCCCCAGTCATTCGCAGCAGAGGAAAGAGCCAGCACAACCTCTCTCCATCACAAGATTCCCCAAATGACTTCTTTGCACTTCTTTACAATGAATGACAATACAAAATAAAGTAATGACAGGGTTTCTAAAGATCAGAGATAACTTATTAGAATATTTCTCTAAAAAACAGATTTTGCAGCTGAATGCTATCCCGCAATGCACCAAAAAATGGTGGTAGTTACCTGGCCTTATATGTGAGTGCACAGTGGCGGCTTCCAGGTTACCCAGGTAGGTGCAAAAGTGAGTGAGTGATATTAGGGAACTGTCAAAACTCTAGCCTATCTCACATATGTTGAATGGAAAAAGGATTTCCTAGTCTTTTTTTCTGCCGATTGGCAAAAAAATCGGGACTTGAAAATCGCGTTGGGAATTTACTTGTGGTAGTGTTGCCTTCTGGTTAACTTCGACGTCTCTTCCACATACTATCTCACATGTGTGTAGTAAGCCTTTCAAGTGCAAACAAACATTTATCTTGCCCCCAGTATTTTTGTCCCATTGACCTAACATTTGGAACTTGTGTTGGATAAACGGGGCGTAACATCTACTTCCCACCGCTACACGACCACGAATAAAGAACATTGGGAACTCGTTCTCCATGCTCCTACAAGTACTGCAGTCTGTTCTCTATGGTTTATATCCTGTGTGATATCCATTCCTTTAGTATGTACAAGGGTGAGATAAATACAGAAAGCAACTCGTTTTGGTCACGTTTGAATGTTACGTGATATTCACTCGGCTGTCGCCTCGTTCATATCACTTCTCATCAAACTCAAAATCGACGACTTTGACCATAACTTGTTGGTTTCTTCGTGAAACGTGTCCTGGGCCTCTACTGACTGGTGACACCCCCTGAGGTATCATGGGTCCCGTTTAATAATCTAGGATCGTACATGAAGAGTTTCTTGACCTCCTACAAGGATAGTATTTAAGTCTGTTAGTTAAGACAGTATCAGCCGTTCATGAGGTCGTCCATAAGTGTTGAATAAAGTTGACCCACATCATCCCTGTGTCTCTTTGGCGTACAGAATAGGGTCTTCATGTACCATCCTAGATTATTAAACAGGCCCCTGAGGCTTTATCTCGTAATATTACATAGTACACCAAAATGAACGGCGAATTTTCCGTGGCTATGGATCAAGTGGGGTTAAGATTATATCTTACCTGATTGGCTAAAATTTGTTACCTCATCCCCCATTGATCGGTATTTTTGTACAATACTTAATGGGCGTTGAGTACGAGTTTCCAATGTTAAGTCTATGGGGGAAAAAGATACCAGGGATAAGGTTATCAAGAAAGGTCACGCAATTTGGTATAATCCTTTTTTGTTGTCTTCCCAGAATGATATCACGAAGCAGAGCTGAGTGATGTCTGTAGCAGAAGACAACGAATGTTAAGTGTATGGAGATTCATATGAAGGGTAGGATAAAATCAACCATCCAGATTCAACGTGACAGGTCCATGTTGACACTGACGGTACCCGTATTCAATAATAAACCCCATTTTCCTCATGAATACAAAAATCCCGTAAAAGGCCGCACTCCTGCCGTTAAATGAAAAAAGAGCAAAATCATCACCCAGCAATCAGTGCTTGTGCCTCGCCCTAATGAATATATGGTACACCCCAGGCAGCCATCTCCGAGCACAGGCTATGAATAAACGGCCCATATGCGGAGGGGCACCTATGCTTGGAGAGTGTAGCTGTTGTCATTCTGAGCATGCGTGGAACCGGACGGACGAATCAATGACGCTGAGGATTGTCCGGGCCCCTCTCTAAATCCCCCCTCCCTCTTTAGCCCCTCCCTCCCCCTTAACCCCCCTCCCCCTCCCTCTCAACACCCCCCTCCCCACCAGACCTATACTGGCTCCAGTCGCTGCATCCTATGGCTACCCTCCTCGATGAGATACAGGACTGGCTCCAGTCGCTGCATCCTATGGCTACCCTCCTCGTTGGGATACATGGACTGGTACAATCGGTAATATGGAGAAACCAAACAAGAGTTAGTAATGTTTTTGTTTATCGCACAACGGCAAGGTCGCGTATTACTGCGCAAGGCATAGCCGAGAGCAGTAATACGCGATCTTGCCGGAGTGCGATGAACAATAACACAACTAACTCGAGTTTGGTTTAGAATTTATCCTACCCCGCCCATCTAAATTACTTCTACATTAACAAATGATGTCATTTGTCAAGTGTATCCCATTAGAGCGATATTTTTCAGTTTCTGAACTCCAGACCGAATACAGTAACCCAATGTTAGGCCTATGGCGTTTATTATTAGGGGTAGGATAATGATGTTGGATTTCTGGCGCTGTTTAGCTCCAGTATTCCAACACTCTCCATACAGATATCCTGTCTACTGGTCAGGATATCTGCTGGGAGATTAATACCCTATCACTTTGATCTCAATCAGGTCATAGTCAGGAGCAGGTGAAATTTATTGCTATCACAACACAGGCGGCCAGAGAACAGGAGGAGGAGGAGGGGGAGGGGTAGGAGGAGGTTTAGGGTTACAGGGAGCGACTTGGGGCCATAAACAGGAGATTCTGTTCCTACAGGACAAGTCTTTGATTCATGGGCCAGTCAGGGAAGGATACATACTATAATGAACTTTATTAACCACCTAATAAAGTTCTCCATAGGAATAGCATTGGGTATGAGTATTTTGCTACCAGGAGATTACTGAGGCCCGTAACCTCCTGCAGGAGGTTACTGGAAATAGTTCCCAAAACGTCATCGGTCCTCTAGCGAGCGAAACGCGAACTTGACAAAGTACGCCATCTATGGCGATACATATGATCTATTAACGATAAGAGGCGCATCGATGAAGATTCTGAAGAGCATTGCAGTTATTAGCAAGGAATGATGGTTAATAAATACAATATAAACTGGCTTCATCTAAAAGCGACTGTAATCTCCTCGGACTAGACTCTACGTAATCACCTCGCTATCGTTCGGAGATTACTACGCGTCTTGTCCTCGCAGATTACTACCTCTTGTATCTGAAACCAGTTGATATTGTGTATTTATTCTGATTCTGATTAATCAATTAAATGAATGTTCAAAATCAAAGACTCGACCAAGTCTACACCAGACCCTGTCCATAGAGAGGAGCAGGTAACCCCCCCTCCCTCCCCCTGAACCCCCTCCCTCCCTCTCTACCCCCTCCCTCCCCCCTAACCCCCTCCCCCTACCCCTCAACACCCCCCCCCCCCCCCGACCCCGGCCGGCCCTGTCCATTGAGGAGCAGGTAATCAATGCTCACTCAGGCCCGCCCGACGTCTCTGGGTGCAGAACATGGCGTTTAGAGGAGAAAACATTTCCCGCCACCGCCGAATGTCGGCTGCCTTTACGTGACGTCAGGAATCAGAGTGAAAGATGAAGGACACAATCACATTTCTGTTTCTTCTTGAAAGATAAAAATGAAAGGCAGATAATCTGATCGATATTTCTCGGGAGATGGGCGTCGATAGATGTGAACTGGGGGGGGGGGGGGTGAATTATTTAGGAACGTATATGAAGACCCTTATCTATACGCCAAGGAAACCAAGGGACGATGTGGGTCAATTTTATTCAACACTTCAGGATGACCTTTAATTAGGTGGGACAAAGAAAGAAATCGATAAGTGTTTGGTTTGTGTCCCCGTTCGCCATCGAGTTTGGAGTGTGCAGTAATATGAACGAGGCGATGGGCTTCACTTTGTGAATTTCTACGCGATTCAAACTCGATGGGATATCAGCTCTGAATGTAAACTCTCATAGGTTTCCTCTATAATACCTGCACAACCTGTGTTGAGATCGTTCGTTCATTGTTAAACATGCCCCAGATTCAATAGGCCTTTTTCCGTAGGCCGGTGTCGCACCTTATCTCCCTAGCTACGCCACGGCTGAAGCCAAACATTCACTTGGCAACGTATTCTTTAGCATTGGATCTATCAGTATATGAGCGTAATACGTTCATAAGACCCATGTATCTTATTTTCAGAGAAATAACAATGATTTTATCGTATTCTATGGTATTCCAGCTACAATCTGATGTATCATACATGCATATCACCTCAATGATACTTTAGATATAGCTTAGATAACACAGGGACACCAAAACTGCATACACACTAATACATTGGCAGTCCTAGCTATAATAAGCTTATCTTTCTCCAAGTTAAAACCAAGATGATTATCAACTATAAAGTTTAGACAACCCAGACTCGTTGATACAATATCCTAGTTTGTTCCAGCAATTTAATCTTCGAAAAAACAACACTCCTGTAATCACACCCACCGTTCACACTTTAGGTGTGATTGCTGTGTGTCTCTATATACATGCTGCCGGACTCGGCCGTGTTTGTCCGAGCGGCCGCGTAACTAGACAGTGGGCCGTTGAACGGCGCTGAACGGCAACACCTGAATTCAAGGTCATTCTTTCACGGTAAATTTCTGTCACTATCAAATCTCATAGATCCAGTTGTACCCTGATATTACGGTGGCAAAAGAACTTCTGTCGTTCAAAAAGGAATTCCTAAATGTGTATTAATTGGATTCAGATGTGTGTAACAAAATCTGAGCAAGTACAAGATACAGTATTGTAAAATCATGATCTGATTTAGTAGATGAAGAGCAGAATCTTATATATCTTTGGTATCTGAAAACCTCAAAACTCTTCTGTGAAAGATACTTTACTCAATAAAAAAGGAGAAAATATCTAGAATAAGTTTATAAATGTATAAATGTGGTTAACTGTCCTGTATTATTCTGTGACTTTCATACGAAACAACGGTATAATTAGTCACGATCGTATATGCAGTTGCATTATAATTTGGCATTACATTTTTGTGAATGAGTCTGAAAAAAAAAAAAAAGAATAAGTCCAATTTGTGTCTCTGTTGTTCTTATGATTAATTAGAGAGGAAAGATGAGTTGGGCTTAAACGTTCCACAGAAGACGAGTGGTCACTTGAGCCGCTCGAAGCTGCTCGGAGCTGCTCGTAGCTGCTCGGTGCTGCTCGGAGCTGCTCGTTACTGCTTCGACCTGCTCTGTACTGCTCGTAGCTGCTCGTAGCTGCTCAATGCTGTTCGGTGCTGCTCGGAGCTGCTCGGAATTACTCGGAGCTGCTCGGCACTGCTCGGAGCTGCTCGGAATTGCTCGGAGCTGCTCGGCACTGCTCGGCACTGCTCGGAATTGCTCGGAGCCGCTCGGCACTACTCGGTCCTGCTTGGAGCTGCTCGGAGCTGATCGGAATTGCTCGGAGCCGCTCGTTGCTGCTCTGCAGTGCTCGGGGCTGGTCGGAACTGCTCAGCCGTACGGTACTGCTCGGTACTGCTCGGAGCTCATTGCTGTTTGGAGTTGCTCGGTGCTGTTCCGTGCTGATTAGAGCTGTTCGGTGCTGCTCGGAGCTGTTCAGTGCTGCTCAGAGCTGCACGAGGCTCTCCGGAGTCGCTCAGAGCTGCTCCTGACCGCCGCTGGCCACTCCCCGCTGTCAGCCGGTGACATTTGGCGCCAACCTTTGGCTGGAGTCTGGTCTGACATCACGCGCACCTTTTGTGTCGTCTCAAAGTCTCTGTCTGGTGCCAGCTCTGTGTCTAACCACAATAACAGCCCGGCCACAATAACAATGCCAACGTCAGGCGTGAGGCATCTACAGCGCACAGTCAGTCTCAAAATAATCACACCGTGTGGCTGAAAAATTCACCTCCATCCATCAGCTACTTTATGTATATTGCTGGAAAGTTGTATCTGTGTAGCTATGGACCGGATATTAATCGAAATATTTTATGTGTTTTTTTATCGCTCTTCACATGGATTATCCTAGCAAAAGAACAGAGAAAAGGACGGAGACTTGAAATGTCTGTGAAGGCAAAATTTCTTTGTCCTGACTTAAATCCTGAAAACTCTCCCTTTGGAAATATATGTAAATAGGTGCTCTTACCGAGGCTGCCAGCCTAACCAACCACCACATGATCAATGTACACGCTTGTAATAGTATCCTTCAGGGTTTATAACAATTATATGTAAATAACTACATTTATTCGCCATATAATAATTAAAGACTAAATTGACGCGATAGCTCTCCTATCCTTGTCATTGTCCTCCCACGAACTATCCTATCTACTGAAGAAGTAGTGAAGTGCACATGTAGCCAAAAAGATAGTCCATTGTTCATCTTGGAGTGAACATATGTTTACACAGTTGGTTTTATTGAATTTTGGAAATGAGAATGTTTTTCTGGACATGGAGAAAGAACTGACGATTTTGTAAATGTATTGTGAGAATGAATAAAGGAGAGCGATGCTCAAATTTTAAAAAAAAAGAATTCTGCTCCCAGAGAGCGTTGTGAGAACCTTGTACAGAATACCACTTAAGCCGGAGGCCCATCTTCCGATTTAGGGTTGAACGATTAGTTCCCAAATCGTATAGGAGTCGGTCACTTTGTCGCAGGCAAATTACGTAACCCCTCGCTCGACCAGCAGCCTGATAAAATCTGTGTATGGTCCACTAATCGCTGGGGGAGGGCAAAAACCAAAGAAATCGTGTGTGGCACCCCCGTACAAGCCTCACCAAGCGTTTACTGTTTTTACTGCGTCGGCCCAGGTCGGCCAACCTATCAACCCTCCTTTCCCAACGTTCCGTTGTCGCCGACTACATTCATCAGATGTTGATAAACTGATCCAACCGATTTTGGAACATTGAAACCACAACTTGTCGGCGACAAAAGGACATCTGAAGGAGGTGGTTCACTGATCGCTTGGTAGCCTTGCCTAGCTGTCCTACATCTACCGACTCCGTTAGGATGGCTTGGCTTAGAAAAATTACCCTCCGTTTGTCGCCGACAAACGTACATAAATGTTCCGAAATCGGTAGACGGGCATTGGGCTTTAGAGAGTGTGAGATCTTCTCTATTCAGAAGCGTCCTCCAGGTTACTCTAGAAGCCTATTGGGGAAAGCTAGCGTTGATCAAATGGAAACAAGTGTTGGCTGTTGTCGCCCTGAGTGCGCGGGGGTTCCCCTGCGCGGGGGTTCCCCTGCACGGGGCTGTTCAGGAGGAGTACGGGAGGGAGCTGTAACATCTGAGAGAACACTGGAGTGGGACTGACTCCTGCAACAAGCCACTGAGGACTAATGCCTCAGATCTTAGACGCTGCCACGTCAATAGGGCCGGAGTAAATATAGATCTGTGGACGAGATCTCGTGAGAACTGAGGAGATCTCGCGAGGTCTCAGAGGCGGTTGGGAATCACTCTCCTAGCAGAGATCCGCTGCTCTACTTCCTGCGGCCGCTTGTATCTCTGCACCGACCTGCCTGTTCGGGATAAAATCTGTCCCATCCGCCAGTATATCAAATGTCCTAAATTCTGAGCGCTTTGGGAAGTATTTTGTGTTCTACTTGTAAATAGAGATGTACATATTGAATGGTAAATAATATACACTCATATCTGTTATTTGTTATGTGAAATCAAAGTAGTCTCTGGGATTACTTTCTTTAGTTGGGAGCACCTCATGTGTTGCAGGGCTTTGTTTGTCAACGTGACACATGTGCTCACTGAAAGGGGCAGTCTTATCAACTGTGGATTACCTCATTATAAACCGGTTTAAAGCTGGAAAAGAAACACTTGGTTTGTCTATGAAGCTCATATAACAATACCCATATTTTCTAACTCACAATATATGAGTTGTTTGAGTTTCATAACTTTTGACAATTGCCCTGTTTTTAATCTGAAATGTTAGCTGGTCCCCCTGTCTTTAGTGGATACCAGGGGAACCAGTGTTGGGTTGAGGCAGAGATTAGTAAGTGCTATCGCTGTGAGAGTTCTGCTGGGAGGTGGGAATGTCTCTCGCTGGCAGATGCATCAGTGTCTCCACAATGGGGCCACGTCGGAATGAGGACATCCTGAGGAAGCCATGCGGGGGAGGGGAAAGAAGACCGAAGCCATGTTCAGATGAGGGATACATAATCAAATATTTTGCACCACCCCAGGTGCATATGTAGTGCATGGCCCAATACCCAATTCTCTCAGCAAATCTGAAGGTTGGCTCCCTTTCTTTTTATTTTCACTGTTGCCTTTTACTCTTATTATCAGTCTGTATACTTAACCTATCGTGTGCTATATATATAGTATTATTGAGCGCGGGAAATCGCACTCATATACGTCATCTAGAGGTTAGAGTGCTCACACAGGCTTCCAGCTTACTGCAAAGAATCCAACACTTCACTATCAATGTTCCACTATAAATGGCTGGTTAAATGACCAGGGGTCCAGTATCAAGCCTTTCCATACCCCCTGCCCTACTACTGACTTGGTTCCTTTTAATAGGAATTTCATGACTGGGTGACTGTGAATGTGTGTGTGGTGCAGTGTAGAAAATCAACCGAAATTACATCAACAAAGCATATAATACTCAAGATGAAAACCAGGATTCTATGAATGGTTTAAGATCACACTGACAGATGACAAATATTTTAGTAGGAGGACTACCAAGAGCATGATTAGTACTCCAAATGAAGTACCCTCAAGCCAAATAAACATGAGTGCATCAAGCGCTAAGGGCTATCAGAGAGCGAACTGAGTGGCATAACTGACCTATTAGCCAGAGAAGTAGGGCAGTTGACCTGCCATAATAAATTCAGTCACAACCGTGACAAGTTGAATGGGATCTGTGCTATGCTAGACCAGGCACAAGTCAAAATCAAAAACGTTAGCCAACAAATGACAAACACCTCAAAAGAAATATGATATATGAGAACGTTTACATGATGTACTTAAAAAGAAACTTAGTGATGTTCAGTAGATTTAGGATACACCTATTTTAATTAGGTAACCAGTTGCCATCTGTTCACGCATGTAGATTTCTATACCATAATACATATTCCTGTTGATGATACTTGAGAACAACTCTTAAATCCATTCCCTGGGTTTATTGAAACATTCTTGATACTTTCAAATACAAATGGCTTACTGATCAATAATTTCCTATGATATTCTCTAGCTTTTTATTCGATGAGATCTTGGTATACAGTGCTCTTCCATTATAAATGGAAATACCATTTGCTCCTAGTATAGTATTGTAGGCGGCAGGATGATCTAGCAGTGGTTTGTCCACTCTTTGGGAGGTGGCGCGGAGAGTCAATCCCCGCTGCGTAGTGGTTCCAGGTAACGTCGCACACAAGAGTGGTGTGGCGGAACCTGGGATTACGTAACTCTGCATATACATAGGCTGGGTTTGCAGTGGATGGACAGGCTGTCGTCGCGCATCACTCTGTAAAGGGTGGACCCTTGCATCCTCATACTGGTAGGGTTCTCCGAACCGTCTTGGTGGTGAGGTTGGTCTAGGACTCCCGTCTCTAGATTAGCCTCCCCAACATTACCTGGCACACCATGCCAGGGTACTGTACTTTGGGAGTGATCTAACTAGGATCACTCTGGGAAGTAGTAATAAACATTCTGTTATTTATTCAAGTTGTGGTCTTGTGTTCTGTGTGACTAGGTTAGCTCATACCTGCCGAAAATACCGAACTGACCTACATATGTGTGCGTAGGGTGGGATATTGCTGGGAACTAGACTTTCCGAAGGTAGACCCTTCCGCGCAGCTAAAGCCGGCGACCACCACTGTATGAGGAAATATAGTTACCGAGCCGGTAGTGATGAATGTTCTAGGTCTTTCGTCTCATACCTCATGGTTCAGGGAGACTGAGAAAACATGGAAAGACAGCCACAGGATGCCATATGGCATTCCCGAAGGCATGGCAAGACAATGCCGTTTTCTGTTCCGATGCAGTTTTACAAGAGATATCTGTTTTAAGTAATTCTCTAAATTCAGATAACTATTCATGAATTTTTGTTTTAATTTTTCTCAACATATTGCCGTGTTCACTAATTTCATGTTACGTCAAATTTATTTTTTTTAAATTTTTCATTCATGAATTACTGGAAGTTTAAAATCTATTAACGATATAGACCACAGAGGCCAGCAATCTAAACGTCAAAATGGGTTACGCTGCCGACAGTAGTAAATGAGCACAGTGAACCATGTGCAAATCTTAAATAGAAACAAGAGACAATACCCGCAACTATTTCTCTCAGACAGAGGATCCCATAGAAATAACCGGTCTCGCTCCTATGAAAAGGATTCCTTCTTTTATTGTCGTTATTTCCGAGGAAAAACATTTTAATGAAATTAACTGCCCCAGATTCTAAAAAGGAAATGCTGTTTTTCCCGTACTTAAGCGAGTTGAATATTTTATGTCCCTCCGTTTTCTTCATCGGGGGAAACTGAGAATGGGGATATCACAGACAAGTAATTCCATTCCCGATTTGATCAGGATTAACTGCAAAGAGAAAAATACGTCCCCTCGTGAGAAATACGTCCCTACGTGAGAAATACGTCCCTACGTAAGAAATACGTCGCTACGTGAGAAATACGTCCCTACGTGAGAAATTGTCGAATTCTTAAATGTAAAATATAACATATTTGAAAATAACAATAATAATACATTTTGGTAAATAAATGTGGACAAATGCAACTGATACTCCGTTTTCATGTCAATCCTCATATGGTATCAGGACGTACGAAACCACTAAACAGAAATCGGTTCGGCCATCCTAACCCGGTTTTCCTCTACTACGAGTCTCTCTCAGTTAAGTGACGTTTATGGAGAGCGACTGATTCGCTATAGACTCGCTAACCGGATACGTCGCCAGGCAGAGCGGGACTACTATCGGGAACGTATCAAAAGAAAACGTTAAGATTCTATAGAGGAAACCTATAAAACATTAGGGTCAGAACTCGTATCGCATTGAGTTCGAATCACGTAGTAATTCACAAGGCGAAGCCGCGTGAATTACATAGCGATTCAAACTTGATGGGATCGAGCTCTGACCCTAAACCTGAATGTGTTTCTGAATTTATCTCACCCCTCACATTGACTAATGGGCTAACATGTGTGACATAATCCCGATTGGATATTTTTCCTTAATACTCAATGGGTGTTGGGTACGGGTTCGCGATGTTTACGGGTGGAAAAATCAGGGGTGAGATAACTACTTATACTAGTTTTTTCAACGTCCAATATCTTATTTAAATTCCGAACAACAGATTTCGGTGGGATAATTCGAGGTGAGGGTCCTGAAATTTAATATAAGGGAAATCTCACATATTTCCCACATGTAAACATATAAACACCTCTTTGTAAACGCCCGGGGAATACCAGTTCGGTATCAGAATAATATTCCACTGGAATACAATTTTCACACATCATATATTTATCCGTAAAGGTAAAGTGTGGTTTAAAACGTGTTTAATTAAAACAATCTTTTAGGAAAGAATCACTGGCGGAAATCAGAGAGCACTGTCTGGACAAGTAAAATCCACCTATTTTCCCGCTTGGTTGTTCACACAATGATGTTAACCTTATGTTGTACCTGTCACCAAATTCCTGTTACCAACTATAAGTAACACCTGCCATGTATAACTTTACCTTGATGTATCCCATTTGTATTTACTCATCAGTCACAAGTTACAACGTTCAGCATGCTCCATGTTCTTACGTTTGTAAGGAAGAACGATTATGTATCGAAGTCAAACGATCTAATAAAAAAAAAAGATAGGTCTATAATTAAAAACCACTTCTCTATAGACCTGCCTTAATTATCAGGCCATATTAAAACTGGATCTCCTACCCTATCAATCCCCTTACTTACAAACTACATTGGATGTATGGCGTAATGCCCCAGTCACACTGGCGTAAATTTCGGCGTTTTTTCTACGTATTTAAACGCATCTCCGCGTTTTCCCGCGCATCGCATACGTAAAAGAAAGTCGGAATGCGCCGGAAAACGCCACAATGCGTACAGAAGCGTAAAGAAACGTTGATGAACGTTGAGAAGCGTACTAAAACGTTAAAGAAACGCAAACAGATACGTTCCGAATCCGTAGCTAATACGTGGTCCCCACCAATTCAAATACGTAGAAGAAACGCCAAATTTTACGCCAGTGTGACTGGGGCATGAAGTGTGGTTTAAAACGTGTTTAATTAAATTGTTATATCCTTCAGTTTCGGAGCGTTTTCCTATGTTCTACTACAATGGTACACTTATTGATTCTCACTTTAGAGCGTCTCCGCCGTTTCTACCCGCACCCCGCAGGACCTGTAGCTCCACCTCACTGCCGAGAGTATGGATTTTGACAAAAGACCAGCGAGTCTCAATAAGTGTGGCTCGCGGCTGCAGGAATGTGCCGACTCTCCGGAGAATGTGCGGCATTCCCCATCTATCCCACCTTTACCGCGCCTGGACGCCGTATAGAAGTCTATCATAGTGTCTGGGGGCTTCTCCAAACCCCTCTAACACACCATGTAGTATAGGGAGTATATATGTTTATCTCACCCCAGATATTTTTACTCCATAGACTTAACATTGGAAACTCGTATCTAACACCCATTAGATATTTAGGAAAAATATCCAATGGGGGATAATGTCACAAATGTTAGCCCATTAGTCAATATTAAGGGTGAGATAAATTCAGAAACCCATTCAAGTTTAGGATCAGAGCTCGATCCCATCTCATTTGAATCATATAGCAATTCACGCGGCTTTGCCTTGTGAATTACTACGTGATTCAAACTCGATGGGATACGAGCTCAGACCCTTAACTTTCATGGGTTTCCTCTATAATACATATATATATATTTTTTTTTTAACTTTTATTTATTTAACAATTCACCTCAAGGGTGGTCTTCCATTTGTAGTCTGTGTCGGTTACATCTAGATTCCACCTTGCTACTTTGGATACCATCAAAAGTGAGTATCATCATGTATACTGATAGTGGACATAAGACTAGATATATCTATAGGATGTTATTTAACTATTAATGGTAATGATATTAAGTTGTTAAGGGTGGGTACTAGTGTTAATGTATACGACAAGGGGGCGGGAGGTCTCAGGCTAATTGCGATAGTTCTTTAACTGTAGATCGTGGTAGAATATGTATCCATCAATCTTTTTACATATCTTTAACTAGGTGTGGTATGTATATTCTGTAAAGATTTCATAGTTATTTCCTATTTCCTCTTCTTTTTTTAAAATAAATTTTCATTTCGCATTCGATCACGACAATCGTTCTATTTTTCATTTTTAGACCATACGCCCTAGTTCTATATAGACCTTATAAATATAATAGTGGAACTCTGGAAATAAAGTGAATAATAATAATAATAATAATAATAATAATAATAATAATAATAATAATAATAATAATAATAATAATAATAATAATAATGATAATAGCAACAATCATAACAATAAAGCCCTTCATCTTACAAATAATGAGATAATGGGAAATAGAAATGATAAAAGAATTCCTACAAAATCGGAGCCCCGAATTACAGATATAGGGAGACATGGTTCGTGTGGCTGAATGGAATCTGTTCCGTGTTATTTTGTGTAGGAAATATTCACCGAGTTTTTTTATACTAAAAATATATTTCCCTGGAAAAGTGGAAAGCTTCAATCTCTGTAATTATGTATACAGGTTACAGGCCCAGCTGACAGGCTAGCTTAGACTCTCCCTTTTCTAGGAAAGGCACCAGGTAGAAAGGTCTACAGCCAAGACAAGCCACAGGTTGAAAATGGATTTTCCTGGTATTTGTGTCGCATGAATTCCATTTGCTATCTGTCAGTTGCACTGTGCATGTAGATTTGGTGCTACACGCGATGTTTCATGGATACATTCTTGGGACACATTTATGCATGCCAGTATGTCTATATTCAAACAGGAAAGTTCACCGACTGACAAGTATATAACCATACGGGATGGGCTTTGCCCAAGGCTGATGAGCCAGAGCCCTGACTTAAGTGGGCAAGCACTTCCTAGACTAGCACCAGTCCCTGGTATTTATATCCCATGAGCATTGATCGCTGGTTGATGATTTTGCTCTATTTTTTCATTTAACGGCAGGAATATGGCCCTTGATAGGACTTTTGCATTCATGGAAACAATTGGGTTTATCATCAAATATTAATAGCGTCAATGTAAATACCTATCACCTTGACTCTAAATATCATGTATTATCTCACCCCTGCTATTTTTACCCCATGAACTTAACATTGGGAACTCGTACTCAATGCCCATTTTTTTCCTTCTTTTTGAAATATTTGTTTATTGACGAGAATGGTTCATAATTATGGTATGTGATTTTCAACCGATCACGTCAAGGTGGCACACAAAAGAACAAAGAACAAAACGGTTGTCCATACAAAGTTTTTCGTAAGTCCAAAATTTCTGTTCCGAGCAAATCGACCCCTTAAGCGGGGTGTCCCCTTAAGCGGGGTGGCCCCTTAAGCGGGGTGCCCCCTTAAGCGGGGTGTCCCCTTAAGCGGGGTGTCCCCTTAAGCGGAGTGTCTCCTTAAGCGGGGTGTCTCCTTAAGCGGGGTGTCTCCTTAAGCGGGGTTTCCCCTTCAGCGGGGTGGCTCCTTAAGTGGGGTTGCAGTAAACCAAATCAAAATTTCTGTTCCGAGCAAATTGTCGCCTTAAGCGGGGTGTCCCAATAGTGGGATTTTACCGTATACTAAAAATAAAAAAGTGGATTTCCTTGGAATAGTGGGATGCTGCTATCTGTAGTCCACAATAAAAGGCCTTGAGCAAGTCTAGATCCTGCCATCTCTATTGCCTTCCTCCTTCCGTAGGGCGGCTACCATGCAGGACTCTCCATGATATAAATATTGCATGCTCCGAGTCGATAACCTCGCCCGTTGTGGCGGTGATCAGGTACAGTTTGCTCGGCGGGAGATGGTCCGCCGCTCGCCGCATTAGCTCGGAGTGAGCAGCTCGCCCACTCATCATCTTCACTGAGAGTCTCAGGGAGCTAATACAGGCGGCTCTCACCACTGCGGGTATATAGGGGTATGTGAACACGTCGCTACAGCGCCAGCACGCTATGTTTCCTCGTGGGGTAAATGGAGGACATTTCGCTACATTGCAAGCATGCTATGTTTCTCGCAAGGTAAACGGTGGAAACTATACTACATTGCCAGCATGCATATTCTCTCATTGGGTAAATGGGGGAAGCTATGTATACACTGTTTCGCAGCGTATATGGCTTGTTCACTGCTCGCCGCATTAGCTCGGAGTGAGCCGCTCGCCCTCTCATCATCCTTCACTGAGAGTTGCTCATCTGTGGGTACGCTGAGTCTCAGAGAGCTAATACAGGCGGCTCTCACCACTGCGGGTATATAGGGGTATGTGGACACGTCGCTACAGCGCCAGCACGCTATGTTTCTCATGGGATAAATGGAGGACATTTCGCTACATTGCAAGCATGCTATGTTTCTCGCAAGGTAAACGGTGGAAACTATACTACATTGCCAGCATGCATATTCTCTCATTGGGTAAATGGGGGAAGCTATGTATACACTGTTTCGCAGCGTATATGGCTTGTTCACTGCTCGCCCCATTAGCTCGGAGTGAGCCGCTCGCCCTCTCATCATCCTTCACTGAGAGTTGCTCATCTGTGGGTACGCTGAGTCTCAGGGAGCTAATACAGGCGGCTCTCACCACCGTGGGTATATAGGGGTATGTGGACACGTCGCTACAGCGCCAGCACGCTATGTTTCTCATTGGGTAAATGGTGGATACTACGCTACATTGTCAGTATGCTAGGTTTCTTTCGGGGTAAATGGGGGAAACTATGCTACACTGCTAGCATGCAGCATTTCTCATGAGATAAATGGTGGACATTATGCTACATCGCCAGTACATTTTGTTTCTCGTGGTGGATACTTTCTGCATTAGCTCGGAGTGAGCCGCTCGCTCTCTCATCATCCTTCACCCAGAGCTGCTAATCTGTGGGTACACTGGCGGCTCTCACCACTGTGGGTATATGGGGGTTTGTGGACACGTCGCTACATCGCTAGCACGCTATGTTTCTCGCGGGGTAAATGGTGGAAACTATGCATACTCCATTTCACAGGGTAAATGGTGGACACTTTACTACATTGTCAGTGTGCTATGTTTCTTGTTGGGTAAATGGTGGATACTACGCTACATTCCCAGCATGCTATGTTTCCCAAGGGGTAAATGGTGGACATTATGCTACTTCACCAGTACATTTTGTTACTCATGGGATATATGGTGGATACTTCACTACATTGTCGGTATGCTATGTTTCTCACAGGGTAAATGGTGGAAACTATGCATACTCCATTCCGTATATGGCTCACTCGCTGCTCGCCACATTAGCTCGGAGTGAGCAACTCGCCCTCTCATCACCTTTCACTGAGAGCTGCTCCTCTGTGGGTACGCAGAATCTCAGACAGCTATAGGCCTTGCAACCATATTGGGGACTGAAAACTAGTTATTTTTGACTTGCTATACAAAAGTTCTCATAACTTAGGCTATAAAAAGGATACAGATTTACAAATGGTACCATATTAAACCAGAGATTATGGGCTTTATTTTCATATATGTTTAGAATTTATTGAGGGGATTTATCTGTTTTCATTTTTGACACATTTCTCTGAAATCCTGCTAAAAGTTGGGCAAAATGTTGACCTTCTAGAATATGAGATAGAATTCCATATGAAAGCAAAATCAAAGCCCAGTTTAATCAAGTAGAGATTTGTTTGAGGATCATTTTGATATCTTAACTTTTATTGTACTCATAGTCGAAGTCAAAACGGACTGTTTTGTTATCAAATTAGAAAAGTAGCAAAAAGCCTCTTTTTGTGATATGCGCCATATGTTATAGCATTGTTGTTGTAGGCAAAAAATAGAGAACTAAGGCTTGGTTGGAGATAATTCAATATTTTCATATTATAATTTCAGACAATGTTTTTCCTTTAGTTATTATTTACAAACAAATGCTTCCTTAAACTAATCAGATATGCAGCACATGTCAATCTATAAGAATTTTTAGGGAAACACAAATCGAATCCGGATCCCACTATAGTCCCTAATATACCTTCCTGACCTATAATACAGGCGGCTCTTAAGACTGTGGGTATAGGGGAAGCTGGATACGTCACTACATCGCCAGCATGCTATGTTTCTGGTTGGGTAAATGGTGGATACTATGCATACTCCATTTCACAGGGAAAATGGTGGACACTTTGCTACATCGCCAGCATTCTGCATTTCTCATGGGGTAAATGGTGGACACTATGTTACATTGCCAGCATGCTGTGTTTCTCATGGGGTAAATGGGGGAAACTATAAACAGCAATTTTACATGATTTTAGTATGTTACAAGTCCAGTGGCTTACCCACTGAGCTAAGTCCCTACTGCTCTGCCAGAAATCTCCACCTGTAGAGGGTTAAGGGGAACGGAGAATGTCGCATGTCATCCTTTCTGCTCGCCCTGTCAGTGAGCAGTCATAAGAACCAGGATCAGTCCACATGGGCATCTCACAGCGGTCAGCCGAGCCGCTCCTCACAATATCTCCTCTCTGTATCCACCACACGGGCAGCTCACAGCGGTCAGCCGAGCCGCTCCTCACAATGTCTCTGTATCCACCACACGGGCAGCTCACAGCGGTCAGCCGAGCCGCTCCTCACAATGTCTCCTCTCTGTATCTACCACATGGGCAGCTCACGGCGGTCAGCCGAGCCGCTCCTCACAATATCTCCTCTCTGTATCTACCACACGGGCAGCTCACAGCGGTCAGCCGAGCCGCTCCTCACAATGTCTCCTCTCTGTATCTACCACACGGGCAGCTCACAGCGGTCAGCCGAGCCGCTCCTCACAATGTCTCCTCTCTGTATCTACCACACGGGCAGCTCACAGCGGTCAGCCGAGCCGCTCCTCACAATGTCTCCTCTCTGTATCTACCACACGGGCAGCTCACAGCGGTCAGCCGAGCCGCTCCTCACAATGTCTCTGTATCCACCACACGGGCAGCTCACAGCGGTCAGCCGAGCTGCTCCTCACAATGTCTCCTCTCTGTATCTACCACACGGGCAGCGCACGGCGGTCAGCCGAGCCGCTCCTCACAATGTCTCCTCTCTGTATCTACCACACGGGCAGCTCACGGCGGTCAGCCGAGCTGCTCCTCACAATGTCTCCTCTCTGTATCCACCACACGGGCAGCTCACATTTACATGTTTTTTTGTTTTTTTTTAATATCGAGCTTCGTTCTATTTATTGAACTAAAAGAGTTACAGTAAGTTCGGGTAGAAAATACATGTGAACTTTCCATCTGCACATAATGGACTATCCAAAGGGCTACAAGTGATCACTCCAACGTAGAACAATGTCTGAAATCAAAGATTGTACATAAGAAACTTTAAAAAGCTTATCTAACTATTTGCAAGAACAATAGCACACTTATACTAATTTCTTTTCCTGTCTCGTACTAATTGAAGCGTGTGCTCAATTTTTTTCTTCCCCCCCCCCCATTTTGGGCAGAGTTTACATGTTCAGATTTACTGTTTATTATCTCACCGCTGGTATTTTCCCTATAGACTTACTATCGGGAACTCAATACCCACGGAGTATTTAAAAAGAAACTAAATGGGGATTATGTCACAAATGTTAGCCAATTGGTCAATGTGAGAGGAGAGATAATTTCAGAAACCTATTCAAGTCTAGGGTCAGAGCTCAATCCTATCTTGTTTGAATAGCTACATAATTCACACAGCTTCACCATGTGAATTACTACGCGATTCAAACTCGATGGGATATAAACTCCGTAAACTTCCATACCATTGCACAGCAGCGATCTTTACAACTTAAGCGTTAGGTCATAGTTCCTTAATGTCTAGAATCATTTACGCTACGGCTTACAAATTACAAAACCTTTTAGTTTTAGAAAATAATCTCCAAAATAGTACAAGAAAATCCATCAAGCTCCGACCACTCAGAACCTTTTGTCGCAGTCTCTAAAAGCTTATATCTGATGGGGATTTTGGTGGTGAAGTGGAAGAAAATGGCTTTGATTTATTTCGAGGGATTAGCATTAATAACTGTAGATTAAAATCAGCTGACTGTTTTAGGCTGAGTTGGGAGACCCAGTGGGGAGGTGCTTGGAGAGTGAGAAGCCACACCCGCACCTCCATCTTGCAAAGCCTCTTTAGCCTGACACTTTTACAATCAATGAACGACGTTTCTTTGTGTGCGTGAACTGCAATGGCAATGATGGAGAAGAATCGGCCTACATCAGTATTAATTTACATGTGATCGCATTTTTATTAGTACATCTAACCAACAGGGAAGGCACCTTGAGTGCTGGTTCCACACAAGATATAGCGAAATTTCTCACAATTTGGTTGTCTTGCTAAATCTCGCTATGTTTTGAGTAACTGTGGGCATTTTTGCCGCAAATCATGTTTGGTGAAGCACCTTTGCTCTGCTCTTGTAACGATATGTCGGCAATAGATCGCATTGGTGGAGCACCAAAGTAGACATACATCATCGCGAAAAAATACGCAAACCATTGCGCAAGACGTGTCGCAGCAAAGGAGGTAAGACATATCGCGATATTGTATGATATAACAAGATATACCAAGATATGACACATAAATTCATCGTGTTGGTGGAACGACCCCTTTAAAGTGATAATATCCTTCGCAATAATACATTGGCTATCATATACTTATCATTTTCCAAATTAAAACCAAAATAATCATTATCTATGAAGTTTAGACAGCCCCTATTCGTTAATACAATGGCCTAGTTTGCTCTAGCAGTCTAATCTGTCAAAAAAAAAAACATTCCTGTAATCACACCCACCGTTCACACTCTAGGTGTGATAGCTGTGTGTCTCTATAGGCAGGCGGCCGGACTCGGCCGTGTTTGTCCGAGCGACGGCTTAACTAAGGAACTCACCACTATGTGGCGTTGAACGGAAACACTTTCCCCTACAGCATCCTATTGCCTTAATAATTCCTGAATTCCCTGCCAATTCACTGACCTTGAAAAATAAACCCTTTCATGATTTTTTTTTCCACACGGGTGACAATCATGTGGTACAATAGGCTGGATGAGTACTAACACATGACTTGTCTACTCCAAACGCCAATCACGCAGGTGCAGTCAATTCTGTATTGTGATACCTTATTCCACGTGCGTGCATCAATGACACGTACATGGAACACGTACGTGGAACACGTGCAAACAGGTAAACCACAGATGTGGCCTATTTATATTAAATAGTATATCACTAGGGACTATTTTTTAGCTCTATAGCACAAAAGGACTATTTTCCCGTATACCAATGCTTTGAGGCCGTATACCACGGTTTTGAATCCGTATACCATGGTTATGGGATCTGACTATAGAGGAAGCCTATGAAAGTTTAGGGTCAGAGCTCATATCCCATCTCGTTTGAATAGCGTCGTAATTCACAAGGCGAAGCCACGTCAATTACGTAGCGATTCAAACGAGATGGGATACGAGCTCTGACCCTAAACTTGAATGGGTTTTTGAATTCATCTTACCCTTTACAGTGACTATTGGGTTGTTCCCAATAAAAGACTTGCCGATCGAGTAAAAATGGGTTGATTTTGTCGGGAATTGTTATTCTACAAGAGGGAACAAAAATAAGTTGGCAGGTGGAACCAGAACATTGATCAACGAAACCGCAGATTTTTTACATCTGATTTTTGCCGTTTGCACCGCTGTCCCCATAATTACATATAAGATTGTGTGGCTGCTGAGAATTGAGTATCATTCTCACACGTCAATACCTTTCAGGGTATCTCTAGATTGCATGTTGTATCTGTTGTGTCAGCAATAATTGTCCTCTGAGGGGTAGTAACAATAGAAGCCTACACTGAAGGAGGTCTCTACGAATCTCGCGTGCACGCATGGTCCTCACGCAGTCTAAGGATGCGGGGTAAATGCACGCAAACTATACTTCTTTCAGTTTATTACTTTTTACCTATGGCCATATCAACTATGTATACCCCTAGCTCCAACCCATGTCGTATTTATACCCGTACGTCACACTGTGACGTACGTGGTATATGGTGACGTCACGTTTTTGTTTGCCAACCGCTATGTACCCTGTCCTGTCAATCATCATGCTATATAAGTGTGTTTGTGATGTTGTTATCAAAACCAAAAAATACAAAAATAGAGCAAGGTCATACAATGAGAGCAAGGTAATTATGCATAGTAATCCATATTGAATACCAGTCAAAGGATTAATAACTAATGCAATAAATGAAATGCTTATATCTGTCACATGTAACTGTACATAGAAGTTAATAGTATTGAAATCCTATTGATGTATATCCAACATTTCCCGCTTTAAAGAACAAAATGAAATTTTAAATGCGGAATTAAAAACCTAAAAAATAGAAATCAAGGTAAGATTATTTTATATACTGAAAATTTAAAAAGGTGAATTTCCTCTCTGACTAAACGGACCATGGGGGTAAATCCTTTTAGTTCTGCTCTTAAATGCGCTGAAGGTGAACCTTAACAGGCATGGGATTTGAAAAAAATCATCCCCGAAAGGGTGCCAGGGTGTTCAGGGGCGTGTATTTTGAGTTAGTCCAGGTGGAATTTTGCCCTCAGCTGAGAGCTATAATGGCGTTTTTATTGTTAACTTACTTTCCTCTGGGATTTACATTGATCTCAATAATAATCATTGAGACGTCAAAAATCCGGAAATGCGAACAAAAATTCGGGAAATAAAATCACATGTCTGTAATTAGGACGAATAAGGCTTAATTAGAATAATCCAATTTCATATACTGATAATTAAAGAAAACAGTGGATTTCCATGGGAAGCTGTCATCTCTGCCTAAACGTGTCACGGAGATTGGTGTTAAATGCGCGGTGAGGTGGACTTTGAGGAGCGGCGATACCCGCTGGAGGGATCGCCCGCTGGAGGATGGTCTCAGGTTGTGTGTCTCAGTGATCTCAGTGTGGCGGCTGGTGACCCGCGCCCTGTGGGGTTGAGAGGCCGCTGTCTGGCCGCACCTTGACACCTGCCATCTGGCCTGGTGCACGCCCCCGGCCTGTCCAGTCCCCACACCACCCACCCAACTCACCCTCCCCACCCTCCCACAACCCCAGCACACCCTCCTCCACCTCCAACACACCAACCACCTCACCCTCCCACCTGCATATCCCACCCTCCCAACTCCACCTCCCACACCCCACACCACACACACCACCCACCTCCACCTCCTACCCACCCACCTCTACCTCCTACAACCCCACACACCACCCACCTCCACCTCCCACAACCCCACCCTCCCACCTCCCACAACCCCATACACCACCCACCTCCACCTCCCACCCACCCACCTCTACCTCCTACAACCCCAAACACCACCCACCTCCACCTCCCACAACCCCACCCTCCCACCTCCCACAACCCCACACACCACCCACCTCCACCTCCCACCCACCCACCTCTACCTCCCACAACCCCACACACCACCCACCTCCACCTCCCACCCACCCACCTCTACCTTCTACAACCCCACACACCACCCACCTCCACCTCCCACCCACCTCTACCTCCTACAACACCACACACCACCCACCTCCACCTCCCACCCACCTCTACCTCCTACAACCCCACACACCACCCACCTCCACCTCCCACAACCCCACCCTCCCACAACCCCACACACCACCCACCTCCACCTCCCACCCACCCCTACCTCCTACAACCCCAAACACCACCCACCTCCACCTCCCACCCACCCCTACCTCCTACAACCCCACACACCACCCACCTCCACCTCCCACCCACCCCTACCTCCTACAACACCACACACCACCCACCTCCACCCACCCAACTCTACCTCCTACAACCCCACACACCACCCACCTCCACCTCCCACAACCCCACACACCACCCACCTCCACCTCCCACCCACCCCTACCTCCTACAACACCACACACCACCCACCTCCACCCACCCAACTCTACCTCCTACAACCCCACACACCACCCACCTCCACCTCCCACAACCCCACACACCACCCACCTCCACCTCCCACCCACCCCTACCTCCTACAACACCACACACCACCCACCTCCACCCACCCAACTCTACCTCCTACAACACCACACACCACCCACCTCCACCCACCCAACTCTACCTCCTACAACCCCACACACCACCCACCTCCACCTCCCACAACCCCACACACCACCCACCTCCACCTCCCACCCACCCCTACCTCCTACAACACCACACACCACCCACCTCCACCCACCCAACTCTACCTCCTACAACCCCACACACCACCCACCTCCACCTCCCACAACCCCACACACCACCCACCTCCACCTCCCACCCACCCCTACCTCCTACAACACCACACACCACCCACCTCCACCCACCCAACTCTACCTCCTACAACACCACACACCACCCACCTCCACCCACCCAACTCTACCTCCTACAACACCACACACCACCCACCTCCACCCACCCAACTCTACCTCCTACAACCCCACACACCACCCACCTCCACCTCCCACAACCCCACACACCACCCACCTCCACCTCCCACCCACCCCTACCTCCTACAACACCACACACCACCCACCTCCACCCACCCAACTCTACCTCCTACAACCCCACACACCACCCACCTCCACCTCCCACAACCCCACCCTCCCACCTCCCACGACCCCACACACCACCCACCTCACCCTCCCACCTCCACCTCCCACAAGGTGAAATATCAGCATATTGGGCAGATCTTGCCCCCAAAACAGACAGGTCAGTGCAGAGATACAAGATACAAGCGAAGCACAGCGTCTCTGCTTGGAGAGTGATCCGTCACCTGACACACACCATCTCCACCGCAGTACGCCTTGCTGTGTGGCGGAGGGAAGACCTGTGGTGGAGAACGACGTCTGTGAGGGACACGGTGTTGGGCGGTGAGAGCGAGTTAGTCCCGTGGGTACCTGCTGCACCTCCGAGAATCTGTACTGGAGTGGGCTCTCGATGGTCAACCCTTTAACAACAGGACAATGCCTTGAAGCATTGCCTGGCTATGGCAAGACAATGTATTATTGAGAAACAGGCTTACTGTCTCCGTACGGATAAAATACGCGGTAAAATCGGCGATCAGATGAACCGATACCGGAGGCAGAGGTTCATCTGATCGCCGATTTTATTATATACCTTAAAATATCCAATTTTTAACCTTACTTCTGGGGGAGTTTTTGGATTTTGCCGCCGTACATGCCCCGTACGCCATATACATACCCTGTACGTCACCTAGGTGTCGTACGGATATAAATACGACATGGGTAGGAGCGGGCCGTATGTGTAGGATATACTACCACAGGTATATAATAATAAGGGATTCTGTCAGTGGTTTTTGGTGGTCTAGTTTATCCCAATCCTAAAGTTTTATTGAGGCAAGAGATTTCTAACGTATTTCACCATATAGACATGAGACTCGCACTAACAATAGAGAATATGCACGACATACCACTTTCTTAGGTTATTTCCTGATTAATAGGAACATTACAAACACACAGTCCTTGGCAGATTGTCAAGACATATACCACGAATATTCCTCCATGTAACTGGAGTTTTATTTTTATCCAGCTACATGTAAGACAGCAAATTTGTGGAATTCGCCCTGGAAAACATGGAAAACACATGAGGTGGGGCTCAGGGGCTGTGAGGAGGCTATTATCCCTGTTTTATTGGTGTAAATGAGGCTCAGTTTATATCATCATTATTCTACACAAGAAAAATATATTTTTTGCTGAAAATGGAGAAGTAGATTTCATTGATAATAAATCATAATTCCTGCTATTTGAATCATCGATGAATAATCAGATATGGGGAATTCTGTATGTTTACCTACCCTTCCAGACACCAGATTATTTTTATTGACCTCGGCAGTGATCTTTGATACGTGTGATATAGGACAATGCTTTTCGATCATGGGAGGATTGGCCGAGCCGGGAGATGAATGTAGAGTGGTGTTTAGACTGTAAATATAATATGAGCTGAGATCGATGGGTCTGATCCCCAGCGTACAGCATGGCGCCGACACAGTCTCCCCGTCATGTTAACCCTCCGTGTGAAACGCTATTTCTATATACCCATTATTGAACTAACGATGGGTCTGATCTCCAGCGTACAGCATGGCGCCGACACAGTCTCCCCGTCATGTTAACCCTCCGTGTGAAACGCTATTTCTATATACCCATTATTGAACTAACGATGGGTCTGATCCCCAGCGTACAGCATGGCGCCGACACAGTCTCCCCGTCATATTAACCCTCCGTGTGAAACGCTACTATATAGAGACATAGTTAGTATGACAGCATAAATTCTAATAATTCGTACAAAATGATATTTTTGGGTGTTATCTAGTTACATAATGATACAAAAACGTAGTGACTGAGTCCGTAGGGATGGCGTTCTCTGCCTTTTATCCCTTAAAGTATGTCCCTCTACATCCGGCGTTGGGACATATCTTATGGAACAAAAGACCCCGAAAGGCCATCCCTCCGGCCTCAGTTACCATGTTTTGTCTTATCATTATACCTATGACCATATATGATATTAAAGAGACATAGCTAGTGTGACTGAATGGAATCTGTTCAGAGATATTTTGATCAGAAATACTCACCGAGTTCGACAAACGAGGTGAGACTTTCTGACCAAAATATCGAGGAACAGATACAATTCAGTCACACTCACTGTGTCTCTTAATTATTATATAACTAGAAATCATTAAAAATGCCATTCTACAACTCACTAAACAGTAGAATGGATATTCATTCGTCAGTCAGTGACGAACGGAATCTGTACTACTGGTCAGTAAGAGTGAGACATTCGCCTATAGGTAAAGTAATAGAAGTTGTCTCACCCTGGTATTTTTCTCCATGGGCTTAACGTTAGAAACTCATACTCCACGGCCGTGCAGGTAGTGTACCCAATACTCAATGGCTAATAGTTTGGTTTATTTTATCAATTACTAATGCTATACAGGGCGAGATGAAATCAGAAACCCACTCCACGAAAGTAACTTGGTCCGTACTCAACCTCGTTTGACCGCTACGTAATTCACTCAGCCTCGCTTCGTGAATTACTCCACTCACTCACTGCAGTATGAACCAAGTTATTCTCATCTCGTGAGTTTCTCAGAAACTCATGATATGAAAATAACTCAGTACTCCACCGAGTTTGCCTGCGGAGTAATTCACGAAGTGACACTGAGTGAATTATGTCGCAGTCAAATGAGGTGCAGACGAGATTATTACACATACATAGTGCAAAATACACATATCCTACGGCAGGCAGCCTCCCAAATTTGCCAAAATTCTTTCTTGTCTTCTAGCAAGATTTTTATTTTCCTTAATCCCACATATAACCTAAAAAAAACTCATCGAAATCTATCGAATATTTACTGAAAACCACCAGAAAGATGTCTTAAGTTATTGTCCTGCCGTAGATTGGCATTCCCAGGGAAGGACATTCTAAAGCTATTTCACCCCTCTCATAAGCTCTCACACTCTCTAAGTGGTATTCTGTACTCTCACTATGCTCTATAGGAGAAGAATTCTTAACGAACTAGGATTAGAGCCTTGAGAATCCACTGGCCTGCCTCCTGTGCTAAAGACGTACATCAATGCAACCCAAAGATTCCTATAATCTCAATGATGCCACCTAGCGGGGTTACTGTGTGTCAGTGGATTCTCAAGGCTCTAAGCCTAGTTCGTTCAGAATTCTTCTCCCATAGAGCGCAGTGAGAACCTTGTACAGAATACCACTTGGAGAGTGTGAGGTCTTATGAGAGGGGACCGAAAAAGCCTGAGGACAACTCAACCGAGCTGCATGCATTTCTCCTGACTGCTGGATCGCCATTGACCTTTCAAGCAATCAGCATCCCAGACCTGTTGAGAGCGTCTGTCTGACCCATTTTCGTCCCAGCTTCCGGTCAACGTCACTCTGACGTCACTAGTGTGGCTGGTGCTCGGCAAGTTTTAGCCTCAGAGCCTGTACTTGATGACCACACGCCGGAAACCAGCGGGCGAGACGCCATCTGTCGGTGACATGTGATAACATTAAGTTGACCTTGAGAGAAATGGCGGGAAAACATGAGAACTGTTAAATGTCGTCTGGCATTTCGCGCCGAGCAAATGGAGGAAAAAACGGCGGCTATAATGCCCCAGCCACACTGGCGTAAAAAACGGAGTTTCTTCTACGTATTTGAAAGGACACAAGTTCCGCGTATTTGCTAGGCAAATCCAACACACTTACATTTTACTACGCAATCCAGTCACACTGGCGTAAATTCTGGCATCTTTACTACGTACTTGAGATGGTGGGGACCACGTATCAGCTATGCATTGCGGACGTATCTGTTGACTTTGCTTTAACGTTTTAGTACGTTTATCAACGCTTATTTACGCTTCTGTACGTATTATGGCGTTTTACTGCATTCATTTACGCATTAAAAATGTGTAGAGATAAGTTTGAAATTTTTAAACCCCTTTTGACACCGCAGGGTGATGTAGACTGTCATGGCGACCTTGTCAGAGACTGAAGGAGTGAGGGTGATGTAGACTGTCATGGTGACCTTGTCAGACTGAAGGAGTGAGGGTGATGTAGACTGTCATGGCGACCTTGTCAGAGACTGAAGGAGTGAGGGTGATGTAGACTGTCATGGCGACCTTGTCAGACTGAAGGAGTGAGGGTGATGTAGACTGTCATGGCGACCTTGTCAGAGACTGAAGGAGTGAGGGTGATGTAGACTGTCATGGCGACCTTGTCAGACTAAAGGAGTGAGGGTGATATAGACTGTCATGGCGACCTTGTCAGAGACTGAAGGAGTGAGGGTGATGTAGACTGTCATGGCGACCTTGTCAGACTGAAGGAGTGAGGGTGATGTAGACTGTCATGGCGACCTTGTCAGAGACTGAAGGAGTGAGGGTGATGTAGACTGTCATGGCGACCATGTCAGACTAAAGGAGTGAGGGTGATATAGACTGTCATGGCGACCTTGTCAGACTGAAGGAGTGAGGGTGATGTAGACTGTCATGGCGACCTTGTCAGACTGAAGGAGTGAGGGTGATGTAGACTGTCATGGCGACCTTGTCAGAGACTGAAGGAGTGAGGGTGATGTAGACTGTCATGGCGACCTTGTCAGAGACTGTAGGAGTGAGGCCGATGTAGACTGTCATGGCGACCTTGTCAGAGACTGAAGGAGTGAGGGTGATGTAGACTGTCATGGTGACCTTGTCAGACTGAAGGAGTGAGGGTGATGTAGACTGTCATGGCGACCTTGTCAGAGACTTATAGGGATATCCCACAATTCATGCAGGCGCCAACTGGTGATTTTTGGATATTTTCTATCATCAGTCAAAATTGGCTCTTTCTGCTTCATTCTAGTTCTAAATGAGTAAAATTAATGTTTTGTCCAGTTTATCCAATTTTAATGGGTAAAATAGGCCAATTTACATTTACTTGATTTACATAAGAAATGTACTGAAAAATATTGTTTTCTACATTTCTTTCAAAAACAAGGACGGTGACCTATGTTTTTTATTAAACCTTAGTACATAGTACTATACATCTACTATATTCTGTGAAAGTCTGTGGAAAATGACATGGGTTTTACTATGTGAAAAATAACTTCTTAGAATTTCCCTATATTCTTTTATAAAATTATCATAATATTGACCTCTAATTAAAGATTTAGCATGGTGACCCTCGATATTTGAATTATGTTCATGAAAAAGAAATAGGTTTTGATATTCAACCAAAATTGTCCGATATGCCTTTAAGAAGTGAGGGTGATGTAGACTGTCATGGTGGAGGAGTATCCTGAGCAAGGCTCCACAAAGATGGTTTATTATCCACCAATACAAAGCTGCATGGAGATGTCCCTCTACCTTCACTGCCATATAAGGAATATAGAAGGCATGGAATGACCCAGCAGCCAATGACTGCATTCACAGCAAACCACGACCTTCACCCTGACCTCCTTACATAGTGTTAATAGCGCCTTGGGACGGTTCTACAGTCTATAGTTGACCTGGATTTCCAAATTCCATTTATCGATATTTCCCTGGCTTAGTAGAGGGGCTTTAGCCTGATCTTACAATAATTAATGGATTATAACAACTGATAACAGCAGTTTGTCCCCTGACTTCAGTGGCCCCATCATATAAATTCCTGGAGGATGATTGCAGAATTAGCAATCACTCTGTTCCCTCTACAAAGCCTATATCCAGGTTCAGTTTCTCTTACCTGGCCTAATATGGGTTCACAATAGGCAAAGCTTCCAGGCTACATTGATGAGTTACTAACTGGAGTTGATGATGTTCACCAAAGAAGGATGCAAATAGCCCTAATAGATTGATAATTCAAAAAGATACAATAGAGAATACAAGGAATATTCTAACATGTATGAAGACTATCAAACAATGTATCATGGAATGTAGATATAGTGACAAAACTGACTGGGCGTTTAGTCGGTTTTCCCTTTATCATACACCTTGAATATTCTAAATTCATGAAAATTTACCTTTAATCGCCATTCGCAGCATAATTTAGACACGCGGAACTGGTCCGTATAACAACATACGGCACAGTAGACCGTACATGATTTTTACGATGTAGGAGCCGAGGTCGGCTAGTAAAAGATCAAAGTGCACAGGAATATAATAAAGTGCAAAAAATTATATGAATGAGAAAACGTTCACTTGGTATCTATGAATAGGGAGAGGCAGTATACAGCCACTAGTGTCACGAAGTACAGTTTCTGTATTGCGGTTGGCTGCATGCCAACTGTGATTTTGCATTCGTTGCCGATGCCTTTCAGTTCTCTGGCTGTCTATACTGGTCAACCTCTATTTGAATTGGCTCTTCACAACTGGTGATTCAAATAATCCGTCTTTCAGTCCCCATACCTGATACCCTCAATAGGTGAGGTTTATCTTACCGGATTACCCAGCTGCCACTACCAGTACAACACAGTAGCAACATTCTGTCAGACTGCGATGGATGAGTGCGGTTTCCAGCTGCCTACTATTTGTTTGTTTGTTTGTGTAGTTTAACGTCCAATTTGTTCAATTAGACTTACTTTAGGTTTGACTGAATCTATGAGATGAATGTAGGTAGAAATCTCACCCCTACACATTTACCGAGGTGAGAGTTCTTTTACTTCCTTCACCACATAGACATGGTATGAGAAGAATTGGCCTTTGTTATAGCAGTAAGTCTACCACTGCTTGGGATGAAGGAGAAAGGTGGCTGTACACTACACCACATAGCAATGGTATGAGAAGGGTTGGCCTTTGATATAACAGTAAATCTACCACTGATGAGGATGAAGGAGAAAAGTGGCTACAGTGGGACTACAATCAACAAAGTCTGACAACCTTGGGATTACAAGTCCAGTGCTCTTTACCACTGAGCTAACTCCCCACCCCAGTCGCTTTTGTTATGCTTGCGTGCAAGTATATCCGGTCTGCACCACGAGGAGGCAAGGCGACCAAGAGGGTGAACAGATTGGTTATTGCTGTTCACCCCAGTAGACCAGCCACCTACTAAGACTTCAGTAATTTGTGTTCCCTTCCCATAAGAAATCGGCCAGGGGTTTGGCCCTAAAAGGTGGGTTCAGTCTATTGGTGAGCATGAATTTATGTAAACCAAAAGGATGATGTCAAACGAAAATGACCTACAGCAAGAAAGAAAGTTGTTTAAACAGAAAGTTGTATAAACAGAAATACAAAGTAGGATTTAAGGGCAGTGTGCCTGTAGCCTTAAAGCTGCATTGAGCGCTCTTAAAGGGGATATCACTCGAGTCCTCAGTTCGCACGACTCATGGTTATTAGGTGGGAGTAGAAGAGAACGTTCGCTTCGATCTCAAGTACGCCATGCCGGGTTCTCTAAGCATTTCTTTTAGACTGACAGGTTTGAGGAGGAACCCAAGACCAAGCTGAATCAATGGGCATTTCAAGCTCACACCAGTCAGCTTAGCGAATAGAGCGGGAAAATCAATGTCGTCTGATCTCTGCAGAACAGCAGCAGACTTGTGTCTTGGCGATTGGGGTACAACTAAGGCCCAGTTTACACCTAGCTACCGATTTCGACTACCGATTCTAGAATCTGGCACCGCCGACCAACTTCTACTATAGAGGAAATCCATGAAAGTTTAGGGTCTGAGCCCGTATCCCATCGAGTTTGAATCACTTAGTAATTCACAAGGCGAAGCCGTGTGAATTGCTATGTGATTCAAATGAGATGGGATCGAGCTCTGACCCTAAACTTGAATGGGTTTCTGAATTTATCTCACCCTTAATATTGACTAATGGACTAACATTTGTGACATTATCCCCCATTGGATATTTTTCCTATATATCTAATAGGTGTTAGATACGAGTTCCCAATGTTAAGTCTATGGAGAAAAAATATCTGGGGTGAGATAAACATTATTAACCACCTAATACGGAGTCTCCATAGGAATAGCATCGGGTGTCAGTATTTTGCTACCAGATTACTGAGGCCCGTAATCTACTGACTCTAAAATCCGGAGATTACTTGAAATAGTTCCTAAAACGCCATCGGGCCCCTAGCGGGCGAACATGAACTAATAGATGCAGTGACAGCAGCAGAAAATGACACAACGTCACAATCAATGTAAACTACAGAATAGTTTAAGTTTAGTGAATTAATCTGTGGCAGTGTCTCCCGAGCTCCATAAATTGTCAGAATACAGTTTTCAACGGGTTCTTACCTTGTTTTATCTCCGTATTTTAGTGTTAAATCCATCCTCCGGTGAGCGTATAAAACCAACATGGCAAACTGATTCAAACTAACTGCCACCTCAGAGGCAATTTAGGAACTACATTTTTTTATCAACGATAGAGGGCGCATCGGTCAAGTATAAGAAGAGCATCGTAACTATGGTTAATAAATACAATATAAACTGGTCTCGGACTAGACAACGTAATCACCTCGCAATCGTTCGGATATTACTACGCGTCTAGTCCGAGGAGATTACTACCTCTTGTATCTGAAACCAGTTAATATTGTGTATTTCCCGATAGGATATTGGCAAGTTTAAATAGCAAAATTACAAACTCAGGCAACGATTTCCCTCCCCCAAATTGTGTTGTCGGGCACAGCCGACCGATGTTTTAGGCCACCGGTGAAATCAAATCGGGTTGAAATAATTGGGAAAGGGATGCAGGTGTAAAGATATATTCCATCGGTGTAGGTAAAACGCATAATCATTCAAATGGTGTAAACGCCTCAACGACTTGTGTGAGGACCAGGGATTACAGGGGTGAAAAGAGTAAACATTTAAATATGCGTGACTATGGGGGTCATGCAGTATCCTGAATGAGTGTGGTATTCAAAGGTCCAATGCTTTTACACCACGAGGGTGGTAATCAAATGTATGTAATGAATTTAGGTAGAAATCTTACCCCTACACATTCACTGAAGTCTACCACGGCTGGGGATGAAGGAGAAAGGTGGCTGTACACCACACCACATAGACATGGTATGAGAAGGACTGGTCTTTGATATAGTAGTGAGTGTACCACTGCTGGGGATGAAGGAGAAAGGTGGCTGTACACCACACCACATAGACATGGTATGAGATGGACTGGTCTTTGATATAGCAGTAAGTGTACCACTGCTGGGGATGAAGGAGAAAGGTGGCTGTACACCACACAAAATAGACATGGTACGAGAAGGACTGGTCTTTGATATAGCAGTAAATCTACCACTGCTGGGGATGAAGGAAAGGTGGCTGCACACCACACCACATAGACATGGTATGAGATGGACTGGTCTTTGATATAGCAGTAAGTGTACCACTGCTGGGGATGAAGGAGAAAGGTGGCTGTACACCACACCACATAGACATGGTATGAGATGGACTGGTCTTTGATATAGCAGTAAGTGTACCACTGCTGGGGATGAAGGAGAAAGGTGGCTGTACACCACACAAAATAGACATGGTACGAGAAGGACTGGTCTTTGATATAGCAGTAAATCTACCACTGCTGGGGATGAAGGAAAGGTGGCTGCACACCACACCACATAGACATGGTATGAGAAGGACTGGCCTTTGATATAGCAGTAAGTCTACCACTGCTGGGGATGAAAGAGAAACGTGGCCGGAGTGGGACCTGAACCCACAACCTTATGGTTACTAGTCCAATACTTTAACCCTTTAAGGACAGGTTCCTGTGGCCGAGCTACCCCCGTAAGGACGGCTGCTGGTGACTAACTCCCCGACCCATACCATGTCCTACCTTGATACACGTTCTTTTGTGTCTGGATCATCAAAACCTCCAAGAGTAGGATAGGTCCACTTACCTGGAAAAAGAGACAAAACAGTATATTAATAAAGAGACAAAACAGTATATTAATCACCATTTCACAACAGGAGCACTAAAGTAGATGCATGCCCATGGGTCCAGTTAGTTTCGGGTCGAGTTCTCCAGTAACCCTTTAAAATTATGTGCATGGTATATTTAGACAATAATCGATGTATTACTACGCGTCAACCCCTCGTGGTTTACGGCTACCTGTCCACAAAATCATCGTTTGTTGCATTTATTATCCATCTTCTTGAATAAATCAAACCCAGTAATTGCCATAGTAAAGGGTATAACTAGGAGCCAAAAGTATGTTCATCACAGATGAATGAGCGTGCAATTATAAATGAATAACAATTAAAAGGTTTGAGTTAGATTTAGCCTATGGATAGTTTTCTGTAACCCACTTGCACCCAGTCAACTTGTCATTTCTCCAACTGCCTGAGTCTAGGATCAAAACATATCAAACAGCAGTGGGTCAATGAGGATTTCGGTCTTGAGTGATTGGTCATGGTCAGCTGGGCACACCTTTAAGACCCTGAGACACTGGCTCCCTGCTCTGTTCTCACTATCACAGTGAACAGCACACAGATAGTGAAGTGATAGCTTTCTGGATGCACACTGAAAGTTCAATGTGACCACTCTAACCCTGGCTCTAAACTCTAGATGATGTATTTAGCGGTGCAAGCACGCTCTAACAATGGGGACTATTTCTTTGCTCTATAGCAAACGGGACTATTTTTCCCGTATATCATGGTTTTGAGGCTGTATACCACAGGTTTGAATCCGTATACCACAGTTATGGTATCTGACAGGTTTTATATAATGGGTCGTGGTTTACTGAGTCACCATACATCCTCAATGGGGGCTTTGTATACGATGGATAATACAATAGCGTACGTGATGGGTCAGGGATAACGACTGTTATTACGATCCTATCGCACGCAGCCTCGTTGATGATCACTGAGCTTTGTCGTCCACGCGTCTCTTTGTCTGTGGAGACAGAAGTCTCGGTTTCCTGGTGCTGCAGGCAGACTCGCGTGAGTCGAGTCTGACTACAATCAAACTCCCCGCTAATGGCGCCTGCTTCAAACTGAACCGGTCTCTGTGCACTGCCACAATGTGATTGTTAGCAGAACGGTGTAGAACTATCGTAAAACCGGATGAGTTTTAATCTAGGCTCCCGTATGCGACGACTGGAGTTTGGCGTAGTGATATCACGAGGCGGAGCCAAGTGATATCCGGAGCCAAAACTCCAGGAGTCGCATATGGGAGCCCAGATTAAAACGAATAAGGTTTTGATTTTATCCTACCCCCTGTGAACGATATTTTTATGTGAGGATAATAACAAAAAACATGATAAAAACTTTCTGAAGTCCTCCATATAGCTCTCCTTGCTGCTCTGAAGGCGCTTTGAACTACTTTCAGCTGCTGCTCTCTGATTGGTCCATTTTATGTACGCTCCTAGGAGCGATTTTTTATCCGTATGCGACATACGGGCGCATACGGAAAGTCAATGTTAAGCCTATGGGGTTTTATATTAGGGGTAGGATAAAATAGTGGTGGTGAAAAGGGAACGATCCTGGGGCCCGTTTAATAATCTAGGCTTGTAAATGAAGACCCTTTTCTGTACCTTGTACAAGGGCTATCTTTAATAATAGAGGGAAACTATGTTCCAGTGGGAATAAGTCAGAGTTACGAGGTAAGGCTTGGAAAAATTACTGCTCGCGGCTACGCCTTACCGAGTAACTTTGACTCATTCCCACGGTAGTGGTTTCCCTATTCCTATATACCTTCAATTGCCGGATAATATCAATAAAAACCGAACTTCTCTGAACGTCAACTTGGGCAGTAAACCTCAACTTGGGCAGTAACCCGGATCTGCCCAAGGCGTAATTTTTCCAAGCCTTATTGAGTAACTTTGACTTATTCCCACCAATATGTGGTTTCCCTATTCCTATAAACATTCAATTGTCGGCTAATATTGATCAAAACTGAACTTCTCCCTCCTAGGTGATTACCCTTTTAACATACCTGAATTATAATAGTACGGTGCTATTTTGTTGTGTCCTGTCTATTTGTAAGCCAACCGTCCTTGTCTTTGTCTACCGCCGGCTACTCCTTATTTTAAATGTGTAACTGTGTGTTTTTATGTTCTCAGAAAAGGATGAAAATGGAAAATAGAGCTTCCTCTACTTGTGGTTCAGGGCAGAAGTAAGGATTTTTTTGTTTTTTATAATAGAAGTTGTCTGGTAAGCTTATGCGTAAACAGAACTAAGGGGTAGGCAAGGGGGCCTCCTCTAGTTTTCCTCTTCTGGGCAGGAAAGGGAGGGAGAGTAGAACTTTCTGAATTTTGGCCCAGCTTCTGCCCTCACCTATGATAAAGTGATATTGCATTGTATAGGTAAATGGAGTACTTAGTTTATATCAGGTACCTTCAGCATCTTGCATAATTTTTTCAAGCACTGTCAACGTTGGATTGATCACCTGTAGCCACTAGGATATACTATTGTACACGGATGCATAGCTCCTTTATAACTTACTGATGGATTGTACTGTATCGCAAATCAATTCGGTTCAATAAATAGAGCAAAGCTCGTGATATAAAAAAAAAACAACTGAACTTCTCTGAACGTAAACCTTGGCACTAAACGTCAACCTGGGCATTCAAGGTCAACCTGGGCAGTAAACGTCAACCTGGGCAGTAAACGAAAGTTATTCCACCCCCAGAAACGTTAGGTAATCATAGGTTGTTCGCTCATAGGTATATAGGAATAACTATATACCCATGCTGTATATACTGTAAATATGCACCATTTCGCCATATAACGTAACAATACTGTACGGAACAGTGTTCCATACGGGAAAATACGGAACAATTCCGCAAACGTTTCTTAAAATATTAGTTAAGCCAAATGAAATTAATGATTTTTCTTAATTTTGGGTATATAGTAAATGTAGAACGACCTACCATGCTTGTACAAGCCACAAAACTCGATAATGATTTCCGGTTTGTACGGAACTCGGCATAAACGCCTCGTTCCGTACGGACCGGAAATCATCATCTCGTTTTCTAGTTTGTACAGCATAGTCAGGACGTTCTATATAAGTACCTGATATATAGAGTAGGAAAATAACGTCCATTATACATATGTGTACATTGTTGTTATAACTACTGTCCTCTGCTCTCTGTATTGTATAAATCATGTACGGCCTACTGGGCCGTACACTGGGGACTTGTATCCAACGCCCATTGAGTATTTAGGAAAAAATACTCAATGGGAGATTATGTGACAAAGGTTAGCCCATTTATCAATGTGAAGGGTGAGATAAATTCAGAAACCTATTCAAGTTTAGGGTCAGACCTCGATCCCATCTCGTTTTAATCGCTACATAATTCACGTGGCTTCGCCTTGTTAATTACTATGTGATTCAAACTCGAAGAGATAGGGCTCTGACCCTAAACTTTCATAGGTTTCCTCTATAGTATCAAATATACATTATGGGAATATAGAACTGCATCGAGAATCGTATAAATAGACAATACTCCACGAGTTTGGATGGGCCACAATCGTCATCGAGGCGAAGCCGAGTGACGATTACTGCCCATTCAAACGAGTGGAGTTTTGTTTATTTTACGATTCGAGTACGGTTCTGGATTTATCCTTTTTATGACATTAAATATCATAAAAATTTCACAATAATTAGAATAGACATAAATATATCTAATGTGGAATTTGCTGAGATACCGAGAAAACATGGAAAACAGGTATCTGCCAAGACAGGGATGATTTCTGTAGGGGGTTCAAACCAACAGGTGTTATTTCACTGTTCCATTGGTGTGAATGAGGGTTGATTTCTTCTATTTGTCTTTTATAAAAGAAAGACTTTTCACAAACTGGAAATGAAAACTCTGGAAAACTTTACCATCCCTGTTTATACCAAAAAAAAAGTAGATTTCAATGTGAAAATAGAAAGCTGTTGAAAATAGAAAGCGGTCAACTCCGCGGAATGTAAAAACTAGGAGCAAATAGAATTTTCATCATTGATGAATGAGCGTGCAATTTTAAATGAATAACAATAAAAAAAGGTTTGGGTTACGTTCAGTCTATGGGTCGTTTTCTGCAACCACTTGCACCCAGTAAACTTGCCATTCCTCTAACTGCCTGAGTCTATCTATAGGATCTACACATATATATCATGCACCAATAGGTCAATTGGGTATTTCGGTCTTGAGTGACTGGTCATGGTCAGCTGTGTATGCCTCTAAGACCCTGAGACACTGGCTCCCTGCTACTTATCCAATAGCACAGCGAATAGCACGCAGATAGTATAGGGATAGATCTTTTTTCTCGGCAGGCTGAAAGTGTATGTGACCACTTTAACCTTTTATAGGCAACGTATATAGAACATGCGAGCACGCTCTAAAAAGGCGCAGACACAGAATGACAGGAGAGTATGTGCGTTAAATACTGCAGGCGGGAGGGAATATGATCCTGAGAGACACCCGGAATAAACAGCGCACAAAAGGGATTATATTTGAGTTGGAGGCGGGACACATTGACGGGAGACTCTAGACTGGCTCCAGTCCCTGAATCCTATGGCTACCCTCCTGGCTGGGATACAGGACTGGCTCCAGTCCCTGCATCCTATGGCTACCCTCCTCGCTGGGATACAGACTGGCTCCAGTCCCTGCATCCTATGGCTACCCTCCTCGCTGGGATACAGACTGGCTCCAGTCCCTGAATCCTATGGCTACCCTCCTGGCTGGGATACAGGACTGGCTCCAGTCCCTGCACCCTATGGCTACCCTCCTCGTTGGGATACAGGACTGGCTCCAGTCTCTGAATCCTATGGCTACCCTCCTGGCTGGGATACAGGACTGGCTCCAGTCCCTTCATCCTATGGCTACCCTCCTTGTTGGGATACAGGACTGGCTCCAGTCCCTGCATCCTATGGCTACCCTCCTCGTTGGGATACAGGACTGGCTCCAGTCCCTGCACCCTATGGATACCCTCCTTGTTTGGGATACAGGACTGGCTCCAGTCCCGGCATCCTATGGCTACCCTCCTTGCTGGGATACAGGACTGGCTCCAGTCCCTGCATCCTATGGATACCCTCCTTGCTGGGATACAGACTGGCTCCAGTCCCTGCATCCTATGGATACCCTCCTTGCTGGGATACAGGGACTGGTACAATCGGTTATGGTGTTGGATTTCTGGCGCTGTTTAGCACCAGTATTCCCAACACTCTCCATAGAGACATCCTGGCTATTTTTCAGGATATCTGCTGGGAGACTGATACCCTTCCACTTTGATCTTAATCAGGTCACAGTCAGGAGCAGGCGAAATTTATTGTAAAGACAACACAGGCGGCCAGAGAACTGGGGGAGGGGAGGGGCAGGGGCAGGGGCAGGAGGCGGTGTAGGGTTACAGGGAGTGGTTTGGGGCCATAAACAGGAATTTCAGTCCACAGTGGACAAGTCTTTGATTCATGGGCCAGTCAGAGAAGGATACATACTATAATGAATTTATTCTGATTGTGTTAAATCATTTAATGTATGTTGATAATCAAAGACTTGAGCAAGTCTAGGGAGACCCGTGCACCTCGTCCACCTTGTCTCGGGGCTGTCTGAATACTCCTCAACTAACGGGGTGCCGCGCCAGGCACACTTAAAGGCGTATCAGACAGCACATCAACACCCGGGTCATACTCAGAAGGAAACGTACGTGATGAGGATAGCTTGGTCCGTGCTACACCGAGTTTGACGAGATGAATATATAGTGAGTGTATAATACCTCATATTTTAAATATAAAAATCACTGACAAGTCACTGAATGTATATCCGATGGAACGTTCCATCAAATATAAATTCAGTGACTTGTCAGTGATCTTTAAGATTTAAAATGTGAGGTATTATACATTCATTATATATCCACCTCCTTTGACCACAGAGTAATTCACTCAGCTCCGCTGTGTAAATTACTCTGCAGTCACACTCGGTGTAGTATGGCCCAAGTTAGGAACGTATTTTTTTAGTACATTTCATATATAAGTCAAGTAATTATGTAAATAGACCCATAGTACCTATTGGCTGAAGACAAACCTGTAAAAATCGTTACATTCCACCCGTTTAGAATTAGAAGAAGTAACAAGAAACTAGTTTGCATTTATAATTATCAGTATTAGAAAATCACAAGGTGGCGCCACTGTGCATTGTAGGATATGCCTTTAAACGAACTTCAGGTCGTGCTAGGCCGACTTAACACATTGCCAGCTCTCACTTAAGTCCCATTTTGATCTGCCTGCCCATCAGATAGCGACAAATTCGGCGCTCAGATTGAAATTGTCGCACTGTTGTCGCACGGCGCGGCGCGACGATTTGATGGAGTGGTCGCTGGTTGCCCGGCAGCATATGGAACGTGATGGCGGCGAATTAAGCTAGGTGCTCCTATTATCGCCCATCAATCACGTGATGAGGGTTGGTCACGTGGTATGGACGATAATAAGAGAGAGAAGCCATAATGACTAACGCAGAGAGAGGGGGGAGTAATATTTGAAGTTTATCGAAAATATCACGAAAATAGATTACGATTGAAGGAGGTTGAAGCCTGTGTCTGTGGATTACTGAGTAACTCGCCTTTTTGATTTTTTTATTGACAGCAATTCGCCTACATGGGTGGTCTTCCATCGCCGCAAAGTATGTTTGTTTTATATAAAAGTGATGTAAGGCGTCATTCGTAGATCCACACGATCACTGCACAAAACAGCATATAGTCAGTCCAATAGTGGTATAAGATATAGCTGTATGATATGTGTACGAGTGGGTGTAAGGAGAGAGTGAGTAACTAGAATTGTTCTGGTAGGGCGGGTGGGTAGAAAGTTAATAGTTTTTACTCTTTATCCTACCCCTAATATAAAATCCCATAGGCTTAACATTGGGTTTCCGTATGCCACGCTGACTGGCATACGGAGTTTTATATGCCACTAGTGGCATACAGCATTGTTATCACGTAATATTCCAAAATCGAGGAGATGGGGTAGGATAAAATCAAAACCTGATTTGTTTTAATCTTGGCCACCGCATTCCACTCCTGAAGTTTTGGCTCCGGACTTCACTCGGCTTCGCCTCATGAAGTCACTTTGCCAAACTTTAGTCGTGGAATACGGTGGCCAAGATTAAACCTCATCCAGTTTTACAATAATACCCATGCTTTTTATGATGTAAATATGCATAGAGATAAACTAAAAGCTTTGTCGTTTTGATGTTGTGAGCTACTGAAGATATTATAATCTTCACGTGATAACTTTGTACAGTTATTAGATACATTATGAGCACATTGGTTTCCAGAAATCCTCAGAAATTTGAGATATACTTATTATATCTCATATTCAACTTATACCGCATCTCCGACATCATAACAGGTATCACAGAGGGAAAACCAGGAACAAATGGTACCTTTGTCTTTGATGAATGCATGACCATGACATTATTTTTAAAAGAAGATAAGTTTAGGATTTATCTAATCAGTAAGTCATTTGTTATGATGCACTTGATACTCAACCCACCAGTCACTTCTACAACTGCCTTTTAGGGTTCCAAATGTGTCAAGCATCAGGGAGTCAATGAGGTATTTCGGTAGCGATTGGTCATGGGCAGCTGGGCACACCTTTAAAAACACTACGATACTTGGGGCCGTTGAATACGAACGACAAAAGATTATCTTAGAATTGTCTTTTGGGCCATAGTGTTGTATAAAAAAAATGTGTTGTAAGCATGAGATGTTTTGATGATAAGATTAACCTGAAGGTCTTATAAGGTGTTGTGTTTTGAAAGTTCTTTACTACGGATTAGTGCGTGAAGACGTCTATTTCCGCAGCGTAAGGCCGTTGCTACAGCGACAGAAAGTTGTATACTGTACTGTCCAATCAGAATCCTCCTTACGTCGGAACCATGTCAAGTTCGTCCAATGGGAACGGGGATACCATCTAGCGTACCGCGTCACGACGCCGTGCAGGCGAGTACAACCAACGTTAGGAGAACACTTGTGGTCGTGTTACACACTGACGCAGACGTCCGACAACCCTAGTCTTATAAGGTGTTGTTCACAAATACGGTCATTTATAAAATATCTTCTCCTAGATGGATTTTCATGAAGGGCCTTAAGAGACATCCATATATTCCCCGACTATTCTTGCAGGCATTTCTTAACGTGTTATTTCATAAAAATTGTAAATTTGAATAAGAAATAATTGATTTATTTTCATGATTTCTTCAGTATATATAGAAAACAACATTATCATTCTAATTCACTGTGGTTTAGTATATTGCATTCAAGGACGCCCTGGATTCTATGGTTATACTTGTAAAATGTGTGACTTGTATGAATATAGGTCCAGGACTGTGGAGGGTCACTTAATAATTTTGCTCTGGACGGGTGCATGATGCAACTGCACGGGTACATGACTGAATGAATTAAACAGTTAATAAAACACGATATCTTTCACTTAAATTAAAGAGACGTTAATTATATTCACACTTCCCTGAGCGGAATTATCAATGAGGCATCAGGACTTTTTTCATTGTAGCAGGAGACAGTTATCACCAATGGATGACTATCTAATCATATCGGACTTCCGCTCGTAAGGTCTCTTAAAGAAAAGCTTCATTAACTCTCATATTGCATGTACATGTTGATGGGCCGCCTTCCTTAAACCCACCACCTAATACACCACACAGGCCATGCCGGGAACATGAATAATGAAGCGATATGCAGGAGGAGTTGAATGGACGATAATAGGAGCAGACAGCAGCAGACAGCGTGCACATCAGTGTGGCCGGCCGGGGACAAGCGAAGAGGATAATTTACAAGACGTTTAGGTCCCTCGAGGCCTGGTCCTCCATGCAAATAGGCACATCAGGCCCGCTTCCACTCTCCCAGCAGATCTGTCGCAGCGCTAACGTTTACTAATCTCTGCCCCGACCCAAACTGGTTCCCTGGGTATCCACTATGGACATGGGGGACCAGCGAGCATTTCAGAACATTGGCAACTGTTAAAAGTTATGTAAGTCAAGGAACTCATATATTATGAGTTGGGAAATATGGGAATTGTTAAAGAGCTTCACAGACAGTCCAGCTGTTTCGTTTTCAGCTATAAACCACTTTATAGTGTGAATGCACAGTTGATGAGATTGCCAGTTCGAGTAAGGACATGCGTTATGTTGACAAAACCAAACCCAATAACGCATGAGGTGCTTCCCACTGTAGAAAGTATTCCCTAATACTATGTCTGATTTGACATTACAAATAACAGAAATGAGTGTAAATCATGTACTATGTGATATGTGCATCTTTATATACATGTAGACCACAGATTCTGTCCCAAACAAACAGGTCAGTGCAGAGAAACAAGCGGCCGCAGAAAGTAGAGCGCTGGATCTCTGCTAGGAGAGTGACCTCCTTCTGGGGGCGCGGGAGGGAGGGGGAGGGAGGGGAGGGAGGGGGAGGTGGTACACAGGGGGCCGGTACCGGATTAGTCTATGACAGCCCTGGAGGCACAGAAAACCACTTCCGTCCGCACACAACGGCCCCCCACTACACTGCCCCCTGGGGTCCCACTCCGATACTAAATGTCTGCCATAGAAGATGCGCTTTTTTCCTCTTTTTTCCGTTTTAACAAGGCTTGTTGGGATTCTTACTTCTGTGGGGGGTGTGTACTGAATTATTCAACAGCACATGTACTGCGTGAAGCCAAGAAGACATTGACAATGCCCCCACGTATCTTCAGGCTCTGTGTGGAAATGCTTAGAGGTATATTTAGTCCGACATTACAATGGCTGGAGACATCTTCAGGACCTATATGGTAATGCCTGGAGGCATCTTCAGGTCCTATCCTGCAATGCCTCCATGCAACTTCAGGACATACATACTAATGCCTGGAGGCATCTTCAGGCCATACAGGGCAATGCTTCCAGGCACATTCAGGCAATACAGGGCAATGCCTTGAAGCATTTTCAGGCCCTACATTGCAATGCTTCTAGGTATCTTAAGGCCCTACATGGCAATGCCTCCTCCTATCCTCAGACCCTACATTGCAATGCCTTGAGGCATCTTCAGACCCTACAGGGCAATGCATCCATGCATCTTAAGACCTAACATGGCAATGGCTCCAGGCATCTTCAGGCCCTACATTGCAATGCCTTCATGCATCTTCAGGCCATACAGGGAAATGCATCCATGCATCTTCAGGCCCTACATGGCAATGCCTCCAGGCATCTTCAGGCCCCACATCTTCAGGCCATACAGGGAAATGCATCCATGCATCTTCAGGCCCTACATGGCAATGGCTCCAGGCATCTTCAAGCAATGATATCTTCAGATCTTACACAGCAATGCCTGGAGGCATCATCACGCTCTACTTGGCAATGTCTAGAAGCATCTTCAGGTCCTACAGGGCAATTCTTCCCTGGATGGCATCTTCACGCCCTACATGGCAATGACTGGAGGCATCTTCAGGCCCCAAATGGCAATGCCTGGAGGCATCTTCACGCCCTACATGGCAATGACTGGAGGCATCGTCAAGCCCTAAATGGCAATGCCTGGAGGCATCTTCAGGCCCCAAATGGCAATGCCTGGAGGCATCTTCACGCCCTACATGGCAATGCCTGGAGGCATCTTCAGATCCTACACTGCAATGCCTCCATGCAACTTCAGGCCCTATATGGCAATGTCAAAAGGCGTCTTCAGCACTGAAAAGGTTGATTAAGGAGACCCTGGCCACCGAATTCGTCCAATCAGTGACAATAGGTAATATCTTCTTCACCCTGCAACCCTATATTATTGTTGCACTGATGGCCGTTTATGACCACTCACACTGGTACATGACTGATTCCACCACCAGCCTATAGGGCACAGAGTGATTGCTAGTTCCACCAACATACATCAGGAAATCGTAAAATAGCGCCACTGTAGTCGGGGGACAACCACTATTTTCTGCTGTCATAATCTAAAGATTATCATGAGACCAGGCTAAAACTCTTTTATGGCAAACAAAAAAGGTTTTTTTTCAATCGAATTCCATTGATAACTGGACCCGCCACCTGCTGTTTTTGGTCTGGTGTCTGGAGGCAAGGTGGCCGCTTCCATAACACAATAGCTATGTGCCCTACAGCCCAGCCTGATGAAGCCTGTGATGGTACTCTTTGATCTCAGGTTGCTGTATGTCGCCGATTGTTATCATTCTATTCTGACCATCAGATTGGTGAGAATCAGGGTGTTGTTGTAGGCTTAAAAGATGCAAGACAAGTTAGCTCTGAGAACTCTAAGTAGACCTGCCCCGATTCTTATCAATCTTCAGTTTCGTGTTTCATTCACCTAAAATAACGATTGTTGTCGTTGTATTAAATGATAAATCCATCTGGTCAAATATATGGTCAATGGATTAGTCTAAAACCATATATTGTTGTACTACTTATTCTGGGCGGGGGGGGGGGGGTTAAGGGTTTTATTTCTCGCATTCAAAATATACATTTTGTTCTTTGATAGTCTATAGTCTTGATAGTTAGTTGTTCTTTATTTCTATACGGAACATTGTTTATACAGGCATCAGATTTACATAAGGAAAGGCAAAATCCTACTTCAATCGGGTAATGTCCGGCATCTTAAAAGGACTCATCATGATATTTGCTGTGATATTATTAGGCTGATATTATTCACAGAACTCGACCTCATAGCCGTATGCATAAATACTGACAATCCTAATCTCGTCTTGTATAATATACGACCATCCTAAGGTTGTTCTCTATCAATACTATTTAATTCATAGAGTTTCATATATGCATACAGCTTAAGGTATGAACATTTCATTGGGTATGTAATATCCTAACACTAATAAGATAAGCAATACATACTATTTGATGTATTATATCTTGTCTGATGAGCAAAAACAGCTCGCCTGTCAGACCGGCCGGACATAAGAACATGTGGGACTGTGTGTAATAACCCACTAAAAGGGTTACTATACGGTACAGATGGGAATCTGTAATACAGAATCTGCGAGGCAATGCCTTGCATTGCACTCGAGCTTGATAAAAAAAGTACTTTACGATGTATGGCTTTGACTACGTGTGTACAGCTTGACGTATGGGAACGTCAGGAGGTAAGGCGGGCTGAGGGGGGAGGTGGGGGCGGCGGGGGTGGCGGGGGGGAGGGGGGAGGTAGGGGTGGCGGAGGTGGCGGGGGGGGGGGTGGTCGGAGGGGAGGGGTGAGGAGAGAGGAAGGACAGGCAAGGAAGGGGAAGGGAAGAGCATGGAAGGGAAGGAATGGAGGGGTGGAAAGACAGGGGAGGGGAAGTGAAAAGAGGGGAAGGAAGGGGAAGAGACGAGCATGGAAGGGAAAGCATGGGAAGGGTGGGAAAGACAGGGAAGGCAGGGCCAGAGAAAGGGAGGGGAGGGAAGGGGAAGGTAATAGGGAGGGAGGACAATAGCATGAAAGGGAAAGGAAGAGGTGGGAGGCGAATGGTAGGAGGGAAGGAAAGGGAGGGGAAGGGGGAAATAGCATGGAAGGGAGAGGAATAGAAGAGAGGGGAAAGGAAAGGAAAGGGAGAAGGAAATAGCACGATAGGAAGAAGAAAAGCATGGAGGAGAGGAGCATGGAAGGAAGGGATGGATTGAAGGGGGGGTGGGGAGGGGGGTGGGTGGGGAGGCCATATAGAGGGGCGGGTGGGAGGCACGTATAGAGGGGTGGGTGGGGAGGCCATATAGAGGGGCGGGTGGGGAGGCACGTATAGAGGGGCGGGTGGGAGGCACGTATAGAGGGCTGGCCGGGGAGGCACGTATAGAGGGGCGGGTGGGGAGGCACGTATAGAGGGGCGGGTGGGGAGGCACGTATAGAGGGGTGGCCGGGGAGGCACGTATAGAGGGCCGGGTGGGGAGGCACGTATAGAGGGGCGGGTGGGGAGGCACGTATAGAGGGGTGGCCGGGGAGGCACGTATAGAGGGGCGGGTGGGAGGCACGTATAGAGGGGCGGGTGGGAGGCACGTATAGAGGGGCGGGTGAGGCGGCACGTATAGAGGGGCGGGTGGGAGGCACGTATAGAGGGGCGGGTGGGGGGGCACGTATAGAGGGGCGGGTGGGAGGCACGTATAGAGGGGTGGGTGGGAGGCACGTATAGAGGGCCGGGTGGGGAGGCACGTATAGAGGGGTGGGTGGGAGGCACGTATAGAGGGCCGGGTGGGGAGGCACGTATAAAGGGGCGGGTGGGAGGCACGTATAGAGGGGTGGGTGGGAGGCACGTATAGAGGGGCGGGTGGGAGGCACGTATAGAGAGGCGGGTGGGGGGGCACGTATAGAGGGGCGGGTTGGAGGCACGTATAGAGGGGCGGGTGGGAGGCACGTATAGAGGGGCGGGTGGGGAGGCACGTATAGAGGGGCGGGTGGGGAGGCACGTATAGAGGGGCGGGTGGGGAGGGGGCGGGTGGGGAGGCACGTATAGAGGGGTGGGTGGGAGGCACGTATAGAGGGGCGGGTGGGAGGCACGTATAGAGGGGTGGGTGGGAGGCACGTATAGAGGGGCGGGTGGGGAGGCACGTATAGAGGGGCGGGTGGGAGGCACGTATAGAGGGGTGGGTGGGAGGCACGTATAGAGGGGCGGGTGGGGAGGCACGTATAGAGGGGCGGGTGGGGAGGCACGTATAGAGGGGCGGGTGGGGAGGGGGCGGGTGGGGAGGCACATATAGAGGGGCGGGTGGGGAGGGGGCGGGTGGGGAGACACGTATAGAGGGCCGGGGCGTGGAGGGGCGGACGGCGTGATTACCTGGGAGGTGCCCCCGCCGCTGGTATATTGGTCGTCGGGCACGAGTTCTCCTCGGGAGAGACGGGTGTATAGATCACGTGGCCGGGGCATATAGCCCGCCGACAGGCGTCCTCAATCACCCGCTGAATGTGATCGATTTGTACAGCGAGGCGCGTGCTTTAAAAGTCCGCATCGCTATGAGCGAGTGTCACACACCATATATCTAACAGTGTAAAGTCTGTATCGCTATGAGCGAGTGTCACACACCATATATCTAACAGTATAAAGTCTGTATCGCTATGACCGAGTGTCACACACCATATATCCAACAGTGTAAAGTCTGTATCGCTATGACCGAGTGTCACACACCATATATCTAACAGTGTAAAAGTCTGTATCGCTATGAGTGAGTGTCACACACCATACACCCAACAGCGTAAAAGTCTGTATCGCTATTAGCGAGCATTATACCATACACCCAACAATTTATAAGTCTGTATCGCTATTAGCGAGTGTCACACACCATACACCCAACAGTGTAAAAGTCTGTATCGCTATGAGCGAGTATTATACATCGTACACCCAACAGCGTAAAAGTCTGTATCACTATTAGCGAGCATTACACCATACACCCAACAGTGTACAAGTCTGTATCGCTATGAGCGAGTATTATACATCGTACACCCAACAGCGTAAAAGTCTGTATCACTATTAGCGAGCATTACACCATACACCCAACAGTGTACAAGTCTGTATCGCTATGACCGAGTGTCACACACCATATACCGAACAGTGTAAAAGTCTATATCGCTATGAGCGAGCATTACACCATACACCCAACAGTGTACAAGTCTGTATCGATATTAAGAAGCATTACACCCTACACCCAACAGCGTATCCTACCCCTAATATAAAATCCCATAGGCTTAACATTGGGTTTTCGTATGCCACGCTGACTGGCATACGGAGTTTTATATGCCACTAGTGGCATACAGCATTGTTATCACGTAAAATTCCAAAATCGAGGAGATAGGGTAGGATAAAAGCAAAACCTGATTCGTTTTGATCTTGGCCACTGCATTCCACTCCTGAAGTTTTGGCTCCGGACTTCACTCGGCTTCGCCTCATGAAGTCACTTTGCCAAACTCCAGTCGTGGAATACGGTGGCCAAGATTAAATCTCATCCAGTTTTACGATAGTATCGCTATTAGCGAGCGTTATACACCATACACCCAACAGTGTAAAAGTCTATATCGTTATGAGCGAGTGTCACACACCGCACACCCAACAGTGTAAAAGGGGTCCTGCGGGAAATCTATCTGCTGGAGGGTACAGTATCAGACAACTTAGTCCGCCAGTGACACCATCCCAATACACTTTTAGACAACTTAGTCTTCCATTAACACCATCCTGATACAATATTAACTTTGTCCATCACTACCACCATCTTGATATAGCATTAAACAACTGACATAGCGCCTACAAATTTAAAACTTATGTCATTTTTCCTGGGAATTGAATATCATGATCTCAAAGCATTTTCTTCAAACTTTCACAAATTAGACTATACATTATGGTTCAGTATCCTTGTTCTTGGGCAATTAAAGAGAAAATTCATTTTTCAGTTCATGTAGATTGTCCTACTTTTACCTCTTGGGTTATATTAAGCTAAACAAAACCTTATATTTCACTCATTTAGTATTGTTTGCAAGGGATAGGATTGAAGGTGTGTGCGGAGGTTCAAAACACTGTTTTATTGGCGTGAATTAGGCTTAAATGATACCATCCTGAATTTATATGACAAATTTTTTTTTCTAAAAGATAGAAATGAAACCAAGGATTTCCATGTTGATAAACTGACATCTCTGAATAATTGTCAATATTCATAAATCACTACAGGTGGCGCCACTGTGAATTGTAGGACATGCCTTTAAACAACTCAATCCATCACTAATGCAATCTTGATGAAACTCAAAGATCGCCAGTAAACAGCTACGCTTAGGAGAGTGTAGCAATTGGCCTCTCCGCTCTAACCCAACACTCTCCAATCACTTATTCCCGATGCCCCAACCCGGCGTCTCGTCTCTGGTATCGATTACAGTGAAGGCCCTGTACGGGGTGGGGCGGGCCGCCATCTTTTACAGGCCCATACCCTGCCCCCTGGTGGCAGGTCCCCCGGGACGTGCCGTATATTAATCAGGTTCACTGTAGCTAAACCCCCCGCGTAGGTGTCTAGCGCTGGGCAGGTGGGACGGTGGATTTTTCAAAAAATAGTTTCTCTTTCCATATTCCTGGTTTGATGTCTTCTTATTGTTTCTGGTGTTTCAGTTTACAACCTGGAGAAAGAATCATACAAGTGACATTTCATTTTTTCTAAATGGGGTCATCCATAAATTACGCACGCAGTGATGGGGGATGATGGGTAAATTCAGCAATTTTGCGTATGTCCCTTTTTCAAATTCTATTGCGTACAAGATATAGATGGGGTGGGGGTAAAACAAATTCGGAAATCTTGAGTACGTACTTTACGGATGGCCTCAATGTCTCCCAACAAACATTCTTAAATTGTCTTAACCCTATAAGGATGATTGCCTGTGGCTGGGTAACATCCTTAGGTATGAGGATGGATGCCGTAGTGTGCCGATGGGTTTTTACATCACATCTTTTTATATCTTTTTTATTGCCATCTATAAGGTCATATGTACAAGTTCCTATGGAGAACCGCATGATTTCCCTTTCCAAACCTAATTTAAATCCGACGGTTATGTCTTAAAAAGTTATTATTGTAAAATTGCCAAATTATGGCTATAGGTAACATGCCTCAATAGCACAGTGACATATCAACAAGAATATTGTACAAAATACAGAAACAAAGTAAACACAAGATTACGGAGTCGTGGCGTTTTTGTCAAACTGTCATCTTTGATGACTTTTCTTTTTGCTATGAGGATTCGCCACGCCTGTGGGAACCCTGGATAGAGGTGGAGGTTTCGCGGGTAGAAGTATAGAGAGATGGGAATATTCATCGGGTTATAAAAATATATGTTTCCAAAGGTAGGTAGTGTACCTTTGCCGTTTGGTTATGCAATGCCATCGGCCATATATTAACATAGCAATACGTTCTTTTCACCCCGGGAATGCCATATGACATTCCCTTGCTGTAACTACGGTAATCCCATATGGCATTGCCCAGCTGTAACTATGGGAATCTCATATGACATCGCCCAGCTGTAACTATGGGAATCCCATATGGCATTGCCCGGATATAACTACGGGAATCCCATATGGCATTGCCCAGATATAACTACGGGAATCCCATATGGCATTGCCCAGCTGTAACTACGGGAATCCCATATGACATTACCTTGCTGTAACTATGGGAATCCCATATGGCATTGCCTGGCTGTAACTACGGGAATCCCATATGGCATTGCCCGGTTGTAACTATGGGAATGCCATATGACATTCCCTTGCTGTAACTACTGGAATGCCATATGGCATTGCCGGCTGTAACTACAGGAATGTCATATGGCATTGCCCGGCTGTAACTACGGGAGTGCCATATGGCATTGCCCAGCTGTAACTACAGGAATGCCATATGATATTCCCCTACTGTAACTACGGGAATGCCATATGGCATTCCCCTGCTGTAACTATGGGAATGCCACATGACATCGCCCTGCTGTAACTATGGGAATGCCATATAACATCGCCCTGCTCTAACTATGGGAATGCCATATGACATCGCCCTGCTCTAACTATTCATATGGCATTGCCCTGTCAGACAGGGTTTTAATTACCCATTTACCACATACAGTACATCAATGTGTACAGCATCTTGCCGGAGATCCGCATGTATGTGTCTAGTTTTGGTGCAGTTTCCAGGAAGTAATCGATGAGAGCCCCCTAGCAGCAAAGAGCCACATCAAATGTGATGGATGTCGCTTATAAGTGGCCTCCATAGCACTCTCTGACAGAGACCTCTATCGGCGACTGTACCCAAGGGCGGACGCTTTAGGGCGCGTCCAACGTGTCGTTAATAGGTTCGCACTCTGACCGCGCGTCCCTCTATGTCGTAAATTAACTAGAGAAACATGACGCGGTCGCCCGTGCGACATTTTGCGACACTTACATGTGCGAGGGTTCCTTATCACGCGACAGATCACTAGGACGAGCAATCAGGCAGGTGGATACCGAAAACCGTCAACAGCGTCCCCAGCACATGTCGTAAAAGGACGGATGACGGCAGATGTCGTAAAAGACGCTAGTTCACGGCGTGTTAGTAGCTGTGGAATGTAGCGATGACAGAGAAGCCGCTAACAATGAAATACTGCCCCAAGAGCGCCCAACCTAACCGCCCCCCCCCCCCCTCCACTACCCGCCCGCCCGCCCGCCCGCCCGCTCCCCCGCTCGCCCTCCAGCACCCAGCCGCCTTTGCATGGCACTGTGGAGTAATCTCAGAGAACGCCACACAAATTATCCATCAGCAAGAAACGCATAGGACCGTGAACCAATCAGACGGCATCAAGGACTCACCAATCAGCGTGCGGGAGAGTCCTGGGCCGGGATTACGTGTAGCGCCAGCCACAAAGTACAATCACGGAAACCGGGCCACACTGATACTATCACCAGGGACTGGAGTCTGTAGGAATATGTGTATACACATGATGTATATGGACAATAATCGATGGTTCTGTGGACAGGCGGCCGTAAACTACGACAGATCGACGCGTAGTAATACACGAGCATCACCGAGTGTAGTACGACATCAATCTTGAGTGGTTTACAGAGCCGCCTGTCCATAAAACCATCGTTTGTTGTATTTATTATCCATCTTCTCCAATGAATTAAACTCAGGAATTGCCATAATTAAGGGTATATCAGAAGGGACCATGTTTTTGCCCTATAGCAATTTAGGGTCAGAGCTCGATTTCATCTCGTTTGATTCGCTATGTTATTTACGTAGCTTAACCTTGTGAAATACTACGCTATTCAAACCTGATGGGATACGAGCTCTGACACTAAACCTTCATAGGTTTCCTCTATCGTCGCGTAGTATCTGTTGCATTTACGTTTACAGGTTACTGTTAGACACGGCACACTGGTAATGTAGCGTGGTGTACAGCTGCTCATACAGAGGCAATACAGCAGAACCCCACTTAAGGGGTCACCCTCCATTCCGAGCAGATTATCCGCTTACACGGGTGACCCCTGACACGGGGTCTCCCGTCTATGTTTACATAGCGTGTCATACCTATATACCCCAACATCTCTAGCCCCCCCCCCCCCCCCCAGGGCCCACACAACTACCCTACCCTGTTGTCTCGCTTGTTGGCATCTGTGTGGCTATAGGGCACAGAGTGATTGCTAGTTCTGCATCATCCGCCAGGAAATTGTAAGATAGCGCCACTGTAGTCGGAGGACAACCACTATCCTATCCCTAATAAAAAACCGCCATAGACTTAACATAGGGAAATTTTATGTGGCAGGCCGTGACATAAAGTGTTTTTTATGCCACTAGAGTAATAACAATATTGACCAATCAGAGAGCAGGATGTCAGCTACTATGAAAAAAAGTTCTGTTGGTCATTGACTCAATATTTATCTTTTAGTAAATCAAAAGCATAGACGAGGTAGGATAAATACGAAACCAAACGAGAGTTAGACTTGACAATGTTTATGCCACGACGGGAAGGCCGCGTATTACTACACGAGGCGTATTAACTATTTTCTACCGTCATAATCTATAAATAATCGTGAGACGAGGCTAAAACCCTTTTTCTGGCAAACCAAAAAATATATTTTTGATAAAATCCATTGATAACTGGACCCGCACCTGGTGCTTTTGTTTTAGCGTCGGGGGCCGTTTCCATAACACAGTAGCTATGTGCCCTGTACTGTATACCGTGTTCTATTGTCGAGACACCAGTCTACCTGCCACATATATGCGCACACACACACAGAGTTTTATCCAGAGTGTTATCCCCACATAGACTCGCCATAATTGTTAATGTGTCCCTCCAAAGTGAGCACTTTCACAAGAAGCATTCCGTGGCGAAATAACTGTCCGTTAATGCAGGTTGTCTACATACGCTGGGTGCCCCATTACACGGGGTAAAAATAAACGCTGAATAGAGAGGAAGATTTCCGTTCCGAGCAAATTGTCGATTAACGCGGGGTGTTCCCTTACGCGGGGTGTGCTCTTACGCGGGGTGTCCCTTAATATTTTAGCTACGCTATGATGTCAGGAGGCATTCCCGGGAATTCCGAAATTTAAGTTATTGCTTTTATTCTAATGAAATAATGCAAATATTTAGATAATATCTTTTCAAACTATGTAAAACTATATCACAATTAATATCATTACTATCATATAACATTCTAATTATTTTGGATTACCATGGAGGTGTGATATAATGACATCACTGTGAATATTGTGAAAAGCACCATCATATTATAGTGGTGAAAATGGTACTGTAGCGGCGTATTCTAAGATATGTATTTGGTGTTATGCAGCGTAGCAAAAGGGTTAACCCTTTAGGGGCGGGGGTCTGTGGCAGATACTTAGGACTGGTATTATTCCGGAGAACGGGCCAATTTTTGTCTAAAACCATTTTTTATTATTTGATCACGTGATATGACATATCCTTTTACTTCAAATTATTTATCTTACCAAATGATATTAAATACCATGTCATAGGATTTATTGATCAATTATTTCTTCATAAAATAATGAAATCGTAAATATGACTGAATTTCATAGATAATACCTCAGGGCATCATCCGGTCTATGCTGGGGAATTCCTGAAGGCACTATCCGTCCTCAAAGTGTTAAGCAGGGTTTTACTGTACTGACATACAAAAACGTACACTACCTCCAGGGACACCCCGCGTAAGGGTACCACCGCGGAGTATCCCTACAGCAGGGTTTTACTGGGTTACTGGAGATCTCGACCCGAAACAAACTCGACCCGTAGTTGTCAGGATAACTCGACCCGTTTTAGATACTTATGGAAAAAACATTTTCATATAGAAGGAAAGGACTAACTAGTTAGGGATAGGGTTAAGGATAGGGTTAAGGTTAGGGATAGGGTTAGGGATAGGATTAGGGATAGGGTTAGGGAAAGCGTTAGGGTTGGGGATAGGGTTAGGGAAAGGGTTTGGGTTAGGGTTAGGGTTAGCGTTAGGGATGTGGTAAGGGTTGGGGTCCCAAAAGAAGGCCTAATTTGACGCCAAGATAACACACTTACTACTCAGTATAGTATTTACCCACAGTTGAGACACTTGAGTTGAGAAAATTTAAAATGGGTCGAGTTCGTTACGGGTCGAGTTCTGAAATCGGGTCGAGTTTGTTACTGGTCGAGTTTTCACGGGTCGAGTTCGTTACGGGTCGAGTTCTGAAATCGGGTCGAGTTCGCTACGGGTCGAGTTCTCCAGTATTCGTTTTACTGTACTGCTATACAATACGCATGGTACACTGTATGGGTGACAGAATATGACACAATTGACAAAGTTCCGGCTGGCAGATGGCCTGAGTAAGCTGTTGGTATGCCGGCCGCGACAGCCCCTCCTGTTTGTTCTGACTCCTCCCAATCCCAACGCCATGAGGAGTAGCCGGCAAAGATTGCGTCGGGCACAAATTATACGGGCCTGATGGGCGGGGTCGGGGGTGCCTGTATGTGTGCATGGATCGGGCCCACCGCTCGGTGGACATCGATTCACTTCTCCAGGGTGCAGAAAGCGATGGAGAGTGGAAGGAAGGGGTGGGGGGAGAGTGTAGACTGCTGACAGTTCTCTATTACCAGCGTCTAGCCAAGCACAGTCTATATGCATGTGTGTGAGTGTATTATGTCTGAGTGGGTGAGACATATTATAGTTTATTGTCCACCTTATACAAATGTCCACCATTGAATGTTTTTATACAATACTCCATGGGCATTGAGTACGAGTTTCCGATGTTAAAGAAAAAAGAACAGGGGTGGAATATATACACAATATTGACTGGTTACAGATACAAGCGGTCGTATGCTGCGGGGAGTTTACCCGTAGTAATATCAGAGCGCATGCGAGGATATTTCGCAGAGTCAATAGTTCTACTAACGTGAATGAGGCACAAATGATAGTGGTTTTTTTAATAAAAATAATTGTAATAAAACCTTACTTAAGATAAGAAAGGATCATGTACAATTTCACTGTTTATGGACGCAACGCTTGTATCATAGATGAGATCATTTTTTGTAAATCTGCAACATTGATATGGAAAATAAACACTGCTATAACAAAAGAAATAAAACAAACAAGAATGATACAAGAACTAATTTACCGGTGTTGTTTGTTCTGTGATGATGCATCTTAGTAATATCTTGCTTGTTTAAACAAGGGGGAAACCATTATATGCTGAAAATGAAAACGTGGATTTCTAGGAAAACGTAGAAAACTGCCATCTCTAGACTGTGTATGGGAGGAAAAGGAAAGATCAAAACAAAAAAAAAACACATGAGTGTAAGAAAGGAAAATAGTACCATCGAGTGATAAAGATGGGGGTGGGGGAATAGAGGATAAAAAGGAAACATTCACAGGAAAAGCCATGGGGATAGAGGGGGTGAGGCGGTAGGAGCGGCTTGCTGGATGGGTCAGTCTTGATGTATAGTCAGGGCCGCGATAGATGTTCCACAGACAGCACAATCTTACAGCCCTCCAACTATACAGCGGGCGCCAATACTTGGTTCAAGCCCCACAGATAGAGGGCGCCACCACCGGACATTCAAATGGGGCAGCCAATGAAAAAGCAGCGTTATCGTTTAGTGCGGCGCTGCCACTTATAGACGCTGCTGTCTAGTGAATATTTAGCCACCAAAAACTGTGGTCCTAGATAACGAGAGAAAATAAACAAGTTGGGCCCCGGGTGAGCGATAAAAGGGGAGGTGGCGTAGGAGTGTTTACTGCGTCGTTGAATGGACATAAAGTGAGATTTTTACTGGTTGGGCGGAGACTGAGATTCGGGAAGGCGCCTCGGTAGAAGGAGGAGGTGTGGTGAGAGAGTCTCCGGTGACTGGCCGAGTGGGAGGCACGAGGGATCACTCTCCCCCAGATCTTTCCTGGCGCTAGCGCTGTGCTTAGTCTCTGCCCCAACCCAAAGCCTGTTCCCTGGGTCTCCACAAAGGACAGGGGAGACCAGCGAACATTTCCGATTCAAAACAAGGCAACTGTCAAGAGTTATACCTGTCAAACAACTCACATATCATTAGTTTGGAAATATAGGAATTGTTATATTGGGTTAACAGACAATCCAGCTGTTTCTTTTTCATCTCTAAACCACTTTATGATGTGAATCTAGTGTTGATCAGACTGCCCCTTCGAGTGAGCACATGTGTTATGTTGACAAACAAAACCCTGTAACACATGAGGTGCCTTCCAATGAAGAAAGTAATCCCTAAGGCATTACCTGATTTGATATAACAAATAACAGAAATGAGTGTAAATCATTTACCATATAAATATATGCATATCTATTTACATGTTAACCACAAAATACTGCCCAAAGCGCTAAGAATTTAGGATATTTCAAAAACTGGCGTATGGGCCAGATTTGAGCCAAAACAGGCAGGTTGGGGCAGAGATATAAGCGGCCGCAGGAAGTAGAGCGCAAGATCTCTGCTGGGAGAGTGACAAGGGATGTGAACAGGGAGCCCACGTGGTAGACCGGTTCCCTGTCCCAACGAAATATGGGACAGGTAACGCCTCCTTATCTTATTCTTGTTTATAATGAGTTCCCGTATAGCTCTTTTCTGGGAACTGATAATGTGTTGGCTTTCTGTATTTTGTACGATGTAATGGTATATCTGTTTACACTAAGCTTATCTTAACTTTCTTGAAGTACTTAATCATTATCATATACCCATGCGTAAATGTTATGTATTTAAGTAATGGAAGTAAATATCAGATACTCTGCGATTGGAAACTCACAGATTAATTTGGTGAGGATAAAGCCACGAACACAGCGGGCTTCCGATGCCGCGATGTGCTTTACGATACATAACTGAATTTTATGTCACCCCTGGTACAAGCTTCGCCATAGAAATAACATAAGAAAAAATACTCAACGATCACCCCCGTAAAGTGATAATACTACGCCACGGCCATGGCGTAGTGAATGTGAGATGACGTCATATAGATTTGCTAGGTATATTCGAACTATTCTGATATTCTGATACTATCTAACATCATAGAAAGGGGTGAGATAAATCCAGAACCGCACTCGAACCGTAAAATAGACACTAGTCATAATGCCATAATCGTCACTTCGCCTCGATGACGATTCGGGCACATCCAAACTCGTGGAGTATTGTCTATTTATACGATTATCGATACAGTTTTATATAAATACGTAATACTAGCACACGACCTTGAACTGTCAGTCACGCCAACTCTCGCACCTTTATCATGTTGGTGCATTTGTTTCAATGCCATAGAACAGCTAAACATTCTGCAGAACTAAATAATTTGAGATGTTTGCGTTTGTCTATGTTGTAGTCATGGAGGGATATCAGAATATTTGGCACAAGAGCGTAGGCGAAGTCTCGTCTGGCCGGGTAGAATAACGAGTGTGGTCTGTGTCTCACGATAACAGCCCGCACTGCAGCACTCGAGTGGTGCAGTGTACGATGTTACTTATAGTGCACCAAAATGGCTGGTATCACCACATAGGCCAGGTTTTCAGGCTAACCAATGAGCCTGAAATGGTACACGCCCAGCTACTGAAATGGTACACGCCCATATTCAATACAACACCTCCGGATGCTGGCTTGTTTGGTTGTTTGAGAATTTGAGCATTTCTTAGTGCTTTTAAGGGCATTTCTGAGTATGAATTTTCTGAATTTCAATAAACTATTCTCTCCACCCCAAGAATAAAGAATTAAAGAAATTGTCACGTGATTTTACATTAATCTCTAGTGATCGTTAAAAAACACAAAAAGATGAAAATCCTGGGATACGTCGGTTTTGACTCCTCGGAGTTTTCTCTGCGTAATATCCTCGCATGCGCTCGGATATTACTACGCGTCAACTCCTCGGAGCATACTACCGCTTGTATCTGAAACCAGTCAATATTGTGTATGTATGCCATAGAGATCCTGGGACGATCTGGGTCAACTTTATTTAACACTTATGGACGAACTTATGGACGGCTAAGACTGTCTTAGCGAACAGACGTAGATATCATTGAACGATAACCCTCGCACGAGATACAGAAAAAGGTCTTCATGTACGATCCTAGATTATTAAACGGGCCCCTGATTATGACTGGGATACAATCACCAGCATATAATTCTCACGTTCGAATATCTATTTCTCTGATCGCAAAATTGTAGACCTACTATTATAGAATATGTTTGGCCTTCCTAAAATATCACAAAATCAGAAGAACTATAAACATGGTAAATAGAATAGAGAGTTTAACTTACTAAGGATTCACTCATCCACTTTCGCCTCAAGGAAAGCAAAACTAAACATTGAGTAAATACCTCCAAAGCTGCCTTCACAAATCGACGAAATTAACCAGTGGCCGATACTAATCGCTTTCCTTGGGGATTATTAGCTTTTTAAATTCTAATTCGGCCAATAATCACGATAATTACTATTACGTCCCCGAGGATCAATTTAAACCGTTTTTGTCCCAAATTGGTTGGAGGGCCGGCCTTTCGGTGTGGGTTTATTTGATGGGATGTATGGGAAGATTCCCCGATGATTAGACACCCGGAGAGGCTGGGAGCGGAGGAGGGTTGCTCAGATTAAAGGCGGGTGTGGACTGGAGATTTGTGCAGTTCAGGCCAGCCACGACCCGTGAAACCGTCATAAAAGACAGCCTGGACTCGGCAGAAGGCTGTATGGGCGGCAATCCCACCGCGAGTCTAATATGAAGGCTGTGCACTGGGTGAGGAGCAGCTTAAGTCCAATGCACATCTACCGATTTGTGAACATTGATGTACTTTTGTCGGCGACAAAGGAACGGTACTTTGTCTCAGGCGAGGCATCCTTAAGCCCAATGCCCATCTACCGATTAAGGGTTAAACGATTAGTTCTCAAATCGTATAGGAGTCGGTGAACTTGTCGCAGGCAAATTACGTAACCCAATCAAGCCCCATTTACCAATGTTCCATTGTCGGTGACTGGATTTATCAACATGTTGATCAACTTTTCGCCACCAATTTAGGAACATATAAACGGCAACTTGTCGGTGACAAAATAACATCTGAAGGAGGTGGTTCACTAATCGGTGGCTCATCCTTGCCTGCCTGTCCTACATCTACCGACTACGGCCGACTCCGTTAGGATGCCTTGGGTGAGAAAATTATTGTCCGGTACCGACAAAAGTACATAAATGTTCCGAAATCGGTAGATGGACATTCTGCTTAACAGAGTCGGCTGTAGTCGACAGATTGGGGCCAGCTAGGCAAGGGTCAGCCAACGATTAGTGAACCCCCTGTTCTTTTGTCGCTGACGAGGTGCCAGTTGATGTTCGTAAATCGCTCGCCAAATGTTTATCAACATGTTGATAAATCCAGTTATGTAATTTGCCTGCGTCAATATTACCGACAACTCTACGATTTGGGAACTAATCGTTCAACCGCGAATTGGTAGATGTGCATTGTACTTTATCTTTACCAGTTCAGGGAATGCCTGGAGACAGCCCCACCCAAGGTACAAAGAATGCCTGGAGACACTTCCATTCAAGGGACGAGGAATGCCTCCCAAGGAATGCCCGGAGGCATTCCTACTCAGGGGACGAGGAATGCCTGGAGGCACTCCAACAATAAACTGAAAATACCTAACCTAACCTAACCATCATTTACATACAAGAATCCCTCCCACCCTGCCACAAGCACACTTTCGGGTAATGTGGTACCATTGAATGAGCAGTATACCCAACCAACAGAATGTGATATATTATAGCTTCTAGCATTGCTCCAATGTCTATGCTTTCAATAGGCAAAGCATATATATACATTATTTATATGCATACATAGACAGACACAGATACACAGACACACACAGACACACAGATATATATGCCTTAGTAAATTTTAAAAAAACTATTTTTTTCCGACAACTTATAACCCGCACCCGACACCACCACCAAGGTTTAACGGAAGAGAACATAACTCTGGACGACTAGGAAAAAGATTTGCGCAACATATATATGCGTTGTAATTGGTCTTTTGATAACAGATAATTCGATATGTTCCTACTAAGGCCATTTGTAAGGACTATATCCTGATAGCCACCTATGAGAAAATACCGAATAAAAACGCAAAAATACCCAGGCCAGTCTCTCTGTCTTACAGCCAATGGAATCCACTTTGTAGTGGTATTTAGTGGAGAGAGAATATAGATTTCTGCGCTCTTGTAAGCTGGATCAATCACCAAGAACCTCTGGAGTTTCCAATCTATCGTCGCAGACCACTAAGCCTTCCCCTGGCTGCATCTTGCCTTGCAGTGACAGAGAAACTAAAGACATACATGAAGGGACCAAACACATCCCACATCAATACAACTTGGGCCTCGACGTTTAAGCTGATATGTCTTCCTTTGATGATAAATTGACCGAAAAAAACATGTCCAATTAAAGAGCTGCCTCTGGCATCACATGGATTGGTGCAGCATCTACCCATGATGTTATCCTTGATGTGTTCTATATCAAATGACAGGTGTGTATGTATTGACAGTATCACCTTGTAGGGTAATATGGACACAATCGATATTTGGTATGTCTCACTAGACTTGCAAGGATAGACATAACTAATCGTTATTCACAGGTATTGTTATATACCCATGACGTATATATATATCGTAAATACATATAACGTGGGAGTACAAAGCCCGGCGTCCACCTACTACGATATGGCTCCGATATGGTCTACGATGCACCTCCCGATAAAAAATCAAAATCGCGTTGGAAGGTCACCTTATATTGGGGCAGTTGACCACGTTTCTGCGATTAGACACCAATAAAAACCGCATACAATACGGGGTGGATTGGTATGTTTAACTAGACATATGTTTACGATTTTGCACCTTCCCGATATGTCTCCGATATTTGCTTTCTGTATCGGTGCCATATCGGTAGGTCTAAATTTCTGAACAGGGTTCCGTACCAGAGTGTACTGAACACGTTGACCACACGTTGCTAAGTGTACTGCACATGTTGCCACATGTCGATATCTGTATTTCACATGTTGACCACATGTTGCTATATATACTGAACATGTTGGTCAAACGTTGCTATGTGTATTGAACACATTGAAATACCAGCATCACAGTGAATCGACAATGTTATATCATCAACGAAGTGTCAACATCGACTGAACTATGAATATTATGTAAGTTTCAGTTAACTTTCATCATTTTCGGGTATATGATAGATATAGAACGCCCTACCATGCCTGTACAAGGTACAAAACTTGGTGAAAATTGATGGTAAATATGGAACTTGGCTTAAACATCTCGTTTCATTTCATTTCCATCTTGTTTTGTATCTTGTACATAGACAATAATCGACGGTTTTGTGCACAGGCGGTCGTAAACCACGAGTGGTTGACGCGTAGTAATACGCGAGCGGCATCGAGTGTATTACGACGTCAACCTCGAGTGGTTTACAGAGCTGCCTGTCCACATAACCATCGTTTGTTACATTAACCCCAGTAATTGCCATATCAAAGGGTATAACAAGAGGGACTATTTCTTTGCTCTATAGCACAAAGGGACTATTTTCCCCATATACCAGGGGTTTGAGGCCGTATACCACAGGTTTGAATCGGTATACCAGAGTTATGGTAACTGACAGGTTTTATATAATGGGTCGTGGTTTACTGAGTCCCCATACATTTTCAATGGGGTCTTTGTATACGATGGATGATAATAAAGTATGGTCAGGACCTTCCATATAAATACGATAAAGGCTTGATTTAATTTGGCTGAATTGTGTCCTAATCTCCACTCAGGCCCTAATCGGGGGCTGCTTTAGCCCTTATCCTAATAGGAACCTAACATGGCACAAACAGGATTGAGGACCAAATTCCGCCAAATGGATCCAAGCATTCTTTTGAAAGTGAATAAGCTTCAGGAAGGCCATCACAAGGTCAGAAAGTAAGCATATAATCAATAAAATTGATGATATATCAATAGTAATCTCGAATCTCTAACAGTTGTATGATTGAAAATAAGATTATCCCTCTGCCTTCGGCATCTGACTAATCTGATTGATAGTTTTTCCTTGTATTTATGACGTACAACATCAGTAACCCTGTTTCCATATAATACTCTATATATAGACATAGTCTACATTTAGTGAATGGTATTTAAATACACTAATAACCGATGAAAGTCACTAAATCCACTGGAGGATCTAGGAGGGACTGTCGACTGTAACTAAGAAAATCTTCAGGAATTACTTTACATATATATCCTTCTCATCCCTCATCATCTGGAACACTATCCCTATGTCATCTCTATCTGAAATCAGCTTGTCATTTTTATCACTTATGAACTCATTTGTTTCTGAACCGCAGCAATTGAAGATTCCCCAGTGCAGGTTGGTGACAAAAACATCAGTCAATAGAAACAGGCCTTATGTGTGGCGGGCATGACATCTGACACGCCGGCTCCCAACATGGGACTGTCACAGGCATGAAGCAGTGACCATGCATACTGAGTCTGTACCGTTACAGACGTCCTGCCCCTTGCCCTGTGCCCTGTCACCCCCCACGTGCTGCTACCCCCCGGGAGAGGGCATGCTTCCATCCATCCCCTGACCCACACACACTGCCCTGCCCTGCTCCAGCTTTATCATCTGCAATATAGGATGACATTCCTATGTTGTCTTATACCAAATCACTTGCCTCTTTATTATTGACATATTCGGTCGTGAACCCATGATGATTTGCAAGTGCAGATTGGTAACAAAAAATCAGTCAATCGAAACAGGCCTTATGTGTGGACTTTCATGACATCTGACACGCTGGCTCTCTACATCGGGTTGTCACAGGCGCGAAGCAGTGACCATGAATAATGAGCTGGTACTCTTACAGACATCCTGTCCCTTGCCCTGTCACGCCCCTATATGCTCAAACTCCTAGTAGAGGGTATGCTCCCACTATCCCCTCGTCCACACACGTTGCCCTGCCCTGTTCCAGCCTTATCATCTGCAACCTTATTCCTATGTCGTCTTTTTCCAAATTGTCTTGTCTCTTTATCGCTTATTGTCATATTTGGTCCTGAACTCTCATGGTTGATGATTCCTGACTGGAGATCGGTGACAACTAATCTGTCGATGGAAATAGGCCTAACGTGTGGACAGGTAGGAGAGCTGAAACACAGGCTCCCAACATGGGACTGTCACAGGTACGAACAAGTGACCATGCATACTGAGTCTGTACCGTTACAGACATCCTGCCCCTTGCCTTGTGCCGTGTCATGCCTCTACACGCTGCCACCTCTAGGAGAGGGCATGCTCCCATCCATCCTCGACCACACACGTTGCCCTATCCTGCTCTAGCCTTATCATCGGCAACGTTATTCCCATGTCGTCACTTTCTAAAATCACCTTGTCTCTTTTTTACTTATTAACATATTCAGCCCCCATGTGTTTGATGATTCCCAGGTATAGATCAGTGACAAAAATATCAGTCCACGGAGACAGGCCTTGGGTGTGGACAGGCTGGAAAGCCTACCCGCCAGATGTCTACATGGGGTTGTCACAGGCGCGAAGCAGTGACCATGCATACTGAGCCTGTACCATTACAGACGTCCTGCCCCTTGCCCTGTGCCCTGTCACCCCCACGCGCTGCTACCACCAGGAAGGCATTCCCCCACCACACGCCCTATCCATACATGTTGCCTCACCCTCTTCCCTCCACGGCAGGGCATGCCTCTCCCTTATTATTATTACAAGACTGGGTGAGGGTTGGTGAATGAAATTTGTTGTCTAGGTGCCTCTAGATACTCCGAGTTCAATACAGGTCCTACTATGCAAATATGGGGATGCCGGTGCGAGCGCCAAACAATGAAGGGAAAAGGACCTTTTTCTGGGTTTATGAATGGTCTGTTGCCGATTTTTTCCCTCTTGTAAAACCCAGAATTCTCGACAAAATCAAAACCTGTTCAATCGATCGGCGACACTTTTGTTTGAAAATGGTGCAAAAAATAAAAACCAGCCAAAACTCGGGACCACAGAGCAGTCGCTATCATATTACAAAATGTCTTTTCCCACTTGCCGATTTCTGACAAAAATCATAGAATTTCCCTCAGCAGTGACCGACAAAGTTATCGGGAATCGGAAGCCGGCAATTGGAAACAGTCTACAGACCATGGGCCTAGATTTGCTCAAGTCTTTGATTATGGTGTTAGTAAGAAATAAAACTAATGCAACATGTGGACTTCCCCTAACGCATGACAGGGACTGTATCCCAGCGGGGAGGCGTGAGGTAGGATGCAGGGACTGAAGCCAGTCTATGTACTGGTGAGGAGGGGTGAGGTAGGATGCAGGGACTGAAGCCAGTCTATGTACTGGTGAGGAGGGGTGAGGTAGGATGCAGGGACTGAAGCCAGTCTATGTACTGGTGAGGAGGGGTGAGGTAGGATGCAGGGACTGAAGCCAGTCTATGTCCTGGTGAGGAGGGGTGAGGTAGGTGGAGGGGTGGAGCCAGTCTATGTACTGGTGAGGAGGGGTGAGGTAGGTGGAGGGGACTGGAGCCAGTCTATGTACTGGTGAGGAGGGGTGAGGTAGGTGGAGGGGACTGGAGCCAGTCTATGTCCTGGTGAGGAGGGGTGAGGTAGGTGGAGGGGACTGGAGGCAGTCTATGTACTGGTGAGGAGGGGTGAGGGAGGTGGAGGGGACTGGAGCCAGTCTATGTACTGGTGAGGAGGGGTGAGGTAGGTGGAGGGGAATGGAGCCAGTCTATGTACTGGTGAGGAGGGGTGAGGGAGGTGGAGGGGACTGGAGCCAGTCTATGTACTGGTGAGGAGGGGTGAGGTAGGTGGAGGGGTGGCCGTAGGATGCAGGGACTGGAGCCAGTCTATGTACTGGTGAGGAGGGGTGAGGTAGGTGGAGGGGTGAGGTAGGTGGAGGGGAATGGAGCCAGTCTATGTACTGGTGAGGAGGGGTGAGGTAGGTGGAGGGGACCGGAGGCAGTCTATGTACTGGTGAGGAGGGGTGAGGGAGGTGGAGGGGAATGGAGCCAGTCTATGTACTGGTGAGGAGGGGTGAGGTAGGAGGAGGGGACTGGAGGCAGTCTATGTACTGGTGAGGAGGGGTGAGGTAGGAGGAGGGGACTGGAGGCAGTCTATGTACTGGTGAGGAGGGCTGAGGTAGGAGGAGGGGACTGGAGCCAGTCTATGTACTGGTGAGGAGGGGTGAGGTAGGTGGAGGGGTGAGGTAGGAGGAGGGGACTGGAGGCAGTCTATGTACTGGTGAGGAGGGGTGAGGTAGGTGGAGGGGAATGGAGCCAGTCTATGTACTGGTGAGGAGGGGTGAGGTAGGAGGAGGGGACTGGAGCCAGTCTATGTACTGGTGAGGAGGATGGACTGGAGCCAGTCTACCCTGGACCGTCACACGGACCGTGGAGTAAAGGGCTGTGACGGTCAAAGAGGCTGCACACAAAGGCCCCGGGATAAGCCCGGACACGGGGTACTCCTGTGGAGGGGAGGCGGCTGGGCGGGGCCTGGAGGAGAACACCCTGGAGGACGAGAAGTAGAGCACAGCGAACAGCGGTAATCAATGGGTGCAGGTTATAGTAGAATCGTGATTTTTACTGTATACTGAAATCCTGCTTAAGGGGTCACCCTGTGTTCTGAGCAGAGTGTCTGTCGATGGATATGGTACAGTAGAACCCCGCCTAACGGACACCCCGCGTAGGCGGACACTCCGCGATAACGGACACCTTTGTTTGGAACAGTACCCTATATCAGATGTTTAATTTAACCTCACGTAAGCAGACACCCCGCGTAAGCGGGCACATTGACCCGGAATGTGTCCGCTTACGCGGGGTTCTACTGTATATATTTTATTATAGAGGAAACCTATGAAAGTTTAGGGTCAGAGCTTGTATCCCATTGAGTTTGAATCGCATAGTAATTCACAAGGCGAAGCTGCGTGAATTATGTAGTAATTTAAATGAGATGGGATCGAGCTCTGACCCTAAACTTGAATAGGGTTCTAAATTTATCTCACCCTTAACATTCACTAATGGGCTAACATTTGTGACATAATCCCCCATCGGATATTTTTCCTTGGCGTATCTCATGGGCGTTGGATACGAGTTCCCAATATTAAGGGGCCCCTCCCACCTACTACGACGCACTACGATTAAGTCTGCACACTGTCCCGTCAGATTTGATAAGGCCCCCCTTCAAAGTGACCATTAAATGGGGTTAAGGAGAATTGCGTGTCGAAATAACTGTCTTATTAACTGCTTAACCATTAAGGAGGGTGGCCTCTTAATAAAGGTGCAAATAAACTTTTGATGGAGGAAAAATGTCTGTTCCGGGCAAATTTCCCACTTAAGTAAGGTGTCCGCTTAAGCAGGATGTCCCGGAAGCAGGGTTTTACTGTACACCTACTGGCGTAAGTGATGTTTATTCACGTTTTTATTCCTGTCTTTTCGGAATTCATCTGTATATTTTGTATTTCGATGTATTTAGGTGTGTATTTTTTTATGTACACCAATATACTTATACCGATGTCAAAGCGATAAATGACGTTGGCCATTTTGAAAAAATGACGTAATCCAATTCGTTGACACCGTGAAACGTACCGTGAATTACTGCACAGATGTGCAATAATTTTAGCGTGTAGTAATTAGGTCACTTACGGCAGTAGGTAAATAGTAAGGGGTATATTTATATATATAAATGTGAATATCACTGCTGCCAGAAAGCATATGCTGGGCCCTGTGCTTACAACTCCAGTAAATGCAGGACTGCTTCGGCATATGAAAGAATGTATGAAGACTGCAGTCTTTGTTTATCAGTGACATCATCCCTGATAGTAATACTGATATAATACTGCGGGGAATGTCATAAAATCTCTAGTTGTCTTAAATCTAATAAAGCTTTCAGATTTTATCAAATCCCAATTTACCCAAATGCCAAAAGACTGCTATGAGACATGACATCAAACACGAAACGTATAAATCCCTTACGATATTAAAAAGGAACTACTTTCAAATCCGAAGCTGCTGAAAATACACCATGCGTTTCAGTTCCGTATGCTCCTCCGAGTTGACTCTACGCAATATCCTCGCATGCGCTCGGATATTGTTTCTCGTGAACTCATCGGAGCATACAACCGCTTCTATCAGAAACCAGTCAATATAGATACATATATCTTCAGTGTCAGTAATCTCTAAGTGGGATTCACACGATGGGATTCATGTTCCCCACAGGGTGTTTGTCTGAGATAAATCCTGTTGAGATTCTCTACTTGAACACAATCCCTTCGTCTGAATTGTAGGGTTCCAATTCCCTGAGACATGTCTTTTCCCCTGCGACATTTACCCCTAACATGTAACAGAATCTCATGATATTCTGAACCCTGTGAGGTACATGAATCTCATGAGTGAATTCCACTTTGAAATGAACAGAATCTCATGATATTTTGAACCCTATGAGGAACATGAATCCAACTGTGTGAATTCCACTTAAAAAGGAACAGAATCTCATGAGATTTTGAACCCTGTGAGGTACATGAATCCTACTCTGTGAATAACACTCAAGTGGGATTCACACAATGCTGACAAATGGACCTGAGACTGGTGTACTTCACACCTTTGCACCAGTCGGCTACTATTTCCAGCTAGGTACAAAGTTTCACAGATTGGGGTGTCCAGTCTCAGGGTAACATGGCGGATTCAATTCACATGGGAAGATTTAACAGGTACATAGTCTCACCCCTACACCCCTACACATAGTACACAGGGTACACAGGGTACACAGGGTACACAGTTGCCGACTCAGGGTACTTCCCTGTGTGAGTAGATGTTATTTGGGACCACTGGGACTAGGGGAGAACTGTATAATACGTTTGTCTCACCAAAATGAACCTCTAAATTTAAAACCTGTTCAAAGCCAAAATCTCATGAGATTCTGTTTCTTGTTAGGGGTGATTGTCGCCGACAATTCCAAGAGAAAAAAGTTGTCTCAGCAAAAAGGAACCCTGACATTTTGTTCCAGTACTGAATCTCAACAGGATTTGTCTCAAACGGCCTGTGAGGTATGTGAATCCCACTTAAACAAGGAACAGAATCTAAAACGTGAAAGTGGGATTCATGTACCGCACAGGCCGTTTGTCTGAGACAAATCCTGTTGAGATTTGGTACTGGAACACAATCTCCTCGTGTGAATGACAGGCTTTCATTTTGCTGAGACATCTTTTTTCTCTTGCAATTGTCGGCGACAATCGCCCCTAACAAGGAACAGAATCTCATGAGATTTTGACTTTAAACAGGTTTAAAATTTAGAGGGACATTTTGGTGAGACAAATGTATTTCACACGTTCTCCCCCAATCTGTGAGTCTCAGCGGTCTCAAATAACACCTATTCACACGGGGAAGTACCCTGAGTCGGCGACTGTGTGCCCTGTGTACCCTGTGTACCCTGTGTAGGGGTGTAGGGTTGAGACTATGTACCTGTTAAATCTTCTCATGTGAATTGAATCCGCCATGTTCCCCTGAGACTGTAGAACACCCCAATCTGTGAAACTTTGTTCCCAGTTGGAAATAGTAGCCGACTGGTGCAAAGGTGTGAAGTACACCAGTCTCAGGTCCATTTGTCCCACCGTGTGAATCCCATTTAATGAGATTTTGAACCCTGTGAGGTACATGAATCCCACCGTGTGACCTCCTCTTTACACTCAGGGTCCTGTGATCATATTACCGTCAGAACCAGGACGAATCCATACCTCGTACACCCATGACGTAAGACCATGCTGCGTTATTGCATTTAGCTTCGTCCTGGCTAAGTCCGTGTCACGCTAAGTGACAGCTAATTCAGGAGCTTCTTCTGTGATGAGATCATCTCCACGTATTAATCCCAGGAGGTGACCCAGTTCTAGTTTTACAAAGAGATAGGAATGAGGCCTGATATAAGGTTTGTTATATTCCTGTAACGTAATCCTGTGAGGAGGTTTGTTTGTTTGTCTGTTTGTTCCTTTGGGTAGTCAAGTCCAAATTGTTCAATAAGACTTACTTTGGTTTGACTGAATCTATGAGATGAATTTAGGTAGAAATTTCACCCCTATACATTTACCATGGTGAGTTCTTTTACTTCCCACACCACATAGACATGGTATGAGAAGGATGGCCTTTGTTATAGCAGTAAATCTACCACTGCTGGGGGTGGGACTCGAACCCACAAAGTCTTACTACCTTGGGGTTACAAGTCCAGTGCCCTAATGACTGAGCTAACTCCCAACCCTAGTCAGTGAGATAAAATCTGAACCGTACTCGATCAGTTCTATTTTTACAAGGAGATAGGAAGGTAGATTGTTCGGCCATAGGTATATAGTATTACCATAACCATGCCCAAAGTGAATGATGCCGTACTAGGAGAAAACGTCCTAACTGTGGCCGAACTATGTCTTAGTTCGAGGTCACCTAACGCCGACATTCCCCCCTACACCGCAGGCGTCATTACGCACTTCTAGTTGTTACGGGGGGCCTGTGTCGCGAGTTTCAAGTCGCGATTTGACGTCGTCCGCCATGTTTACATTGGTCGCGATGAGGTCGATTAAGTGGGATTCACACGGTGGGATTCACGTACCTCACAGGCCGTTTGTCTGAGACAAATCCTGTTGAGATTCGGTACTGGAACATAATCTCCTCATGTGAATGACAGGGTTCCTTTTTGCAGAGACAATGTTTTTCCCTTGCAATTGTCGGCGACAATCACCCCTAACAAGGAACAGAATCTCATGAGATTTTGACTTTAAACAGGTTTAAAATTTAGAGGAGCATTTTGGTGAGACAAATGTATTTCACACATTCTCCCCCAATCTGTGAGTCTCAGTGGTCCCAAATTACACCTATTCATACAGGGAAGTACCCTGAGTTGGCGACTCTGTACCCTGTGTACCCTGTGTACCCTGTTTAGGGGTGAGACTATATACCTGGTAAGTCTTCCCATGTGAATTGAATCCGCCATGTTACACTGAGACTGTAGAACATCCCAATCTATGAAACTATGTACCCAACGGAAATAGTGGCCGACTGGTGCAAAGGTGTGAAGTACATCAGTCTCAGGTCCATTTGTCCCATGGTGTGAATCACACTTAACGCACGCTTATCGAATAGCAGAGAGTAGGCTACAGCACGTTAAAATATCGCAGTGCGACGAAGCGCACCATAGTGGGCCGTAGTCGGCGAATACTCTACCCCCGTGAGAGAGTCGTATTTGAGTGACATTCGCAGACAGGTAGGTAATAATTAGAAGGAAATCCACGAGATGGAATTAGCTTGGTCCGTACTCCACCGAGTTTGACTGCATAGTAATCCAGGAAGCGAAGCTGAGTGAATTACTCTGTGGTCAAACGAGGTGGAGTGCAGACCAAGTTATTTTCATCGAGTGGGTTTCTGATTTTATCTCACCCCATATAACATTAATTATTGATGAAATGAATCACCCAATTAGCCATTGAGTATTTGGTACACGAACTTCACGGCCGTGGAGTACGAGTTCCTAATGTTAAGCCTATGGAGAAAAATACCGGGATGAGATAATGGGCAGTAGTCTACTTTTTGATATCAAGATACATGATAATAAGATAACGTAGGGATGCCATCATCATCCATCCATGCAAGCAGAGTAACCACGTTTTCTCTTAATACTCTCTTTGCATTGCACAAGAAAAACAGAATTCTATATTCTGAAAATGAGAATGTATATTGTGTTTATCTTGTGGTTGTGGAGGCGGTACCAGCTGGTACGCGCATGCTTAGATAAAGCGCGTCTTGTACGGAGTAGACGGGTCCCCTGCCGCCCCGCTTATCTCTGCCTTATCGCTCACTATCGGCGTAGGCAGGGGACCCGTCGGGAGGGTGGTAAATCCCCCTTAATCTCACCAGGCGCAGTAATCCACCGCCACCACCAAACGTCCGAGATCCTCACAGGGGATCGGTTTTCAGCGCCAGGAGGGGCCTTCCCACCACTCCTGGCCACATACACCAATAGAAAAAAATGAAACGAAATATAACTAAATATATCAAAACTAAGAAGAAATGATGTTTGAGCCTGGTGACATTTTTATACAAGGAAAAGGATAGGCTAGATGCCGGAGAAAGATAGAAAAAAATGGTAGGTAAATATATGAATGACCTTAATAAACACATTTATTATCCATCTAATACAAAGTATCCTTAGGGAACACATGGGGAGCGGGGATCTACATTCCCGGAGCATACGGACATGTTGTATGATCCTCGGAGGCGCATACGGAAAAATAGTGCGTACCTATATCGGTACGCCACTTGTCAGGGAAAGGTGGATGATAAATATGATATAGACTGGTTTCAGATAAAAGCGGTTGTATGCTCCTCGGAGTTGACTCTGCGCAATATCCTCGCATACGCTCGGATATTACTACGCGTCAACTCCTAGGAACATACGGCCGCTTGTATCTGAAACCAGTCAATATTTTGTATGTATATTCTTGCCCGAACATGGTTCATGCCACAGACCTGGTAGACAGGTGTAGATAATATAAACAGATGCAGGGGAACTGACTGGGCGATTAATCTGTGGGTCGTCACGAACTCATGATATTAGTAAATACTTGCAATTGCCCGACGCTGTTGAATGAGAGGGGCGTATTTTGTGCCCATAAGTGGGCATATGATAAATCACAATACGAAAACAGACTGATTTCGTAAATCAAAATACTTGGCTGAATTCGGCAGCGGGATAAATAATCTGATGTGATCTATAATTTGCCCGTATATTTTTAACGTACGAAGACAGTCACCCTGTTTCCGTATAGTACAACATACCGGAAACCCACGTGAATATTTACACGCATGCGTACCTCCTCACTCTCCTAATCTGCCCCCGCAGGAAGCCACCTAGCGGTGGGCCTTATCGCGGACACACTGCATTAAACACGCAATTTGTTCTGCTCCAGGGAGACAGTTTAACCCTTTCGGTCCGGGTCATTCCGTAAAGCCCGGTTCCCACTGAGCGATTTTGGGGCATTCAGAGGGCACCAGTCGCCGACTATCAGCCAAAAATTCTAGGAATTTCATGAGTCGCCATGTGGGAACACACAATAGCAAATAGTTGGCGACTATTGCCCTACCCCCCCCCCCCCCCCCGTTGTTCGGGCTCGAGTCGGGGGAAATTTGCACCAGTCTCTTGCGATTCAATTTCAAACATGTTTGAAATATATCAGGGCATAGTCGGCGACTAAGCACTTCCACCCGCTGTGCGACTGCGGTTTCCCGGCGATTATGCCCGGCAGTAGTCTCAGGGGCAGAAATCGCCAAGTGGGAATGGGCATTAAGGATTTTTTACCGGATCTTTTCCAGTGCATGTCTGGTAGAATTCGTAAGTAGAGTATGGTAAACCCTGCAATATTATTTATTTAGAATACAATATGTGGGATCGGTATACAGTAAAAATCCCGCTTAAGTGGACTCCCTCCGTTCCGGGCAAAGTGTCCTCATAAGCGGGGTGATCCCTTAAGCGGGGTGTCCCAGAAGCGGGGTTTTACTGTACTTTCATATGACCGTACAATTATTGTTTGAGAAAACTCGCCCTTCCCATCATGGCAAAAGATAAACATACAAGCCTCTTTCCTAATAGTCATGCATATCTCCCATGGTATATGTTTATAAACTGTCCACATCGAAAAAGATACCCGCATAGATCCTTAGGTCCCTGACCCAGTGAGTTCCCGACACACTCCCGACGGGTGTCCGACACGCTCCCGACACACTACGACACAGAATTGTTCAACCTTCCGACGAGGCTGTAAAACCGGGCACCCAATGCTTGCGATATGGCACTGACATCGCTAGTGAGGCTAGTAATCAAAATTACTGCATCATAACCGTTTCAAAATGTTGAAAAATTCGGTTTCATAGAATATCAGAGTATGGAACTAAATTGCCGTATCGTTACTGTGTCGAAAAATCCAGGGTCGTGGCGTGTCGGAACGCTTGTCGTAGCTCAGTGGGTTCCCGGTCTATAAGCGCCCTCACCGACTTCTTGTGACATGCCCCGATATGGCTAGGACATGGCTATTGATCAAAATTCCCATATCATAGCCTTGTTGGAAAGTTGAAAGATTCAGTGTCGTAGTGTGTCAGAGTATGTGGAATTTAGTGTCACCCTCTGACACTCTACGACACAGAATTTGCTGCCCCAGAGAGACAGAGAAAACGTAGAAACCAACTCAGTGTCGGTCAGTGTGAGGGCCTGAAAATCAGTGAGGAGGTTTAAACCACTGTTTTAATTAAATGAATTTTGCTCAATTAATTTCAACTTTGTTTTACACAAGGACAAATATTTGTAAAATGAAAATGAAAACATGGAATTCCATGGACAAATGGAATGCTGCCGATTTGAATATTAAACTAACAGATTAAAATGTCTTATTTCAGAAGTCTGTATTGTGGATATTTTTGATGGAAAGGATTAAGGAATCCTCGCCTGGGGTCATTGCTCCTAGAAATATGTGCTCCCGGGTATCGGATCGTGTCGTGTAGTATCGTTATTTTCACGTTGTATCGCTACTTTTTACAACACCGTATTTTCAGTGCCAAAGGTGAAAGATTCATTAAATTTCTAATAGTACATAGATGGTGACATGATTATGATGCGATCCAGAAAATATCTGGAGCTACGATTCCAGTCTCGGATCACTCACTACACGAAAACCACCATTTTACATATGAATGCGCCCGGCGTATATAAGTATGACTTTGCGTTTATGAGGTCGTCCTATTCCCCGTGTATATACACCACATCTGTAGGTGGATAAAAGCGTCCAATGAAGAGGGCTTCACTGAGAGTGGGCGGGGGGAGGTGGGGGAGGGGGACTGAGGACACCTGGACTTCTACCAACACAAACGGGCGGGAGGCAGCGGGGGGAGAGAATATTTCCTCTCATATACGCCGGGTGTGAAATACAGCCAAGACGCATCCGTATATAAACCCTGGGCTATATATATGAAAACAAGTCAATATTCAGCCAGTACATGCACTTCCGCGATGGCGTAGATAGGAATAAAATGGTGATTTTCGTGCAGTGACTATTCTGCGATCCACAAAACGTGGAGCAGCGACCCCCTGGAAAATGTTAAGACGAGGAGAAGGATGCGAGCCTCGGAAGCCCGTCAGCGGCAGATACAGATGGAGCGGTGATAATGTTCCTCCGCTCTGAGATCAGCTTATTCCACCAGCAAGGTGGAGCCCAGCAGGAGCCCAGCAGGAGCCCAGGGTGTAGCGTGATAAAAATGTACAATATTCACTCAGATACCAGCGGCCGTATGCTACGAGGAGTTGACGCGTTTGTTTGTTTGTATGTTTGGTTTGATGTCCTCATCCTACCCCTAATAACTAGGAGCAAAAAGTAAGTCCATCATAGATGAATGAGCGTGCAATTATGAACGTATGACAAATAAAAGGTCTGAGTTAGATTTAGCCTATGGATAGTTTTCTACAACCCACTTGCACCCAGTCAACTTGCCATTTCTCTAACTGCCTGAGTCTAGGATCAAAACATATCAAAAACAGTGGCTCAATGAGGTATTTCGGTCTTCAGTGATTGGTCATGGTCAGCTGGGCACACCTCTAAGACCCTGAGACACTGGCTCCCTGCTGTGTTCTTACTATCACAGGGAACAGCATGCAGATAGTAAAGGGACAGTTTTCTGGAAGCACACTGAAAGTTCAATGTGACCACTCTAACCCTGACTCTAAGCTCTAGATGATGTATATAGGCGTGCTTGCACGCTCTAAAAAGCTCCATATGCTTAACATTAGCAGACTGTATTTGGGCTACAGTGCAGGAAAATTAAATTTATCGCTCTAGTGGGATACAGTTATGAAATGACGTCATTTGAAAAGCGACCAATGATTATCACTGATTATCGGTGAGTTTTATGTTATTTCTTATTTATTGTTATGGGGTAGGATAAATTCTAAACCAAACTCGAGTTAGTCATGTTGTTTATCGCACTCCGGCAATGTCGCGTATCACTGCACTCGGCTTCGCCTTGTGCAGTAAACGCAACATTGCTGTCGTGCAATAAACAACAACACAACTAACTCTCGTTTGGTTTCTCCTAATTACCAGACTTTCTCAAGGTTCTTTTACACCACGAAGGTGGTGATCAAATCTATGTAATGAATTCAAGTAGAAATCTCATCCCTACACATTTACAGAGGTGAGAGATCTTTTACTTCCCACACCACATAGACATGGTATAAGAAGGATTGGCCTTTGAAATAGCTTTCAATCTACCACTGCTTGGGGTGGGACTCGATCCCACAAAGTCCTACAACCTTGGGGTTACAAGTCCAGTGCCCTAACGACTGAGCTAAATCCCCACCCCCGAGTTGATGCGTAGTGATCTTCCAGTGCATGCAGGATATTGCGTAGGGTCAACTCCTTGGAGCATACAACCGCTTTTATCTGAAACCAGTCTATGTTATATCTATTTTCCATCTCCATACAACTGGTGGCGTGCTGATTTTAGTTTACTTTAGTTATGTACTATTTTCATCCGCACTACTTTTCCGTATGCGCCGCTTTTTTGCAGCCCATATCATATCTGTATGCGCCAGGTATGTCCTTACAGAGTTCATAAAGGTTCAGTATTGGCATTTTGTATTAGGTTGATAATGAAACATACTATCGTAAAACTGGATGAGCTTTAATCTTAGCCACCATATGCCACGACTGGAGTTTGGCAAAGTGACTTCATGAGGCGAAGCCGAGTGAAGTCCGGAGCCATACTCCAGGAGTGGCATGTGGTGGCCAAGATTAAAACGAATCAGGTTTTGATTTTATCCTACCCTGTCTCCTCGATTTTGGAATATTACGTGATAATAATCCTGTATGCCACTAGTGGCATATAAACCTCCGTATGCCAGTCAGCGTGGCATACGGAATCTCAATGTTAAGCCTATGGGATTTTATATTAGGGGTGGGATAACAGTTTGTATCGGGTATGGCCTTACAGAATTCCAGTATGCTTACTATGAACTTTCTGTATTTGGTGGATATTAGTACAAAAGCAAAGGTGGAAAACAGTTTATTTAAGGTATATAATGATACGGAAACAGGCATATTGTGTCTGTACATGATGAATATTTGGTTAAATTGACGATAGAATGAACCTCTGCGGCATCGGTTTATTTAATCGCCAATTTTACCAAGTATTTATCACGTACAGCCACAGTAACCCTGTTTCCATATAATATTAGCCTTTCAGTGTGGTGAAGAAGGAGAACATATTTGTAAGTAGTATAAAAATGGTACTTTGTGTATGGCGTGTTGGCGTTAGTAGTGTAGAGAAAGTGTACAATGACTCAGGGAATGCTTTTATTAAGCTGGAACACACGCCCATATATATACGCTGCCGAGAGGATAGAATGGTCACTAAGTAGACTTGCTCAAGCCTTTGATTATGAACATTTATTAAATGATAAATTACAATCAGAATAAAGTTCATTATAGTATGTATCCACCTCTGACTGGTCCATGAGTCAAACACTTGTCCACTATGAACAGAATCTCCTGTTTATGGCCCCAAGCCACTCCCTGTAACCCTATACATCCTCCTACCCCTCCCCCCTCCCCTACTCCAGTTCACTAGCCGCCTGTGTTACCATAGCAATAAATTTTGCCTACTCCTGACTGTGACCTAATTAAGATCAAAGTGAGAGGGTATTAATCTCCCATCAGTTATCCTGATCAGTGGCCAGGATATCTGTATGGAGAGTGTTAGAAATACTGGCGCTAAACAACGCCAGAAATCAAACCATTACCGATTGTACCAGTCCCTGTATCCCAGCGAGGAGCGTAGCCATAGTATGCAGGGACTGGAGCCAGTCTAGTCACTAAGCAATGAATAACCAGAGTTGAGGAGTGATTTCGTGTCACAGATCCACGGTTTTCACTGATATGGAAATGGATAGTTGGACCCTTGGCATTTCCACAACATTTTTTAAGCTTTTAATCTGCCCTTCTTCAATTTCCCCACTCGGGTGGTTTTACTTTGATAAAACATAAACCGGAGAGAGGGATATCATGAGGAATGAGCATTAAGAAGCACTAATTGAATTGTGAATGTCATTAACAGTGTTGACGATGTAAATTAACCCTGTGACACCGGGTGCTTACGGCAGTATAGATTGGCAACCAACCTATGTCTGCGCTGCGCTACGATATAGGGGTTGGTCGGGTTAAATCCCACACACGATCCCCGCAGTGTGACTCGAGCCCATAACCTTGGGATTACATGTCCAGTACCTTAACCACTGAGCTAACTCCCCAACCCGATACCAGTGGTGTCCTACCTTGATGTACGATCTAATGTGTCTGGATCATCAAAAACGTCCAAGTGTAGGATAGGTCCACTTACCTGAAAAAGACAAAAGAGTACATTTATTATCAGACATCAAATACTATTTTCTAACGGAAGGTTGTGTCTTCTTTGTTACACAAGGATATCAACTAGGACTCAGGAGAATAGGAAAAGATGGAAATGAAACAAAATGAATATTTCATAATAATGGAGTATACATTATGGATATTTCATAATAATGGAGTATACACTATCACCCCACAAACTTTTGATTACTTAGCTTCAGCCATTCTCCATAGGGGTGGGTTGAGAATCGGGGATTGGACACCATACCTCCGATGGCATAGGAATGTCGTTTGGGATCAGACAAAAAAGTAGACATATTTGTCATGTGGAAGACTTTGAGAGAGCGGGAAAATATGGAAAATACACATGTTTCAACGAAGAAAGAAGAGACTTCTATGGGAGTCTGAAGGTGGCGCCAATAATTAATGGCAATTTACAATTACCTTACAATGAATTTAAAAAATATTTGTCAAGGGCAAAATGGCAAGCTGCCATCTCTGATTGTGTGCAGAAAGGTGGCTGTACACCACACCACACAGACATGGCATGAGAAGGACTGGCCTTTGATATAGCAGTAAGTCTACCACTGCTGGGGATGAAGGAGAAAAGTGGCTGTACACCACACCACATAGACATGGCATGAGAAGGACTGGCCTTTGATATAACAGTAAATCTACCACTGCTGGGGATGAAGGAGAAAAGTGGCTGTACACCACACCACATAGACATGGCATGAGAAGGATTGGCCTTTCATATAGCAGTAAGTCTACCACTGCTGGGAATGAAAGGGAAGAGTTGCTGCAGTGGGACTCAGACCTACAAAGTCCTACAACCTTGGGATTACAGGTCCAGTGCCTCAACCACTGAGCTAACTCCCCATCCCTTAGACGGGGCCTAACGGCAGTGTAGTAACAGCGCCAAATGAGCAGGTCATCAAACAAGCAGCTCACACAAAGACCAGCTCATCAAAACAGACCGCAAACCAAAGACGTTGGCCGCGTACTGCAGCATGGTTTCTCCTTCCCCCAGAGATCCCTGAAACCTGATGATTAGACCCTGCCCCCAGAGACCCCCCTCCCTGTAATCTGCCCTATTATCGCTCACTCAATCTGCCCCTATTATCGTCCACTGGCGAGGAGCCGCCGCTGGTTGCCGGCAGGACCTTCCTACGCCGCATGCGGGACGTCGGCCACCCGCATGCCAGGAACCAGCTCGCCCCGGCGACCGGAAGTGAAAGTTTTCTGCCCCGCGCATGCGCGGTTTAAGAAATCCGCCCCGCGGGACCTCGATGTCGTCTGCGGCTGCGTACTGCGACATGCCCGGAGCGCCATCTGGTGGAATTGGGGGCAGTAGGCTGATGACCTTCGCGTGGAGAGGTGGAGACTTGAAGGTCAAACGGGAAGAACGCAGCCAGACTTTACAAGGAGAACAAGAATTGCGGCTTTTGTAGATGGAAATCTGCTAAAAGGCACTCCTTAAGCCACTTCTAATCGCAGTCACTTGGGAATGTCAGATGAAATGAAATAAAATGCGATTCACAAGGGGGTCCATGTACCTCACTGGGTTCAAAATCCCATGAGATTCTAGGGGTAATTATCGCCAACAATTGCTGGGGAATAAACATGTCAAGTGCCCAAAGTTTATGTGACCACTCTAACGTTTAGGCAGATTATATGAGCGTGTGGCCCATGCTCAACAAGCTCAAAGTCTATGTGACCACTCTAACCTTTAGGCAGCGTATATGAGCGTGTGGCCCACACTCAACTAGCTCAAAGTCCATGTAACCACTCTAACCTTTAGGCAGTGTATATGAGCGTGTGGCCCACACTCAACAAGCTCAAAGTCCATGTAACCACTCTAACCTTCAGGCAGCGTATATGAGCATGTGGCCCACGCTCAACATGCTCAAAGTCCATGTGACCACTCTAACCTTTAGGCAGCGTATATGAGCGTGTGGCCCACACTCAACTAGCTCAAAGTCCATTTAACCACTCTAACCTTTAGGCAGCATATATGAGCGTGTGGCCCACACTCAACTAGCTCAAAGTCTATGTGACCACTCTAACCTTTAGGCAGCGTATATGAGCGTGTGGCCCACACTCAACTAGCTCAAAGTCTATGTGACCACTCCAACCTTTAGGCAGCGTATATGAATGTGTGGCCCACACTCAACAAGCTCAAAGTCTATGTACCACTCTAACCTTTAGGCAGCATATATGAGCATGTGGCCCACGCTCAACATGCTCAAAGTCCATGTGACCACTCTAACCTTTAGGCAGCGTATATGAGCGTGTGGCCCACACTCAACTAGCTCAAAGTCCATTTAACCACTCTAACCTTTAGGCAGCATATATGAGCGTGTGGCCCACACTCAACTAGCTCAAAGTCTATGTGACCACTCTAACCTTTAGGCAGCGTATATGAGCGTGTGGCCCACACTCAACTAGCTCAAAGTCTATGTGACCACTCCAACCTTTAGGCAGCGTATATGAATGTGTGGCCCACACTCAACAAGCTCAAAGTCTATGTGACCACTCTAACCTTTAGGCAGCATATATGAGCATTTGGCCTATGCTCAACAAGCTCTAAGTTTATGTGACCACTCTAACCTTTAGGCAGCATATATGAGTGTGTGGCCCACGCTCAACAAGCTCAAAGTCCATGTGACCACTCTAAACTTGAGGCAGCGTATATGAGCGTGTGGGCCACGCTCACTAAACGGGCCCCAGACTTCCAGGCTCCCGTCCTGCAGCTAGGCCAGTGGCTGCGGGCCTCACGATCTCTCATTCTCGGGAGCCCGAAACACGGATTGAGTTATCCTCGTTTGCCCTGCCCGCCGCTACCACCCTCTCTACGGCGTTTCACTGGAGGGGTCCCGCAATGCAGCGAATACAGATACAGGTAGAATTAGATATCAATTATAGGGTAGCGAGGCACCCTGCATATCAAAGTAGTACTCAGGGGACCTACAAAAACGTGTATATAATAAAAGAAGGAGCAGGTTTTATAAGAGAGACCACAGCCTCGAGGTTCCGAGGTTCTTCTGAAAATACTTAAATGTAAGAACATCATTAAATGTATGTCTGAAAAAAGATAAACACTTCTTACTAAAGATTCTCTTTTTTTAGTCAGGGAGGGAGGAAAGTCGGGACTACGGAAAAAAGTCGGAAATCTATAATTCGACGTACACGTAGATTAAAACAGCATTCTCCTATTATTTGAATATACAGAAATTCTAAAAAAAAAAAGATTTTTAAATAGTATAACCCAAGACATTTTCTTCAAACATTCACGGAATGTAGTTAATGTATAATACTATACATAATATCCCAAACAAACGTAAATGTAATATGCCTTCCGCGTGTTTTCAAGTTGTTGTAAAACCAGAACATAAAAAAAACAATGCATGTCACCCTGTGGTTATCTGAGAATCCGCAGTGCGTCGCCACCTCTGACAGCACAAAATACACCACATAAAACACGTGACTATCAGGTGCCCGGATGTGACGACGCGCCCTGCCACCAGGGGCGCTGTGCGGCCGTCAGTGGGGGCAGATTCTCGGGTTCCACGGCGGCAGGGCGAAGGGTGAAGAACACTGATGAGGGTGTCAAGGCCGCCCCATACATCCAAGGTCAAGGTCAAGGTCACGCCCCTGGGAATGCCGCGTCTGACCTTGCCACGTGACCTTGACGGTAAATCAGTCCGCTTGTACCCAGCAGCACGCAGGTGATGCATAGGCAATTGCCGCACTGGGCGCCGGAAACCAGCAACATCCCCCGCTGAAAAGGCTGGTGCCCTGCGAGTGCTGGTTGAGGAGGACGGGGCGGGTTGGGTACCAGCTGGGTGCTTCACCTGGGAAAGGGTCAGAGGCCCTGAACGTGGATAGTGGACGGGTAGCGCCAGGAACATGTGTAAAGGAAGCAGACCTTGTACTGTGCGCAACGTAAACATGAAGTTGTGTATACATTTTACTATATACCCATGCCGTATATACTGTAAATACGCACCGTTTCGCTACATATCGTAAGAATACTGTACGGAACAGTGTTCCGTACGGGAAAATACGGAACACTGTTCCGTACACGTCATTTCAAATATTAGTTAGAATGTTAGATATAAGCCAAATTAAGTTAATTATTTTATTGATTTTGGGTATATAGGAAATATAAAACGACCAACCATACAAGCTAAACACTCGATGCTAATTTACGTAAATTAGCATCTCGTTTTGTAGCTTGTACAGCATGGTCAGGACGTCCTATATAAGTATGCGTAAACATGGAGTTCTGTTTACGTAAACATGAAATTTCGTAGTGGAACCACGGGCCATGGAGATTTCAAAGAAGAACCCAACAAGTTTTGTCCAAAGTCGTTGTTCTCCGCGAGTTTGATGCAGAGTGATATGAACGAGGCGACAGCCAAGTGAAAATCACGTAGCATTCAAACGAGTTGGAGAACAACTACTTTGAACAAAACAAGTTGCTTTCTGTATAACGTACTATAGCAGCCTGAATACATGTATGTCTCATAGAAGATAGATGACATGAAGGTTTTACAGCTAGAACTACATATTTGAAACTTTGGAATAAAAATCATCTAATCCCCAGTTAGTATCAAATTTTTCTTTTATTAAACTAAACTTACTGTGCATTTATATATCATATGAACGTTTTTACAGCTAAGACGACTAAACAGATATATTTAACTTGGTATCTTTGTCTTAGATACATTGTTGATATTATTAGCCTTTCAGTGTGATGGAGAAGGAGCACACTTTTTATTTATTTATTCTTTTTATTTTCTTCAAGTCGACATCTAGCTGAGCGCTAGTTCTTCCGGTTGTACAATAGAGTCTCGTTGGTTCACTGTCACATCGAGATCATTGGAACAATTGATGAAGTAATGAGATGAATGAGATGATAAACGTACCCTGTTTACTTTATTTGTTCTTATAGAGTGCTGGGTAATTTTTTATAACGTCCCATCGTAATGTATGTACCATGTCACAAGACAATATACACAAAGGTCAAGATCGAGGTTTGAATATGACCTTACCTTGGTGGTTTATGCAGTCATGGTAAGTAGTATAGAAATGGTACTTTGTGTATGGCGTGTTGGTGTGAGTAGTGTAGAGAAAGTGTACAATGACTCAGGCTATGCTCTTTTTATCATACCCATGGCCGAACTCTGAAATACTTCATGCTGCTATGAGGGTGGTTTGGGCCGATGAAATCCGGGTCAACTATAGATTGTAGAACCGTCCCAAGGCGCTATCAACACTATGTAAGGAGATCAGGGTGAAGGTCGTGGTTTGCTGTGAATGCAGTCATTGGCTGCTGGGTCAATCCATGCCTTCTATATTCCTTATATGGCAGTGAAGGCATAGGGACAACGCCATGCAGCTACGGGGGCAGTATATACAGTGTTCGGGCGCACTGCAACGTGGTGATTTAGCCTATCATGATCGACTTCGTTATTACATAAAATGGCATTTTTCAGTGTTATTTACGTATACAATGATAAGAAAACGTAGTGACTGAGCCCATAGAGATGCCATTCTCGGCCTTTTGTCCAAAACCTCGGGCTGCATTTCATAGGACAAAAATACCTCGAATGACCATCCCTACGGACTTAGTAATCACGTTTCCTCTTAATATTGCAACTCCCAAGTCTAAATGCATTATTGTTCATCACCCGGGAAAATGACCAGAATCTATCTTGGGTGCACTAAAGGAACAAACATATATATAATATAACACATATAATGAAGACAGAGGCTTGGACAATACGCAACACCCTCCCGTAGAAAACACAAAGGACGGGTGAATAAATAACGAAGTTCCCACAAGATGCAGGACAAGAACGGAGAGAAAGCTTCCTATAAGGAGGCCGGGGTCGTAACAATGAATGAATATGCAGATTGTAAGGGGCCGGAGGCAATGACGAGGCTGCGTCACGGACATTGTGTCGGTCACTTGTGACACTCGCACGGGGGTTCTGGACATGCTGAATAATAAAAAGGGGCGCCGAATGGTGCGTTAAAGACCCTGGACACCTCGGGCGCCTATCGGGGCACTGCTCTGACCGCTCGGGTACTGAATATAACATGGGAAGGGGATAAACCTTGGTGAGTAAAGCTGACCAGTGATTGTGAGGCATATAAGAGTACTTTACACCTATACCACAAAATACCCTAAATACCAACCTCTGCTGAACAAGTGGTGGTTGTAACGTACCACCATACTGTGCTGGTATGGCGCCTTACCACCATATTTTGATCACCCATCCGGATCTTCTGCAGCGCATTGTCCTCAAAGGCTCTGGTTGGAGAGTAACGTTTTTGTTTTTTGTAGTCTACACTAATGCATCTTACCTTATAATATATGTCTAGCCATACAGAAAACAGAATTTGATGTTGTGGTTTCTAATCTCTTAACCCAATCCTTACGAACGAGTTTTGTGCTGCATCATGTAGGCGGCAACCCTAGCTCACATATTTCAAAAATGGTGTCACGTGACTTGATTTGTGTCACTACGGCAAACATTTTATCATTTTTTTCAATAACTATATTGATTGTAACTAAATACATATCTTATAAATAACTTATGGCGGGAACTGCAGCCAAGAGAGGGCGCCACTGTAAGACACGTGTATTGACTTATACTGGCCACCAGAGCGGACGTTTTACAATGCGTGTTAGCTCAGGTCGGATCTGGTATAGGCGGCCTTGACCCGACATAGTAACGGGTTACTAACGTCATAGAAATGGGGAGCTTGTTTTAAAGTATTCCTATATACCTATGGCTGTACACTCTATGCTTACACCACGCTCTGGGGGGTGGAGTAACTATCTGATACTACCCAAGGTTGGTATACTACCCAAGGTTGCCGTATACTACCCAAGGTTGACATTTAGACCAATCAGCTTGTCTCTTATTAAACCACATTTGAAGGTATATAGGAATAGGGAAACCAAGTACCAGTGAAAGGAAGTCAAAATTACTCGGTAAGGCTTGGAAAAATTACTGCCCGCGGCCAGGGCCTTGGGCAGTAATTTTTCCAAGCCTTACCTCGTAACTTTGACTTCCTTTCACCGGAACATAGTTTCCCTCTATTCCCCCATGACTGTGTTATGTGTGTTCTAGTGTCAAGGCGCCAGTTGTTATTTGAAATTACTGTAAAATCCTTTATTGATTTCAGGTACATGGACAACATATAGAACAACCTACCATGCTTTTACAAGCTACCAAACGCAATGGGAATTCATCATTCACACCGAACTCAGCTAAACACCTTGTTCTGCACGGACCTAAATTACTATCTCGTTTTGTAGCTTGTACAACATGGTCAGGTCGTCCTAGATGTTGATAAATAAACGGAGTTTAGATTGAGCTTGGACTGACATCTGAATTATATGTGTCAGGGATGTCAGTTGGGGTCATGGAAAAAAGTGGAAATATTTTTCTGCCTCAAAAAGACCAGGAGAATGTCCTTGTCGGCCATGGCATGGGGCTGAGGGTCAGTGGGGAGGTTCAAAACCACTATTTTATGGGTGTAAATGAGGCTAAATCAATATCATCTATGTTCGAGCAATTACATTTACTGGAAATAATCTGTAAACGTGGCTAGGGTTTCACTAGCTCGAGAGAAAAAATTTACATACACTGAATATGGAAAAGTGGAATTCCACGGAAAAATGGAAAACTGACATCTCTGAATTGTGTTGGTATAGCATACTACGAAATATTGAACTGACCCATTCGAAGAGAGATTAAAACTAAAACACTTTTAAAGCGTTGATGCCTGATTGTCTTTTAATATATTTGGTTTTATAAATGTACGGCCTACTTTTAAATATCATCCATAGATTGGACACTTTTAAATATTATTCAGATATTGGACAAACAATGTAGCAGCCGTCCATGTTTTCGTTGAGAATTTTCATATTTGCATTACCGATAGAGACAAAACAGTGGGAGTACAATTTAAATGCGTGTGTGTATGATGAATCAGCTAAGGACAGACTGTCACTGCCGCAGTGTATACGCGCTAAGTGCAATGTAAATTCCCATCCGCCTGTCACACAATGTTCCGTTTCTGGCCATTTCCATAAATACATACTCTGAGCGTCATAGAAATGGCAGCCTCCCATCACGGCCTACTGGAGAGTAATGGCAGGCAGTTACTGACACAAATACAACAATTTCTTCACGACTGTAGAAGATGTGCATCTCAATGAGGGAAGCAGAAGACATTTGGCGGAATTTGTATACATCTGAGATAATATTAAAAGATGAACGATAAAGCGTATTTATAGACAGCCACTTTGTAAAGCTTTAAAGTCGCAGTCACTATCCATGCCGTTACTTTCAGGGGTAGGCGTCCCTTTTAAGCAATTGAACATCATTCAAAAGTTACTTCCCAGATGTGGAATTCAAGTGTCGACTATTTACTGACGACATTGTTAAATCCCTCGCATGGTGCAGACAATATTCAAACTCGGGGAACGTGGTTTAAGTAAAATGTGTGAGGACTGTTTATATATGATGAGAGGAAAAGTGAACTACAGGAGAGATGAAATAAAGATGATTTATTTTAGAAAAGTGGATTTATAGTATTAGGTCCCACTGAGCACCCAGGACTCTACGACAAGCGTTCCGACACACTTCCAACACACTACGACACAGAATTATTCACCCTTAGACCCAGCTACAATACAGAGGGCCGTTTAATAATAGAGGATAAATCATAGAAATAGTCCTCTGATCGTCCTACGGCCAATGTCGTTGTATATGCCATTTGGTCTTAGAGCTAGGAGAGTTCGAGGATACGATCTCATGCAGCCTTTGAAATGTCGTTGTATAAATGTATCGTACAACTCTCATTTGTCCTCCAAATTATCTTTGAGTGACAAAAGGAAAATGAATTACATATAATTATACTGAACATGAAAAATGGATTTCCACGGATAAATGGAAAACTGACTGAAGACTCTCTATTGGTAGGAGATCTGTCTGTAAAGTGCTGAACACGGACACAGACTGCCCGCCCCGCCGCCAGGTGGCCTGTCCCGCCAGGTGGCGCCACAAGTGACGGTGATATTTGTCCTTAATGTCAGAGGGCACCCCTTTTATCGCTCAGCGAGCCGTGAGCGCAGTGTGCAGTAAAAACCGGTCCGGACAATGCGTCCAGAAGCACATTCAACAAGCGCCACGGGCAGTCGCCCTCCGCCACAGCTACCGTCAGATCCAAAGGGTTATACACTGCTGGGCAGGGGCCTTTTAGGGCGTGTACACCTTATATATGTATCTGTCTGTATAGAGTTTCCTATTTCATGGATTATCTGTACACCAAGAGAATGAAATAAATATCTTGAATAAATGAATGAAATAAATAAACCAAAATAAAACAGATTCCAAAAATGGTGAAGGAGATTAGATCTTTTATACTGCTGGGTTAAGGATTTTAGGTCTAGTATATGGTAGGGTGAAAACCTTTAGGTCTAATATACAGTAGGATGAAGGATTTTTGGTGTTTGTATTGAATACTGTAGGTTAAGGTTTTTATGTTTTATGTACTGTAAAATGAAGGCTTTTAGGACAATGTCACCAGATCCACATTCAACAAGCACCACAGACTGACGGCCTTTGCCACAGCGACCGTCAAATCCAGAGGGTTATTATATACTACTGGGCAGGGGCCTTTAAGGGTGTATACACCTTATAGGTCTCCTTTACTACTACTGTAGGGAGCTTGTATCCCATCGAGTTTGAATCGCGAAGTAATTTACAAGGTGAAGCCGCGTGAATTACGAGATAGGATTGTGCTCGTCCGAGATGAGATCAAGCTCTGACCCTAAACTTAAATAGGTTTCTGAATTTATCTCACCCTTCACTTTGGATATTTTAACTGCTTCACTCTATAACACATGAAAGGTACATGCAGTAAAGGAGTTAAGATCTCCCATACTAGTATTCAGGAAATTGGATCAATAAGAGAAGGAACTTTCACAGAATATAGGCAAAACATTACATTTAAGATTTCAGAAAAAATGTTAAAATAATATCAAAGATAACTTGTCATATCACGTGGTCAAACAATAAAACTATTAAAATTGGCCCGTAGGACTTGGCCCCTGGAGGTATATGTATACTGCTACTGCTACTCGGCCTTATGGGCATTGCTTAGAGCCATCCATGAAGTACGTATGCACTAAGTGGGTGGGGGTCAAAATCTTCGGAGATTTTGCGTATGCTCCTTCTTTGTTCTGTTGCGTACAAGACCGGGATTGCGGTAGAGGAGGTGTACAAAATTTCTGCGTACATACTTTACGGATGGCCCCTTTGCCTCAGGCGCCCGGCGAGGAAGGGTTAACTTGGAGGGTACTAGACACTATCCACAGGGACGTAAAGGCTTTTAGGTGCCGGATGTGGCTGGGGTTACACTGGGTGACCTGGTTTTGTGTGTGTTAAGGGGAGTATGAACCTACATGATTGATGGGGGTCTCTTAGTTCGTGCATCAAATGTGTATCTTGCTGTAGCGTATTTTTTATGTGGTATGTATCATTGACACATGCGTACAGTTCCTTACAATATGCATTGTCATTACAATCCCTGTCATAAATGTATACAGTTCCTTATAATATATGCATTGATATTACGATATCTGTCATAAATGTGTATGGTTCCTTACATTATCTCACCCCTGGTATTTCTCCCCACAGACTTAAAATTGGGAATTCGTACTCAACGCCCATGGAGAATTGAAAGAGATTACTCAATGGGTGACGATGTCACAAACGTTATTCAAATTAAGCCAGTGAGATAATTGTTTTGTGTTTGTTTGTTTGGTTTGATTTAACATCCAGTTAACCATTACAGGTCCTTACTAGACTTTATCATGGTTCTTTTACACCACAAGGGTGGTGACCGAATCTATGTGATGAATTCTGGTAGAAATCTTACCCCTACACATTTACCAAGGTGAGAGTTCTTTTACTTCCCACACCACATAGACATGGTATGAGAAGGATTGGCCTTTGATATAGCCGTAAATTTACCACTACTGGGGATGAAGGAGAAAGGTGGCTGTACACCACACCACATAGACATGGTATGAGAAGGACTGACTTTTCATATAGCAGTAAATCTGCCACTGCTGGGGATGGGACTCGAACCCACAAAGTCCTACAACCTTGGGGTCACAAGTCCAGTGCTCCTAACGACTGAGCTCCACCAACTCCCCACCCCAGTCAGTGAGATAAAATCCGAACCGTACTCGATCCATAGTCACTGAAATAGCTGTTCGTTTTGGTTTGCTACATAATCTCACCCAGCTTTGCCTCGTGAGATTACTCCTGAACCAAAACTCACGGCATATTCTCAGTGGCTACTCGAAATAAAAACAGGCAATGAAACAAGCAACGTGAGGGGACACTTAAGTGACTGTCAACTGCCATAAAAACAAGCGGGACAGATATGAAAGGCACCTTTAATATCAGCACAACGGCGCATATCAGTCAGGCCATTCATAGCACTGCCACTGCATCCGCCAATGATTTGCTTAAATGCTCTCAGGGACAATGCAGTTAAACGGTAGTCGCAATGTGAAAGCCTTGTTCCAAGCGCAAATCAATCACCCTGCCGAGAGAGGCAGAATTTACCGGATAAAAGAAATTCAATTTGAAACGATAATATTGCCGCCTGCCTGGGGACACGGAGTGATAAGGCTGTGGGTAAATATCAGAGCGGCCTGCCTCTCCGTCTATAGCACCCACTGGCAGTGGGTGGTTGTGTATTTACAGGAGGAGACACATTAGACGGGTCGGGTTATGTGAGGAGGGTTGAGGAGGGAAATAATACATTCATCTGGTGCGATGCTCGGCTGAATTTGAATCATGGAGTTTGTGCGGTTGATCATGTTTAATACCAACCACTCTAACGGAGGTGAAGTATTTAGTGTTGCTCATTCCCTTGCCTAGATAGATTGAATAGACTTAACCCTTTCATGCATAGTAATTTTCATCAAAATTTGCAATATGGTGCTAGCGCTTTTTACAATACGCTTACAATAAGCACAGCATATTTGATATGAACGAACAAATATTTACTTTTTAAAACTATTTCAATGGTTTAGGGATAGATAGATTCACTAGACTTAACCCTTTCACGCAATTTATAATCCACCGTATACAAAGACCCCATTGAAAATGTGCTGGTAGTCCATACCATACGGCCTCACAGCCAGGGTATATATACGGGAAAAATAGTCCCTTTGTGTTATATAGTAAAGAAATAGTCTCTATTGTTATATCCTTTAATGTGGCAATTAATGAGTAATTAATTAATTTACTCGAAAAGATGGATAATTGATACAACAAACCATGGTTATGTGGACAGACGGCTCTGTAAACCACTCGAGGTTGACGGCCAGGAAGTCGTGTGTACAGTTTGACAACGAGCAAAACAACCTCGGAAATAGCTCCTAGATCTGATCCCCACTCTTCAAGCACATTTCTGCACCCGTGAGTGTAGACATCAAGAGTTTCTCTTGTATGTAACCTAATAAAAAAGTATGAGGTATTTAGATGTTCAAGGTTTCATCCGGTGCGAACTCATCAGGCATCTTATGTATGTCGAGAATCAAGGCATGTGACATTGTCGCTGTTTTGGAAGACCTGGGGCCCGTTTACTAATCTAGGCTCGTACATGTAGACCCTTTTCTGTACGCCATAGAGACCCCGGGACGATGTGGGTCAACTTTATTTAACACGGACGACCTCATGGACAGCTAATACTGACTTAGCAAACAGACTTAAATGTCATTTGAACGATAACCCTTGTATGAGTCACAGAGAAGGGGCTTCATGTACGATTATTAAACGGGCCCCAGGAATGTTAGAAAGGGTTATTACAGAGGAGTTGCTCTTTGATGTCTTAGAGCTGCTCTAATTGCGTTTATGTTCCGGAATCACGTTGATTATACGCTGAAAGACTCCAGAGGGCGCAGCTCCCAGACGGAGAGGTCTGGATAATGGGTTTACGGACACTAACATCCAGACGGCGAGGTCTGGATAATGGGTTTACGGACACTCTAACACCCAGACGGAGAGGTCTGGATAATGAGTTTACAGTCACTCTAACACCCAGACAGCGAGGTCTGGATAATGAGTTTACAGTCACTCTAACATCCAGACGGCGAGGTCTGGATAATGAGTTTACAGTCACTCTAACACCCAGACAGCGAGGTCTGGATAATGGGTTTACAGTCACTCTAACATCCAGAGGGCGAGGTCTGGATAATGGATTTACAGTCACTCTAACATCCACACGGCGAGGTCTGGATAATGGGTTTACACACACTCTAACGGGGAGGTCTGTATAATGGGTTTACGGACACTCTAACGGGGAGGTCTGGATAATGGGTTTACAGACACTCTAACATCCAGACGGCGAGGACTGGATAATGGGTTTACGGACACTCTGACATCCAGACGGAGAGGTCTGGATAATGGGTTTACACACACTCTAACGGGGAGGTCTGTATAATGGGTTTACGGACACTCTAACGGGGAGGTCTGGATAATGGGTTTACAGACACTCTAACATCCAGACGGCGAGGACTGGATAATGGGTTTACGGACACTCTGACATCCAGACGGAGAGGTCTGGATAATGGGTTTACACACACTCTAACGGGGAGGTCTGGATAATGGGTTTACACACACTCTAACGGGGAGGTCTGGATAATGGGTTTACACACACTCTAATGGGGAGGTCTGGATAATGGGTTTACACACACTCTAACATCCAGACGGCGAGGACTGGATAATGGGTTTACGGACACTCTGACATCCAGACGGAGAGGTCTGGATAATGGGTTTACACACACTCTAACGGGGAGGTCTGGATAATGGGTTTACGGACACTCTAACATCCAGCAGTAACTCACCATCTATCATCATTATAGGTAGGAGAGGTGTACTCCTACCATCTATGTTCTGTGTCTGTTACTGTACAATTACGGAGCATTCAAACGAGTGGAGTACTATTTATTATCAACCGAATACAAAGTGTCCATAGAAAACACATAGGTAGCGTGTATGGACATACCCGGCGCATACAGATATGTTGTATGCTCCGGGTGGCGCATAGGGAAAAATAGTGCGTATGGAAAAATAGTGCATAACTAAAATGAACTGATATCGACATGTCACTTGTGCAGAAAAGTTGGATAATAAATACAATATAGACTGGTTTCAGATACAAGCGTTCGTATGCTCCTCGGAGTTGACTCTATGCAATATCCTCGCATACGCTCGGTTATTACTACGCGTCAACTCCTCGTAGCATACGGCTGCTTGTATCTGAAACCAGTCAATATTGTGTATGTATTTTACAATTTGAGTGTGGTTCTGGATTTATCTCACCCCTTTCTATGACATCAAATAGCATCAAAATATCAGAATAACTAAAATTACTTAGCGAAACAATGTTGATGTCTTGTTTATTCTCTGAAATCCTGGCTGCTGATTGGTCAATCGCATAGGACATCATCTCACATTCACTCCGCCACAACCATGGCGTAGTATTGTCACTCGGTCGTTGGGTATTTCATGGTAATGGTATTCCGATGACTATGCTTGTACCAGGGGCGAAATAATACAGTGAACGGCATATGGTGCCAAATAGACTTCCCTTCTCTCTGTGGCATTGGGATGGTCTATAGGAGAATGATATCGCGTATTCTTTATGTACTGTACACCTAATGGATGGTCTGCTATGCAAGTGGTAGTTGAGACGTACCAGCATACTGTGCCGGTATGGCGCCGTACCAGCATACTTTGAAACTTGAATGAAAGCTCGATCTCATTGATTAAGAAAATTAAGTGACCTATTTATGGCGTGATCAGAATTCAGACCAAAAAAAACAACAGGAAATTAATAGATGATATTATGAAAATATTAATACCAAAGAAATTTATTTTAAACAGTTTAAATTTTATTTACGAAATCGCGGCTATGAACATCGTGCGTGGTGTGTAGCAGAAAACAACTTCCGCCCTCCCAAGCGAGTTTGATTTCCGTTTCGAAGTCGACTTATTTTGGTAAGTTTTTCAATATTTACAGATATTTAGAGGTGTATAGTACAAGTGAAACTTGTTAACCTAATTGGGACGGCTTATCATACCTTGTTTCTATCGGTATAATTATCACATTCGCACTGCGAGCTCATGCGATAATTTTACCGATAGTAACGCGGTACGATAAGCCGTCCCAAGTAGGTTAACTAGTTTCCCTAAAGTACAGCTACATTATTCCTGTTTCCAAAAGTTGGGTTACCAACCCGGAGGCTGTAGCTGGCGACTGCTACACCAGCCTGATATAGGGCCGTGTATTTGTGTGCAGGCAGATTGTGGCGGCCCTCTGTGGTATCAGAGTAAGCTTTGTGCCTGCAGCTTGCTCGAGTAAAGCGCCTCTTTTTGTTGTGGTCGAGGGTTTTGTTGGCAGTCTTTCATCTAAAGAAGAAGCTGGTTTGGCTTGAGGCCATTACGTTGAATGTGGTGATGGTATGTTTTTTTTGTGGGATAAAAATAGAGGATGTTACAAGTTGAGATCATAGCAGGCTAGTATATGGAACGTTCTAAATATATTGGAAAAATCTATCTTAGTTTTTATAAGTTCCATTTAGTTTGGTCCGTACTCCACCGAGTTTGACTGCAGAGTAATTCACGAAGCGAAGCTGAGTGAATTACTCTGTGGTCAAACGAGGTGGAGTACAGACCAAGTTATTTTCATCGAGTGGGTTTCTGATTTTATCTCACCCCGTATGACATTATTTATTAATGAAATCAATCACCCAATTAGCTATTGAGTATTGGTTACACAAACTTCACGGCCGTGGAATACGAGTTCCTAATGTTAAGCCTATGGAGAAAAATACCGGGGTGAGATAATTATCTGAACCTGGGCTGTATGGATTTCGAAGTGACCCATATGAGAAAGTCCGTACCGACTTGTAGGTAAATTATCATTTAATTATCAAGAGTAGATTACGAATGCTCGCTTTGGAATAATATCCCCAGCATTGGTCTCCTCGGAGTTTTCAACATCTGGGATGAAATAAAAGTATCTAGAAGAATTAACTCTGATAGAATCAGGTTTTTGTTCACATAATGTGGTTCCAAAGGCCACTTCCAATGTACAATATATCAACAACATAACTTTTTCCAAGCCTGTGCGATCCAGACTAAAGAAGAAACCAACAAGTACTGGTCAGAGTTGTCCTTCTCCATCGGTTTGATGGGAGTGATATGAACGAGGCAAAAAGCCGAGTGAATATCATGTTGTGTTCAAAAGAGTGGGAGAACAATGACATTAACCAAAACATGCAAGCGCCACCTGGTAATTTTAAGATATTTTCAATTATCAGTCAAAACTTTTTGGGGTATTCACCTCAATTGTAAATGAGTAAATTCAATGGTTTGTCCAGTTTATCCAATTTTGATAGGTATTACAGGCTATTTTACATTTGCTTGATTTACATAAGAAATGTAATGAAAAATATGGTCTTCGTCAATTCTCTCAAAAACAAGAACGGTGACCTATGGTTTTTAATACTTAAACATGAGGTACGATAGATCTACCATATTCTGCGAAAGTTTGAAGGGTGTGACATGGGTTTTACGATGTGAAAAGCAACTTCTTATAATTTTTATATATTCTTTTGTAAAATTGTCATAATATTGAGCTATAAATAAAAACTGGCACGGTGACCCCTAATTTTTAAGTTAGGTTTTTGTACTAGAACACTTACAAATCATCATATTCAAATTTCAGGAAAATGACATGGGTTTTAATTGTCAAACCAAATTGTCCGATATGCCTTAAAGCCTATTGGACAAAATACCAGGGGTGAGATAATACAATCTACGCAAAAGAAATTATAATTAATATTAAAGGTGCTACCGAAGCAGAAAGCTGAAAGCAGTAAAAAGACGACTAGCTCCACCAGGGACTGGCTGAAAAACGTGGACCCAGGGACGGAGATGGCATCATTAGTGATACTATCAATAACATTCATCCCACATCACAGGACAACATAAAAAACACACACATTCCATACAAACAGCTGCACTGCAGACAGGAAATGACTGATCAGCTTCAATTACTCAATTACTGTATTCATTCTACTGGAGGTAGGTAGGAAAAGAAATCTCATTTTCCTGAATGTATATGAAGTATGAGGCTTTAGCCAGGGATGTCATTTGGGGGCAGGAAAAAAGGAAATATTTTTAAATGGAATTTGCCGCTTCAGAGAGACCTGGAGAACATGTGGTGTCAGACAAAGTGTGGGATTGAGGATGTCTTAGGTGGTCTGGTCCACTGTTTTCTTGGTATGAATGACGCTGAATTAATATCATCATTGTTTTACATACGGTAAATTGAATTCATATATTGAAGATGAAACCCTCGATTTCTATAGAAAGGTAGAAAATGTCATCTTTGAATATTTTCATTTTGAATCTTTGATTTATTCCCCTCGGAAATATGGCAGGGGTTTGTAGGATGGCAGTGGTAACTGTGCCTACAAGTAAGGACAGCAAATACAAATATTGTAATGTACGGGATGAAGGAGAAAGATGGCTGCACACCACAGCACATAGACATGGTATGAGAAGGACTGGCCTTTGATATAGCAGTAAGTCTATCACTGCTGGGGATGAAGGAGAAAGGTGGCTGTACACTGCACCACATTGACATGGTAGGAGAAGGATCGGCCTTTGATATAGGAGTAAATCTACCACTGCTGGGGATGAAGGAGAAAGGTGGCTGTACACTACACCACATTGACATGATATGAGAAGGACTGGTCTTTGATATAGCAGTAAGTCTGCCATTGCTGGGGATAAGGAGAGAGGTGGTTGTACACCACACCACACAGACATGGTATAAGAGGGACTGGCCTTTGATATAGCAGTCTACCACTACTGGGGATGAGGGAGAAAGGTGGCTGTACACCACACCACATAGACATGATATGGGAAGGACTGGCCTTTGATATCACAGTAAGTCTACCACTGCTGGGGATGAAGGAGAAAGGTGGCTGCATACCACACCACATAGACATGGTATGAGAAGGGTTGACCTTTGATAAAGCAGCAAGTCTACTGCTGAGGACGAAGAAGAAACTACAAGGTCAACATATTGCAAAGTAGTCTGAATGAATGTCTGAATAAATGTCCACAATAAAAGACTTGAGCAAGTCTACCTTCTTTGTCGTGCTACACTGGAGATATATGGTGCTCGTATATGACTAATTTATGGCCAGCCTTGCTCACAATGAGACATTCTGGACTCTCCCAGTGGTCTCTTTGTGGCTAGGTTTACGTTGCTATAGAGCGCCGTGTCGTCTTGTAGCGGTGGATCAAAGGTAGTCCTTTTAACAAAGAGGCGTATATTACAGATAAATGATCCGGGTGTCGCGCTATATGAGTAGGCTAGGAGTAATGTTCATCATTGAGGAATGAGCGTACAATCATAATATAATAAAAATTAAAAGGTTTGGGTTTCATTCAGTCTATGGATCGTTTCTGTACCCAACTTGCGCCCAGTCAGTTTGTCATTGGTGCAACTGCCTGAGTCTAGGATCCAAAAACATCAAGGATCAGTGGATCTTGGGGTATTTCGGTCTCTAGTGTTTGGTCATGGTCACACCTCTAAGACACTGATACATAATTCCTGCATTTTAGCCATGTTGGAATGATAAACAGTTCTGTGTCCTAATTTGCCGGAGTGCAACAAAAAATTCTCACAGCATAGCCGAATTGGAATGTTGAGAAATTCTGTGTCGGAAGCGTGTCGGAATGCTTGTCAGAGTGAGTCGAGAGTTCGGTGGGTCAGGGCCCTAACAGCTACATGAATTGCAAGTCCTGCTTACTTTTATTACAGCGTGCTTGAACGAGCTATATAGATCGCCTAGAGATTAGGGTGGTCACATATCTGTAGACTTCCAGCATACTGCATGAAAACTATCCCTTCAAAACGGAGCAGGGAGTCAGTGTCTCAGGGCATGCCCAGCTGACAATGACCAATCACTCAAGACCAAAGTACCTCATTGACCTACTGGTGCTTGATATGTTTGGATCCTAGACTCAGACAGTTAGACAAATGGCAAGTTGACTGGGCGCAAGTGGGTTACAGAAAACGATCCATATTCTAAATGTAACCCAAACTGTTATTCATCTATAATTGCACACTCATTCATCAATGATGAACATACTATTTGTTCCTAGTTCTTAAAGTTACACTCCAGTCCACCAAGCCTCTAGCGGCCATCCGCCTAACTAACACCCACCCAATCTGCACATGCGCGTAATCTGCGCGCGCACCTCTGTACGGGTCACGTGGTCTGCGCCGGCGCATACGGCGCTGCTCCAATCGCAGTCTTTGTGACCTTTTCCACCCGTGCACCGACGTAGGCAGCTTGTGTGGGGAGAGTGTGGATCTCCTTCCGGTCACGTCTCGCGAGAAGAGCGACCTCTCATTCCTCAATCAGTGAGCGACCCACGATGCCCTATTATCGCTCACACTCACGTCCCCTTTTATCGCTCACGACCCCCCTTAGTAGACTGGGGCCTAACAATCATCTGCCCTTAGCCACAGCCTGTAACCCTCAGAGACTGGAGGACCCCCAATAGGACCCAGCAGGCTAAAGAGGTTTGACCTAGAGATATCTATAGGCTGATTGCGTGGGTGGATGACCCTAGAGAGCGCTGCAGTCAACGGCATAATGTGTGAATTGGATGGCATGTGATCTTCTCAGCCCTGGTACAAGTTTAGTTATAGAAATAATGTTAAAAAAAAGACTATAGGCAAGGATCACCCATGTAAAGGGAAAATACTACGCCATGGTCGTGGCAGAATGATGGGAGATGACATCATAAGGAACTGACCAACCAGCGGCCAGGATTATAGAGAGTAGACAAGACATCAACATGGAGATTTACTTGCTCTTAACTAATTCGAATTATGTTGATATTGTGATGCTATTTAATGTCATTGAAAGGGTGAGATCAATCCAGAACCGCACACGAATTGTAAAATATACAATACTTCACTCATTTGGATAGGCCGTAATCGTCACGCCAAACTTGTGAAGTATTGTGTATTTGTAGGATTTTCAATGCAGTTCTATGAAATTACTCCACTCCCCTAGCTGAAATTAAAATAGAGATGCTATTTTTTTAGTGTTTTAAATTTGTGTTGTAACAGGGCCATCCATAAAGCACGTGCACACTGGAGGGTAAACAATTTCGGAAATTATGTGTATGCTCCTTCTTTGTTCCATTGGGTACAAGATCGGAAGGGGAATGGGGTCAAAAACTTCAAAAATTCTGCGTGCATACTTTATGGATAGCCCCTTATGAATATAATTTGTTTAAAATTTAGATGGATAGATTCTAATTCAAAAAATAAATTTATCATGAATAGAAATTGAGGTTTGAGGTTGTAATTTGAATCGCTATGTAACCCACGAGGCTTCGCCTTGTGAATTACCATGCTATTCAAACTCGATGGGATACGAGCTCTGACCCTAAACCTCGATAGGTTTCCTCTATAATATGTGGCGGCGTAGTTTCTACTTGGCCAAAATACTAATAGTGATTTTGGTAAGTGATGTCAGTGCCCATGTGCCAACAACATGAACATTCTTAATTTGTAACAATCATTTCGTCTGGAGGCTCAAGTGTGCCCTCGGATGTGCCCATTTCCATCCTCTGACTCGAATGGACTGGTAATAATTCATTAAAATCCTCAAGACAGAATTAAACCAGATGGGCCGCCCATCGCCTTGGCGCTAAAGGTGGCCTGAGATCAGTATGTGGAGGAATAGAAGACACTATGCTACGCACTCTTCACTCTGAGAATTGGACAGTACCTTACATTTTGGCTTCATCTTGTGGTGACACCCACGTAAAAAATAACATGTATTTTTTTTAAATAAAAACACAAATTTTAAAAGATATATGTGATATACCGGTATGGTTTACATTAATTACTCCAAATTTTAACCCATGAAAATTATTAATTTAAAGGTTTTCACGGCATAGGTTGAATCCACCATTTACCCCACAAGAAACGTAGCATGCTGGCAATGTAGCGAAGTGTCCACCATTTACCCTATGAGAAATGTAGCATGCTGGAGATGTAGCGAAGTGTCCACCATTTACTCTATGAGAAATGTAGCATGCTGGCGATGTAGCGGAGTGTCCACCATTTACCCTGTGAGAAATGTAGCATGCTGGCAATGTAGCAGGTGTCCACCATTTACCCTAAGAGAAATGTAGCATGCTGGCAATGTAGCAGGTGTCCACCATTTACCCTATGAGAAATGTAGCATGCTGGCGATGTAGCGAAGTGTCCACCATTTACCCTATGAGAAATGTAGCATGTTGGCGATGTAGTGAAGTGTCCACCATTTACCCCGCAAGAAACGTAGCATGCTGGCGATGTAGCGAAGTATCCACCATTTACCCTATGAGAAATGTAGCATGCTGGCGATGTAGCGAAGTGTCCACCATTTACCCTATGAGAAATGTAGCATGTTGGCGATGTAGCGAAGTATCCACCATTTACCCTATGAGAAATGTAGCATGCTGGCGATGTAGCATGGTGTCCAGATGTGTGTGTGGGTGTGTGCGGGGGAGGGGGGGTGGGGAGGCCGGTGTGTGTTTGGTGATGAAAGCCCCGCTCCACACCTCACCCTCCAGGGACCCCTCCTGGCCCCACCCTCCTCCGGGCAGTCACGTGGGCTTGATTCTCCTCCCGCGCACGCGTACTGCGGGGCGTGATAAGGCCCCCTGGTGGCAGACTCCACTAACTATCCACTCCTGATACAGTTCACTGTATATCGACCACTGTGGGGATACCGCCCCCCTTTTGTAGCCCCCCTTATTAGGGCCCCCCTTAAAGCTGCCCCACTGGAGCCCCCCTTATCTGAACCACCTCCTTTCTGTCAATACCCACAAATGGTGACGGGTCTACAATGAGAAGGGAACTTTTTTTCTTTTTTTAGCCCTCATGGTTTCTGCGTTCAGATAAAGTGGACGGGAGGGAGGTGGAGAGAGCACTTGTTTACCAGTGAAGGTTTCTGTTCAGATGAGGAGTGGGAGCTCTGCACCGGAAGTGGTTTTCTCGCCTCCACACGAAGGAGAGCTACTTCCACCATAGCCTGGAAGCCCGGCCTATGTGCTCACTCACATTATAGGCCAGGTAACGCCAGCCATATTTTTGGTGCACTGTGGGTAACACCTCAATCTTTTGCACTCTCCTAGCAGAGATCTTGCGCTCTACTTCTGCAAATGATATTTGCTGGGAGAGTGCTATCATGGCAGACTTAGACTGTAGAGCCTAGACTCAGTCCCTGTATCATGGTAGGTGGGGATGGGTAGGAGGAGGTGTAGGGTTACAAGGGGCGACTGGGGGGACATATACAGGAGGCTCTATTCATACTGGACAAGTCTTTGATTCATGGGTTAATCAAAGAAGGACACATACTGTAATGAATTTTGTTCAATCATTCAATAAATGTTCATAATTAATAGACTTGGGCAAGTCTATGTAGAGCCAAGAGATGGAGGGCAAGGTATTTTGGCCAAATCTATTAATTCACCACAAATCTAAAACGGTGACTTTCCATTAATTCTGGAAAATACAGGAAACCTACTCTATTTATGGGAAATAGGAAATTTCTCTCTAATGATATACAAAATATCTCATACCCTTCATAAATGTTACAATGGTGTTTATCCACTTTTGTCTATAACCTCTGAACTACAGGGTCATACAACTATAGTTATACTTTGTATGTTGATTATTAATTCAGCAGTACAACTAAACTGATTTCTTGTGATATGATATAAATGTGGGCAGTAATGCTTTTCATTACAAACATAAGTTCTTTATTATTAAACAGAAATATGTGATACCTCCGCATTGTTTAGTTAGAAACGTTGACCTCCGACAGCATTGTGAACAAAAAACAAATTTTAATTTTTTTTTTTCAATTTGGTAAAACAGATAGTTCTTTCTTATGGAAGATCTTCCACTGCTGGTATATAACCTCAGCAGGAATTGTACAACAATGAAATTTGAGAGATATTACTCGACTCGGTAATAATTGTCACCATCTATTTATACAAGGTGATATGAGTTGTCCCACCCCCCCTCCTTGGAATAGTGTTGGTCAGTCCAGCTCTCCCCCCACAGTCTGGGTAGTGGCCCAGTCACACTCTCCCCCCACAGTCTGGGTAGTGGTCCAGTAACACTCTCCCCCCACAGTCTGAGTAGTTGGGCTCTTCCCGGCTCTCCCTCCACATTCTGGGTAGTGCAGCTAGGTCCGGCTCTCCCCCCACAGTCTGGGTAGTGCTGCTCTGTCTGGCTCTCCCCCCACAGTCTGGGTAGTACTGCTCTGTCAGGCTCTCCCCCCACAGTCTGGGTAGTACTGCTCTGTCAGGCTCTCCCCCCACAGTCTGGGTAGTACTGCTCTGTCAGGCTCTCCCCCCACAGTCTGGGTAGTACTGCTCTGTCCGGCTCTCCCCCCATAGTCTGGGTAGTGCTGCTCTGTCCGGCTCTCCCCCCACAGTCTGGGTAGTGCTGCTCTGCCCGGCTCTCCCCCCACATTCTCCGCCAAGTCTACCCAGGCGTCCCAGCCACATACGTCACTTCCGGGAATAGCATCCTGGGTAAAGGCATCCCCCAATCCATCAATCCCGACCCCATCTCGAACCCTAGCCGCTTTCTCTGTCACCCCACCCCCTCCATAACCATCCCGACCACAGATCCACTGTACTCCTACCCGATCATATCCATCCATCTTCTCTTCCCCGTCCCGTACTCCTTCCCGCACCCCGCCTACCCCGCCAGCGGGCCACTCATTCCGCACCTCAGGTTGTAGTCCCTCATCTAGCGTTAAAGGCATATCCGACAATTTGTCTCGAAAATTAAAACCCATGTCATTTTTCTGGAAAGTTAATATGATGATCAATAAGTGTTATAGAAAAGATATCTGGGGGTCGCTGTACTAGCTTTTTTTGAAATTTTCGGATGGTATTACGACGTTATTTCACCCCTGGTACACAGCACAAGTTTAGCCATAGGAATAATGTTAGAAGAAATTACTATATACCCATGCTGTATATACTGTAAATACGCACCGTTCCGCTATATAACGTAAAAATACCATACAGAACAGTGTTCCGTACGGGAAAATACGGAACACTTGTTCGGTATACGTAGACTAAAATATTAGTTCTTAAGCCAAATGAAATTAATGAACCCGGCGTAAACGCCTCGTTCCGTACAAACCATAAATTATCATCTCCTTTTGTATCTTGTACAGTATGGTCAGGACGTTCTATATAAGTAGTCAACGATCACCCTGGTAAAGTCACAATACTACGCCATGGTCGTGGCGTAGTGAATACAAGATGACATCATAGGCGATTGACCAATCAGCGGCCAGGATTTCAGAAAGAAAACGAGATAAGAGATTTAAATGTCTGTAACAGTGAAAGAGTGAGATAAATCAAGAACAGCACTTAAATAGTAAAATAAAAAATACTCCACTCATTTGAATGTGCTGTAATCGTCACTCTCCCTCGCCTCGATGACGATTGCGGCCCATCCAAACTCATGGAGTATTGTGTATTCATCTCACCCCTGGCACAAGTTTAGCCATAGAAATAACATTAGGAAGAAATACTCAACGATTACCCCGGTAAAGTGATAATACTACGCCACGGCCGTGGCGTAGTGAATGTGAGATGACGTCATATGAATTTGCTAAGTATAATATGATTATTCTGATATTCTGATGCTATTTAATGTCATAGAAAGGGGTGAGATAAATCCAGAACCGCACTCAAATCGTAAAATACACAATACTCCACTTTTTTAGATGTCCCATAATCGTCACTCGGCTTCGCCTCGATGACGATTGCAGCACATCCAAACTCGTGGAGTATTGTCTATTCATACGATTCTTGATGCAGTTCTATATGATTATTCTAATGGAATATACAGAGATTCTAACAATTAGACTTTTATATAAACTAGACGAAAACTTAAATTTTGATCATTCTGTTTGTGAATAAGCCACAAAGAACCAATCAAAATGGATATATGTGAATATATGAGAAATCACCAGGTGGCGCCACTGTGAATTGTAGATATGCCTTTAAGCACCGTTTGGTAAGAATGTCAGTGTTAAAGTGGCCCCGCGGTGGCCGGTCTAACAGATCGGCGGTAATTACGAAGCAGACCGGCGCATTGTAGAGAGGCATTAGGTCGTTATATCGCCGCCAGAAGTTATCAATGGTTTCCCAGAACTGTAAATCATCGCTAAAGTAAGATTCTAGGAAATGAATGATTGATGATGCTGGGCGTGGGACATAAAGGAGACAGAGCCATTGCTAGTTCATAAAGGAGGCACCAGCAGTCGACAGTAGTACATGTGGATGGCACCTCCATTTGAGGGTCAGAAACCTAAACTTTGTCCAATACAAATTTTATGGATTAAAGTGACAAAATACAAGGATTCCGCATTTATATATTGGTCTTTAATTTAGAATGACGGAATACCATCAGTTATCATGGTAAAATACTAAAATCACATGATATTGCTGTTTCTGGTTTTAAAGTGTCTGCAGTAGGAGGGGTGTTACTGCAGGCACTGTCTGTGGTGTGAGGCTGTGTCAGGGAATTGACTGCTGTTTCTGGGTTTAAGGTGTCTGTGGTAGGAGGGGTGTTACTGCAGGCACTGTCTGTGGTGTGAGGCTGTGTCAGGGAATTGACTGCTGTTTCTGGGTTTAAGGTGTCTGTGGTAGGAGGGGTGTTACTGTAGGCACTGTCTGTGGTGTGAGGCTGTGGCAGGGAATTGACTGCTGTTTCTGGGTTTAAGGTGTCTGTGGTAGGAGGGGTGTTACTGCAGGCACTGTCTGTGTTGTGAGGCTGTGTCAGGGAATTGACTGCTGTTTCTGGGTTTAAGGTGTCTGTGGTAGGAGGGGTGTTACTGCAGGCACTGTCTGTGGTGTGAGGCTGTGTCAGGGAATTGACTGCTGTTTCTGGGTTTAAGGTGTCTGTGGTAGGAGGGGTGTTACTGCAGGCACTGTCTGTGGTGAGAGGCTGTGTCAGGGAATTGACTGCTGTTTCTGGGTTTAAGGTGCCTGTGGTAGGAGGGGTGTTACTGTAGGCACTGTCTGTGGTGTGAGGCTGTGGCAGGGAACTGACTGCTGTTTCTGGGTTTAAGGTGTCTGTGGTAGGAGGGGTGTTACTGTAGGCACTGTCTGTGGTGTGAGGCTGTGGCAGGGAATTGACTGCTGTTTCTGGGTTTAAGGTGTCTGTGGTAGGAGGGGTGTTACTGCAGGCACTGTCTGTGGTGTGAGGCTGTGTCAGGGAATTGACTGCTGTTTCTGGGTTTAAGGTGTCTGCGGTAGGAGGGGTGTTACTGCAGGCACTGCACTGTCAGGGAATTGGCTGTTTTAGAAAGAGAGTAAAATTAGAAACTCTATATGTAATGAATATTGTATGGGAATCGATTGCAAAAACTTAACAATCAAAGCATGACCTCAATTAGCAGCGCATTTGTCCCAGACTATTTTATGATGGTGTCTGGCGTTTTATGATGTAGGAACAACAGAGTCATATAACTCAAAGATCTAATCTATGAGATCATGTCAGGGAATCAATGAAGGGTATGGCAACGACCATTGCTTGAACATGGCTCGGCCGCGTTGTAGTCATGCAATTTCCTCTTGTTCTATTTCCCTCTGCCGCCTGTAATCAAATGTCGGAATAGGCAATACAGTAACGAAATGCAGTACAGTAAACCCCGCTTAAGCAGACACCCTCCGTTCCGAGAAAAATGTCCCGTTAAGCGGAGTTTCCCCAAAAGCTGGGTTTTCAATAAATCGATGGTTAGCATGGTAGAATATGTTACTATATACCTATGGGCGAATGTCTCACTTTTACTGACCAGGAGTACAGATTCTGTTCGTCACTCAGTGACAAAAGAATATTCCTACGTCCCTCTGTACCACGTGACCACTCATTCTACTATTTAGTGAGTTGTAGAATGACATTTTTAATGATTTCTAGGTATATAATAATAAAGAGACACAGTGAGTGTGACTGAATTTCATCTGTTCCTCAATATTTTGGTCAGAAATATCTCTGAAAAGATTCCATTCAGTCACACTAATTATGTCTCTATATAATACCTATATACAGGTGATACTATGGCATAGGGACATTGTTATAAACACACAGACGCATAACTGATACCTAGGCAGGCCGTTGTTTGGTGTCTGATTGTCTAGACACTAGTTACGCAGGCCATTGTTTGGTGTCTGATTGTCTAGACAATAGTTACGCAGGCCGTTGTTTGGTGTCTGATTGTCTAGACACTAGTTATGCAGGCCGTTGTTTGGTGTCTGATTGTCTAGACACTAGTTACGCAGGCCGTTGTTTGGTGTCTGATTGTCTAGACACTAGTTACGCAGGCCGTTGTTTGGTGTCTGATTGTCTAGACACTAGTTACGCAGGCCGTTGTTTGGTGTCTGATTGTCTAGACACTAGTTACGCAGGCCGTTGTTTGGTGTCTGATTGTCTAGACACTAGTTACGCAGGCCGTTGTTTGGTGTCTGATTGTCTAGACACTAGTTACGCAGGCCGTTGTTTGGTGTCTGATTGTCTAGACACTAGTTACGCAGGCCGTTGTTTGGTGTCTGATTGTCTAGACACTAGTTACGCAGGCCGTTGTTTGGTGTCTGATTGTCTAGACACTAGTTACGCAGGCCGTTGTTTGGTGTCTGATTGTCTAGACACTAGTTACGCAGGCCGTTGTTTGGTGTCTGATTGTCTAGACACTAGTTACGCAGGCCGTTGTTTGGTGTCTGATTGTCTAGACACTAGTTACGCAGGCCGTTGTTTGGTGTCTGATTGTCTAGACACTAGTTACGCAGGCCGTTGTTTGGTGTCTGATTGTCTAGACACCAGTCTACCCGCGCCACACACACAGCATTAACAAGCAATCAAGTGTCCCGGAAGCGGGATTCTACTATGTCCATTGTGTAGTGAGAAATACTTTAGTAATATAGGAATACCAGCAATATCTAGAAAAAATACCTAAAATTCCCAAAGATGCATATCTCTCTCTAATCTTTAATATGAATAGATTAAACAAGATACCGGAAACAGTCTGGAAACTGAGTAAACGATTAAAGGGACTGCTGCCTGTGGCAAGGTAACTTTCTCTATCCAGGGATGAAAGTCAGGACTGGGGAAAAATTTTAAACACTTAATGATTTAAAAGATGACAATTTATAAAATTATATGGAAGGTAATGTCTATGCATCAAAATATAGGGCACAGAATGATTGTTAGTTCTGCCATCATCCGCCTGTTTATCTCACCCCGGGTAGATATTTTGGCCGAGTTATGACAAGTCATCGTTTCTAAATTACTCAATCAGATTTATGAACACAGGGAAAAATGATGATTGAACTACTCTACAACCCACAGGGCTGACAGATTATAGTCACTGACATTACTTAACGATGCGCATAAACTATGGCTGATATCAAGTAATTACTAAGTACCTCTAATCATCTGGTGGATTAAAACAGATTGTGTTCACCAGATTATTCAGTGATTGAACGCCGAATAACTTCGGGAAGTGCCAAGTGAAGTTTGTTCCGAATAACACATCACAAGGTGGCAGGAAGTCAATAATTATAATGAATCAAACCAGGATCATTTATCAAAGTCATCTCCGAGGAAACCGATTATTTCCATCCCATTTGAATATTTATCATACCGTTAGTAATGCAGCATTGTTCTTTCCTTCCCCTTGGAATGCTTCTAGGTGGATTGCATATTCACAGGAAGCTGTCGGGGGTAATGCAGATAAATCACAGCTCCCCTCAGAGCCTCATCTATCCCCGAAGATCCCCTTTCAGTGCCCCTCCACCCCACCATCGGTGTAGATTCCTCCTGTTAGCTTCGAGCAACCTGCGATTTTGTTTGTTTGTTAGATTTCATGTCGGATCAACCATTACAGGTCCTTTTCAGGTTTTTCTAACTGCTTTTACACTACAAGGGTGGTGATTGAGTCTATGACATGAATTCAGGTAGAAATCTCAAATCCTACACATTTACTAAGGTGAGTTAGACATGGTATGAGAAGGACTGGCCTTTGATATTGCAGTAAATCTACCACTGCCGTGGATGAAAGAGAAAGGTGGCTGCACACCACATAGACATGGTATGAGAAGGACTGGCCTTTGATATAGCAGTAAATCTACCGCTGTTGGGGGTGAAGGAGAAAGGTGGCTGTACACTACACCACATAGGCATGGTATGAGAAGGTTGTTCTTTGATATAACAATAAATCTACCACTGGTGGGGATGGAGGAGAAAGGTGGCTGTGTGCACCACACCACATTGACATGGTATCAGAAGGACTGGCCTTTGATATAGCAGTAAGTCTACCACTGCAGGGGATGAAGGAGAAAGGTGGCTGTACACCACACCACATTGACATGGTATCAGAATGACTGGCCTTTGATATAGCAGTAAGTCTACCACTGAGGGATGAGGGAGAAAAGTGGCTGCAGTGGGACTCGCACCCACAAAGGCCAAGCAATGTGAGTATATGTATAGGGGACAGAGCCATTGTTAGTTCATGAAGCAGTCACTAGGTGGTCGGGGGACAAAACCTGTATTCTGGCTCTTTGTTCTTACCTAAACTCGATATTGCAGGGTCTGGCTATGCTTGGAGACTGATAAACTTTAAGCTCTATACAACAGACTGTGGCTATGTTTAGAGATTGATGAACTCTTACCTAAGCTCTATACAACCTACTGTGACTACGCTTGGAGATTGATTCACTCCTAAGCTCTATACAACAGACTGTGGCTACGGCTGAAGATTGACAAACTCTCACAACAAAGCCATGAGCAGCTCCTGAGAAACGACTGGAGCTGCTCGGTTACTAACGGCGCTGTATGTCTCAGCTGTGGGTGAGTGAGTCGAGGTGACGGATAGAAGCAGGAGACGTTTCTCAATAGAGAAGGCGGCACGGAGACGTGTGAAAAACCTCCGACGGAACACGTCTCACCAAACGTGTTAACTCTAGGCTCATTAAGAGGCCCACTCGGTTCTGTAGATATCAGGATGTTGTAAGGACAATTTCACATGAAATCTGCTACAGATATCACTCGGCTCTGCTTTGTGATATAATTCTGTGGAGACAACGTACGCCATACAAACAATCGATTGCAGGATGTTAGGGCCCACCAGCTAGAAGTCAGGACGTTCGGGCCCACCTATCCGGACATTAGGGCCCACCTTTCATAATGTCAGCAGAAATCCTTGAAATAGGCGCGTGTCTGACGAATCACTGTCAAACTTGTGGTAAGCCTAAATTAGTTTGAATTAAGGTCATAGTCCAAATATTAACAGAGATATTGAACATTGACCACTTGTGAGGTGGGCCCTAACGTCCAATTCTACTATGTCTCCCTCTCGGCGCCATAGGTGCGACAGCGGCATCATGGTGCGACCGAGGTGCGACTGAGGCTTTCACACCCCAGGAGTAGGGTGGGCCCTAACGTCCCGACTTTCAGGTGGTGGGCCCTAACGTCTAAATACAAAACAATTATATAAAATGTTGTGAGGTTTCTTGATAGTATCAGATTGACACATGAGACCCTATATTTGAGAGGAGTGTGTCAGTAGCTCACCATATATGTTATCAATATTTTGATCCACAAAATGGAAAAAATAGGTATGTTAGAAGGGTCGACTGTTGACCAAAACTGACTGTTTATCGTGTTTGTTATTCAAAAAATGATTATGCTATTACACTAGCCAATAGACCGATGTGTAAGTACTCATCTCCTAACTGTTAAAATTACTATTATAAAATTTAACCACACTAGTTTGTAAGCCATGTAAGTCCATAATCTGGACAAAGGCATTTCTAGGATTGTTTACGACTTGAGCCAGCGGAGGATAGGCACTGTTTTTGCCAAGCTGTTTTACTCCAGTATAAATAAAAACCTTAAAAAAAAAGAAAAAAAGTATGATTTATTGATTTGATTTAACGTCCAATGAACCATTATAGGTCATTACTAGACTTTCTCAAGGTTTCTTTACACCACAAGGGTGGTGGTCGAATCTATGCGATGAATTCAGGTAGGAATCTCACCCCCACACATTTACTGAGGTGAGAGTTAATTTACTTCCCACACCATATAGACATGGCATGAGAAGGTATTGGTCTTTGATATAGCAGTAAGTCTACCACTGCTGGGGATGAAGGAGAAAGGTGGCTGTACACCACACTACATAGACATGTATGAGAAGGATTGGCCTTTGATATAGCAGTAAATCTACCACTGCTGTGGATGAAAGAGAAAGGTGGCTGCACATGGTATGAGAAGGACTGGCCTTTGATATAGCAGTAAGTCGACCACTGCTGGGGATGAAGGAGAAAGGTGGCTGTACACCACATGGACATGGTATGAGAAGGACTGGCCTTTGATATAGCAGTAAGTCGACCACTGCTGGGGATGAAGGAGAAAGGTGGCTGTACACCACACATCATAGACATGGTATGAGAAGGACTGGCAGTAAGATATAGCAGTAAGTCTACCACTGCTGGGGATGAAGGAGAAATGTGGCTGAGGCGGGACTCGTACCCACAAGGTTCCACAACCTATGGCCTTAACCACTCTTCAATCCCACTCCGAGCAGTTCATAGGCTGTAATGCTGTAATCATGAGCAGCTCAATCGTACTGGAGCTGCTCAGAGATACCGAGTGGTTCCTACCTTCTACTTTATCTGGATCGTCAGAAAGGTCCTAGAGTAGGATAGGTCCACTTACCTGAAAAGACAAAAGAGTATACTCATTATCAGATTATCAAATACTATTTTCTAAAGACGAATTGTGAGGGAAATAATACAATATTAACAGAACATTATAAAGGAACAGGCAACATTACTATTACTAAATTAGTGTCTTGTTTGATTTTCATTGTTTGTTATTAGTATGTGGAAGAACGCCCAGATGTTAGTGGCGTATGGGCTTGTATGATATAACTTTACCTGAATAACAAATACGAAACAAAACTATACACATACTGGCGTAAGTCGCGTAATTACTACACGCTGCTAAACACCTCATTTTAAACATCCGGTGATCATGATTACTCCACAATAATACAGTTTTCACATATTACAGATACATTTTGTTTAAATGATCTAGAAAAAGGATGCTGCAATTCTACCATCAGGCAAATGTGATAATGCAAACTAAATGTCAGTGAAGGAAGTAACTAAATATATATTTTTTCTGGTATGGGAATAACTAACCATATGATGAAGGAACAATTGTTAACACATGATTGAGAAAGTATTTTCCAAGGGGCCCTGTCGCAAAAATATTCCAAAAAAAAGATATTACCGATGTTATGAATGAACGTTTTGTCATAAGAAAGAATGGTTATTGGATTGTTTCAATACAATACAACGCAGGGACACCAGGCAACTAGATAAGTCTGTAAAAACAGAGTTAATTAAGAAGTGGTATCCGAGCTGGCACCTCGATCATTCTCAGCTGACATTTATGTGAGAGTATGATCACGGTAGGCAAAAAACAGACATAGCAGCCATAAATATCGTTTTAACCTTTGTCCAAACTTCTTTTTTTTTAATGAGGAATGGATGAAACTAAAGCAGGGATCAACATCTTCGTCCACACACTCAGGATGGCAGTTGAGGTCAGAAAAAAAGGAGTGGAAAGATCATTTACTTGGAATTTGCTTTCTAATAGAGACTAGAAAACATTGGTGTTTGCCATGGCGTGGGAATGAGGGTCTGTGGGGAGGTCCAAACTACTGTAATATTGGCGTAAATGAAACTCAATTGATATTATCTTTCGGTGGAAATCACACACAAAAAATGACACAGTGTATCAATTTGATTCATGAGTGTTTAATCGCAGGTGTTTAATCAGCTTTAATCAGCTTCTTCATACCCGCTTAGCTTAAGTGCCTTTACGATCTGAATTGTATACTTCCTGTATGCTAATTAGCTAGGTCAAAGGTCATGGCGTTACTAGAATATGACTATATATAATCTTTGTTTTATAAAGGGAAAACATATTTTACAGGATTATCAGTTGGGATGAGACAAAAAAGTGGAAATATTTTTTATGTGGAAATTTTTGCCACAGAGAGACCAGGAAAACGTGGACCACGTGTCAGTGTTAGCCACGGTGCGAGCCTGAGGGTTTGATGGGAAGTTCAAACCACTGTATCATAGGAGTGAAGGTGGTATAAACTTTAAACTATCGCTGCTTCCCCGCTTATTTGCAGTTGCAAGGATAACCAGCGTAACCTCTCTCCCATTCTTCTAGCAGGATCTCTGCTAGGAGAGTGCCTCTCTCCCTCACGATATTCTCCAAATAACTTATTTCTACTTGTTTATAATAAAGGATATAAAATGGCAATGTAATGGCAACCTTTCAAAATATAATAGATAATTTATTGGAATGTTTCTCTAAAAATCAGCGTAATACTACCTGAACACAGTTACCCATGATGCATCAGAAAAATGGAGGCTTTACCCATAGTGCACCAAAAAATAGAAGGCGTTACCTGGCCTACAGAGCACAACGCAATTGTACTATGGAGGCGGCCATCTTACCAGCGACGCCATCCAAAACACCAGGTGGCGGGTCCAGTTATCAATGGATTTTATTAAACACATTTTTTGGGCTTGTCATGGGGGAACTTCAGCCTCGTCTCAATATCATCTATGAATTATAAAAACTGATATCAGCGGTTCCCCCCTCCCCCCACGAGTACAGTGGCGCAATCTTACAACTTTCTGGCGAATGATGGCTAAACTAGCAATCCCTCTGTGCCCTATAATATGAGTGAGCCATATGGGGGCCGTTGTATAATCTAGGATCTTACATACAAACACTTGTCCGTACCTTTGTACAAGGGTTATCATTTGATAATATTTAAGTTTGTTTGCTAAGACAACATCAGACATCCATAAGGTCGTCCATAAGTGTTGAATAAAGTTGACCCACATCGTCCCTGGCTGTCTGTGGCATACAGAAAAAGTGTCTTCATGTAGGGCTTATATAGAACTGCATCGAGAATCGTATAAATAGACAATACTCCACGAGTTTGGATGGGCCGCAATCGTTATCGAGGCGAAGCCGAGTGATGATTATGGCACAGCCAAACGAGTGGAGTATTGTCTATTTTACGATTCGAGTGCGGTTCTGGATTTATCTTACCCCTTTCAATGACATTAAATATCATCACAACTTCAGAATAATCAGAATGTACTTAGCAAATTCACTATGCTACGGCCGTGGCGTAGTATTGTCACTTTACCAGGGTGATCGTTGAGCATTTTTTTCTAATGTTATTCCTATGGCTAAACTTGTACCAGGGGTGAGATAACCTAGATTATTCCACGGGGCCCATGCTTCTCGGCTTAGAGCTACCCGACGCACGACAACTCAATCAGCCCCGTGTGACGCTGAGACCCGGGCCGCGGCCATCGTGCCCTGATGAATGGGGTCTGACAGAGAGAGAGGTGGTGTCTAGAGGGTTAGCAGCACGGAGAGAGTCTAGGAGGAAGTGGGTCTGAGTCCAGAGGTACTCAGGGGGGAGTGTCACGGGGTCTGAGGGCTGCCCGTGTTTGAGGGGTCTGAGGTCAAGCAGGGGGTATGGCTCAGTGTCTACTTTGACAAATCATGTCATCTTAACGGCTTCTGGTAATTATGTGATGCTCATTTTTTTGCCAGTGACGTGGAGAATGAATATTGGTTGGTTGTAGGTTGTTTGGGAAGCTTAATGTCTAATATAATCTATTAGACTTACTTTGAGTTTGATAGTGATCAAAACCATGAGATGGTTTTAGGTAGAAATCTCACCCCTACACATTTACCGAGGTGGGAGTTCTTTTACTTCGCACACCACAGACATGGTATGAGAGGGATTGACCTTTGATATAGCAGCAAATCTACCGTTGCTGGGGGTGAGGGAGAAAGGTGGCTGTACGCCACACCACACAGACATGGTATGAGAAGGATTGGCCTTTGATATAGCAGTAAATCTACCACTACTGGGGATGAAGGGAGAAACGTGGCTGTACACCGCACCACATTGACATGGTATGAGAAGGACTGGCCTTTGATAAAGCAGTAAATCTACCAATGCTGGGGGTGAAGGAGATAAGTGGCTGCAGTGGGACCCTAATCATCAAAGTCTGACAACCTTGGTATCACAAGTCCAGTGCTCTCTACCACAGAGGGTGTACAGCAATTACCAATCTGTTCACCCTCGTGGTTGCCTCGCCTCCTCGTGGTGCAGACCGGATATGCTTTCACGCAAGCATAACAAAAGTAACCGGGATGATGCGTGGGGTTGAGAAAAGGAAGCCTTTCTGCTGCATCTGGAAACCATCAGATATCAGCCGGCAGGCCTCTACAGGTAGACATCAATTAGGGGCTGTGCGACAAGAAAACATGCTGACTGATGTGAATGAGGTAAATCTAAACGACTCGAGCCCTCCCCCAGCCTCCCTCCTCCTTCTCCCCGCCCACCTGTCGCCAGGAGCTCCCGTACAGGCCGCTTTTTGAGTCGGGAGAGTCTGCTGGATAGCGTGACTCACTAAAATCCATCCTTCATTCCTTGTTTTATGCGGCCTGGGTGCCCGTCCTCTTTAAAGCCATCGATCCTCACATAAAACACACGTCTATGGAGTCTGTAATGGGGGCCTCCTGTACGCGGCTATATGTGAAAGGCGACCGCTACTTCACCGACACAAAAAACCCTGAGGCTCACTTTTTTCTCAAGGAAAATCGTTCCTAGATGAAAAAAAAATTTAAAAACACAAAAAAAATTACCCAACACAGATACAAAAACAAAAAGAAAGGAGCAACACATTCATCTGTATCATTTCTTATTTTGCTACTTTGATTTTTTAGATATCTACTTTAGTATCATTTTCTGTTTCTAATGCTTAATAAAGTATTCATTTCTGAAGTTGAAAGGTCTTTCTACATGCATCATGCCATGGATACTTTATGAGTCTGTACTGATAGTGAAAGGGGGAACATGGTGTGATGGATAAGGAACCACGATTAAAATAAACAATGTATAAATCTCTCAAAATCTGTTATGGAAAGATCTTTTTATCAACATAGATGTCTCACTTACAAGGTGTGTATTTCCAGCAAATTCCAGAGATGAATTCATGCAGTTCCTTATTAAGGTATGGTTACATTTTAATGAAGAAGCCACCAAGTTTTGGTCAAAGTCATCATTCCCCACGAGTTTGATGTGGAGTGATATGAACGAGGAGACAGCCGAGTGTATATCTCGTAGCGTTCAAATGAGTCGGAGAACAGCAACTTTGATCAGACGACTGGCTTTTTGTATTTATCTCACCCCTGTACACACTGACAGAATTGGCGGCACATAGGATATAGACCATTGGGGAATGGACTGCAATACTCGTAGGGGCATGGGAAAATGTTAAGCCTATGGGATAAAATACCAGGGGTGAGACAATCGTTATTATTAGGGATGTCAGGTGGAATACCATGCTGCCTGAGAAAATGTGGAAAACGTGTCGGAGTCATTCACGGATTGGGACTGACGAGCCAGTGAGGTACATTCATATCAATGTTCTATTGGCGTGAATGAGAATCAATTATTATTACATACCTATGACCGAATGTCTATGAAATACTACCCGCTGCTAGGGTGGCAGTTTAAATAATGTTCGGGCGCACTGCACCCGTAGTGAATATTCGGGCGCACTGTGGCCATAGCGAATGTATCAGGTCAACAGATACATAAAATAAGAATAAAAATGGCATTCTATTTTATATTTAGGTATTTAATAATAAAAAAACGCAGTGACTGAGCCCGAAGGGATGCAATTCTCTGTCTTTTGATGCCATAAATCCGTCCCTCCGCCTGCGGCGACGGGACGTATTTATGGCATCAAAAGACCTCGAACGGTCATCCCTTCGGGTTCAGTGACTACATTTTCTCTTAATATTATACGGAAACTGGTTACTGTCTTTGTATGTTAAAAATACGCGGTGAAATTATCGCTCAGATACGTCCTGATGCCGAAGGCAGAGGGAGGTCTCTGAGTGATAATTTTCCCAAGTACTTTTACACACTAAGAGAATCAGCCCGTTTTCGTAATATATATACCTAGAAATAGCAGATGACGTAATCACATACCCCGTACGTCACAGTGCGACGTACGGCTTTATATACGTCATAGGTAGCAGCAGACAGTCTGTGTAGGTCATACGGCCATATAAGGTATATAATAATATATAGAGACATAGTTAGTGTGACTCAATGGAATCTGTTCAGAGATATATTGGTCAGAAATACTCACCGAGTTCGAAGGACGAGGTGTGTATTTCTGACTAGAATATCGAGGAACAGATGGAATTCAGTCACACCCACTGTGTCTCTTTATTATTTTATACCTAGAAATCATTAAGAATGCCATTCTACAACTCACTAAATGGTAGAATGATTGGTCACGTGGTACGGAGGGACGTATGGATATTCTTTCGTCACTCAGTGACGAACAGAATCTGTACTACTGGTCAGTAAAAGTGAGACATTCGTTATCTTTATCATACCCAATGAAAAATTATATAGAGACAATCAAAAAAACTGGATTTCAATGGAAAAATGGAATGCTGCCAACTCTGTATTAACAAAATCACGGGACATACTTCAGGACGAAGCGAACAACAATGTTGTTCCGACCCTCTTTCGGTACAAATTTGAGAACAGTTTTCCACTGTAAGGGCGTTTAAATCTTGTCGAGGCACTGTGAGCTGCGTGTGATTAATGGGCGGAATCACGATCTCTAACGCCGCGGATCCAGAGTGGAAACCACTCCGCCATGCCTGCCTCTTGAGATAATTCGACGGCGCAGATCTGCCAGTTAATGGTTCGTGACAGGAATCAGTATAAGAAAGCTGGCGGGTTGTCGGGCCTCGTGACAAAGGCTGGCCGTATTTCTACAGTCACAGGTTTCTGTTTGAAATGCTGGTTGTAACGGTGCATACTTAAAGTGAATTAGAATTGGCAAGCAACCAGACAGTTGGATAAAGGTTCATAAAAGCCGGATCCTGTAAACACACTGAATTATGGGATACTCCAATAAGGTATATCTACAATGTCAATGAACGTTTCTTTACCTCCCCCCCCCCCCCACCCCACCCAAAAAAATACAAAAAATTACCATGTAAATCTCGCTTAAGACGTTGACGCTGGGGTTCTGCACTTTAATGCATTGTAACGGTAAACACAGGGTTACAGCCTGGAAGCACGACGCTGCAGCGTATTTAAGAGCATGGCTCATGCTCTAAATACGCTTTGCACATTACAAACCCTCGTGGCGCCATTTTCCTGAGACTCCTGCCATTGTCGTCTGCCTCGGAACGGAAACGAGGCTGTGAGTGATGTCAGTCTCACTTCCACACGTGACGTCACGAATATAGGTCGCAGAGACGCCCGTTTCACACAGCCTGAGCTTACCCGACCAGAACGGACTTAAGCCTGAAGCTTTAGTCAGGCGGCAGGGATGGCCTGAAGCAAATCGCGCGGCGCCTACAGGAAGTCTCCCGACGGAAGTTACAATCCCACCTCCTCGTCTGGAGAGTTCTACTGGGATAGCTGACTCGCATCCTTTGATGACCCCGACCTACTTTCCCGGCCCTGCACGGAATAATGGTTATTAGGAGAAAGCTCTATGAAATGGGGGCATGGAGACTCATAAGTAAATAGCAATAATAATGATAGTATCATCTTTTTATTATCCACCTAATATACGTAATGTCCATAGTAAACCCATAGGAACTCTGTATGGACATACACGAACCATACGGATATGTTGTATGCTCGGATGCCATAGAGTGCGTACGGAAAAATAGTGCATAACCATGGACATACAACTCTAGAACACTTTCTAGAACACTTTGAATTGTGGTTCTATCTTCATTTTAAGTGGTCTAAAAAAATGTGAAACTTTTTGCCACTTTGGGGCCACAGTACAAATCTAGGCCACTGTCCGAGACTGAAAAATTCATGAAAAGCATCCCCTGATTACAAAATCTTTTCAATGTTTCAGTCTCCTGATATATGCCCAGTGCATTAAAGTTAATATAGGCCTTTCTAGAACACTTTGAATTGTGGTTCTATCTTCATTCTATGTGGTCTAAAAAAATGTGAAACTTTCTGTGACTTTGGGGCCACAGTACAAATCTAGGCCACTGTCCGAGACTGAAAAATTTATGAAAAGCATCCCCTGATTACAAAATCTTTCAATGTTTCAGTCTCTTGATATATGCCCAGTGCATTATAGTTAATATAGGCCTTTCTAGAACACTTTGAATTGTGGTTCTATCTTCATTTTAAGTGGTCTAAAAAAATGTGAGACTTTTTGTGACTTTGGGACCACAGTACAAATCTAGGCCACTGTCCGAGACTGACAAATTCATGAAAAGCATCCCCTGATTACAAAATCTTTTCAATGTTTCAGTCTCCTGATATATGCCCAGTGCATTATAGTTAATATAGGCCTTTCAAGAACACTTTGAATTGTGGTTCTATCTTCATTCTATGTGGTCTAAAAAATGTGAAACTTTCTGTGACTTTGGGGCCACAGTACAAATCTAGGCCACTGTCCGAGACTGAAAAATTCATGAAAAGCATCCCCTGATTACAAAATCTTTTCAATGTTTCAGTCTCTTGATATATGCCCAGTGCATTATAGTTTATATAGGCCTTTGTAGAACACTTTGAATTGTGGTTCTATCTTCATTTTAAGTGGTCTAAAAAAATGTGAAACTTTTTGTCACTTTGGTGCCATAGTACAAATCTGGGACACTGTCTGAGACTGAAAAATTTATGAAATGCATCCCCTGATTAGAAAATTTTCAAAACGCCCCAGTCTCTTGATATATGCCCAATGCATTATAGTTAATATAGGCCTTTCTAGAACACTTTGAATTGTGGTTCTATCTTCATTCTATCTGGTCTAAAAAATTGTGAAACTTTTTGTGACTTTGGGGCTACAGTACAAATCTAGGCCACTGTCCAAGACTGAAAAATTCATGAAAAGCATCCCCTGATTACAAAATCTTTGGAATGTTTCAGTCTCTTGATATATGCCCATTGCATTATAGTTTAATATAGGCCTTTGTGGAACACTTTGACTTGTGCTTCTATCTTCATTCTATGTGGTTCAAAGAAATGTTAAACTTTTTGTCACTTTGGATTGACAGGGTTGAGACTGTTGCAGACATAAAAAATACATCAAAAGTACTCCCCGAGATTAAAATCTTGAAAATGTCCGAGCTTTAGGAGACCTAGCCCTTACAAAATAGTTTTACAGGCCTTTCTAAAACACTTTGAATTGTGCTTCTATCTTTATTCTAAGTATTCAAGAAAAATGGGAAACTTTTTGTCACTATAGAATGACCATGTTAAGACTATTGCCCGACATATAAAAACATCAAAAGTACTCCCCTAGATTAAAATCTTCAAAATGTCTCAGCTTTATGAGACATAGCCCTTACAAAGTAATCATTAGAGGCCTCTCTGGGACACTTTGAATTAGGCTTTTATCTTTATTCTAAGTATCTAAGGAAAATTGCAATTTTTGGACGTTTTGAAAGTCCCTGGTGGCCATTTGAAGTACTATAGTCTGAGTATAGTTCACATGTTTGGCCACTACGTGGCGCCGCGGTCGAGGTGCGGCACACATCGGTGCCACCCTCACACTCTTATCTATAGGCCGCTTCCAGTCCATAGAGATACACTGTCCATGGCATAACTAAAGCGCACTAATATGAGCATGCCACCAGTCGGATAAAGGTGGATGATATCACCCAGGTATTGACTGGTTTCAGATAAATGCACAATAATACCTGGCTTTGTGTAGGAGTGGCCGTAATCTCCGAGTAGTTGACACGTAGTAATATCCGAGCGATTAGCGAGGATATTACGTTGTCAACTACGAGAAGATTTTGATCAATTGATCAAATAGAATATTTCTATTTAAAGTCCAAGACACTGTTTTATAACTCTTCTTTAGCTTTCATTTTGAAGAGATCCCCTCTGGGCAGATTCTGGGCTTCTTTCGTTGTTACAAATTATATTTCCTTCATCCAGGGGATACTTTCTGTATTGTATACTATTAGGTGTTTTAATTTCATGGTGAGTTTCTCATTTAGTCTAGTAACCCTACCCTTATCCTTCACCAAGTTCTCTTCAGCCATCCATTTGATAAAACAGTGACTGGCTCTTCTGAGGCTCAGTTGTCTTATATTACATTTATTATACAGATCATCTAAATGCATTTCTCTTGGCTTTGGTTCTTGGTTTTGCCTCGTGAGATTACTCCGCGACCAACACTCATGGGATATTTCCAGCAGCTCTGGATCGGGATGCAGTCGCCTGTTAGTATGCATTCTCCGGTCGGCTATCATGGGCCGGGCTGTTTTTACGGTCTAGTTGGCGGCCTGTTTTAGCGTATATTGTTTTAGAGTGTCCCCCCCGGGAGCGCTTGGCCCCTCTACATGGCCGACTTGACGTCTCCAGGGACCTACTCCAGGGCAGGCGGGTCTGAGCCCTGCATACCAACCACCTACCGTCTCCACTGGAGGCACGGGAGGCCGGCAAGGTGCTGGAGGGTGTAATCGAAAAGGCTCACGAGGAAATGGTGAGATGAGACTTATTTCATAGAATTGACACTTTTAGTCAGTACTTCTAGGTCTCTTGTCAGTACGGTAATTATATATCTCATATTTTAGTCTTCAGCCTCTAAATGATTATATATATCGTTTTATCTTACCCCTAATATAAAATTCCATAGGCTTAACATTGTTATCACGTAATATTCCAAATTCGAAGAGACGGGGTAGGATAAAAATCAAAACCTGATTCATTTTAATCTTGGCCACCGTATGGCACTCCTGGAGTTTTGGCTCCGGACTTCACTCTGCTTTGCCTCATGAAGTCACTTTGCCAAACTCCAGTCGTGGCATACGGTGGCCAAGATTAAAACTCATCCAGTTTTACGATAATATGTATGTATGAATATATTTATGGGCATCACATCTTAATTTGAATCTATGTAGCTGTATATGTTGGAGAACAAAAGAAATATAAAATAATTAAAATCACACTAGCCTGCTTTGCTATATCTCCTTATCATGTATGGATGTGTATGAATGTATGGATGCATGGATGTATGTTTATATATATGTGTATACATACACAATATTACCATGATTTTGGTCTGCCTTGTCGTATTCTCCGCATAGTTGGCGAGTATTGCGTAGTGTCAACTACATAGAGATTACGACCACGCAGATCAAAATGATGGTAAAGTTGTAGTTATTACCGACCTTTCGACTAATTTAGTTTAGACGAGGCTAAGTGTTGTCTCATTGGCAGCTACCGCTTGAGTGAGCTCAATGTCTGTTATCGGCTACGTCATCGAGACCGTTCGATTGTGACGACCATAGTGACAGTAGCGGAATCGTGGTGATTTGCTTAGTGTCAATTGTTGACAACACGGTTTGTGAGTAACAAATTGGGTATGTCGGATGTTGTCAGGGTGTGGGTATGACAACAACAGCGGTTTCATCCTAGGGAATCTTCAGGCTGCACTGATGTTGGTAGATTAAGATGATTGGTTTATCAAGATAATCTAAACTCCAAAAAGCGGCCCTGTCAACAGGTGTGACAGGTGAATAAGCTTGTCTTTCATTTCTATGTTGGAATGGGGTAAGACAGGGTTATTATCAGGAACCCCAGGGGGTTTTACCATTTGTTGATGGTTACAAACAATGGATGTGTGTAATTTGGACTTTCGACTAATTATAAAATAATCATGCAAATGACTAGAAACCTAACATAAGCACCATCTATTGTTTATACAAGTTCCTATCTAGAACCCAGTATTTGCCAAGTGGGGAGTAGTGTTATATAATATACATGTACTGTATATATATCCAGGGATGGTAGTTGGAAATGTTTTCATGTATGATTTACAGGTGAGAGACCAAGAAAATGTGGAAAATATGTCTAGTTTAGTTACTATTAACTGGCCTATAATTTGTATTTTGTGGAAACGAAATGGTGGTACAGCTAGTGACTGCAATCTCTGATATTCAGAATTAAAATGAATAAATATATTACAAGGATTTATCTTGAACAGAATATAGTAAAAAACTATAGAATAACGAGAGAATTCTTTAGAGAAAAAGAAGAAAAATAGAATGCCAAAACCTGTCATACTAATCATATTCAATGAAATATACAGCTGCATATTATATGAAGGCATCCGATTCATCCATATTCCAATCTCAAAGTTGATGCGTTTCAACGATATTCTAATTCGCTACAAACAGCATTTTTAATACAAACATCTGAAATGGAATTCCTAGCAGAAAGCACGTCCCTTTCTTTGCCATGAATAATTCTATTGGTTTTCCTTTCCCTGGAATCGATATAAAAGGCTGCGATGACAGCGACATCATCATGAATGATAATAACAAACACTTGTTCACTCCTAATGTCTGTGTGCCGGCATGGAAATTAAACAGACCCGGCTGGACTTACTTCCTCGCCTTTTTCTCACAGTGTGATCAATAGCTTTGTGTACTCAGGGTTCACTATTACAGCATCGGTCTCTGTCAGAGGGCCCCACCCTGCACGACACTCACTGATGTAGGACACATATCGCAATGCCAAGCCATATTGTAAGGAATAGTACATATTTATGACACATATCGTAATGCCAAGCCATATTGTAAGGAATAGTACATATTTATGGCACATATCGGAATGCCAAGGTATATTGTAAGAACTGTACATAACTATGACACATATCGTAATGCCAAGGCATATTGTAAGTAATTGTACATATTTATGACACATATCGTAATGCCAAGGCATATTGTAGGGAACTATGCACATTTATGACATATCGGAATGCCGAGGCATATTGTAAGGACTGTACATATCTATGACACATATCCTAATGCCAAGGCATATTGTAAGGACTGTACATATCTATAACACATATCCTAATGCCAAGGCATATTGTAAGGACTGTACATATATATGACACATATCGTAATACCAAGGCATATTGTAAGGAACTGTACATATTTATGACACATATCGGAATGCCAAGGCATATTGTAAGAACTGTACATATCTATGGCACATATCGTAACGCCAATGCATATTGTAAGGATCCATACACATTTATCACTGATACATACCGCAATACCAGAGAGGTGTACTGTAGCGAATATTACATACAGGCATAATGTACAGTAGAACCCCGCGTGAGCGGACGCACTCCGTTCCAGGCCAGAGTGTCCTCTTACGTGGCGTGACCGCTTATGCGGGGTTAAAATGAATATCTTATAGAGGGATCCCTCCCGAGCAAAGGTGTCCGTTAACACGGGGTGCCCACCTAAGTGGGGTGACCTTTAGGCGGGGTTCTACTTATATTGTAAGGAACTGTACATATTTATGACAGATATCGTAATGCCAATGCATATTATAAAGGAAACCTATGACATTTTAGGTCAGAGCTCGTATCCCAACTAGTTTGAATCACGTAGTAATTCACAAGGCGAGGCCGCATGAATTATGTAGCAATTCAAACGAGATGGGAGCGAGCTCTGAACCTAAATTTAAATAGGTTTCTGAATTTATCTCACCCCTCACACTGACTAATGGGCAAACATTTGTGACAGAATCCCCCAATTGGACATTTTTCCTAGATATCTCATGGGCGTTGGATACGAGTTCCCAATGTTATGTCTATGGAGAAAAAATACCAGGGGTGAGATAATGTAAGAAACTATACATATTTATGACAGATATCGCAATGCCAATGCATATTTCAAGGAACTGTACACATTTATGACAGATATCGTAATGCTAATGCATATTATAAGGAACTGTACACATGTATCACTGATGCATACCACAATACCACCAAGTTATATTGTAGGGAACATTGCATACTGGCGAAATCCAAATATCGTGATGCCAAGGCATATTTGACAGAACCGTTGAGATTTACGACTAGTGCTTTTAGGTCCCACACCACTACGACATGCTAGGAGAACGTCTTGCCTTGGATACAACAGAAAAGCTGCCGCTACTGGGTATGTAGGAGAAAGGTGGCTGCATACCACACCATACAGACATGGTATGAGCAGGACTGGCCTTGGATGCGACAGTAAGTCAACCACTGCTGGGGATGAAGGAGAAAGTTGACTGTACACCACACTACATAGACATGGTATGACAAGGACTGGCCTTTGATATAGCAGTAAGTCTACCACTGCTGGGGATGTAGGAGAAAGGTGACTACACCACATTACATAGACATGGTATGACAAGGACTGGCCTTTGATATAGTAGTAAATCTACCACTGCTGGGGATGTAGGAGAAAGGTGACTGTACACCACACCACATAGACATGGTATGACAAGGACTGGCCTTTGATATGGCAGTAAATCTACCACTGCTGGGGGTGAAGGAGAAAGGTGACTGCACACCACACCATACAGACATGGTATGAGAAGGACTGGCCTTTGATATAGAAGTAAATCTACCACTGCTGGGGGTGAAGGAGAAAGGTGACTGTACGCCACACCACACAGACATGGTATGAGAAGGACTGGCCTTTGATATGGCAGTAAATCTACCACTGCTGGGGGTGAAGGAGAAAGGTGACTGCACACCACACCATACAGACATGGTATGAGAAGGACTGGCCTTTGATATAAAAGTAAATCTACCACTGCTGGGGGTGAAGGAGAAAGGTGACTGTACGCCACACCACACAGACATGGTATGAGAAGGACTGGCCTTGGATGCGACAGTAAGTCTATCACTGCTGGGGATGAAGGTGAAAGGTGACTGTACACCACACTACATAGACATGGTATGAGAAGGACTGGCCTTTGATATAGCAGTAAGTCTATCACTGCTGGGGATGAAGGTGAAAGGTGACTGTACACCACACTACATAGACATGGTATGAGAAGGACTGGCCTTTGATATAGCAGTAAGTCTATCACTGCTGGGTATGTAGGAGAAAGGTGGCTGTACACCACACTACATAGACATGGTATGAGAAGGACTGGCCTTTGATATAGCAGTAAGTCTATCACTGCTGGGGATGAAGGAGAAAGGTGACTGTACACCACACTACATAGACATGGTATGAGAAGGACTGGCCTTTGATATAGCAGTAAGTCTATCACTGCTGGGTATGTAGGAGAAAGGTGGCTGTACACCACACCACATAGACATGGTATGAGAAGGACTGGCCTTTGATATAGCAGTAAATCTACCACTGCTGGGGATGAAGGTGAAAGGTGACTGTACACCACACTACATAGACATGGTATGAGAAGGACTGGCCTTTGATATAGCAGTAAGTCTATCACTGCTGGGGATGAAGGAGAAAGGTGACTGTACACCACACTACATAGACATGGTATGAGAAGGACTGGCCTTTGATATAGCAGTAAGTCTATCACTGCTGGGGATGAAGGAGAAAGGTGGCTGTACACCACACCACATAGACATGGTATGAGAAGGACTGGTCTTTGATATAGCAATAAATCTACCACTGTTGGGAGTGAACGAGAAAGATGGCTGTACACTACACCACACAGACATGGTATGAGAAGGACTGGCCTTTGATATATTAGCAGTAAATCTACCACTGCTCAGAGGCAGTCGCAATGGAAAATGGCGAATGTGATTCACATGGAAAGACACACCTGGCACATAGTCTCAGACAAGTAACTTTGAGTTGAGGGGTATAAACATGTGATCCTGCTTGTTGGCTAGATTTGGTATTTAGTTGGCGACTCAGCAGTGGGTACATTACTCTTACGAAAATGTCCCTAGAATTCTTAAACGTGTTTAAAATCGAAATCACTTGAGATTCTGTACCTCTTCAGGGGAAATTGTAGAGGATAATGCCTGTCTCCTACCATCCAGACAAAGGTGTTCTGGAAGGTGCAGCCAGAGTATGGTTGAACAAGCTGCAGAGACTCCAGAACAAAGGGCTGCGCACTTGTCTTGGTGACTGGAGGAGTGCACTCTGTCCATGAGCTACATCGAATCACAGGCACAGACACACTACATCGTAGAGGGGAACAGTTAGCCCAAACATATATGAGGAAAGTCTATATCCAAACAGAAATTTGGCATTGACAGAACCTAATCATGGTAGAAACCTGCGCTTCGCAAACAAAAAGCAATTTAAGTTACCCAAACCTACAACCGAGCACTATAAACTTTCCCCGTTATACAGAGTAGCAGATTATGGATCCCACAAGACGAGGACCTGATATCCACTGATATCAAAATGACTTTTAAGAAAATCTTAAGGAGTGAGGAAATCCTGGCGAACCCTAACGGGCACGGTCAATTCAGGATTTGAACCAGCTGTCTACACTACAAGATTTACTTCCCACATCCCCTTACTTCATTTTATGAGTATCACTAGAAGCGGGTCACTCTTGTATGGTTACCTCAGTCTGCGACTACAGATAATTAGACTATACACCAGCCAGCTTGACTCATCGCAAATCATCTTCCTCCTTTGTTTTTGTGTTTCTTGTTATTAATAATGTTGTTACTATCCACACTTACCTCTACCCATTTCTACTATGTTGATTTAAAGTATGGTTGTTTACAACCTTGAGCTGACGCATGTACAACCCAACAAAATGGAAAAACACCAATTTTGGTGAATTTTATTTTGAAAAAAAAGAAAAAGACATTGTGTTCCAGTACAGAATCTCAGCAGGTTCTGTTTAATACAAATACCCCAGTGTGAAAGTATGTTTCTATCATCATGTCTTAATTTGAATCGATGCAGCTGTATAAAAGAATTATATCCAATATTTAAATGCCCCACCAGTGTCTTGAGACTGTCATTGCGATGTAACTCTAAAAGGCTTTCCATTTAGTCCGCACTTGTATAGTGGGCTTGAAATTGCATTTTTCTCAGTCCATCTGGCTGGTCGGTTGTATTGGTCCGTATCCCCGGTGCCCACTCCGGGGGAGACGGAGGAGGGGGTTCACTAAGGCCCGGTTTACACCCGGGGACAGAAATGCACCGATCAAATATCGGGAGGGGTGGTGTACACTGGCCACCAGAGCTACACTAACTCTGGTCGGGTCGGGTTAAATCGGCGGCCGCCTTGACTCATTAGGGGGAACTCCTTCTTACTCTCCTACCAGATCTTTCGTACTGCTTGGAGTTTGGTTTGGTTTGTTTGTTTATTTAACGTCCCAGGGGATCCTGAGGGTATATAGGGACTAACTCATGGTTCAGCTTTTCTCGCTGGTTTTACACCACAAGGGTGGTGATCGAATCTATGAGTTGAATTTAGGTAGAAACCTCACCACTACACATTTACCGAAGTGAGAGTTATTTTAGTCCCCTCACCACATAGACCTGGTATGAGAAGAACTGGCCTTTGATATAGCAGTAAATCTACCACTGCTGGGGGTGAAGGAGAAAGGTGGCTGCACACCACACCACATAGACATGGTATGAGAATAATTGGCCTTTGATATAGCAGTAAGTCTAACACTGCTAGGGATGAAGGAGAAAGATGGCTGCACAGTACACAACACAAACATGGTATGAGAAGGACTGGCCTTTGATATAGCAGTAAATCTACCACTGCTGGAGGTGAAGGAAAAAAGGGGCTGCAGTGGGACGAACCCGCAAAGTAAAACAACCTTGGGATTATGAGCAAGTGCTGTTTACCACAGAGCTAACTCCCCACCTTGGTCTCTTTAGTTATGCTTAGTACAAGCATATCCGGTCTGCACCATGCAGAGCCAAGGCGACCAAGAGGGTGAACAGGCACCTGTTTCACTAGTTTCGTGACATGTCTAGATGGCGTCTGTGACACCATACAGACAGATTGGGGTTTACTAGTTTCGTGACAACACAGGTAGCGCTGGCACAAGTGGCGTTGTAGTGTCACTGTTTGCAACGACATTGTGACACAACATGCGACAATAGATGTGACATGCGTTACGAAACGTGACTTTGTTTTGTCCGTTCTTGCTTGCACTGTTGGTGCCGCTTTTCATATCTGTCTAACACTTTTGTCACGAAACTAGTGAAACAGGTCCATGATTGATCATTGCTGTCCACCCCAGCAGGCTGGTCAAAATGTGTCGGTGTAAACTGGGCCTAAGGCGGGGGGTGGTTTGAAAGGCGGTGGGCGGGCGGGCTGGATGGCCGTGTGGGTGGGCGGGTGTGTGGGTGGGCAGGTGGGTGGGCGGGCTGGATGGCCGTGTGGGTGGGCGGGTGTGTGGGTGGGCAGGTGTGTGGGTGGGCGGGCGGGCGGCCTGGATGGCCGTGTGGGTGGATGGCCGTGTGGATGGGCGGGTGTGTGGGTGGGCGGGTGTGTGGGTGGGCGGGCGGGCGGCCTGGATGGCCGTGTGGGTGTGCGGGTGGGCGGGCGGCCTGGATGGCCGTGTGGGTGGATGGCCGTGTGGGTGGGCGGGCGGCCTGGATGGACGTGCGGGTGGGCGGGTGTCCAGGGGGCGGGCGGCCTGGATGGCCGTGTGGGTGGGCGGGTGTGCGGGTGTGTGGGTGGGCGGGTGTGTGGGTTGGCGGGCGGGCGTCCTGGATGGCCGTGTGGGTGGGCGGGTGGGTGGGTGGGCGGGCAGGCTGGATGGCCGTGTGGGTGGGCGGGCGGGCTGGATGGCCGTGCGGGTGGATGGCCGTGTGGGTGGGCGGGTGTGTGGGTGGGCGGGTGTGTGGGTGGGCGGGTGTGCGGGTGGGCGGGTGTGCGGGTGGGCGGGCGGCCTGGATGGCCATGTGGGTGTGCGGGTGGGCGGGCGGCCTGGATGGCCGTGTGGGTGTGCGGGTGGGCGGGCGGGCTGGATGGCCGTGTGGGTGGGCGGGTGTGCGGGTGGGCGGGCGGGCTGGATGGCCGTGCGGGTGGGCGGGTGTCCAGGGGGCGGGCTGGATGGCCGTGTGGGCGGGCGGGCTGGATGGCCGTGTGGGTGGGCGGGTGTGCGGGTGGGCGGGTGGGTGGGTGGGTGGGCGGGCTGGATGGCCGTGTGGGTGGGCGGGTGTGCGGGTGGGTGGGTGGGCGGGTGTCAAGGGTGGGGGCCGGGCGGCTGGAGGAGCAGAACGGCCTCGCCAAACACCGTGGAGGACACTTGGCAAACACGGCGTGCTGCAGAAAGACTCGCTCAACGCTGGAGGACGCGAGGCCCACTGCAAACAGTCCCACTGTGGCCACATTTGGTCAAACACCACAAAGAGCAGGCGTGCCAGAAACCAGCTTACGCCCGGACGCCCGTGACGTCACGGGCGCCATCTTTGTAGCGTGTTTTAAAGACACGGGCGCTTTGAATAAGCCCCGACTCTTTTCCACTTTCACGATTCAATTGAATCTGCGAGCAGCGTGTCTTCAGTGGCGCTGGTCTTGAATCTTTCTTAACTCGGGCTGGATGGAGTGTGTTGGCATTTGCTTTTGAAGACTCTGGGACTCTTCTTACCTCGGAGACGAATATTCATTGAAATAAATGCTTGGAGAGTTTTTCGCGTATGGATTTACCAAACAGAGACTGTGAGAGAGAAAACAGAGAGCGCCTCACGCGGCGAGTTTCTGCGCTGGATTATTTCTTTTGAATTAGCCCTTTACCTACAGCAGCTTCTGTTGATGAAGGTTTTAACCCTTTAGAGGTGGGGGTCTGCGGCACAGCCTTGTTTAACATGATGGGTATAAGGCCAGGAGACTGGGCGATCTGCGTCCGAACCCATATTCCAGGGATGTCAGTTGGGGAAAGGAAAAAAGATTGAAATATTTTCATGTAGAATTCCCTGCCTCAGAGAGACTGAGAAAACATTGATAAAACATCAATGTTGGCCATGGAATAAGGCTGAGGGTGTGTGTGTGTGTGGGGGGGGGGGTTGAAATCAATGTTTTATTGGCGTGAATGAGGCTCATTTTATATTATCTTTGTATCATACAAGAACAAATATTTCATGCTTCATATGGTTTAATTTCTTACTTCATATGGTTTAATTTTACATTAAAGATATATTCCTGCAGGTTTCCTTCCACTGCAGTAGTCAATTCCCTGACACAGCCTCACACCACAGACAGTGCCTACAGTAACACCCCTCCTACCACAGACACCTTAAACCCACAAACAGTCAATTCCCTGACACAGCCTCACACCACGGACAGTGCCTACAGTAACACCCCTCCTACCACAAACACCTTAAACCCACAAACAGTCAATTCTCTGACACAGCCTCACACCACAGACAGTGCCTACAGTAACACCCCTCCTACCACAGACACCTTAAACCCACAAACAGTCAATTCCCTGACACAGCCTCACACCACAGACAGTGCCTACAGTAACACCCCTCCTACCACAAACACCTTAAACCCACAAACAGTCAATTCCCTGACACAGCCTCACACCACAGACAGTGCCTGCAGTAACACCCCTCCTACCACAGACACCTTAAACCCAGAAACAGCACTCAATTCCCTGACACAGCCTCACACCACAGACAGTGCCTGCAGTAACACCCCTCCTACCACAGACACCTTAAACCCAGAAACAGCAGTCAATTCCCTGACACAGCATCAAACCACAGACAGTGCCTGCAGTAACACCCCTCCTACCACAGACACCTTAAACCCAGAAACAGCAGTCAATTCCCTGACACAGCCTCACACCACAGACAGTGCCTGCAGTAACACCCCTCCTACCACAGACACCTTAAACCCAGAAACAGCAGTCAATTCCCTGACACAGCATCACACCACAGACAGTACCTACAGTAACACCCCTCCTACCACAGACACCTTAAACCCAGAAACAGCAGTCAATTCCCTGACACAGCCTCACACCACAGACAGTGCCTGCAGTAACACCCCTCCTACCACAGACACCTTAAACCCAGAAACAGCAGTCAATTCTCTGACACAGCCTCACACCACAGACAGTGCCTGCAGTAACACCCCTCCTACCACAGACACCTTAAACCCAGAAACAGCAGTCAATTCCCTGACACAGCATCAAACCACAGACAGTGCCTGCAGTAACACCCCTCCTACCACAGACACCTTAAACCCAGAAACAGCAGTCAATTCCCTGACACAGCCTCACACCACAGACAGTGCCTGCAGTAACACCCCTCCTACCACAGACACCTTAAACCCAGAAACAGCAGTCAATTCCCTGACACAGCCTCACACCACAGACAGTGCCTGCAGTAACACCCCTCCTACCACAGACACCTTAAACCCAGAAACAGCAGTCAATTCCCTGACACAGCCTCACACCACAGACAGTGCCTGCAGTAACACCCCTCCTACCACAGACACCTTAAACCCAGAAACAGCAGTCAATTCCCTGACATAGCATCACACCACAGACAGTACCTACAGTAACACCCCTCCTACCACAGGCACCTTAAACCCAGAAACAGCCGTCAATTCTCTGACATAGCATCACACATTACCTGCCTAGCAACCCTGCTACTGCAGGCACCTTAAACCACCTTGAATCAATTTCTTTTGCAGGCACCTTAAACCACCGTATTGTATCTAGCATGGTAACCAATGATATTTTGCTGTTTTAATTGATTAGCCCTATGCCCCTTGTACTTTGTTAAGGTCTGTAGAACACAAACAATTAATTTATATCGAATTTTACGTATAATAATCAGTGATGAATGAAAGCATTATGCTGTAATTCACCTGGGAATGTCTGAAGGCATTATGCTGCAGTTAAAGGTTTAAGCAGTAGCAACATAGTGACAACCCATCAGCAAATATTTCCAACAGAGTGGGCTGATTATTTCAATAAAAGCAGCGCGGAGTTACTGGGTTACTAAAACACGTCCAAAATAACCACCGCTCCCATCCCACATCTATCATAACAAGTAGCGTGTAGGGTTTTTATCAGAGTTTTCTGAAAGTTGAGAGTAATCCATTAGAGAAGACGGAAGCCCATCATGCAGGCCGAGAAGAGGCGGTTTGACGGAGTGTGTGCTGCACGGAGCGGGGAGGGACGGGGCGCCGGGTCTCAGGTCCGCGTCAGGGGATCTCAGAGAAACCCGCCTGCCGCGCTGACTGAGGGAGTTCACGTCAGTTGACGTGGACAGAGCAGGGCCATTGACAAGGTCAGTTACATTCAAAAAGCCACATTTACTTCGTGTTCGATGTGGTCGTGTCGTAGAAGGTAAGGGTATTTAGATTCTGAACGCTTGTAGCGGTATGCTTGATACGGGGAATATTACACGGAAAACGGTATGGCCTGGTATGAAAACGTCAGCCTTGGTATGATGTTTATCAGGTTTGGTAAGAAAAACGTTAGCCTTGATATGAAAACATAGCAGAGCCATGCCTTAAGGCATTGTTCTTCCGTAGCCTGGCAATGCTTTAAGGCATTGTCCTGTCACAACACAGCAACGCCTTAAGGCACTTTCCTGCCATAGCCTGGCAATGCCTTAAGACATTGTCCTGCCATCAAGAGGATTAAAGATTTTCCTCCGGTGAGTTCAGACATTCCCCGAGTAGCCGTACAACGCGTGAGAGTCCTCCGTTTAGTCATACTAAGACTTCTCTTTCCAGAAGCTAATCTGTGCCTCAACTTAGATACTTGAGGTAAGCTTCTACCCGTACATGGTTTAGTAATGTTTAGTAAGAGGCTTCACGTGACTAACGACACTTAACACTGTCTAGAAACACGACACAATCACACGCCTTCAGGTCCCAGTAACGACAAGAGAGGGAAAGACCGTTAAAGGCAAATCTGATACTTTAACTTGATAATTAAACCCCATGTTATTTTCCCAGAACTTGAATATGATGATTTTTAAGTGTTGTAGAATTTCACATATTTGACTTTAAAAGATAGGATTATCAATATTATGATCAATATTATGATATTAACAGGGGTGTCAGTTAGGGTCATGAAAAACGAGGTAATATTTTTCATGTGGAGTTTACTGCCTCAGAGAGACTGGGAAACATGGAAAACACATCGTTATTGGCCATGGGCTGGGGTATGTTGGGAGATTTGAACCAATGCTGTGAGTTTATTCTCTCATTGTTTTACACGAGAAATTAATGAACTGAATATGAAGACAAGGATTTCCATGGAAAAGAGGAAAATTGCCATCTCTGTATTACAAAAGAATATATATAAATTTTAAAAGGATGACTTTCACCTGATAAAACCCTTCTGCCAATTATTCACAGTGGAGTCAAGTCTTAATGAACACGTTTATTAGAAATTGACTTTAGAATTTTTACGGTTAATTTCAGCAGTGCTCTGGTTACCATGAGAAATGACATAAACATTTCTTTGATCTTTGACCATCTTGCAAGATTGTCTCAAGTAGTTCCTCAGTAACTCAACACAACAGTTCAGCTGTATTTCCTCTGTATGTCGAATTTCTAAAGTAATTCTGTTTTTATTTGTTTGATTTAACCTTCAGCCAACCATCACAGTCCTTTCCAGACTTCCTCAAGGATCAGCTTTTCTCACTACAGGGGAAAATTATATTCATCACGAAATCTGCATTCGTTTGAACAGGATAAACTTAATTGTCCAATATTAAACGCCCGGGACGATAGTAAGCCACCACGTAAACTGTCCCATCACTGGGGCAGCCCCTGTACGGGTACAGCCGTCCCCTGCCCGCCCCGCCACTCCCTCCCGCCGGTGTTGACCCGGTCAATGTCCCGTCCTCTCGGGGCATCTTGCCAGCAAATAACGTCCTCGTGCCAACCTCCTGCCGACAGACAGCCTCCTAAATCCCCGCACCTCCACGTCCTCACCGACACGAGTGCCGCATTCAGGAGTCGCTCCTGGGGCCGGCTCAGAGATACTCGGAACTACTCGGAGCTGCTCGGCACAGCCTCCTAAATCCCCGCACCTCCACGGCCTCACCGAGACGAGTGGCGTATTCAGGAGTTGCTCCAGGGGCCGGCCCGGAGCCGCTCGGAGCTGCTCGGAGCCGCTCGCTACTGCTTGGAGAGGCTCGGAGCTGCTCGGCACTGCTCGGAGCTGCTCGGCACTGCCCAGAGTGGCTCGGCACTACTCGGAGCTGCTCGGAGCTGCTCGGCCCGACTCGAAGCGGCTCGGCGCGGCTCGGAGCCGCTCGGGGCTGCTCGGGGGGGCCTTCACGGAGTTGCGGCCAAGTAGCAGGTCTTGTAACTGGGTAAGTGATCGTCTTTTGCTACGAGCAGGCGCCATGCCAGCTGGGAGCGGGGTTCGCGGCGACACGAGTAACTGTTTCACCACCTTACTCGGCACCCTGGACAGCCCACTGACAGGAACACGATCTCCTACGCTGTTGTCGAAACTCGGCATATAGTTGTTGTGGTCATACACACAATATTACCATGATTTGGTGTGGTATATATAGACGATTTATAAACGATGGTTTTGTGGACAGGCGGCCGTAACCACGAGAGGTTGACACGCAGTAATACACGAGTGGGAGCCTCGAGTGGTTTACACAGCCGCATGTCTACATAACCATCGTTTGTTGCAATTATTATCCATCTTTTCGAATAAATTAAAACTGGTAATTGCCATATTAAAGGGTATAACAATAGTCTTTGCTACTTCTTTGCTCTATAACTCTATACAGCTTTGAGGCTGTATACCACATATTTGAATCCGTATACCACAGTTATGGTTCCCGACAGGTTTTATGTGGTTTACTGAGTCCCCATACATTTTTAATGGAGTCTTTGTATACGATTGAAGATAAAGTATATATATATATATTACATAAGATAAAAAAACGTTTTTAAAAAAGACATTGTTCACTATCCACACACTTATTCAAACACTTTTTGTCCCACTTCTCTTGACGCTTTCTTTTTGTTGTTGAACATGTTCAATTCTAAACGTATTTAGGTGAATTGTTTGATGGTGTAGCGTTTATTCATTAAGTGTCTAACTTTGCCGGGTGTTTCTATCTAAACACAGCACGACACTTTGAGTTAACGCATACTTCATATCCCATGTCAGATGCGTAACAAGATACAACTGTAGTCAATAGTTCACGGAGTGACCGGTGGTGGCGCTGCATGACAAGCAGACGAACTTTGCTATCCGCTGGTCTCCGGCGTTCTGCGTGAAGCTATGGATTTTGTATGGCACCCTCGAGGAACCAGCGAAGAGATCCACGGGCGTTGATTTCCCAGGGAGGCTGAGGTCAAATACCACCAGAAAAAGGTGAACTGGGGAAGGGGGGATGCCCCAGAAAACTAGTAACGCTGTGCTAGAATATGTCCTAATGTTTGTGGAATTAAAGAGGATATATACACAATATTACAACGATATCGATCTGAGTGGCTGCATTCTCCGCGTGAAGTAAAACTCCTAGCGATAGCGAGGAGTATTACGTAGTGTCAACTACAAGGAGAATACGGCCACACAGACCGAAATCATGGTAATGTTGTATTTATTATTCACCTTTCAAGTAATTATCAGGAAATTGATAATTCGACTCAAGCGCCATGCATTGTTTATATAAATTAGTTCCCATAATGCCCATCAGGTGGCCCAAAAAGCCGTATTCTCCCAGGAGATTCCGGAGGTCCGTATTCTACTCAGTGGCGATCTGTGGGCTCCATAGGCTTAGCATGGAGACTCTGTATTAGGTGGGTAATAAATGTGCTCCTGAAACGAGGTTAAAGGCATCTCGGGCAATTTACCTTGAAAAGTAAAACCCATGTCATTTTCCTGAAAATTGAATATAATGAGCTCAAAGTATTGTAGAACACATAGCTATCGGGGTCACCGTGCTAGATTCTGATTTAGAGATTGATATCATGTAATATCATAAAAGATGTCTGGGAATTAGAACCTGTATTTTATAAATACACAATATTGACTGGTTTCAGATACAAGCCTCCGTATGCTTATGCGAGGATATTGCATAGGGTCAAGTCCTTGGAGCATATAAGGCCGCTTTTATCTTAAATAATCCAGTCGATATTATGTATAAGCCAGTAGTTTCCTATAAAACAAATTACGTTTTTAATATTAGGAAACGTCCTTACTGTGGACGAAACGGTTCCTGTTCGAGGTCAGTCGTCGAAATCATACTGCCTGACGCCATAGGCGGAAGGCAGTATGAAATCGACGACTGACCGAGAACTAGAATTGTTTCGTCAGTCAGGACGTTTGCTTATTATTATATACCTTAAATCGATGAAAAAACGACATTTTAATGACTTATTAAGTCACTCTCACAGCGGGCACGAACATTATTATTACTGCACCCCTAGCAGCGGGCAGTATTTCATAGACATTCGGACACTGGTATATAATAATATTATATACTACCTACAATGCTTATGGCAGTTACATACACAGTCATTCTGTTTATTTACTTATAAATATAGTCATACAATACAGACAGCTTAGGACATCACAATCGGAACTTTGAGATATTATACAGGCATTTAGGTACAGCATGTTAATATCATAATACTATTAGTTCTGGGGGCCGTTTGATAATCTAGGATCCTACGTGTAGACCCTTTTTTGCGCCTTGTACAAGAGTTATTGTCTGATGGTATTAAGTCTGTTCGCTAAGACAATATTAACAGTCCATAAGGTCGTCGAAAAGTGTTGAATAAAGTTGACCCACATCGTCCCTGGGTCTCTATGGCATATAGAATAGAGTCTACATGGAGGATACTAGTTTATTAAACGGACCCCTGGTCAATCGACTCAGCAACTTCTGATCATCTACATGTCAAGTTCCAGTTTGGTGAATTATGTGCGATAAACATAAGAAGAAAGCTGAAGCGTATTGCCGGTGGCACTGAGGTGGTCTGACTACTTCTCATCGACTGTACTAAGAGCAATCTTGTTATGTAACACTCCGGCACCCCTCTCCATCGCCACCCCCCTCTTAGCACCCCCTCCAATCGCCACCCCCTTTTAGCACCCCCTGCGGCATCCTCCCCCTCACTGCAGAGCACTTAGCGCGGGCTTTTAGGGTGGGCACAAGGAGCTCAGAGGAAGATGACAGTCAAGGTGGATCCTAGTGTTACCGCCAACAACAACACCGCAACCAAATCCCGCACCCAACCCACCTCTACGTCACCCGTCACTCCTTATTACCCGAAATGCAACACGGTGGTGATGAAGGGTGGTCAGGGGGATGGTATCGCTGCCAATATTCTGAAATAAGTGGGGATTTTTGCTTCTTGTGGCTTGTCGCGTCTTTGAAGCCGAGGGATTTGCGTTGGCGGGGTGATGGGATATGTGCTCGCGGGGCTGTGTCAACGCCGGCCACTTAGCGTCGTCAAGGAGCAGCTCGCCAAGACTCATATCCGCTCCGCTTTGCACGGCAGCGCCACCTACTGCTGTGTGAGCTGATCATTTAGCCGCCACATACAGCACGGGGACGCAAGCAAAATATCCCCTTAGTGGTCGTAGAGGATATGGTGGTGATAGTAGCAGTCGCCATTTGATGGTGGTGGTGTTATTGCTTGCGTATTTTTTATATGTCATAGAGGAACCACTCGCTGAGACTCATATTGGCTCCGTTTCACATAACAGTACCACCTAAAGCCAAGTGAGCTTCTCATATAGCCATGCCAGATGGCACAGGAAATATTTCTTTTGTGGTCATAGAAGATACGGTGGTGATGGTAGCAGTCGCAAGTTGGTGGTGGTATTGCTTGTGGTATTTGATATATATCATAAAGGAATCATTGGCTAAGACTCATATATCCGCTCAGCTTCGCATGGCAGTGCTACCTTCTGCTGTGTGAAATGCTCATTTAGCCACCGCATATGGCATAGGGATGCAAACAAGATAGTCCCATAGTGGTCGTAGAGAATATGGTGGAGGTGGCAATTCAAGAAACATCACAAAATTTCATGTGATTGTTTATATGGTGTGAGTTTGTCTACACGGAATGATATCACGAAGCGGAGCTGAGTGATATCGGTAGTGGCTGACAATGAAGGCCATGTAAACAATTATATGAAATTTAGTGACAATTAAATTTAATCCTACCCCGTCACATAATTCTAACTTCATATGTCACCCGTGGCATACAAATATTTCATGGCATAACCGTAGCATACACTCATGCAATGTTAAGTCTATGGAGATTTATATGAGGGGTAGGATAACAGGAGTTACGCTGGAAATGACGGTAGTGATTTTTGCAGGGGTGCAAGTCATAGTTGGAAAAACAATCCCATTGAAAATCTAGAGGGGGGAAATCTGTCTGAGATTTTCTATCACTGTACGGACTTTGATATTGTCGACCCATGCTGAGGGTGTGCTGAGTTCGTGGAAACATTAAATTGACATGCTCTGCTGGAGTGTGGACGATTCGCCCTCAGGTTCTGGTCAATAGGCACTTTTCTCCAATACACTGATGATTGACTCTCCAGGGACCTAATTACCCAACACACAAGAGCCCTGTTTAAGGGATCACCCTCCGTTACGAACAAATTGTCCGCTTACGCCGGGTGTCCCCTCCCACGGGGTTTTCCGTCTTTCGATGGCTAAGTTATACATAGACAATAAACGACGGTTTTATGGACAGGCGGCCGTAAACCACGAGAAGTTGACGCGTAGTAATGCTAGCCTATCATGCAGAGTCGGGGATTTCCTGTATTTGTTTGGTGGTTTCGGTAGGGGCCTTGCCTGTCTCAGTTGATTTAGTATCTCTTCGGTTTGGAGTATCTACATTATCAGCATATTAATTTATCTCACCCCAGATATTTTTTCTCCATAGACTTAACATTGGGAACTCGTATCTAATGCCCATGAGATATTTAGGAAAAATATCCAATGGGGGATTATGTCACAAAGGTTAACCCATTAGTTAATGTGAGGGGTGAGATAAATTCAGAAACCCATTCAAGTTTAGGGGCAGAGCTCAATCCCATCTCGTTTGAATCGCTACATAATTCACGTGACTTCGCCTTGTGAATTACTACGCGATTCAAACTCGATGGGATACAAGCTCTGACCCTAAACTTTCATGGGTTTCCTCTATAGTCCTGATGTTTCATAGGCAACTTTTGCTCGGAACAGAAATACCCCCACCCCCTTCTATCAGATCTTTGATTCTGCCCTTCAAATGAAACCCGACTTTAAGGGACACCATGGCCCCGTACAGAGGGCGTCTTCTGAGTGAGGGTCCTACTTCCTCACCCCGTGATTAATCGACAATCAATCCTTATTAGGACCCCTACACCGCTCTCCAAACGTAGCCGTCTTGTACTCTGCAGAGAAGGACTTTCCAATCACATCAATGTGCTTGAAGAGTGACACACAATGCTTCACCAATTCAATCAAGCTCCACTTCCGGCCCGACCGGAAGTAGTGGCCATTCGTCTGTCAGAGCATGCGCAGAGGTCAGGTCAGATGACCGCTTGTAGGGGGCGCTTTAGACGAGTGAGCATGCGTGGTGCTAGACCGGAACCGGTAGTAGAGACAGCCGTTTCCGGTATGAGGGTCATTGACAAAAGCAGAATATCATCGACTCTTAGGAAACATGTCCTTCTGGAGAAAACATACAGTGTGTGAGGAAAAACACTGGGGGCCGTTTGATATCTGGAAGGTCTCTCCTAGGACGGTCATATGGTAGTCCTTGGGCTATCATAGGAGGGACAACTTGGATTGCCCTTTTAAAGGAAATGGAGAAGGACGGAGACATGAAATGTCCTTCCAGGCTGTTTTATAAACCTGTCATTGTCCTGACCTTGATCCTGAAAACTCTCCTTTGGGAAGGACATCTCTTTATGATGCTGGTAGCCTATCTAACCAGTATGAACCTTCAAACGACTATTTATCTCACCCCTGGTATCCCCCCCCCCCGGCTTAACTTTGGGAACTCATTCCCCATGCCCCTACGAGTATTGCAGTCCGTTCTCAACAGTCTATATCCTGTGCGTCCACCATTGTTTAATGTGTACAGGGGTGAGGTAAATACAGAAAGCAACTTGTTTGGGTCAAATTTGTTCTCCAACTCGTTTGAATGCTACGTGATATTCACTCGGCTGTCACCTCGTATATATCACTCCACATCAACCTCATGGAGAACGACGACTTTGATCAAAACTTGTTGGTGTTTCCTTGAATACTAAAATGTGTGGTTTAAATCATATTTATTAGCCTTTCACTAAAAGCATCCACTCTGAACGAGACAATCAAGTTATTCGTGTAACTTTGCACACAGCATGGAAAGAAAACGAGATGAAATAAAGCGGATAATAACATTCCCTTAATTTCAAATCAATGTGTAACTCGAGAAGGGTAACTTTCTTCAAATGAAAAAAAAAGAGAAACTCAGAGACGGGGAATTGGGGAGAAACAAATTGTGTAACTGAATACCAGGCTTCGCAATGCAGTCAGGCATTCAGATCGTTGACCATATCGGGTCTGACAATGACTGTGTCTTGTGCATGTGCCTTGATTTCTATATATTATTGAGCGTGGGCCACATGCTCATATACGCTGCCTAAAGGTTAGAGTGGTCATATAAACTTTGAGCTTGTTGAGCATGGGCCACATGCTCATATACGCTGCCTAAAGGTTAGAGTGGTCACACAGACTTTGAGCTTGTTGAGTGTGGGTCACACTACAATATACTCTGCCTAAAGGTTAGAGTGGTCACATAAACTTTGAGCTTGTTGAGCGTGGGCCACACGGTCATATACGCTGCCTAAAGGTTAGAGTGGTCACATGGACTTTGAGCTTGTTGAGCATGGGCCACACATCCATATACACTGCCTAAAGGCTAGAGTGGTCACACAGACTTTGAGCTTGTTGAGTGTGGGCCACACGGTCATATACGCTGCCTAAAGTTTAGAGTGGTCACATAGACTTTGAGCTTGTTGAGCATGGGTCACACACCAATATACTCTGCCTAAAGGTTAGAGTGGTCACACAGACGTTTAGCTTGTATAGCGTGGGTCACACACACATATACGCTGCCTAAAGGTTAGAGTGGTCACATAGCCTTTGAGCTTGTTGAGTGAGGGGAACACGCTCATATACAATGCCTAAAGGTTAGAATGGTCTCACAGACTTTGAGCTTGTTGAGTGTGGGCCACACGCCCATATACTCTGCCTAAAAGTTAGAGTGGTCACATAGACTTTGAGCTTGTTGAGCGTGGGCCACATGCCCATATACTGTGCCTAAAGGTTAGAGTGATCACATAAACCTTTAGCTTGTTGAGCGTGGGCCATACGCTCATATACTTTGCCTAAAGGTTAGAGTGGTCACATAGACTTTGAGCTTGTTGAGCGTGGACCACATGCTCATATGCTGTGCCTAAAACTTTGAGCTTGTTGAGTGTGGGCCACACGCTCATATACGCTGCCTAGAGGTTAGAGTGATCACATAGACTTAGAGCTTATGGAGCGTGGGTCACACGCTCTTATACGCTGCCTAAAGGTTAGAGTAGTTACATAATTGGTACCATACTGCTAGTCGTTGAGCTGTTTACACCTGGTTATCAGTTATACGTGCTCCGATATCTATGAGAATAGATCATACATGTAGAAGAAAAAAGCCTGAAGATTATCCCGATGCACGGTAACGAAGTAGTTCTGAAAATCTGCGTTCTCTCAACGATGAATCAAAGGCTATTTCATTTCGTTGGTAGCTACAAAAATTAAAAGGAGCGCTATATTACACTATTTGGGGTTCAGAAACCATTGAGCAGGTTTGGATTCTTGCTGATAAAACTTACTGATATTTTATCGGTAATCGTGTAATAATCGCCTGGGGGTCCAGCGTTGGAGTGTGCACATATTGCATAGTAGATATACTATTCTTCACCGATAATAGGACACATGTTAAAATTTTGCTGAGCATAAACAAATTAGACATATACCTACTTATATGATCAATAAATAGAGACAACCTATTTGAAAAAAAATAATGAAAATCGGCCAGGGGTGCCAGTTTTTATAATCGGCTGCCACAATCGGTAGGTGTAAACTGGGTCTATGGCGATTTGGACTCCCATTACAGCATGCATTGCGCGTAAGGAGGGTAGACCAAGATAAATAAGGAGCAGAAAAATAGAAAATCATTACAGAGGCCAGCTACACCCCCCCTGGGGTGGTCCGAGTGATTGCGCAGGCGCGCCTGGTTCGAGGATATCCCCGGACAATCAATCCCTGGTTCGAGGATATCCCAGGACAATCAATCCCTGTTTGAATCCATTCTCCTCAAAGGTTACTGTACGCTCGTTCCGTTGTGGTCCACCAAGTTGGGCTGCTCCTAGATTTCCTTTGCGGTACAATTTGTTTATTGGTTCCAAGTACCGAGTGAGAAAATAGGATTAAGACAAAAACGGGTGAGTTGGAAAGCTTCCTTGGACTCGATAATAGAATTGAAGTTTAGCTTTTTTTATCTCACCCCTGGTATTTTTTCTCCATATACTTAACATTGGGAACTGGTATATAACGCCCATTAGATATTAAGGAAAAATATCCAATGGGGGATTATGTCACACATGTTAGCCCATTAGTCAATGTGAAGGGTGAGATACATTCAGAAACCCTTTCAAGTTTGAGTTGCTCATATTTAAATTTAGGGTCAGAGCTCATCCCAACTCGTTTGAATCGCTACATAATTAACACGTTTAGATACGAGTCACCAATCTTAGCTCTATGGAGAATAAATACCAGGGGTGAGATAAAAGAGTATATTATTAGTAATGGGGTATGAATGAAAAAAAAAGGTACTTTTATTTGTCTGTTTGTTTCTTGGGTAGTTTAACGTCTGATGTGTCCTATTGGACTTACTTTAGGTTTGACCGAATCTATGAGATGAATCTATGTATAAATCTCACTCCTACACAGTTCTTTTACCTCCCACACAACATAGGCATGGAATGAGAAGGACTGGCCTTTGATATAGCAGTAAATCTACTACTGCCGGGGATGAAGGAGAAAGGTGGCTGTACACCACACCACATAGACATGGTATGAGAAGGATTAGACTTTGATATAGCAGTAAATCTACCACTGCTGGGGATGAAGGAGAAAGGTTGCTGTACACCACACCATATAGACATGGTATGAGAAGGACTGGCCTTTTATATAGCAGTATGTCTACCACTATAGAGGGAGAAGGTGAAAGGTGGCTGCAGTGGGACTCAACCCATGGCCCAGCTTCAAGCTGCTATTGTTATGGTGTCCCCGTAGGGCTTTGTATTTGTGTGACAAGATCAACTTTCGTATTGATATTTTCTCATTATGAAAGTCCCTCCCATTTATGACTGTCCACAATTAGTTGTACCTAAGTGGGCACTGCTGATGAGAAAAAGAAGATCATAATTGTTCTGTAAGCTATGCAATAATAACAGGACATTGGCAAGCACAATATTCATTATGTCCCTAGTCTTTCCTTGTCCTAAACGTGACACTATCGGTCTCATAAAAACCACCTGCTACAATAAGAGTGATCTCCAGAGGTAAAAGCCACACCGCTGGACTAATAAACGATGGGTCTCTACTCTTATAGGCCCTCAGATGTGGGAGTGTTGTCCTCCATGATGATGATATGTTTTTCTGTGTACAGATATATCCATGGCAATTACCCAAATGTCAAACTGTGAGCTGCTCTTAATGGTGAGTGGCTCCCCATGTATTAAAGTATCTGTAAGTAAGCATTTGTAGGTAAGTATATGTATCATTTCTACATATCGAGAAAGAAAGATTCTCCATGTAAAAGTTGACAACTGATACAAATACAATCAAGGTAAAATCAATATAAAAATAATGGTAAAATTAAACCCTTGGAGTTTAGAAGCGAATGTCACTTGTTGAATATAGTAAAATGGTGGTCGCCAAAACCAGAAAATATTTTTGAAAGAGGTTCGCATGCGATTACTCTGGTAGCTCCGGAATGCCTGAGGCATCATGATACAGAATCCATGGGAATGCCTGAAGGCATCATACTGCATTAGCCATAGGAATGCCTGGAGGCATCATGCTGCAGTATCCAGGGGAATGCCTGCAGGCATCATGCTGCAATAGCGATGGAAATGCCTGGAGGCATCATGCTGCAGTAGCAACAGGAATGCCTGGAGGCATCATGCTGCCGTAGCCTTTGAAATTCCTGCAGGCATCATGCTGCAGCAACCAGGGAATACCTGGAGGCATCATGCTGCAGTATCCACAGGAATATAATACCTCGGTATATACCTGCGTTGAAAGCCTCAACTCAATTCGCTGCACGTATAGAATTCTCCCCTCACACTTAACACACGCTTAAGAGCGCCTCCTCATTGACCAGGCTTTCGTCAATCACCCGGCCACGCACCGCCCATTCACCGGCCGTCACCCGCTGAGTGGCCGCCACTCGCACCTTGTCTGGACGTGGTCCACCTATTGCCTTCATCTCCCCCGAGCAGCTCGCTAAATGCGCGCCATTATCTGGCCGTGTGGCTGCCTCCCGCCGACTGATCACCTGGTCGCTGTCTGTTCTCTGTCTGGTCAATACTCGGCCATTGTTGACCTATTAGCTGCCTCGTAGCTGCCCACTAACTGCAGCCTCATATGTCGCTGATATCCACCACCTGTCAGCCGGTCGTTGCCCACAGTAATATGACCATGTACAAGCCTCCCAGTACCATCTTCCTCAATATAGGTTTTCTAATAGGTTTTGAAAATATATATATAGGTTTTTGCAGGTTTTTCAAGGCCAAAAACATAGACTTTTATAGGGTTTTAGGGTCAACATATTCACCTTGATGGAGTCAAAATATGGTGAATTGCTTAACTTCAGTTCTTGATTTGTAAAGGAATTTACCTAGTGCTAATGTTTTAGGACATCAGTATGTCTGGCTCATGAGGTTAGACATGCGTGCGGAGTTTCTAACAGGCAAACCAGACTGGCCAGAAGCCAAACGAACTGCTGGTTCTTAAATACTTTAAAGATCTCCTAAATACACATATAATGTGGATTTCTTGTCATTTGAAAATCGGCATTTGTGTCTATTGAACTTCTAAAATTTCCTGTATACATCAATCTGCATGGCAATGAAAAGATATAGGTTTTTAGGGGCTATATAGGTTACATTAAAATATATAAAGGCTGAAGAGTTGAAATATAGGTTTTTATAGGTTTTAAAGGTTTCACTTGGAGGCCTGCATTTATCCTAGCCCTCATATAACTCTCCATAGACTTAACATGGTGTGACTGTATGCAACAGCTACGCCATATAATATTTATATGGCACTGGTGACATACGAAGTTCAAAACATGTGACAGAGTAGGATAAAATCTAAACATCACTCACTTTCATATAATTGTTTAGATGGTGTTCGTTGTCTTCCACTACAGATATCACAAAGCGGAGCTGAGTGATATCATTCCAAGACAACTCACGCCATACAAACAATTATATGAAACCTCATGATATTTCATGATATTATTGAGCGTGGGGAAACCGCTGAGATATACTGCCTAGATCAGAAGGACGTTATACAGACTTTCGGTAAATCTACACCCTGGTATTTTCCCCCAAAGACTTGACACTGGGAACTCGTACTCAACGCCCACGGAGTATTTCTAAATAAAAAAACTTAACATCCAGCCCCGTAAGTGACGTCACAAGGCGCGTCTCTAGCCCCGCGTGATGTCACACTTCCGGGCGGGCTGCTGGTGCTCGGCCGGCTTGTTCTACATTCAGTAACCAGCACGCCGGCACTTTATCATCGTCCGGCGCCGTCAGAGGGCACTGAAAGTAGTCTGCTTCCCGCCAATGAATATCCACGGCCGCCGTTTGCCCCTGACCACCGGAAGTGGAGGATGCGCTTACTCTCCAAGCATAGACTCTGCACCATGCTGTTATATCTGCCCTAACGTGCGTGTTTTGTATGTGTATGCCAGTTATTCATATTTCCTGATGTCTGGGCAATTTGAAGAGTGCTTTGTGATCCATTTATATACCACAGAGTAAACATTACACATTTATCCCTGTTCTGTGAAATGTCAAATCAGGCACAATAGTAGAATACAGCTCTTTTTTTTTTTTCTTTTTTTTTTTTTATTTGCGTTGTTTACCTTGCAGGGTCATCAGAACAAGTTCCGGTTTGCTTTGACCCTGCAGCATTACAAGACTTAAATCACAGTATATCTATCCTGTGGGTCAGAGATATGGGGTGTCTCTAGTAAAGTCTCTTTAGAGTCCAAACTCCATTTGTTGTAGAGTTCTCTTCTGACCCATCAGTAATACTTATGTGCTGCAGGGTGGGAGTTATGGAACCTGAACTAAATGGTTTTGTTTTGTCATCAACAACCACTTGTATCTTTGCGCCAAGGTATCTTATCTGCCCCATCCGATATTTATTTATGTATTCTAAATCCAGAGCGCTTAGAGGAGTATTTTGTGTTTTACTTTGTAAACGAAATGCACATATTATATGGTATATACTACACACTAATTTCTTTTATTTGTGATGTCAAATCATGCAGTCTCAGGGACTACATCCCTCAGTGGAAAGCAATCTATGTCCTGCAGGTTTGTTTTGTCAAAACCCATGTGCCCATTCGGAGTTTCATCAACTGTATGCACATTATAGTAGGTTAGCGGTGAAGGAAGATTCAAGTAGGACGTCAAGGAAACTCTAACGTCGTCACACCCTACAAGTTTGATGCGGAGTGATATGAACGAGGTGACAGATATGAGAAAATCATACCAGTTGGAGAACAACTAGTTGCTTTCTGAATTAAGGAACACACAGAAGACAGACCATGGAGAACGGACTGCAATACTCATAGTGGCATGGAGAATGAGTTCTCAATGTTAAGCCTTTGGTACAAATATCAATATTGCAGTCCGTTCTCCATGGTCTATATCCTGTGTAATATCAATTCTTTAAGTGGGTACAGGGGTGAGATAAATACAGAAAGCAACTGGTTTTGGTCAAAGTCGTTTTTCTCCAACTCGTTTGAATGCTATGTGATATTCACTTAGCTATCGCCTCATTCATATCACTCCACATCAAACTCGTGAAGAACAACAACTTTGACCAAAACTTGTTGGTTTCTTTTTTAATCCCACATCTAAACCAGAACTCGATCCTGATGGCCTGTTGTCATAGTGGGCGTGAACATTATTAATACTGCATCCCTAACGGTAGGCAGCATTTATAGACTTTGCATACAGGTAGATAATAATCTATGAACTGTTCAACTTTCATAACTTTTGACTGTTCCACTGTTTTAAAGCCCGGATATAGCTCCTCTTCCTGTTCCGGTATATCACGTGACCGGGTTGAAGCAGAGATTAGTAAGCCTAGCGCCACGAAAGATCTGCTGGGAGAGTGGAAGTGTCTGTGACCGTGTTAAAACAGGGACACAGAGTTACCAACGAAGTGGTGCCACACAAGCGAGGAACGCTTCCTTTAGATCGGCGCCATTTTTGTAGCGTGTTCCTGTCTCGTCCTTAACTTTCAATCGACCTGTAACCAAGGTCTCTGTCCTTTTGAAGTCGTCCTAAAATAGGACAAATAACGTCCTTATTTCCGCAGAAATATGTCACAATTTATATCACTGTTGGGAGTTGGGGATTCAGGTCGGAATCTGAACTTTTAAGTGTTCCTCTGGATGTATGAGAATGTCTACCTCGCTCTTCTGACATACAGGTTTTTTTTGTTTTATTTCTCCTTTTTGACAAAATCTTTTATTTTTTCGCAATTCAAATAATTCATCATATCACATTCTGCGCGCAATTTGTTTTTACAGTGAACTTTACCAACTATTTTCATTCGACTATTCTTTTTTGTGGTCTGATTTATTGCATGTGAGAATATTGCGATAGACAACTACGACAGCACTCGATGGATGCACACTGCCTATATGTTTTCTATGGACACTTTGGATTATTAGGTGGATAGTAAATGTTCATACTGACTGTGTAATGGATATCCTGCACTGAATATAGCTCCAGGCTCCTAACAATGTAACTGTCAGGGATCACCTCGGCACTATTAGATAGCCTTCAGCAATCACATCAGGAATACTACAAGAAAACACTTTTTACCTTTCACATATAAAACGTTTATATTCTGTCGAATCCGCTTGGAGTTTATTCCACGTAAAAAGTCTAAACCTGAGCAGTTGTGAGCGATAACAAGGGAATTTACATGCACAGCAGAGTTCACTCATAATGATTGAGAATCTCAGTAGTACTAATACTGACATGGAACATCTACTTCACTTATTTCACAATGACGTATTTTAAGACGTGGACCTAGTTATTACTTATTTTGAGACTGAATTTCAATATCACTGACAGGCATTCCACTGACAGGCATTCCACTGACAGACAGCCCACTGACAGACAGCCCACTGACAGGCAGCACACTGACAGGCAGCACACTGACAGGCAGGCCACTGACAGGCAGCACACTGACAGGCAGTCCACTGACAGGCAGTCCACTGACAGGCAGGCCACTGACAGGCAGACCACTGACAGGCAGGCCACTGACAGGCAGGCCACTGACAAGCAGTCCACTGACAGGCAGGCCACTGACAGGCAGGCCACTGACAGGCAGGCCACTGACAGGCAGACCACTGACAGGCAGGCCACTGACAAGCAGTCCACTGACAGGCAGGCCACTGACAAGCAGGCCACTGACAGGCAGACCACTGACAGGCAGGCTTCTGACAGGCAGACCACTGACAGGCAGACCACTGACAGGCAGACCACTGACAGGCAGGCCACTGACAGGCAGACCACTGACAGGCAGACCACTGACAGGCAGACCACTGACAGGCAGGCCACTGACAGACAGGCCACTGACAGGCAGACCACTGACAGGCAGACCACTGACAGACAGCACACTGACAGGCAGCACACTGACAGGCAGCACACTGGCAGACAGTCCACTGACAGGCAGTCCACTGACAGGCAGCACACTGACAGGCAGTCCACTGACAGACAGTCCACTGACAGACAGCCCACTGACAGGCAGTCCACTGACAGGCAGCACACTGACAGGCAGCACACTGACAGGCAGCACACTGGCAGGCATTCATTGACAGGCAGCCCACTAACAGGCAGTCAACTGACAGGCAGGCCACTGACAGGCAGGCCACCGACAGGCAGTCCACTGACAGGCAGGCCACTGACAGTCAGTCCACTGACAGACAGACCACTGACAGGCAGGTCACTGACAGGCAGGCCACTGACAGTCAGTCCACTGACAGGTAGCACACTGACAGGTAGCACACTGACAGGCAGCACACTGACAGGCAGACCACTGACAGGCAGGCCACTGACGGGCAGTCCACTGACAGGCAGCACACTGACAGACAGCACACTGACAGGCAGACCACTGACAGACAGCACACTGACAGGCAGCACACTGACAGGTAGCACACTGACAGGCAGTCCACTGAGAGGCAGTCCACTGACAGACAGCCCACTGACAGGCAGTCCACTGACAGGCAGCACACTGACAGGCAGACCACTGACAGGCAGGCCACTGACAGGCAGGCCACTGACAGGCAGTCCACTGACAGGCAGTCCACTGACAGGCATTCCACTGACAGGCAGACCACTGACAGGCAGCCCACTGAGAGACAGCACACTGACAGGCAGTCCACTGACAGGCAGTCCACTGACAGGCAGCACACTGACAGGCAGGACACTGACAGGCAGGCCACTGACAAGCAGGCCACTGACAGGCAGACCACTGACAGGCAGGCCACTGACAGGCAGACCACTGACAGGCAGACCACTGACAGGCAGACCACTGAGAGACAGCACACTGACAGGTAGTCCACTGACAGGCAGTCCACTGACAGGCAGACCACTGACAGGCAGACCACTGACAGGCAGACCACTGACAGGCAGGCCACTGACAGGCAGGCCACTGACAAGCAGGCCACTGACAGGCAGGCCACTGACAGGCAGGTCACTGACAGGCAGGCCACTGACAGGCAGACCACTGACAGGCAGGCCACTGACAAGCAGGTCACTGACAGGCAGACCACTGACAGGCAGGCCACTGACAGGCAGTCCACTGACAGGCAGCACACTGACAGGCAGACCACTGACAGACAGCACACTGACAGGCAGCACACTGACAGGTAGCACACTGGCAGGCAGCACACTGGCAGGCATTTATTGACAGGCAGTCCACTGACAGGCAGCACACTGAGAGACAGCACACTGACAGGCAGTCCACTGACAGGCAGACCACTGACAGGCAGACCACTGACAGGCAGACCACTGAGAGACAGCACACTGACAGGTAGTCCACTGACAGGCAGTCCACTGACAGGCAGACCACTGACAGGCAGGCCACTGACAGGCAGACCACTGACAGGCAGGCCACTGACAGGCAGGCCACTGACAAGCAGGCCACTGACAGGCAGGCCACTGACAGGCAGGCCACTGACAGGCAGGCCACTGACAGGCAGTCCACTGACAGGCAGACCACTGACAGGCAGACCACTGACAGGCAGACCACTGACAGGCAGTCCACTGACAGGCAGACCACTGACAGGCAGCACACTGACAGGCAGACCACTGACAGACAGCACACTGACAGGCAGCACACTGACAGGTAGCACACTGACAGGCAGACCACTGACAGACAGCACACTGACAGGCAGGCCACTGACAGACAGCACACTGACAGGTAGCACACTGACAGGCATTCATTGACAGGCAGTCCACTGACAGGCAGTCCACTGAGAGGCAGCCCACTGACAGGCAGCCCACTGAGAGACAGCACACTGACAGGCAGCACACTGGCAGGCATTCATTGACAGGCAGTCCACTGGATGGTAGTCTTTTGACAACCTTCGATTTGTGGTTCAAGGCTTCAAGCGTACACACCGTAGTGTCAATATAAACTATATAACATGAAACAGATTGAGATTCATGGGCATGTGACTGGGGATGTATATATAACCTTACACCTGGTATTTCCATCCCATAGACATAACATTCAAAAGGACAATCGGTATTCATTTCACCCTGACCGTCCTATGATAGTCGTCGGAGATATGAAACGGCCCCTGGCTTCCAGGTTAATTACTGTGTATGCGTTAATAGGCCCTGCTTCAAGGCTACACACAAACCTAACCTCCAACCTTTACCCTGTACCTCAACTACGCTTACCACTTTCCCTACGACCCCGGCCCGCCGTCCGCTGGTGCCTCCGAGTGCTCTGCCCGAGGCTATGTGGGGCGCCGGCGTGACAGGGAAGCATTAGCAGAGCTTCATGGCCTAGTTCGCGCTGTGTCCGCCAGCCGGCGCTAATGAGACGCTAAACGGGATCAAACCACGTGACCTGGTGGCAGGGTTGATCAAGTGACCTGGTGGGGGAGGCGGGGTGATCTGGGGGATTTGGGTGATGAGGGAGGGGTCAGTTGAAGCGGTGGGGATGGGAGCCTAGGATTTAATCACCACAGCAATGCATACATATATATAATATATATATATATATATATATATATATATATATATATATATATATATATATATATATATACACACACACACAATATTAACTGGTTTCAGATACAAGCGGCAGTATTCTCCGAGGACCAGACGCGTAGTAATCCCCGAGCGATAGCGAGGTGGTGATTACGTAGAGTCTAGTCCGAGGCGAAGCCGCGTGAATTACATAGCGATTCGTTTGAATCGTGTAGTAATTCACAAGGAAAAGCCACATGAATTACAAAGCGATTCTAACGAGATGGGATCGAGCTCTGACCCTAAACTTGGATAGGTTTCTGAATTTATCTCACCCTTTATATTGACGGATGGGCTAACCTTTGTGACAATTAACATTCTGTCGCAAGTTCCAAAATTTGTTAATGATTCTCAATGCCCTATACTGGGCCATCTGCAATGTGATGACAGATTTTATGGCGCCTCCCCAGAACTAGACGCTTAGTGAAACTCACAACATGAATCCAAGTAACATGGTCGAGGTAAATAAAGGGGCGTGGATGTCAGCCGTGGACTGTTTTGCCTGATTTTCATCACCCTGCCCAAGGTCAGGTACAAATCCGTTGAGGGTAAGTCATTTTCTAACCAATTATTCAAGGCTATTATGAGAAATTCCAGTAATTCCAGTCACTTGCTCGTTAGTCGCGAAGCCCCCTTGTTTTCCACTATTATGAGAAATTACACAAAGTAGACAGTATAGCACATATCTTATATAAGTAATATGCGAGAGAGGGTGAGTAAATAATCATTCACAACAATGTCAGAGATTCAAAACTTCTTTTGTCACATAATAATTGAGATTATCATACATATTGACACTTGATCGCAGGGATGCCAGTTGGGTTGAGGAAAAATACTACATAGGGACTGAGGCCTGTCAGCATTCTGGTTTCCCCTTGTCCGTAGGAGGATTTCCTACCATCCTACAGCTCTAGGCTCATGGGCTTTCTCATGTGCGCTGGGGGTAGCTGAATTAAACATTTTGAAAAATTACAAAACAGGTTTATTTAAGATTTAGAAAAGCTGGAGTCTATATTGTTCTTAAAACATATACAATTTCTTGAAGTTTCCATATATATTTTAGACTAGAATGAAAATCCTACATGTAGGCAAAATCCTACAAACTGGCATCCCTGTTGATCGATTATACAAAGAGACTCAGACACATCAGTTTGTTTCTAAAAGATGACAGGCAGATTATATACTTCTATAAGTACAGGTACATCCAGGACTACGAATAGAATACCATCTCTCATGGGGAAAAAAAGAAAGTAAAAAAGGATTTCTGGTAGGACGACTAAAGCCCTTAGATGCCTATGCCTACCCTTTCTCTCCCCCCTCCTCAGATGACAATCATATTGCTCGGCTCTAAAAGAGCTGCACATAAAAAGAGAGCAACTCCACCTGTTCCTCAATTCCTCTTTGCATCACACTCAGGAAGACAGGTCTCTAGACTGAGTTGTTTCCTTCCAGGACACAGCTGCTGCCAGCTGGGGAAATATATTTTCTGATCCGTAATTTCCCGAACGAGCTCGATGAAACTGGATTAGAGAAGGTGCATCGTTTTATGTCTGTAGTCCTCCTTTAGACAGCAGGGATGTCAGTTGCGGCCAGGGACAATCGGCACTCGTGAGAAATACAGATTATAAAGGAGATAGGTCTGCTGGGGTGGACAGCAATTACCAATCTGTTCACCCTCTTCTTTGCCTCGCCTCCTCATGGTGCAGACCGGATATGCTGGCACGCAAGCATAACAAAAGCGACCAGGGTGGGGAGTTAGCTCAGTGGTAAAACGCACTGGACTTGTAATAACAAGGTTGTCAGACTTTGTTGATTCGGGTCCCACTGCAGCCACTCTTCTCCTTCACCTCCAGCAGTGGTAGATTTACTGCTATATCAAAGGCCAATCCTTCTCATACCGTGTCTATGTGGTGTGGGAAGTAAAAGAACTCTCACCTCGGTAAATGTGTAAGGGTGGATTTTCCGCCTAAATTTATGGGAATCTTTGGTTGCATAGATGTACGTCTTTAGCACGGGAGGCAGGCCAGTGGATTCTCAAGGCTCTAAGCCAAGTTCGTTAAGAATTATCTCCATATAGCGTAGTGAGAGTACAGAATACCACTTAGAGAGTTCTTATGAGAGGGGTGCACCGGGGCAGGCTCGGCCATCTACCTCCCGGCTCCAGTCACTCGCCCTCCTGCACTCGCGCAGTCAACACGCGCCCCTCCCTCAGGACTCGAGACGTGCATCTCAGCGCGTCCATGGACTTTATCCTACCCCTAATAAAAAACGCCATACGCTTAACATGGGATTTCTTTATGTCACGGGTAGTGACATAAAGTGTTGTTTATGCCACTACTTTCTGATACGGAAAAAATATGGAAACGGGGTAGGATAAAATCTAGACGCCACTCGTTTGAGTTTGAGCTTATTCATGCCACGCATTTTGTTGGCTCCGTAATGTCACTCGTCTTTGACTCGTGAAATTATGGAGCCAACAAAATGTGTGGCATAAATAAACTCAGACTCAAACTCGTGACGTCTCTTGATAGTATTACCTTTACTTTATCTTATCAACGGTTGTTTATCTTATCTTTACCTCCCACTAGGTGTTTATGCTTCTCATCTAGTGGTTGACATTAGCAGTAATTTATTACGGATTATTATCCTTAATTTTACTAGGTTACGTCAACCTTTTTTCTCGACCTTGTATGACCTCTGACTAGCGCTGTGCGCGCCTTACTAGTTTAATAAACCGTGTTTATCACCACTCCAGTCTCCTTATTTAATACTTCAAATCTATATCTAATAACAGATTACAAAACAGTGTATTGTAACAGTTATTCCTTGAGGATTTATGTTTGTGTCTTCGCCTGGGTATCCCCTGAATAGACTTGAATACTTGATAACTGGTATTGATTAATATGAATACTGTCAGTATCAAGTATCATAGAACTTTTTTTTTTTACTTAATTATCATCATTGTGATAGAAAACTCAACCACAAAACTAGTGTTATGTTGTTAACTTGGACGGGCTACCTAAAAAAAAAAAAACTGGTCTTAGTTGAGGCCTAATCCCCCTTTATTGATACTTGGAATATTTATGTGAAACATAACTATGTGACTATGTATTACCATCGAGGATATCAATAAAGAAATTATTAGAAAAACATAAAAGGGAAATAAGTGGGACTCATTTCAAAAGATATATTAGTCTGGGTCATGATAAAGGTAGGAATATTTTTCATGTATAATTTACTGCCCCAGAGCGACTGAGAAAACATGAGAAATACATCGTTACTGGCCTTAATTCATTTCACACCATCTTTATTTCGCGCAAGGGAAAAATATTCCAATAAACTGGAAATGAAAGCAAGGATTTCAGTTACAATACTCATTGGACCAGGCCACTAAAAAACGGTGGCAAACTGATACATACCCCAATGCTATTGTTTCTAAACAATCAAATACCATTTTCCACATTTACAAAGGGAACATTGTAACAACCGGGAGACATTACTCCAAACGGACCTGGAAAATAAAGTTTAAAAAAAAAGGAAACACGAAAATAATCATGCTGTAACCAGCACGATTTTGACCCGAGGGCCTTGCATGTCCTAGCATGAACCATATGAAAGCCTAGTGTATACAAAATAGATCAAAAGAAGACTACACCTTTTAGAAGACCTTCCGCCTAGAGGAAATAGTTCCCCTGATCAAAGGCGTTTCTCAGACAGTCCCTTAATGTGGCCACTACAGGAAAAGCGTCCACAAAAACACATAGCAGGGTTTCTAATTATAACTGGCTGGGAGTCAGTGGGCCTTAACAGTGGACACTGTGTAGGTGGGTGAGTCTCTATTCGGGGCGGTTGGTGATTTAATCAGGAGAATGGACGGTGCCGGTGTCCAGCGAACTACTGACCCGCTGTCATATACTGTCCCCCTTCCTGTATACATGCGCAATGGTATACTTCCTGTTGTTCGAAATACTGACGCCCTTTCGTTTGCTCTATAGCACAAAGGGACTATATTTCCCGTATACAACGGCTTTATGGCCGTATACCGCAGATGTGAATCCGTATACCACAGTTATGGTATCTGACAGGTTTTATACAATGGGTCGTGGTGTATTGTGTCCCCATACATTTTCAATGGAGTCTTTGTATACGATTAAAGATAAAGTATAGATGTAAATATTTCTCTATTCTATGCTGCATAAGCCACATCTGATCAGGAAATACCATGTAATGCATTTTGATGATTTCTTACCCAATTTCTTTCATTTTTTTGGTGGGGGGAGGCAAAGGAGAATAAAATAGTTCTCAGGACATCAGGGCCCCGTTGAATAATCCAGGGTCCAACATAAAGACCCTTTTTCTGTATGCCATAGACAGCCAGGGACAATGTGGGTCAACTTTATTCAACACTTATGGACGACCTTATGTATGTCTGATACTGTATTAGCAAACAAACTTAGATATTATCAAATAATAACTCTCATACAAGGGTACGGAAAAGTGTCTTTATGTGAAATCCTAGATTATTCAACAGCCCCCAGCTGTATTTCACATGACACCGGGCACAGGGGCGCGGGGCAGGGGCCGGACGATTCATCGCCGGGGCAGACCCCAGGAGGCCCCGTCACTCTGTGCGTCTCGCGCCCGGTCTCCGTCCCGATAGACCCGATAGGGTATTAGAGAGATAGCCTTATCTCCTGATGATCAATCACGTGGCTCTCTTATAAAAACCCGCTCTCTCCTCCAGCGGGGAGCCCGCGGAGGCAGGTAACTATCACTCACTGACTGTCTTCCGGCTGAATGACCACCTTTTGATTCTCTAGCTGAGTTTTTGATTCACCTGTGAGCAATTATTTAAATTGCTTCCTTATTTTTTTTAATCGTGGTGATCGGAATCTTGTAGAACTGAATGCACCTCTTTTTTTAAAGCTCTGTCCTAAGCTTCTACGAACGGATACTTTAAGCTTTGCGCAGACCCCGTAAACACTATAAATACAAGCCTGTTATTCCCATAAAGACACGTGATGTATTTGTAGCCAATCTAAAAAAACTATATTTATAGATTATGGTAATTTATTACCCACCTAATACGGAGTCTCCATACTAAGCCTATGGAGCCCACAGATCGCTACTGAGTAGAATACGGACCTCCGGAATCTCCTAGGAGAATAAGCCTTTTTCGGCCACCTAACGGGCATTATGGGAACTAATTTATATAAACAAAGCACGGCGCTTGGGTCGAATTTCTAATAATTTACAAGATTTTTTTATGATAATTAGTCGAAAGGTGAGTAATTAATACAAAATTACCATGATTTGGATCTGTGTGGTCGTATTCTCCGCGCAGTTGACGTGTAGTAAAACTCCGAGCGATAGCAGGAGTTTTGCGTAGCGTCAACTACAAGGATCGAAATCATGGGGATATTGTGTATTTAGTAACTTACTTACGGATTGGACATTTTCAGAAGACAGGATCCCTCAATAACGAAGAAGACTTACCTACAAAGATAAAAAAGACATCATTTAGTATCATGTACAATGTATTCTCTAGTTGTACGTCCATACAAGATGTCCATGTCTATGTCCTTAAAAGGCAATTTTAAATTCTACAAATGAAAATGTGGATTTCTACGGAAACCGAAGCGCTCTGCTAGATTGATATTAATGTAAACTATACATCGGCATTCTGTATACTTACGTAAGGGAGCTCCTAAGTTAAAACTTTCAGAAAGTTTAAAGAACTCCGCCGAAAGTTGAATAAAGTCAATGATGCCAAAAGAAAACAGCTGTTTCCGGTACCAGAACAATATCGTGGATCCATCGTCAGACAGAGGAAAGCACGATTTGTAAAACTCTTTCAAAGAAGTGGCACTATTTTTGGTGGACTGGTCTTGGTAGAGTACTAAAGAAGAAACCAACAAGTTTTGGTCAAAGTCCTCGTTTTCCACGAGCTTGATGTGGTGTGATATGAATGAGGCAAAGCCAAGTGGATATCGCATAGCAGTCAAACAAGTTGGAGAATGATGACTTGGTTTCTTTATTCATCTCACCCCTGTACACACTGAAAGGATGGACAACACACAGGATATAGACCATGGAGAATGGACTGCAATACTTGCAGAGGCATGAAGAACGAGTTCCAAATGTTAAGCTTATGGGACTCAAATACTAAGAATGAGATAAAGATGGAGACGGAGATTATGGGATTATTACATATTGTCTGTGAGAGTTAACGATGTCAATTCTCAGAACTCAGAATAATCTCCATACAGAAAGGAATAAGAACAGATACCTAAATCCTAAGTGATCATAGGAACACCAAATATCAAAGTATCATTTAGGATTAAACCATAGAGACTTGATGTATTTTGTGAGTCGCTATGGTCCCAGAGGATGTGGAATGGCATCCGCCGAACATCTGTCATGTGTCGCCGACAAAAACGAAGCCAGGCTAGAGGCTGAAGCCTAACAATGACATTGTAATTATACGCGGGATTGGGTGGCAGAAATTTCCCGCCTCCGTTTCCTTTTTTTCCACCACAGTCTATCTCCGACCGACCCTCTTCATCACACCTCCTCTTTTTGTCCTTGGTATACGCCCTTCACAGCAGAGCATCCACGGGAGTAATTCTCTGGTGGAATAGATGGTCTGACTTCATGGAGATAGGCACGCTTTAATTTCTCTCCTATGAATAACTCCGGTAATTAAAATTGATGTATTTATTCTCTGGCCTGGGGCACGGACTGCAGTGGGTGTGCAGGTTCTCAATAGAGGCAGTGTTAATCAAAGTGGTATGAATCTCACACCTTCTGATATTGTCTCGGACAAGAATAGAAGGATCAGCCAGAAATCCCAGTCTTTTTATATCAGCATCAGAAAGTCCTCATTTCTCAGGCAATCTATTCTGCACAACTCAGTGCCTGTATAGAGTAAAGCCCCAGCACACATTCAGTACATTCTTTCATACTGCTTATGATATTCTTATAGAAAGTAAACATCATATAGCTGATCTTTCCTTATAATTCTCCCATCTGCTTTACTGTTCATCTGCTTACTTTTTTGTATAATTTTATCAGATGAAAGATATGAGTTCACAATACTACGAATGTTGTAATCTTCCACCCAGGATCCGTCAGCCATGTATACTGATTCTTACAGTCAATACTTTGATGATCTCTTAGAGTAGCATTCAGTGATGCTGCTAATTAAGTCCATGTCGGTAAATATGCTGAGTAATGGTAACACAATCTACAACATTTTTTCAATCATTTCTTTATTGTTATCCTTTTGAGTAGTTCAGGGTTGATTTTTTTGTTATTCTTAATTGCCAATGTACTGTCCATGTCTTTTTGTATTGTCTATTTTGTCTAGTTATCTGTAGAGATTGCAATATGTGTATCAAGGATTATTACGAACCGTATGACCTAGAAAAGACCAGAATGTTGGGTCATATTTATCCACAGAATCGTAAACGCCGAGTTAAGATCACATGTTGAATGTATAAAGTTATAAATTGTGCATGGAAGAACGCCACATTGGTGAATGTATGATGTATGTTTTCTACCTGAATAAAAAAATAAAATCTGGTGCCTCAAGAATCAAGGTTTACAGCAGGTAACAATGAATGGGGCTCAGGTCTCAACTGAGATTAGTTGATTTTCATGACGTAGCCCTATCACATCATTTCCTCGCACAACACTGTTATGATTTTAGCGCAACTTCAATATTGAAAAACGCTAGATTTGGTACTGATATTGTTCAATCATTAAATCTATATTCAGAAAGAAATAACTGCACAGAAAAACCTCATTCTCAACTGGAGGCATGTTCAGCCATGACTAAATCTTAATAAAAAAAATACTGAACACATTAAAGACCTTTAATAACAAAAGTTAAGAATAATATCCTATCCCAGGGATATCCAATTACTTTATTGTGAGCTGCAATACATGGGCCTACTTCCTTACTCAATATGTGATATTAAAGGCATATCGGACAATTTACCTTGAAAAGTAAATCCATTTTCACTATCCTGAGAATTTGATATGATGATCTTCAAGTGTCAAAAAACATGTATCTAGCTTAAATATTGGGGTCAACGTTTCATTTTTTATCTATAGATTTATATTATAAAAGAATATATAAATGTTCTAAAGATCGATGTAAATCCCATGTCGATTATTTTCAAACTCTCACAGAATATAGTAAGTGTGTAGTATTACACATTTGAATAATATAAAGTAAATTAGCCTACCTTACCCACTAGGTTGGGATAAATTGGACGTTGATTTTATTGATTTGGCATTAGAATATAACAGAAGTTACCAGTTTTATCTGAAAAGTGTCGATATCTAAAAATCGCTAGATGGAGCCACTGTGAATTGTAGGATATGCCTTTAAACATTCTGGACTGCATTCATCATACATTCTCCAAGCACATTCTGCACCACATACTAGCATCTTAAATATGGTAAAGGCAGCTAGAAAAGGAAAGTCAGGCAAATCCAATTGACGTAATACAATAGTAGCGTCTGGTCGTCAAGGCAACTAATGCGCCTTACGATCACGTGACCGGGAGGGGCTTCGTGATTTCTGCCACTCCGTCGCCTCAAGGAACTGCTCCGAGCTTCCCAGACTCTGTACGCCTCTTACCGGTCCTGTGTACCTGTCAGGCACATATTACCCGATTCCTCCATGTTCTCTAGGATATTTATTTATTATCCATCGTATACAAAGCCCCCATTGAAAATGTATGGGGACTCAGTAAACCACCACCCATTATATAAAACCTGTCAGATACCATAACTGTGGTATACGGATTCTAACCTGTGGTATACGGCTTCAAAACCATGGTATACGGAACAAATAGTCCCTTTTGCTATAGAGCAAAGAAATAGTCCCTATTGTTATACCCTTTAAAATGGCAATTACTGGGATTAATATATTCGAAAAGATGGATAATAAATGCAACAAACAATGATTTTATGGACAGGAAGCTCTCTAAACCACTCGCGGTTGACCTCGTAATACACGTCAACCTCTCGTGGTTTACGGCCGCCTGTCCACAAAACCATCGATTATTGTCTATATAGAACATGAGCATGCTGTACTTATATATAACGACCTGACCATGCTGTACAAGCTACAGAACGAGATGATAATTTACGGTGCTACGGAACCAGGCGTTTACGCTGAGTGCTGTGGGAACTGTAAATTATTATCCTACAACTGCTATGTGGTTCTCAAGTCTCTGTATGCCAGTCTATTATCATTTCTACTTTTTTCTGAGCAATTTTTAATTGAGGAATACTGTATGAGAATATTGTATGTACAACCGAATTCATCAATACAGCCGTTCTTCCACTCAGGCCCTAGCCCCCTACTCCTTATTCTAATGGCGGGTGTTAAGCCGAACAAGCAGTGGGTACTATTTCTGCGTAAGTCTTTGGTCTCACGATCTCCCATGCTTGAGGTGAATACGCCTACCACTTAGCCACCGCGCTTTGTCATGTACATGTCAGACACAAATTACCCGGTCCCTTCATGATCTCTTCAATATCTATATAGAACAACCTGACCATGCAAACCACACAGACGTACCCCTATCAATGTACTACAATCACGAGCAAATCTCCCATTACCTTAAATACAGAATGGAGTGCCATCTTCTAAACCTTCAGTTTCAGTTGTGGATGAGGCTGACTACCAAAGGACCTATTGTCATTTTTTAATTATTTAAATGAATTGGATTACATCAAGCCATTCTTACTGTTGTTTAACCAAAACGCACTATTACCTTGTCTATGTCACTCTAGCCCTGGAGCTTACTGAAAATAGGATGTTATATTATCCTAGTAGAAAACTCTAGGTAAAATAAAAACTTTAAAAAAAAACACAAAAAAACTTTATGTACGATAGAGCACAAGACTCAAATTACTTGGATCAACAAATTATTCCTACCCGCAGATACATGGCCGTTGTATTAGAATCGATGAAACTAAATTGTGCAGCGTATCAAAGGTCCATTGCCTTCCATGGAGCTAACAGATGGAACGGGTTGCCAGCCCTCCCTCGCAATGTACAAATATTTGAAAAAAATACTTATCAAAACCTACTAGCTGGAACAAATCGCCTACTGAAAATTTTGAATGAAAATTATAAACTATACCCAGGTATACTGGGACGTAGACTCGAAAGGTACTCATTCTGCTAACTTGTTGATGTTGTTCTCGTATGTCGTCCCATTGTTTTATCTCCTAGATATTGATAATACTTCGGTCAGGTCGGCTACTCACTGCACTCGACTATCACCTCGCCACGACCTGCCTGTCGTGCAATGAACACTAACACTACTAACTCTCGTTTAGTTTTTACTTATTATCATTAGCAGACTGTATTTGGTCTATGGTGCAGGAAAATGAAATTTATCGCTCTAGTGGGATACAGTTGTCAAATGACGTCATTTGAAAAGCGACTAATGATTATCACTGATTATCAGTGAGTTTTATGTTATTTTTATATATTGTTACGGAGTAGGATAAATTCTAAACCAAACTTGAGTTAGTCGTGTTGTTTATTGCACTCCGGCAATGCCGCGTATCACTGCACTCGGCTTCGCCTCGCGCAGTAAAAGCGACCTACCCCTCGTGCAGTGAACACTAACACTACTAACTCTCATTCAGTTTCTACTAAGTATTCCCAACCAAAGGAACATATGTAATTCAGCCGCTCTTATCATGTCTCTTTATTTCATACCTGGAAATAACTTAACTAATCAATACACCGTTAGGTGCGCTGAATGGTATCTCACGTATTGCACTTATAGAGCTGCTCACACGCTGGTCCCCTGTGCGCCCCCGGGCCATACTCTTTACCACAGCGCTTGCGCTGCAGGGATAGCAAAGGCGGCTGGCAGTTTCTTGCTGATTGAGGGCCACTGACTGACACCAGCGATAAAAGCAGAATCTATAGCGACAATAAATAGTTATGAACTCCTTAGGCCTCGCGCCTACCCCATGCGCCATTAACCCCGCCTATCGTAGGCTGAGGCGTGTCTATAGGCCTGGGAGGCTGGCGTTACCATGGGGATGGCCTGGTGTCGGTAACCAGGCCTTCTACAGGCCCTCACAGGCAAATTCTGCTTGTCAGGGACTGAGAGCAGAGCCGGGAGTTTTACAGGAAAACCCCGTGTAAGGGGCATCTCCATTTTCAGCAATAGGGGGGTCCTTAGCACGGGGTGCCCCTTACATGGGGTTTTCCCTTACACAGGGTGAAATGAAACATCTAATAAAGGGAACTGCCTTAAACAAGGTAAAATCAAACATCTAAAAGTCTTCTTCCATATAGCTGAATTCAGTCCTGTCCTCTATCTGGGCCTTAAATGAGGTACAGAACCGATGTTCACCAGGTGTGGTGGTTCCATAGGCCTTTTTCCACTGGCTGGTGTCGCACGTTATCTGCTTAGCTACGCCATGTCTGAAGCCAAACATATCCCTGGCAACGTATTCTTTAGCATTGGATCACTCAGTATATGAGTGTAATACGTTCATAAGACCCATGTATCTCATTTTCAGGGAAATAACAATGATCTCATCGTATTCTATGGTATTCCAGCTACAAATTGATGTATCATACATGCATATCACCTCAATGATACTTTAGATATACCTTAGATAACACAGGGACACCAAAACTGCATACACACTAATACACTGGCAGGTTTTGCTATAATATGCTTATCTTTTTCCAAGTTAAAACCAAGATGATTATCAACTATAAAGTTGAGACAGCTCAGACCCGATGATATAATACCCTAGTTTGCTCCAACACTTCAGTCAAAAAACAACACTCCTGTAATCACACCCACCATTCACACTTTAGGTGTGATTGCTGTGTTCCCTATACACATATGGCCGGACCTGGCAGTGTTTGTCCGAGCGGCCGCGTAACTAGACAGTGGGCCGTTAGGCGGCGTTGAACGGCAACACCTGTATTGGAGTACCTCTGATTAAACCGTCGATCATCAAGGAAGTGTGCAATTTAATACCGGTTGACGTAAAACCAGACCGGACACATCCCCTCCTACCCTGTCAGACCGAGAGGGGTCACGATTTTAGAGCAGATTAGGGCCTGGAAGACCTCCAGGTCAACTTCAGAGTACATAATTCGGCCTCGTGGAACCAGACCCTTAATACAGGAAACCAGGGGCCTGTGGAATAAACTAGGCTCGTGCATGAAGACACACGGGACACTTTCTGTGCAAACACCTCGCTGTAAACGGCCAGGGTCCGGATTTGTACGTTTACAGGAACATCGTTTTATTACTTTTCTGTAAGCCAATGAGACCAAGGGGCGATGTGGGTCAACTTTATTCAACACTTATGGACGGCTAAGTCTTAGCGGACAAACTTTAGAATTATCAAACGATAGCTATTGTACGAGGTACTTAGTAGAAACCGAACTCGAGTTCGGTTTCGTATTTATCCTACCTCTTCTATGCTTTTGTATTACTAAAAGATAAATATTGAGTCAATGACCAACAGAACTTTTTTTCATAGTAGCTGACATCCTGCTCTCTGATTGGTCAATATTGTTATTACTCTAGTGGCATAAAAAACACTTTATGTCACGGCCTGCCACATAAAATTTCCCTATGTTAAGTCTATGGCGGTTTTTTATTAGGGGTAGGATAAAGAAAGGGTCTTCATGTACGAACCTAGATTATCCTCACTTAGAGAGAGTGGGTTTTGTTCAGGGGAGAGCCATGTATGATAGATAAGAAAATATATGTATAGCCCAGCTTCGGTGGAAGAAGTATGGATAATATAACGCATTCCACCAGTCCCCTAGAGAAAGGCAAACTGAAAGTTAACGGAATTTAGTCAAAATTTTCCAGAGATTTTATAGCTTTGAACGCCTCCAAGCTACCTGTTTTTTTGTACGTGATGTCATAAGACTACATCGTGATGTGTTGTCTAAACTAGTGTGTTTAGTGCAATGTTGTAAATGTTGCCTACTGTCATATCTGTGAGGTTTATCATAAGAAGAAAAGAGGAGATTTAACGAGAATATACTATAATAGTGAAAAAGTATGCATGCAATAATGTCCACAAGGAAATGGAATTAGCACATAGAGGAAACTTTTCTATACTCGTAACTACCTGACCATGCTGTACAAGCTAAAGAAAAAAAAGATGTGAATTTACGGTTCGCACCAAGTTCCGTGTAAAATATCAATTCCCAGAGTGTGTTATAGCCTGTTCAAGGAAGGTTAGTGGCATATACACACACACATATATATATGTATCAACCTGAAATTGATAAAAGCTTACTGCAATTTGGTCTAACAATCATGTTTTAGTCTACACATACAGTTCTGTATGGTATTTTTACGTTATATAGAGAAACGTTGCGTATTTACGGTATATACATCATGGATATATAATAAATACGTATACTATGTTTTCTGGCTCCTGAGAACGATTCGCACCTGATCCCAATGTACAACTATGTAAATGACTTAACAAAATCAACCACGAAACAACCTAAATAAGATACATTTACTCTGAACCAAAGACCCCCACGTGGTAGATTCCGCTGGTCAAATAGATCCACTAATGAAAGATTCACGCCGAGGACACACCAGAGAGAAAAAAAAACTTATTTTCAGCAAACTCTTTGATGTCTTCAAGCATATAGTGGTCCTAAATCAATGAGGTTAACCTCGGCGAGGGGAATCGATATGCGAGCAGGCCTCGCCGTTATGGCAACATAAATTGTGAATTAGGTGCCAGAAAGCGTCGCCGAGTAAGGCCGTGAAGGGTTCAGCCCGCAGAGAGCCTCGCCTGAAGCTACCCCGCCAGCTGTCAGCACCGAGCCCCACCCCTCCCCGCACACCGCCGCCGTGCACCCACACCGACTGCCGTATAGGCAGAGCAGGGTTGCCACTGCCCGACTTTTGCCACTGATAAATTTGTCTGACTTTTGCCACGGATAAATTTGTTGGAAATTATTGAATGCTTTTATGGGCACCACCATGCTAATATATTGCCGACTCTGGCCACACCTACTGCCTTATATGGAGAGCCAGGTTTCCACTGCCCGACTTTTGCCACAAATAAATTTATCTGACTTTTGCCACTGATAAATTTGTCGGAAATTATTGAATGATTCTGGTGACTATGGCCAGGTTTTTGCCTTATAGGGCCACATTTTTCATTGCTTGACTTTTGCCACTGATAGATTTGTCAGAAAGTATTGAATAATTTGATCATTGAATAACTTTTGCCACAGATAAATTAATCTGACTTTTGCCACTTTTGTCGAAATATATTGAATGATTCTGGTGACTATGGCCAGGCCTACTGCCTTACAGGGAAAGCCATATTTTTTGTCACCTTTTAAATATGTTCATTTAGAAAACCTCTTCTGTTTTGTCATATTACACTGAATAGAAATTTTTTTTCTAGGATGTCATTTATCATCATATCATCTAGCACCAGCACCAGAAACAAACAAACTTATAAGGAGAGCCGGGTTTCCATTGCCTGACTTTTACCATTGATACATTAGTCGGAAATTATTGGCCAGGTTTTTGCCTTATAGGGCCACATTTTTCATTGCTTGACTTTTGCCACTGATAGATTTGTCAGAAAGTATTGAATAATTTGATCAGCACAACCATGCCCATATATTATGCCTGACTATGGCCAGGCTTACTGTCTGGCCATAGGGACAAGCCAGGTTTCCAATGCCCGACTTTTGCCATGGATAAATTTGTCGGAGATTATTCAATGATTTTACAGGCACCACCATGCCCATCTACTGCCGACTATGACCAGGTTTACTACCTTATAGGGAGAGCCAGGTTTCCATTGCCAACTTTTGCCACAGATAAATTAATCTGACTTTTGCCACTTTTGTCGAAATATATTGAATGATTCTGGTGACTAGTGCCAGGCCTACTGCCTTACAGGGAAAGCCATATTTTTTGTCACCCGACTTTTGCAATTGATAGATTTGTCCGACTTTTGCCACTGATATATTTGTCGGAAATTATTGAATGAGTTTATGGGCACCACCATGCCAATATACTGCCAACTATGGCCAGGGGGCCATCAAATAAACTACAAACAACACAAAAGTCTAAAATCTTACAATTGTCTTTGGGGTCATGGTGTTGTATAAATAATGTTTTGTAAGCAGAAGATGCTTTGATGATGAGAGTGAGCTAAAGCTTTTGATAAGAGTAACCTAAAGCTTTTAAATATGTTCATTTAGAAAACCTCTTCTGTTTTGTCATATTACACTGAATAGAAATTTTTTTTCTAGGATGTCATTTATCATCATATCATCTAGCACCAGCACCAGAAACAAACAAACTTATAAGGAGAGCCGGGTTTCCATTGCCTGACTTTTACCATTGATACATTAGTCGGAAATTATTATGTGATGGGCACCACCATGCCCATCTACTGCCAACTATGTCCAGGCTTACTGCCTTATAGGGACAGCTAGGTTGCCATTGCCCTACTTTTGCCATGGATAAATTTGTTGGAAATTACTGAATGATTCTGTGGGCACCGCTATGCCCATACATTGCCGACTATGGCCATACCTACCAACTTATAGGTAGAGCCAGGTTTCGAATGACTGACTTTCGTCACTGATGAATTTGTCTGTAATCATTGAAAGATTACCAGACTATGGCCAGGCTTACTGGCTTTCCATTGGTTTCCATTGCTTGACTTTTGTCATGGATAAATTTGTAAAAAATTATTGAATGATTTTATGGACATAGCAGTGCCGATAAAATCAGTCAATAATAATCCAGTTGATAGAGTTGCCAAGAAAATCTTTTTGTGCGAATTTTATCCAGCAAGATGGGTTTTCTCCCTTCAACTCTTTGCAAGTTAATTTGGGGAGACGTTATTCTCCCAGACATTTTTTTAAGAAGTTCTAATCTACTCAGAACCCTCCTATATGGTCTTCCCCTCCCCATCTCCCAAGGACAGATCGGTAATGGTGGGATTCAGGTTGGCCAAGAGGCTCCCCACAAATTACCCAAAAGCCGACAGTGATATGTCACGATAAATTGGTGATGATTTCTTAGGGGCCATCCATAAGGTACATATTCACTGAGCGGAGTCAGGGGTAAAACATTTCGGAAATCTTGCATATGCCCCTTCTTTGTTCTATTAGTTACAACATTGGGAGGGCAATGCGGGGGGGGGGGGTCAAACATTTCAGCAATTCTGTGTACGTACTTTATAGATGGCCGCTTATGGACTTTACAATCTCAGGTATACCTACGATGTCCAGAGTATGTATGTGGAATTGGCTGGAATTCCCTTTCCGCCATAGAGCGGCATAAAGAAACATTGAAGGAATTTAAGAACCTAACTAAACAAATTATGTTGAATACTGCTCCGCCGCTCTATCCTTAGGTTATTTCTAACTTATGGCAAAATGAGGGGTGTGTACAGTCTTTTATTACTCACCGATTACGGAGTCCCCAAAGTGACATGTATAGGGCACCTGGAATTGGCTACCCGGAGATTCTGGCATGTCAGCCGGAAAAATAGTCCTGTCCATAATAAGGTTGAATCATCATGTACTTCAAAATAAGTTTCTTGAATGTTCACTCAATGCTAATTATTTAGAAGCAATCTCAATTATCTCATTTAGCATAAGAAATCACTGTCATAACACACTTTGCATGCTAAAACCACAGGTTAATGGCGAACTATATTATTGATGTAAGTCTACACCGAATTACTGCCACGCCTGACAGTGCTGTGGTGTCTGGAAGTAAATGGCTTACAAAAACTTTTTAATTGCAATAGATTTGTTATTAATCTTGAAGGTGGGTAATAAAACAATAATGACTGGTTTTGTATACGAGTGACCATAATCTCCTCTTAGTTGAGGACGTAATCTCGCTAATCGCTCGATATTACTACGCGTCAACTACTCGGAGATTACGGCCACTCGTATACAAAACCAGTCATCATTGTGTATGTCCTTACTCAAAACTCGCTGGCTTACATTGTATATCAGCTTGTAACATAATTATGTTCTTGATTTTGATATGCGTTATCCACCCTGATTGTTTGAATAATAATTAGATGGTCTACCAAAAGTACCCTATCCAAACCTTGCTGGAAGCTGTGTTGTAGGGATCCAATGGAAACCAGCCGTCTGTATTAGGCTGACAGATACCCGCTTTGTTGATGTTTGATTGATACAAGATACCATCATTATGCATTTGGAAGGAATGTAAAATTTAGAAGATTCAATAAAGAAACGTTATAAAAAAAAAAACAGTATACAGTAGAACCCCGTGTAAGCGCACCCTCCGTTCCGGGCCAAAGTGGCCACTTACGCGGGGTGTCCGCTTACGCGAGGTTAAAATAAACATCTAATAGAGGGAACGGTTCCGAACGAAGGTGTCCGTTAACGCGGGGTGTCCGTTAACGCGGGGTGTCCGTTAACGCGGGGTGTCCGTTAACGCGGGGTGTCCGTTAACGAGGGGTGTCCGTTAACGCGGGGTGTCCGTTAACGCGGGGTGTCCGTTAACGCGGGGTGTCCGTTAGGTGTTGTTCTACTGTATACCAAATTAACCCCATAGAGAGGTGACATGACCTAAACCCCAGACAACACAAACCACCCACCTGACGAACCAGCCAAAGGACGTGCCCCTTACCCGGGAGAATCCTCCTACATGCTCCTCCCCTTCACCATCTCCCAACGACAGATCGATAATGGTGGGAGGTGTCCGGACAGGTTGGCCAAGAGGACGCCCACAAATTACCTCAAAGCCGACAGTGTTATGTTCACATAGTGAGCCGGTTCTGTGCGGGCCGGTGTCATGCGAAAAACGGTCACCCTGCGAAAAACCTGTTTTATCGCCCACTCTATACGTGCAGGCGTTTTCACACGCCCTTCCGTTCAGATTTCACGGACTATTGGCCATACTATCATTTCAATGTGATTTCAATGTAAATAAATGATCTTGAAAAGAATAGTATTTCACCATGAGAATTACATGTCGTGATATGTCGTAATATGCTTAATTTCGGCAAATTTCTCACACTCCAATCGTGGACTTTATCACTGCGCATGCTCGTGGGCGATAAAACAAGTTTTTCGCAGGGTAACCGTTTTTCGCATGACACCGGCGCGAACCCCATCTGCACGTATTAGGCTAACGACGTGCGCGCGCAGCTTCCGCCCCCTTACAAATCGGTTGCCAATGACAACCATTAGAAGCAATGCGATTGGACAAACGCCACTGCCCATTGGCGGGACAGAATAGGCGATGTCGGGGTGTGAAGGAGGGGGGAGGGAGGGAGGGGGTGGCGGGTCAGTGTGGGGATTATCATGGTGTGTGGGGGCCCGTCTACACTCTCCCAGCAGATCTTTCTAGGCTTACCTCTGCCTCAACTCACTGACATCATAAGGTGTTTCCCCGGTATCCACTAAGGACTAGGTGAACCAGCCAATTCAAAACTCTCAGATTCAAAACAAGCCATCTGTCAAAACTTAAACAACTCATATATCATGAGGAATTGTTAAATGAGTTTCACAGACAATCCCGCCGTTTCTTTTTCAGCTTAAAACCACTTTATAATGTGAATCCACATTTGATTGGACGACCCCTTCAAGTGAGCACATGTGGCAACAAAACCTTGCAACACATGAGATGCTTCCCACTGAAGAATCCTTATGACTATGTCTAATTTGACATAACAAACAACAGAAATGAGTGTATATTATTTCCCATATAAATATATGCATCTCTATTTACAAGTAAACCACAAAATACTCCCCAAAGCACTGACAGTTTAGCATATTTCAAAATCTGGCACATGGGCCATATTTTAGCTCAAACAGGCAGGTTGGGGCAGAGATGTAGAGCGCAGGATCTCTGCTAGGAGAGTGGCCCGTCTGGACGGCGGGAGGTGGGAGGAGGTGTGGCTGAGTGGAGGGGACGTGGTGAGGGGTCAAGAGTGTGAGATGGGGGTGAGGGGCGGGCACCGGGTAGGGATGGGACGTAAGTGGAGGGGATTGAATCGCCGATGGTACCTACAGGATCAAAGCCTGATCCGCTGGATGTTAACAGGTACCAGCAGTAGTCACCCCTTCTTTCCCTTATCATCGCCCACCGGAAGTGTGTTGGCTTGTGGGTAGATACAAGGAGATGGGTCAGCTGGTCACTGCGCACCACCACTGCGCAGCCGTTATGACGTCACCCCATGCTGACGACATTTTATAAAAAATGGCGGGTGACGTGAATGGGAGTGACGTACTCAGGCGTTCGGCTCTACCCTGAACTATCCAGGAATCTGAATAATAATGGAGGGAAACTTTGTTCCGGTGAGAGAAAGGCAAAGTTACGAGGTGAGGCTTAAAAGAATTACTGCCCAAGGCCTTTGCCGCGTAACCCTTACGAGTAACTTTGACTTTCTCTCTCCAGTAACTTGGTTTCCCTAATCCTATATACCTTCAAACGCAGTTTAATAAGGATAATTAGCATTATTTGCTAAGCCACCATCAAACCCAAAACCAGATCCAACCTTATGAAGTAACTAATACTCTATGTTTTCTCCCCACTGCGCTTTTCTTATTAATTTTATAACAGACGAACTGATTGGTCTAAATGTCAACCTTGGGTAGTATACGGCAACCTTACATAGTATACGGCAACCTTGGATAGTATATATAAGTTACTCCACCCCCCCCCAACGTGGTGTAAGCATAGATTGAACGGCCATAGGAATAATGGAAAGCTGTATTCTACTCAGTAGAATACGGGGTTTTCTGCCACTTTATGGGCACTATAGGAACTATTTATATAAACAATGCACGGCGCTTGCGTCGAATTTCTATATAAATGTTTATAAACAAAAAACCGTCGGGAACCACCAGGTGGCGGCACTGACCCTGTTATGTAACTGTTGCGTCATGACGCCTTATTGACTATATCCAATCAATGTACAATATGCTAATTACCTGGAGCAGACCTGGTCCCCGCACATGTTGAAGGTAATCTGTTTACAGACCGCGCCCGCTTACAGTCTGTAAGGGTCTAATAGAGCGCAGCTCCCATTTGCCAGTTCCCTCTGCCTGATGGAGGAGAGGAATATGTGATTGGCTGTTCTGATTTTAGCACCAACTCAAGGCTGAGAATACCACAATTCTGGGGAATCATTATAACTCTCCAAGCTGATTTATTTGGTACATGCCCAGTAAAAGCTATTCTAGCACTGCACGAAAACCACCAGTTTATTCATGTATACGCCATCGCGGAGGTGTATGTATCGGCTGTATATAGCCTTGTTGTCACATGTATACGCCTCTATTTCACACCTACGTATGAGGCGTATACAAGACTGTTTCCTTCTGAATACGGTCGCGACTTGGCTGTATTTCACACCTGGCGTATATGAGAGGAAATATCCTCTGCCCCACGTGTATGTACGCCGGGCGTATATATGTCAGGTAGAAAATAAAAAAGAAAGTCCTCCACCCCCAGCCCCCACTGCTGCCGTGAATTATCAGTGTGTTGTTTTAGCACTTTTGGCATGGTGTGGGAGTGGAGGCTGTTGCTGGAGGTGCTCTGTCTTCACACATTACCTGAGTTTTGTCTCTGGGCGGGCGGGAGCATATAGGTGTCAAAGCGGTGGGTGTCAATGCGGCAGGTGTCAAAGCGGCGTCGGCCGCAGATGTGTGGTGGCACTTGGGGTGGTAGGTTGTTACCTGACCAGCCCTTGTGTTATATATACAGTACCCAAAGTATGACTTCAGAAGAGTGGTGTTTGGAAAAACTTTAGAAACGTAAAAAACGTTTTAAAAAAACAAAAAATGCTTGGTTTATTATATGTGTTTAATGGAAAGACAATAGATGGGGTTTTAGAACAATTTTATAATCAAAATTGATAATATAACATTGGATTTTCCATATACCAAGGACTTAATGATTAATAGTAAATGAAATATGCTACCAGTGGTGTCCCCATGTGGCAGACATCGGAACTATTCGATAGAGGCGTAAATACAACAGAATCAGGCGTCTATATGACGTATATATGACCGCACCATGGACACGTATATACGCCAATAGATAGGGCGTCTACACAAGGGGAATAGGACGACCTTGTATACGCAAAAGCATACCCATATATACGCCGGGTGCATTCGTATATAAAGCGGTTAGTTTCGTGCAGTGTAGGACCTATGGTTGAAGAGCAACACACTGGTTACTGGCAAATCACTCAGGGTAGCTGAGTACCAGCAGAGGCAGGAATCCCTGACTCAAAATAGCAACCCATAACAGTCTTAGTTTGAGCCTGTGGGCCCTGGCCCTGGCGACAACAGACTGTACTAGAGTCTAATGTTAAAGGGGGTTAAGACCCTACTACCCGCGTGCAGGGACACACCTGAACTCCAGGGTGTGACTCACTCAATAAACGCCGTCTTTACTCAGACTGGGCAACTTCCACTCACCTTCTACTCATTTCGGGATATTCCTACTACCACAAAGTGTCTTGGGCCGACGGTACTAAGCTCCATTAAACATCTGCCCGAGGGCAACCGTAGGACCCTGCTTATTAATGTGTTTTTCTTCAAAGTACGCACAGCCAGTATATAGATACACCTGCCTATGTGTAGCGCAGATAGAGACTCCTACAGCTCAGTGTTAAAGGGTGCCTCGGCCACCATGACAGGTTCTCTCTATCTCAAAGAGGGAGGCTGGTGGGCAGATGGACAGAGACGCAGGCAGATGGGGAGGTACGCAGGTAAGTGAGAGGGTAGGGAGGCAAACAGGGAGGCATACAGTCAGGCAAAGAGGCAAATAGGGAGGTAAGGAGGCAGAAAGGAAGGTAAGGAGGCGGACAGTGAGGCAGGCAGGCAGGCAGGCAGACAGGCAGACAGGCAGGCAGGCAGGCAGGCAGGCAGGCAGGCAGGCAGGCAGGCAGGCAGGCAGGTAGAAAGAGGGATAGAAAGGCAGATAGGGAGGGAGGGAGGCAGACATAGATGTAGATGGGTAAACAGAGAGGGAGAGAGGCAGATAAAGAGGCAGGAAGAGAGGCAGATAGAGAGACAGGGAGACAGGGAGGTTGAGAAGCAGATGGGTAGGCAGACAGAGAGTTAGAGAGGTAGGGAGGTAGACAGGGAGACAGACAGGGAGGCCTAAAGGCTGGGTAGCAGACAGGAGGATAGAGAGGCAGACATGGATGTAAGGGGACAGATATAGAGGAAGGGAAGCCAACAGAGTCGTAGGAAGACAAATAGGGCTTGATGGGTGTTAGGGGAAGTCTCCATGTCCCAATGTAGTTTAATCTCTTAAAGATGCCCAGAATCAAAGACTCGCGCACGTCTATAGCAATGCCCGAATACCCGGGCCACTTTCCCAGGTCCCAGCCTCTGGTATGCGTAATCTGCCACCATTCACAGGCAGTAAATGCCTTCACCGTTTTTAGTGTGCAGGGTTAAATAGACAGGGTCTTTATTGGAGGCCGAGTCAGACACACAATCGACAGCCATCTGACCGATCTATTGATTTACGAAGGCAATATGCAGTAATGGGCGGCGCGGGCAGGCAGGGCGCCATTTCACTGCCGGCACGGTCATGAATATTGCATCTTATAAAAGGCTTAAAGAAATCTGATAACGGTTTGCGCTGGATAACGGCTGACACCGGGATCATGTCCCCGGTCGTTGGATGTCGAGATATGCGCTTAAAGGGAGACGCTTAAATCAAAGCTGCTACTCTGTCTCTGGTCGCTCAGGGGCCACACGCTGCATGGGTTAACCCTTTAAAGACAAATGGTTGTAGTTGGGCGATTTCTAGATTCTATTGATTTTTGCAAATCACTCTGGATGATATAAGTTCCATATATCAGCAAATAGAAAATGCAAAAACATGGCATGTCACCATGCTAACTTCTATGGGAGGGCCATCTGAAAATGTAAGTACTTAACTATTGGTGTCTATGGGAAAATGCAATATTTTGACTTTGTTGCTAAACGACACTGATGTTCTATTGCTTTCTTCAAATAATTCTGGATTATGATAGTTGGGAACATGTACAAATGAGATATGTGAAAAAAATACTATGTCACCATGCTAATTTCTATGGGAAGGCCATCTGAAGAAGGTAAGTGCTTATCTATTTATGTCTATGGGAAACTGCTATATTTTCATGAAACCAGATGGCAGCACCAGTGTAGACACAGAAGGCAGTGCGATACCTACCCGCATTTGTCTTTAAAGGCATATCTTACAATTCACAATGACGCCATCTGGTGATTTTTAAATAATGTCAATGATCGGTCAAAACTGATTTCTTTCAGATTCATTCTAATTCCGAATGAATAAATTTAGCGTCTTGTCCAGTCTTATTGAATCTTATAAGGTAAAAGAGGCTAATTTTCATTTGCTTGGTGTTTTTAGGAAATGTACTGAAAAAAATATTGGAATATTACGTGATAACTATTCTGTATGCCAGTAGTGGCATATAAAACTCCGTATGCCAGTCAGCGTGGCATACAGAAACTCAATGTTAAGCCTATGGGATTTTATATTAGGGGTAGGATAATAACTTTCACCCTTTCCCTGCAGCACCCAATTCCCAACACAGCATCGAACCACAGTCAGTGAGTCAAGTAGCACCCTCCTACCACAGACACCTTAAACCTAGAACCAGCAATATCATGTGGTTTTAGTTTTGTACCATGGTAACCAATCGTATGTTGTTATTCTAAATTAAAGTCATATATGCCCCTTCTAGTTTGTCTATGCTGTAAAACACAAACAATTATTTCTTTTTGATTTTATCAATATCAAATTTTGTAAATAATCATCCACGATGAGCAAAAACAAATGTTTAATGGCGTGAATGAGACCCGATAAAAACTATATCTGTTTTACACTAGCAAAAGCCACTTTGTAAACTGAAAATAAGAATGTGAATTTATGTGAATGTGAATAAATGTGAAAATGAGAATGTGGATTCCAATGGAAGCTATGTATAAAAACAGGGGAGTGGAATTATTCTAGACACAACCAATTGTTTCTTCATTTCTCTGCACTTCCCAAGGGACTATTTTCCTAATCACACTCAGCTTATCCCGCTGGGATTACTACGCCCGGAAAACCTTCCGCGAGTGCTGACGTGAGCAAATAGTCGGTAAGATAAAGTAAATCTCAAGACATTTTTTTCCCAGGAACTGAGGACCTCAGCTATTTTCCCATTCACGTTTCCATTGACAGAGCCAAGGCATGCAACTGAATCAATATCTATCATATTCCAATGATGTGTCCTGAATAGTGTTGCTCAGAACGAGTATAAGAGTGTCTGGTCTGAGGCTTTAGTGGGGCGTCCACCAAGCACGACAAGGCTACAACAATGGCTTCCCGACAAGGTCCACGATTGGCCTACGATTGAAAGCCTTGTCGTGGTTGGTGGACCCCAGTTCCCGACAAGAATCTACGACAAGGCCACGACAAGGCCACGATTGGAAGCTTGTCGGGAGCCTTCCGACAAGGCAACGACAACAACGAACATGTTCGATTTTTCCCACGACTGGGCCCTTGTCGTGGAGTGTCATGGTGTGTCGGGAGCGTGTCGCAGAAGTCTACTATAGGAAATATTGGTGGAACGTTCTTTTCAGCGCATTTGTAGCCTTGTCGTGGTTGGTGGATGCCTGCCTTAAATCTTAGCCTGGTATAAACGTCTATAGGCTTAACATTAGGAACTCATTCTCAACAGGCATGTGAGTACAGTTACTCATACTCAATAGGTGATAAACAGATTAAGAAAGAAACTGATGAGTGTTTGGTCTGTGTCCTCGTTCGCCATCGAGTTTGGAATGCGCAGTAATAGGAACGAGGCGATAGCCGAGTGAATATTCTGAAGCACTTTCAAAGGAATTGAGGTAAACCATATTTTTCAAAACATTTCCCTCATAAATCGAGGAAACTAAATACACAATATTACCATGATTCGATCTGAGTGGCCGTATTCTCCGCGTAGCTGGCGAGTATTACGTAGTGTCAACTACAAGGAGAATACGGCCACACAGATCGAAATCATGGTAATGTTGTATTTATCACTCACCTTTCGAGTAATTATCAGGGAAAAAAATATCGTATATTATCAGAAATTCGACCCTAGCGCCGTGCTTTGTTTATATGAATTAGTTCCTATAATGCCCGTCAGGTAGCCCAAAAAGCCGTATTCTCCTAGGAGATTCCGGAGGTCCGTATTCTACTCAGTAGCGATCTGTAAGCTCCATAAGCTTAGCATGGAGACTCTGTACTAGGTGGGTAATAAATGCTATTTCACACCCCTAAATGTCTATAAAATATCTCACCATAAAATCTGTCATTAATAGATAAATGAATTTTGATTCCCCTCAAAATTCCGCTGCCATCAGCTGGGTAGACTCACGTGTAGTGATGCCATCTCGATACCAGCCTGGCATCTATGTTCAACTCACAGTGAAATTAATATCTATTCATGCTGGGAGCGGCTCGGGACTGCCCTGAGGGGAGCACCGACAGGCAGCGGCTCAAAGCCTGCACACACTGAGTTATTGCTGCAGAAATAGCAGCAGGGTGGCGACTAATAGATGAGCAGCTCGCTGTGTCTCTGTGATGTCAGCGGCCAGAGATTACAGTGGCCATATATATGACAGTGGCCATAGATGGTAGTGGCCATATATGACAATGGCCATATATGACGATGGCCATAGATGGTAGTGGCCATAGATGGTAATGGCCATAGATGGTAATGGCCATAGATGGTAATGGCCATAGATGGCAGTGGCCATAGATGGCAATGATCTTCGATGGCAGTGGCCAAATACGGCAGCAGCCATAGATGGCAGCGGCCATAGATGGCAGCGGCCATAGATGGCAGCGGCCATAGATGGCAGCAGCCATAGATGGCAATTATTTTAGATGTCATGGCCATATATGGCAGCAGCCATAGATGGCAGTGGCCATTGTTGGTGGTGGCCATTGATGATAATGGTCTTAGATACAATAGTCATAGGTGACAGCGGCCATATATGAAGGGATATAAACCACGGCAGCCATTGATGTCAACAGTTATAGATAGAAGTGAGTGGCCATGGATTGCTGTAGTCATAAATGGCAGGGGCCATATATGTTAGTGGCCATAGATGTAGGGGCCAGATATGACAGTATCCATAGATTGCAGTAGCCATTAATGTCAGTGGACATAGATGGTGGTGACCATAGGTTGCAGTGACCATGGATTGAAGCACAAATTCATTCTGTGGCAATAGTCTATTATAGATTGCCGCACCTGAGGATGTCACTGGCCATAAATTGCAATGCTTGCAGATGCCAGAGATCACAGATTGCAGCAGCTGCGGATAACAGGGGGCCATAGATGTCAGTGTCCATAGATTGTAGTGGCCATGAATGGCATGACACATACATTGAGGGAGTAGCAAAGATATGTGATGAATAAATACTCAATATTAACTGGTTTCAGATACAAGCGGCAGTAATCTCCAAGGACGAGACAGTAGTAATCTCCGAGCGATAGCGAGGTGATTACGTAGAGTCTCGTCCGAGGAGATTTCAGTTGCTTTTATCTAAAACCATTTTATATGTATTTATCAACCACCCTTACTCGCTAAAGATTTCAGAATCCTTCCATTTACAGATTTTAAATTTGATCAATGCGCCTCCTATTGTAAGTAAAAATATACAGCTTTAGTTTATAAATTGCCCGCGAGGAGGTAGTTAGTTTGAATCAGTTCGCCATGTTGGTTTTACATGGTCATCGGAGGATAAAGTTTACACTAAAATACGGAATAAAACAAGGTTGAAAACTGTAATCTGACAGATTATGGAGTTTCAGCGACACTGCCACAGATTAACTCACTGAACTTGAACTATTCTGTAGTTCACATTGATTGTGACGTTGTGTGATTGTCTGCTCCTGTCACTGCATGTATTAGTTAGTGTTTCGCCCGCTAGAGGCCCGATGACGTTTTGGGAACTATTTCCAGTAATCTCCTGATTTAAGAATCAGGAGGTTACGGCCCTAAGTAATCTCCTGGTTACAGATTACTCACACCCAATACTATTCCTATGGAGACTCCGATTTCGGTTGTTGATAACAATTAAGTAGCAATTATCTTACTTACAGATTGGAGAGTACCTCAAGACAGGATCATCCATAACGAAGGAGACTTACCTGTAAAGAAAAAAGACATTATATTAAGTATAAAGATGAGAGGGACCACACACGTGAATATTTTAAACATATTATCATCATTATTTCTAATACTTATTTCTACGACGCACAGAAAAGGGTCTTCATGTACGATCCTAGATAATTAAACCGGCCCCTGAAACACAATGTCTCAGAAGAGTGGTCAGCTGACCATGACCATTCACTACAGACTGAAACACCTCAGAACTTCACCCATTTGGACCCTCCAATGGCAGTTTTAGCTGGTGGCCAAGTGGGTTACTATAGGGGAAGCCTAGGGTCAGAGCTTGTATCCCATCTCGTTTGAATCGCGTAATAATTCACAAGGCAAATCTGCATGAATTACTACGTGATTCAAATGAGATCGAATCAGCTCTGACCGTAAAACTTGAATAGGTTTCTGAATTTATCTCACCCTTCACATTGACTAATTGGCTTACCTTTGTGACATAATACCCCATTCGACATTTTTCCTGAATACTCCATGGGCGTTGGATAGAAGTTCCCAATGTTTAGTCTATGGGGAAAATACCAGGGGTGAGATAAAGCAAATGACCCAGAAACCAGTGTGGTGCCAAAAACAGTTACCCTGCCAAAAAAGGTAATTATCGCCCACTCTACACACGTATCTGTGTACACGTTCTTCCGTTCAGATATCACGGACTATTAGACGTACTATTTTGATATGATTTTAATGTAAATAAATGAAAAGAATAGTATTTAGACATGCGAATTACATGTCGTGATATGCTTAATTTCGGCAAATTGTTCACTCGCCAATCCTGGACTTCACCACTGCGCATGTTCGCGCATGCGCACAAGATACTAGTGGGCGATAATTACCATTTTTGGCACTACACCTGATAAAACCCAAACCTTTTACTTTTGAGTTCTTTGCTAGTTCCACACTCATTCATCCGTGGTGAGCGGCGGATTGGTTGTGAGTCGCTCATGTCCGAGCTGCTCATTCTGGTGGTTATTCCACTGAGGACGCGGCTTTCTCCGCCCTGTAACTGGAGGAAACACTCGGTCTACACACACCAGCCCCACTTCGTGAATTAAACGTCAGACCCGCTTGATTCGATCTCACAGACTGAGGTGACACCCGTCGCCGGCCGTTCAGGTCTCCGCTGAGTTAGTCCCTGAGGGATCAGATTGTAAGTACAGACGTGATGGGCTTAGCGGCGTCTGACTGTGAGCGGGGGTCTGTTTAACCAGTCAGGACGGATGGAAACTGGAGGCACTCCCAGTGTAGACCAGATGATGCCTTGAGGCATTCCCCGGTGTAGACTGGATAATACCTCGAGGCACTCCTCAGTGTAGACTGGATGATGCCTTGAGGCATTCCCTGGTGTAGACCAGATAATGCCTTGAGGCATTTCACAGTGTAGACAAAATGATGCCTTACGGCATTCCCCATTGAAGACTGGATAATACCTTGAGGCATTCCCCAGTATAGACCAGATGATGCCTCGAGGTATTCCCCAGTGTAGACCAGAAAATGCCTTGAGGCATTCCTCAGTGTAGACTGGATAATACCTTGAGGCATCCCCCAGTGTAGACCTGATAATACCTTGAGGCATTCCGCAGTGTAGACCCAATAATGCCTTGAGGCATTCCGCAGTGTAGACTGGATAATACCTTGAGGCATTCCCCAGTGTAGACCCAATAATGCCTTGAGGCATTCCCCAGTGTAGACCCAATAATGCCTTGAGGCATTCCCCAGTGTAGACCAAATAATGCCTTGAGGCATCCCCCAGTGTAGACCCAATAATGCCTTGAGGCATCCCTCAGTGTATGCCAAATAATGCCTTGAGGCATTCCCCAGTGTAGACCAAATAATGCCTTGAGGCATTCCCCAGTGTAGACCCAATAATGCCTTGAGGCATTCCCCAGTGTAGACCTGATAATGCTATACACATAATGCAACAAACCCTGCCGAGTCGAGGATTCACTGAGAAGTCACAGCTCAGCGAAAAGTAGAATGTAGAGGACGATTCTCATTCCAGTTTATCAATTGTTTCCGAAACAATAAATACAAACTTACTGTCATATCAACTTCTACGATTGTTGATATTCTCTAATTCAATCGTCTTTTATTATGATATTAAATTGAGAGTCTTGGAAAAGAAGCCAGTTTATGTTGTGAAGGGAAAAACACCCACAATGCCATAATTTACTGTTAACACATTTTATTTGGATTAACTCTTCATATTGATAATTAAATGTAATAATCTTGGATCCAATTACGGAATATTAAGATAGATAATTTTGATATATCTATTTTCTGGTATAATGACCTGATATCTCAAATATAAGTACAATTAGATATAAACAAAGAATAAACAAATAAATAAGACAAACAAGTATCATCTAGGTACATTTTGTTTTAGACATCTCAAAATTCTGGGTTGCGTCGCGATAAAAATTTTGATTTATATTTATAATGATCAGAAGTGTCGGGAGGATTTATATCTCAATTAACATCCTATTTCCCATTCAATGCAAGCCCACAAAAAGCAGGTAGAAGCAGGTGCAGGGAGTTACTAATTACCCATTAAATTATCGAGTTGTCAAGTAATGATCTTCCTTCACCAATTTCCATCAGTTTCTTCTCGCCTTGACATTAATCTTTAATTACGCTGATACCAACCTGATTCCCGTCACGTTTATAATAACGGAAGTGGTGCCTGAGTGCTGTTTACATCCCGGAAAGGCAGGAGCACCAAACATCAACTTATTTAACTGTTTCCGGTAAGTGATGTTCATTTTGTGCCGCAGTCATTTGGAGATAGGACGTGAAGTGTCCAGAGTGTTTTATCATTAGTTGTAGCGCTTGTCACATTTCCGGTGTTAATCTTACTGTGCACAACATCCACATGTGTTCATGGCCGTTGAAGTCATTTACCAGAAGTAGTGTATGTGTAAGCGGTAACTCCTCCAGTTCTCTGTTCACGGTAACTTGCTAAGATATTTACTATCCTGATAGGTATAATACCAGGAACTGTATTACTTAGACATTACTATATACCCATGCCGTATATATATACTGTAAATACGCACCGTTTCGGCATATGACGTAAAGATACTGTACGGACAACTGGTCCGTACACTAAAATACGGACCACCTTGCCATACACGTTTATTAACATATCCGTTGTTAAAAATTAGATTAATGATTTTTTTTTAAATTTCGGGCATATAGTAAATATATAACGTACAACCATGCTTCTACAAGTCACAGAACTCGATGATAATTTACCGTTTGTACGGAACTCGGCATAAATGCCTTGGTCTGTACAAACCGTAAATTACCATCTCGTTCTGTGAATTGTACAGCATGGTCAGGACGTTCTATATAATTACTTATGCTAAGCATAGCCATTTATAAAGTAGATATTTATATAGAACATCCTGACCATGCTGTACAAGGTACAAAACGAGATGAATTATTATAGAGTTTTGTGGCTTGTACAAGCATGGTAGGTCGTTCTATATTTACTATATACCCGAAATTTTATTTAATTTCATTTGGCTTAACAGACAATATTTTGATAAACGTGTATGGGAAGGTGGTTCATACAGTATTTTTATGTTACATGGCGAAACGGTGTGTATTTACAGTATATATTCATGGGATTGTACATTCTGAGAAAATCTGACCCATATACGGCATGGGAATATAATAAATATTTGTATCATGATATGTCGTGTTACAGCGGAATCTACTACCTGTACATGATTCATATGTTTTTCTTTTATGAAAGATTGGCCAATTTGAGGCCATCAGTATTACATAAAAGAAGGTGAGATTCTTATGCAAAACCCTCCAGGTTGGGAGGTTCGATTGTACGGGCTCACAGCCGAAAATCATCCCAACGAAAATAAAGAAAACTTTAAAAAGATTCCCATAAAATTAAGGGCCCACACTAAAAGGCATCCCATAATCATAAAACGCAAAGCATTTTGTTCCCGAACCTATTTACTGGCCACTAACTACCATAATTTAAAGATTTTTAATAAGACGAATGTAGAAAGAAATTATCATCAACATCTGGCGTCTCTTAAGGCATAAAAGTAAACGATTAACCAACACACAGACTAAAGCGGGATTCACACGATGGGATTCATGTACCTCACAGGATGTTTGCCTGAGACAAATCCTGCTGAGATTCAGTACTCGAACACAATCTCTTCGTCTAAATTGTAGGGTTCTTTTTCCCTGAGACATGTTTTTTCCAATGCAATTGTTGGCAACATTTACCCCTAAAAAGGAACAGAATCTCATGAGATTTTGAACCCTGTGAGGTACATGAATCCCACCGTGTGAATTCCACTTAACAAGGAACAGAATCTCATGAGATTTTGAACCCTGTGAGGTACATGAATCCCACCTTGAAAATTCTACTTAACAAGGAACAGAATCTCATGAGATTTTGAACCCTGTGAGGTACATGAATCCCACCGTATGAATCCTGCTTAAGGGTTGGTTGACGGTGTTTTCATACCGTAGCAACAGCCAGGGACACATCACAGTGAGATTAAATCTATGAGATGAGGATGACAGACACACAGGAAACACAGTGGTACTGTTGAACCTTGGACCGACAGTGGCGCTATCTTACAATTTACTGTTCGATGATGGCTGAACTAGCAATCACCCTGTGGCCTATAGCATTAAACACCATCGGTGGGTAGTTCAATAGCACATTACCAGAAAGCAGGATCTGGGGTTCAAGGCTCAACAGTACCACTGTGTTTCCTGTGTGTCTGTCATCCCCATCTCATAGATTCAATCTCGCTGGGATGTGTCTGTATTCTATCACCACTATCCTACAATTTCCTGGTGGATGATGGCAGAACTAGCTATCACTCTGTGCCCTATAGTAACAGTACGTCATTAGGCCGGCGAACTGTGGCTCATGGCATACAGGCTGGCGGATGATGGCAGAACTAGCAATCACTCTGTGCCCTATACGGCATATAGCCTATGATCTATGGGCGCCGCCATGACGCCCCCCCCCCCCCCCGAGTTGGTGTTCTTCACTAATGGAGGTGAAAAAATAGGTGTTCTTCACTAATGGAGGTGGAAAAGAAGTGAGTGATAATGGGGAAGTGTAACAACTCTAGCTTTGCCCACATAAGTATATAAAGTGTTCCATGTGGAAAATACCATGTCTTGGGTTTAGTTATAAAGTCATCTTGCTCTGGGATGGGTGTAGAGAGTTAAAGGAACCATGGTAAAACATTGAAAGGCAGTTGAATTACGTAAGAACAACGAGCTAGAATAAAGGTCTTGTCCCCCGACCACCTATTGACTGCTTCATGAATTAACAATCACTCTGTGCCCTATAATAACGGTACGTCATTAGGCCGGCGGACCGGGGCCCATGGCGTACAGGCTGGTGGATGATGGCAGAACTAGCAATCACTCTGTGCCCTATAGTAACGGTACGTCATTAGGCCGGCGAACTGGGGCCCATGGCGTACAGGCTGGTGGATGATGGCAGAACTAGCAATCACTCTGTGCCCTATAGTAACGGTACGTCATTAGGCCGGCGAACTGAGGCTCATGGCGTACAGGCTGGTGGATGATGGCAGAACTAGCAATCACTCTGTGCCCTATAGTAACGGTACGTCATTAGGCCGGCGGACCGGGGCCCATGGCGTACAGGCTGGCGGATGATGGGAGAACTAGCAACCACTCTGTGCCCTATAGTAACGGTACGTCATTAGCCAAGTGAACCGGGGCTCATGGCGTACTCGACTCATCGTCTTTGGTGTGGCCTCTTCCCGTCAAATCGGCTCAGAGCAGTCCCGACTCGCCGCGTGATGAAGTCCGCAGCACATGGAGCTCAACGTCCAGCACGGCGGGCAGGGAGGGTGAGAGGGTGGAGGAGGGGCCGGCCTGCAGGCCCTGTACAGGGTAAAGACCGTTATCGTCCAGCTGATACGGAGTGTCCAGGGAAAACACATGGGCAGCGTGTATCTACATACCCGGAGCATACGGATATATGCACCTAATACAAAGTGCTCATGGAAAACACAGGGAGTGTGTATCAACATAGCCAGAGCATACAGATATATCAAGCTAATACAAAGTGTCCATAGAAAACACATAGGGAGTGTGTACCTACATACCCGGAGCATACAGATATATGCACCTAATACAAAGTGTCCATAGAAAACACATAGGGAGTGTGTATGGACATACCCGGAGCATACAGATATATCCACCTAATACAAAGTGTCCACAGAAAACACATAGGGAGTGCGTATCTGCATACCTGGAGCATACGGATATATCCACCCAAAACATAGTGTGCAAAGAAAACACATACAGAGTACGTATCTACATATTATTTACACACTGAACGATTTCGGAACATGATTATTGCTTTCTCGGCGACTAAGGACCAGTACTTTGTCTCAGGCGAGGCATCGTAACGGTGTCGGCCAGTGTCGTCAGTCAGTGTGGCACCCCCTTCAGTAATTTGCCTAAGATGTGACCCCTCCCCCTTATGGAAATATCGATACTACGGCATTGAAGCCGTATACCATAGATTTAAATCCGTATACCACACTTATGATATCTGGCATGTTTTATATAATGGGTCGTGGTTTACTTAGTCCACACACATACGATAGATAATAAAGCACAGTCAATCATATTTTTGACCCTCCAACAGAATTAAACCATATCCAGGTTTAGGTTTGTATCCACTGGGAACGTTAGAGTGTATTACTCAGAAGAACGTCTGTAATTGGACGGAGATCTTCTTACCAGGAGACGCCGGCCTCGGGGTGTGTGCACTGAAATGCTTCAATTATCGCTCACGATGACTCTCTTATGACGTCAGTAATAATCTAATCATACATCCGGGTTTCTAGGTCAAGTGACGTAAGACGATTGGCCTTCTCTCTTAGATTTAGACTCTAGTACAGTCTGTTGTCGCCAGGGCACACAGGCTCAAACTAAGACTGTTAGGGGATGCCATTTTGAGTCAGGAATTCCTGCCTCCGCTGGTGCTAAGCTGGACTGAGGGATTTACCAGTAATCAGTGTATTACTCTTCAGGCATAGGTTCTAAAATTAGAACGACCAATCACGAAATTCCTTTCTCCCATCAGGCAGAGGGAACTGGAAAATGGTAGCCTTGCTCTGTTAGACCCTTACGGACCGTAATACTTAGGCGGCTCGGTCTGTAAACGGACTATCTTAGATTCCCACTCGGAGACTTGTCAATGGGAGATTTGGCACCCATCCCTACACACACACACACCCCTCAGTTACCATCCTCTCCATATCTGGAGCCAGCCAAATCCACATTTAACCAAACCAGAGCTAACGTAGCTGTATGGAGTTGTCCCCCGGCATTAACTGCCATATAAGGAATAGAGTAGACCCAGTAGCCAATGACTGCATTCGGAGCAAACCACGACCTTCACCCTGACCTCCTTACGCTAGAAAATATCATGTAAGGAGGTCAGGGTCAAGGTCGGGGTTTGCTGCGAATGCAGTCATTGGCTACTGGGTCTACTCTATTCCTTATATGGACTTAGTGTAATGGGACAACTCCATGGTGGGAGGGTGTTAATAGCGCCTTGGGACGGTTCTACAGTCTATAGTTGACCTAAGATCTAGTGGGCCACAACCACCCTCGTAGTGTAGACTCTAGTACAGTCTGTTATCACCAGGGCCAGGGCACACAGGTTCAAACTAAGACTGTTATGCCTGCCATTGTGAGGCATGAATTCATGCCTCTGCTGGTACTCAGCTACTCTGAGTGATTTGCCAGTAACCAGTGTGTTACTCTTCAAGCATAGGTCCTAGAGTATCTTTTAATGGGCATGTACCAAATAGATCAGCTTGGAGAGTTATAACTCTCACACTCTCCCAGCAGAGATCTTGTGCTCTACTTCCTGTGGCCGCTTTAAATATCTATAACCTGCCTGTTTGGGCTCAAATCTGGCCCATACGCCAGTTTTATTTTTAAATCCTAAATTCTGAGGGCTTTTTGGGGTATTTTGTGTTCCACTTGTAAATAAAGATGAACTTATTCATATGGTAAATAAAGTACTCTCATTTCTGTTATTTATTTCAAACCAGACACAGTCTCTAAGATTACTTTCTACAGTGGAAAGCACCTCATGTGTTGCAGGGCTTTGTTTTGTCAACAATGCCATGTGCTCCCCTGAAGGGTAGTCTAATCAACTGTGGATTCCCATTATAAAATGGTTTAAGTATGAAAAGGAAACAACCGGATTGTCTGTGAAACTCCCTTAATAATTCGCATATTTCCATACTCATGATATGTGAGTTGTTTGACTTGTATGACTCATTGGATACCCAGGGAACAGGCTTTGGGTTGGGGCAGAGACTAAGCCAGCGCTAGCGCCGCGAAAGGTCTGGGGGGAGAGTGTAAAGGTAGTGAAGCTTTGGGGGCCAGTGTACACCGGACCGAGGTGTTTCGCCTGCTTCCAGAATTGCCTCTTCTGCGGCAGTCGGCCGTTCTTCAGGTAATCTAGACTGGTAATTGTTTGGGAGTGGCGTAAATTGGCGCGGAAAGCCGAGGTGTTTTGCATACTTAGGTGGATCTCCACACACACCCCACGTGTGACGTCTCCTCCAGTGAGAGGCCTGCCCGGATCGGTCCGCCCTGCAGTGTAAACCTCCCTAACTGGAGAGGCCTCCAGGGACGTGGGATGCAGCACTACTTCATGGAAAACACATTAGGGACGGGTTGGTTTGTGTAGCTTAACGTCCAACACATTTACACATTTACCCACGTTTGTTTTTTACTTTTGTTTGGTTACTTTAACATCCAATACGTTCCTTTAGACTTACTTTGGGTTTGAGTAAATCTATGAGGTGAATTTAAGTAGAACTCTCCTCCTTAAGCATTTCTTTCACTTCCCCCACCACATAGACATGGTATGAGAAGGACTGGCCTTTGTTATAGCAGTAAATCTACCACTGCTGGGGATGAAGGAGAAAGTTGGCTGTACACCACACCACATAGACATGGTATGAGAAGGACTGGTCTTTGATAAAGCAGTAAATCTTGCACTGCTGGGGGTGACGGAGAAAAGTGGCTAAAATTGGAATTAAACCCACAAAGGCCAACAATCTTGGGATTGTGAGTACAGTCTACCACTGAACTAACTTCACACCCCGGTCATTTTAGTTATGCTTGCATGCGCGAATATCCGGCCTGCACCACATGGGAGGCAAGGCGACCAAGAGGGTGAACAGATTAATCATTACCTTCCACCTTCTCGGATAGATTAAACCCAGGAATTACCAAATAGGGACTAGATGTATATCATTCGCTCTAGAGCACAATGGGAGTACTTTCTTGTATACAATGGCTTTCAGGCCGTATAGAATTTATTTGAATCTGTATACAATGGTTATGGTATCTGACAATTCCAAACAATGGGTGATAGTTCTTATAGTTCCCACACCACATAGACACGGTATGAGAAGGACTGGCCTTTGACATAACTACCACTGCTGGGTATAAAGGAGAAAAGTGGCTGCAGTTGGACTCGAACCCACAAAGTCCTACATCCTTGGGTTTACAAGTCTGAGGAGCCCGTTTAATAATCTATGATCGTACATGAAGACCCTTTTCTATACCTCGTACAAGGGTTATCGTTTAACAATATTTGAGTCTGTTTGCTAAGATATTATTGTATAACTATGCACAAAGTCAGAGTAAATACATACTGCTCCTGGGGGTATAGTAATTGTACACAGATTGCACTCTATGTTGTGAAACGTTGTACTGGTTACCTTGGATAGTGACAGACTGCACGCTTTGGGTGACAGACTGCATCCTTTGAGTGACAGAATGCACGCTTTGAAGAAATAACGCAATCTCATTGGTCAAGAGGCCGACAACAGAATTCTAGGCGCAAGATTCAATAATGGCGGATCCCTTCACTTCGCGAGTTCTGTGGCATCGTACAGAAACCACGGAACGAGTTAGTGTGTACATTTACCAAACATCGAGGTAGAAAACGGGTACGAATTACGTGATACACGTTAGATAGCTTAGATATGCGAGATCGATCGATACAAACACAGACACTCCCCGTGCCGGCTCGTTCAGAACGAATTTCTCCGAAACAACTCATAAATCTACCCCGTACTGTCACCATAACTATGGTTTCACATATTATTAGCCATCCATAATGTAGTTCATAAGTGTTGAATAAAGTTGACCCACAACGGTACAACTATTATTTATACTGCACCCCTAGTATCTGACAGTTTTTCAAACTATGGATAGTGGTTTACTGAGTCCCCATACATTTTAAAGGGGGACTTTCTATACGATGGATAATAAAAAGAACAAGACCCATGCCCTTCCAAGGAATCCCACACAAGGGGTGATGCAGGGTCAAGGGTAGAAGGACAGAGTTGGGATCCTATCTGGGCATCCCAGGAAACACCCAGAACTAGCCGCTCGTCAAAGATGAGTGACGGGCAGCCGGCGGCCGTCATCCCACATCTCCGTACGAGATGGGTTCATCCATTAAGCTCACCACTCTCCTAATCGGGCCGGCCATTCCTCAGCTAATCCTTCAATTACTCGGCCCGGCCAGCGCTAATCTTCATCCTGATTATAGAGTGTTCCCGCGTGGGGCTACCACGAGGCAGCGCCACCGTCGACATGCTGGTAAATGGTGAGCTCCATTCTCCACCTGTACTTATATAGAACGACCATGCTATACAAGCTACAAAACGAGATGATAAATTATGGTTTGTACGGAACGAGGCGTTTACGGCGAGTTCCGCTTGTCTCATTCCGTATAAATCATTATAGAATTTTGTAGCTTGTACAAGAATAGTATAGGGCACATAGCTATTGTGTTATGGAGGCGGCCATCTTGACACCCCCCACCCCCCCCCCCCCCCACCCCCTCCGACGCCAAAAAAACAGGTGGCGGGTCCAGTTATCATTGGATTTTATCAAAAATGTATTTTTTGGCTTGCCATCAAAAGGGTTTTAGTCTTACCTCACGATTATCTATAGATAAGAACCATAGATAATAGTGGTTGTCCCCCGACTGTAGTGGCCCTATCTTACAGTTTCCTGGCAGATTATGGTGAACCTAGCAATCACTCTGTGCCCTTTATCTAACCCCTGGAATAAATGTCCATAGGCTTAACATTGGGAACTCGTTCTCCATGCCCCTACGAGTATTGAAGTCCGTTCTCCATGGTCTATATCCTGTGTGTTGTCCATTCTTTTAGGGTGTACAGAGGTGAGATGAATACAGAAAGCAACTCGTTTTGGTCAAAGAAGCCATTCTCCAACTCGTTTGAATGCTTTGTGATATTCACTCGGCTGTCGCCTCGTTCGTTCGTTCACTCCGCATCAAACTCGTGGAGAACGACGACTTTGACCAAAACTTGTTGGTTTCTTCTATAATACGCAGCAGTTTCTCTAAACGGGTCTGAGATGAATCCTCTGGACAGACGGACACCCAGGTGAGGGGCCGCCCATAGAATGCTCATAACCAGACCACTGCCGTGAGCCGCGGCCATTTCTACTCCAATTAAGGAATCGACAACGGACACCCAGCAGTGCAGAGAGCTACTCCCAGTGATTGAGCTGAAACATTTATAAGCGCCATTAACAAAGTGTCCCATCACTGCATCAATGGATCTCTCTGCCGGCAAGAGCAGCTCAATGTGCAGTCAGAGGAGCTGCGCAGAATGAATGATAAAGCTGCGGGAAGCAATGTGGCACCAGAGTGGCTGTACAGGATAAATGACAAGGCTGCGGGAAGCATTGTGGCACCAGAGTGGCTGTACAAGATAAATGACACGTCTGCGGGAAGCAATGTGGCACCAGAGTGGCTGTACAGGATAAATGACAAGTCTGCGGGAAGCAATGTGGCACCAGAGTGGCTGTACAGGATAAACGACAAGGCTGCGGGAAACAATGTGGCACCAGAGTGGCTGTACAGGATAAATGACAAGTCTGCGGGAAGCATTGTGCTGTCAGCGGAACTTTACCAAATGAATGATAAGGGTACAGGAAGAAATGATATGATAAGGCTGCGGGAAGTAATGAAGAGCCAGTGTAGCTGTACGGGATAAATAACAAGGCTGCAGGATGAGATGTGCAGCCGGAGTAGCTGTACCGAATCAATGATAAGGCTGCAGGAAGCAATGTGGCACCAGAGTTACTGTACCCAATGAATGACAAGGCTGCAGGAAGGAATGTGGCACCAGAGTAGCTGTACCCAATGGATGACAAGGCTGCAGGAAGCAATGTGCAGCCAGAGTAGCTGTACCGATTAAATGGCAAGGCTGTAGGAAGCAATGTGGCACCAGAATAGCTGTACCGAATGGATGATAAGGCTACAGGAAACAGTGTGCAGCAAGAGTAGCTGTACAGGATAAATGATAAGGCTGCAAGAAATAATGTGCCACAATAGTAGCTGTACCGAATGGATGATAAGGCTGCGGGAAGCAATGTGGCACAGAGTAGCTGTATTGAATGAACGATAAGGATATGGGAAGCAATGTGGCACCAGAGTAGCTGTACCGAATGAATGATAAGACTGCGGGAAGCAATGTGGCACCAGAGTAGCTGTACCGAAACAATGATAAGACTGCAGGAAGCAATATGGCACCAGAGTAGCTGTACCGAAACAATGATAAGGCTGCGGGAAGCAATGTGGCACCAGAGTAGCTGTACCGAAACAATGATAAGGCTGCGGGAAGCAATGTGGCACCAGAGTAGCTGTACCGAAACAATGATAAGACTGCAGGAAGCAATATGGCACCAGAGTAGCTGTACCGAAACAATGATAAGGCTGCGGGAAGCAATGTGGCACCAGAGTAGCTGTACCGAAACAATGATAAGGCTGCGGGAAGCAATGTGCTGTCAGCGTAACTTTACCAAATGAATGACAAGGCTGCAGGAAGCACAGGATCTATGTGTGGTCAGAATAGCTTACTGAATGACCAACAAGGCTGCGGGAAACAAGGGCGCAATGTGCAGTAAGAGTACCTGTACGGAATGGCTGACACGGCTGCTGGCTATAAGAGGCCATCATAAAGTACGTACGCAGTAATGGGGGTAATTTTAGCAATTTTGCATTCGTCCTTTCTTGAAGGCAAACTATTGTGTAAATTATTGGGGCAGGGTTAAAAAAAAAAAAGAAGCATTGCGTACTCACTTAACGGTTGGCCCCTCAAAGCGCATTTATCTTAATATCTCGGAGTGAAGGAGTGAAGGGTTCTGCAGCTGGTTATAACAGTACCTGGGCTGGCTACATAATATCCGACTGTAATTTGGACTAAATCCTTCAAAAATCAAGTCTATGTTGTAAAACAAACTTAAATTTAGACAGAGAATTGACGTTTGGTGTAACCGCACCATGGAGTTGTCCCATTACCTTAATTCCATATAAGGAATACAGTAGACCGAGTAGCCAATGACTGCATTCGCAGCAAACCCCGACCTTCACCCTGACCTCCTTACATAATATTTTCTCGCGCCTTGGGACGGCTCTGCAGTCGAGAGTTGACCTCGAATCTTAGGGGCCACAACCACCCTCAACCAAGACAGACATCGATTTCTGATTACGCTTATTCTCTCAGGCAGAAATGTGAGTTATCACTGATTCAATTTAAATGAAGATATCTTACAAATCAAATCAGCCATGTACATATTGCTATAAGAAAAGGACAGTATAAGAAATTAATGCAATTGATACTTGAAGAATGATGCCTTCATTATGTTTTTCAAAGCGATATGGTTTTTTTTCTTCTGAAGTATACCTGGTACATAGTTTGTATGTGATCCATTTTCGTTCGGTCTTATCGTTGCTGAATAGATATTTGATTCCAATAGGATATTGTCTTTTGTGCAACACTCCAGGCAATAAAACTGATCGTCGATGTATGACATTCAGAAATATGCAATCATATCGTGTTACATTATTGCTAAACAATACTTTTAATTCCACTATGATATAGCTTCCTGGGCACGATACCCTAGCATATTAATCTGGATGGGTTATCAAAGGCCAGAATGCGTCGTGCTGCCCATTGACAGTGATGTCTGTCAGGGAAAAAGGTAATTACTCTCATGCAGAGCAGGGACTGGCGGGAGTTCATTTATCTAGATTCTTTTGGTTTAGATAAATGGTACTTCCTCCCATCAGGGTTCGTACATAGACGGCCCAACAAAATTCCAGGCTTTTTCCAGGCTTTTCCAGGCTCTAATATTTTTTTCTATGCACATAACAATTTGAGTCAATACCATCTTGCTAGTGATTGTAAACAGTCATTGTTTGTTTTCTAAAGGGTGTATATCATATCTGGTCACTCTTTTTAAATGATGTCACGATTCATCACCAAATTCAGTTAAAATTTTGATTTTCCTTATTACCTGGGGGAACTTTAGTGGTAGGGTATAGATATCTTCAATTTTGTTCTCTTTTTTGCCACTTTTAAATATGAAGACAAATAATTAGATCTGTACTATATCATCAAATAAAGGATTTTTGTATCTATTTAATTCAAGTTACAGAAATTCCATAGGCAGTCAGGTTCCATAGTTATGGAAAGCAAATAATGACCAGAATTTCATAGACCCCGACAGAGACGAGTTGTTGCCGCGTAGTAATACACAAGCGCTAGCGAGCGTATTACAACGTCAACCTCGAGTGGTTTACAGAGCTGCATTTCCAAAAAACCATCATTTGTTTCATCTATTATCCATCTTTTCGAATAAATTAATCCCAAGATTTGCTTTATTAAAGAGCATAGCAATAAGGACTATTTCTTTGCTCTATAGCACAAAGGGACTATTTTCCCGTATACCATAGCTGTAGAGCCATATACCACAGATTTAAATCCGTATACCACAGTTATGGTACCTGACAGGTTTTATAATGGGTCGTGGTTTACTGAGTCCCCATACATTTTCAATGGGGTCTTTGTATACCATGGATAATAAATGGTATGACAAGGACTGGCCTTTGATGTAGCAGTACATCTACCACTGCTGGGGATGGAGGAGAAAGGTGGCTGTACACCACACCACACAGACATGGTATTAGAAGGACTGTCCTTTGATATAGCTGTAATTCTACCACTGCTGGGGATGAAGCAGAAAGGTGGCTGTACACCACACCACACAGACATGATATGAGAAGGACTGGCCTTTGATATAGCTGTAATTCTACCACTGCTGGGGATGAAGCAGAAAGGTGGCTGTACACCACACCACACCACATAGACATGATATGAGAAGGACTGGCCTTTGATATAGCTGTAATTCTACCACTGCTGGGGATGAAGGAGAAAGGTGGCTGTACACCACACCACACCACATAGACATGGTGCGGTACTGCTGGGAACAAAACCATGATTTCGAACCAGCCCGTAACTGCAATATTGCGAGCTTCCAATACGTTGCTCCAGCAATTATTTGTGGCGTGATTTCTGCAGCGACCATGCGGCACACAGAGACCCCAACACGGGTGTGAGGAGTGTGGTCGGGGTGTCTATTTACTCCACACATTAGCGCACCTCGCATGGGTTAGCAATATTTCCCCCGATTAATTTGGCCGCAGGAATGGCTGGTAATTACAATGCCGCACTTCTTGTCCCCTTCTTTTTGATGAACCTCGGCGACTCGATCCAAAGTAATTGAACTTAGATTAATCAGGAAGTAATTGTGGGCCTGTGTGTGCCACCGACAGCTTATTTTAGTTTTCCCATTACGACGCCAGTTAATCTAATATAAATGCTAATGTGGAAGATGGAGTTGCCATCCCCCACCCAAAAAAAAAAGGAAAAGAAAATTGCCGCGTGCGTGCGCCATTGTGGTAATTCTATGTTGTATATGTCACCTGGTTTCATAGTTTCAGGCGTATGTGTCATTGAATACAAGCATACACTTTATTATATACCTATGCTGGTAAGTCACACAGATACCAACCTCTGCTACGGTGTGAATATTATTGTTATACCGCACAGTATGCACGGTAAAATACACACATACTCTGAATATGCACACAATTACGGTAACATAATTATCAAACCATATCATGATAACAAATCAAATTATCAAAATTAAATTGTTGGAGGTATATGATAAGAATAAAACATATTGAACTTGTTGGGACTCTCTCTTATCGCTTGTTTTTTTTTGATAGAAAATATTAAACTCGTTCTATGACCTCGTTTAGAATTATAAGATAGCGTCACTGTAGTCGTGGGCCAACAACTATTATCTGCTGTCATATTCTAATGATAATCGTGATACGAGGCTAAACCCTTTTATGGCAAACAAAAGAAACATTTTCAATAGAATAGACTGATAACTCCTTAAGCGGGGTTGATTGATTGGTTTCTATTCCTATGAAGACTCCGTATTAGGTGGTTGATAAATGTTCTTACCAGACTTTCTCAGGGTTCTTTTCCACACAAGGGTGGTGGTCGAATCTATGTAATGAATTTAGGTAGAAATCTTACCTTTACACATTTACCGAGGTGAGAGTTCTTTTACTTCCCACACCACATAGACATGGCATGAGAAGGATTAGCCTTTGATATAGCAGTAAATCTAACACTGCTGGGGATCAAGGAGAAAGATGGCTGTACACCACACCACATAGACATGGTATGAGAAGGATTGGTCTTTGATATAGCAGTAAATCTACCACTCCTTGGAATGAAGGAGAAGAGTGGCTGCAGTAGGACTCAAACCCACAACATCAGGATCACAAGTCCAGTGCCTTAACCACTGAGCTAGCTCCCCAAGCCCCAATAGCTATGTGCCCTATACCATAGTGCTACCTGTATACACATTGATAACATATCCATCAACAGACTGAAAACCCCGCTTAATGGGACAGTTTTCTTTTAAGCGGGGTTTCACTGTAGTTATGTGCCACTTCACCCTGGTTCTGTAGAAGCACATCACACTGGACAGAATGGAGCATCAGCCTCAGAATGCGGCACGAGGCGATGGCTATGTCTGTAAACCACAAACACGTTTGAGTATATCAGATGCACATTGCAGTGATCCACTTACTCTGCCTGCCTTTGAGCTGATGGAGGGGTGAGTACATCGAGCCCAGCTATTGGCTACACACAGATCAACCAGGCTGAGTCCGCCAACCATTCACCTCCAGGAGGGAGATCTATGGGAGCATCATGCCAATCACCATCTCGCTGCTCACTGTAATAAAGCCCGTATCCACTAGTCAACTAGTGGATACCGGCATACATTCAATTGATCAGTGCTATTTTCGTTGGCCAATATAAAATAGCCTTATGCAGGATTCGTACATAGACAGCCCGATAAAATTCCAGGTTTTTCCAAGCTCTAATATTTTTTTTCCAGGCATACCTGGTCACTGTTTTAAAACCATATCTGATTCACCACCAAATTTAATTAAAATTGTCTTTGTCTTCCATACTTCCTAGTGGTTTGGGATAGATATCTTCAAAAAAAATTTTGCCACTTTTAAATATGAAGACAAATAATAAAATCCATTTTATGATATTAGCAATTTGCTATACATGGTCAAATAAAGGATTTTTGGAACTATTTAATCCAAGTCATTGAAATTTCATAGGCAGTGAGGTACCGTACTTAAGGAAAGCTAATAATGACCAGAATTTCATTGACTAAATAATGTTTTTATGCAAAACAAAATTTTCCAGGCTCTTCCAGATTTTTCCAGGCTCTCTGTAAGAATTCCAGGCTTTTCCAGGCCTGGAAAACCCCCAAACATAATTCCAGGCTTTTCCAGGTTTTCTAGGCTCTGAACGAACCCTGCTTATGGGTCAATCATGCGAATCGCCATCTGAGTAGCTCCTGTCTAAGGAGCATGATAGTCATATAATAGTGGGAATAGTGGAAAGCATCTACAGTCCCCCTCCTCAGTGGCTTCCGTTTTTAAGACTATTACTATATACCTGTGAGCGAATGTCTATGAAATACTGCCCGCTGCTAGGGCTGTAGTATAAATAACGTTCGCGCCCGTAGTGAATGGCAGTGGTTTTGAACAGTTGATAAAATAGCGTTTTAGACGAGTAGGAGGTATATAGAAATAACAAAACGTAGTGACTGAGCCCGTACGGTGTCTGTTCTCAGTCATTTGATGAAAGAATACGGCCCTCCCGCCTTTGAGGTCGGTCCGTATTTTTTCATCAAATGACCTCGAACGGCCACCCATATGGGCTCAGTAACCACGTTTTTTCAAATTATACATCAGTCCTATTCTTACTGAACCATGAGCAGCAAGATAAACAAAGTCGAGGCATAGCATCATGAACTGACAAGGTTCTTATGGCCATAATAGATTACAGGTAATTTCTTATTAGAGCGTGCTTGCACGAACTAAATACATCATCTAGAGGTTAGAGTGGTCACAGTGAACTTTCAGTGGGCTTCCAGAAAACTATCCCTTTACTATCTGCATGCTGTTCATTGTGATAGTGAGAACAGTGCAGGGAGTCAGTGTCTCAGGGTCCTAGAGGTGTGCCCAGCTGACCATGACCAATCACTCAAGACCAAAATACTTCAAGACCCACTTGTGCTTGATCTGTTTGGATCCTAGATAGGCAGTTGCAGATATAGCAAGTTGACTGGGTGCAAATGGATTACATAAAACCATCCGTAGACTGAATCTAACCCAAAGCTTTTAATTGTCATTCATTTATAATTGCACGCTCATTCATCTATGATGAACATCCTATTTGCTCCTAGTTAATTCAAAACGTTTGAAGGTGAATGATATGAGACAAACCAACCAATTCTGAAAATTGTTAGTCATGTACACGGAAATACGCTTCTCCTACCTAAAAGCGTCGGGGCAAGTATTTGCTAGTCCGGTACAATTTTCAGATTTAACTCCCAGTCTGTTTTCCTATTTTACCCATGGAGTAAAATCTCTCCGCAGTAGACTAAAGAAAGATTCATAATAAAAACAGATAGATGATAAATCTAGTTTACTACAATAATAAAAATATGTGTAATATTGGGAGGCCATCTGGGTAATACCACTCCCCTAAACATCGCTATTACCACAGGGATCCAATTCAACTCTTACGCGGGAAAACATCCGATTTAACTGAATTAGTGAAACGTGTATGTGGACGTCTATACAATGACGATATCCAGATACCCGCTCTGTCTGAGGATACAGGCCAGAAAAAAATACTCTCTACGAATAAAAACAGCAGGAAATCCCATCAATATAGATAAAGGATATAGAAAAAGGTGTATAGGTGGCATTCTTGTGTAGTGCCTTAGGTTGGATCGTGGCGATATTTTTCAATTTGCCCACCTTAAGGTTCAGTTTACACCAACCGACGGAAAGTGCGCCGATAAAATATCGGGAAGGGTAGCGTCGGTCGGTGGTGCTCCCCGAAAAAAAATTCGGCCATCTTGCTAAAAGAAAATTAAGTCAGCCTTGCAGATTTAAGTTGTCGAAGGAAAAACTAAATCGAAGGAAAGACAATATGGTTTTAGATACAAGAGGCAGTATATTCCTAGGTATGGTCCTAGGGGCTCACACGTAGTAATATGCGAGCACATGCGAGGATATTGCGTGGAATCAATTCTTAGGAGCATATGACCGCTTTTACATGAAACTTGTCCGTATTGTATCAATTTCCACCTTTTCTGGACAGATGGCCTGCCGATATCAGTATGTTTTTTGTTACGCAACACTTTTCCTTACACACTTTTTTCCGAATGTGCACTTTATCACAACCCAACGCATGAACTATGTATGTATGCACCGGGTATGGTGATACACACTCCCTGTGTGTTTTCTATGGACACTGTGTATTGGGTGAATATATCTGTATGCACCGGGTATGGTGATACATACTCCCTGTGTGTTTTCTATGGACACTGTGTATTGGGTGAATATATCTGTATGCACCGGGTATGGTGATACACACTCCCTGTGTGTTTTCTACGGACACTTTGTATTAGGTGGATATATTGGTATGCTCTGGGTATGGTGGTACACACTCCCTATGTGTTTTCTATGGACACATTGTATTAGTTGGATATATCTGTATGCTCCGGGTATGGTGATACACACTCCCTACGTGTTTTCTACGGACACTTTGTATTAGGTGGATATATTGGTATGCTCTGGGTATGGTGGTACACACTCCCTATGTGTTTTCTATGGACACATTGTATTAGTTGGATATATCTGTATGCTCCGGGTATGGTGATACACACTCCCTACGTGTTTTCTATGGACACTTTGTATTAGGTTGATATATCTCTATGCTCTGGGTATGGTGGTACAAACTCATTATGTGTTTTCTATGGATACTTTGTATTAGGTGGATATATATCTATATGTTCTGGGTATGATGATACACACTCTATTATTACTTGTTTTCTCTGGACACTTGGTATCTGGTGCATGAAAATAAAGCTTCTGATCCTGAAGGCAAGAATTTATTAACACCCTCAAATATGCCGATATGCGCATGCTCACAGGAAAAAGCGCCCCCAGTGGTCGCTCCTGACATTCGCTACGACCCGTTACAACTCCCCGACAACCCCCGCTCTCTCCAAGCACAGATCCTGTACTAGATCTTGTACTAGTAAGCCAAAGGCGTACGAAATATCTGCGGGAGAGTGTCCTACCCTACGGGCATATACACTCTCTCATATCCATACCCACACTCTCCAACCATAAATCCTGTGTTCTACCTGTATAAGTAAGCCAAAGCGGCACGAATGATCTGTTGGGAGAGTGCCGTACCCAGCGGGCATATACAATACACTCTCTGCGGCTTCCTGAGCAAGCAATCTACAGGGACTCTGCTTGGAGAGCGACTGGCGGCTGGCGCATGCGTGACAGGCTCTCGTCTGCTGGTTCGCGGCCGGTTTTCCAGCCTCGTTTGTCGCTCGGCTGGGTACCGCTGGTCCCAAAGGTGGGGCTGGTTTTTTGGCGGGAGTAATGGCGGCAATTGGTGAAAATCACAAGCTTCACATGCGGAGTCGTCTGCTGTGAGGACGACAGTGGACGCGTATACGATCTGTCATCAAACTGAGCGCGGATGGTCCTGTGTTCCAGGATAACATCCTGTAATGGGTTTTTATTATATGCGCGCGCTCAGGGTAAATGTAGACGTTTCTGGTAGTTATAGGGACTGATCGCGAGGATTGCAGGAAGGCCATCTATCGTACCCCTCATATTAATCTCCATAGACTTAACATGATGTGACTGTATGACACGGTTATTATCCTACCCCTCATATAAACCTCCATAGACTTAACATGGTGTGACTGTATGCCACGGTTATTATTCTACCGCTCATATAAATCTCCATAGACTTAACATGGTGTGACTGTATGACACGGTTATTATCCTACCCCTCATATAAACCTCCATAGACTTAACATGGTGTGACTGTATGACACGGTTGTTATCCTACCCCTCATATAAACCTCCATACACTTAACATGGTGTGACTGTATGACACGGTTATTATTCTACCCCTCATATAAAACTCCATACACTTAACATGGTGTGACTGTATGCCACGGTTATTATCCTACCCCTCATATAAATCTCCATAGACTTAACATGGTGTGACTGTATGCCACGGTTATTATCCTACCCCTCATATAGATCTTCATATACTTAATATGGTGTGACTGTATGCCACAGTTATGCTATAAAATGTTTATATGCCACACATGACTTATGAAGTTAAAATCACATGTTGAGGTATAGAATATCTATATGCCACACGTGACATATAAAGTTAAAAGGATTTTACATCTCAACATAATAATTCACCACAGGACGAAACTTCGGAGTTTCCTCATTTCTAATTTTAGCGTAAACACGGTGTATCAGTATCAGTCATCGTATTTCCGTCACTTTCCGCAATCTTCATTTGTGATAAATTCCAGTACCTTTTTATATTACAGTTATTATTTATGTCGCCTTTTTGTTTTAAAGCTACTTTCAGCATGTTATTCTATCTACAGACTATGGTAATTTCGTAGAATTTATCTTACTTACAGACTGAAGAGTACCTCAGAACAGGATCATCCATAACGAAGGAGACTTACCTGTAAAGATGAAAACACATTATATTAAGTATACTTGGTTTTACAAAAGGACAAATAAATTCATATACAATGTACTGATAATGGAGCCAAGATTTTTGGGGTAGTTTAACTTCCAATGTGTTCTTCTTTGTATTTGAAGGTGATCGAATCTAAGAGATGAATCAAGGTAGAAACCTCACCCCTACACATTTACAGAAGTGAGAGTTCTTTTACTTCCCACATCACATAGACATGGTATGAGAAGGACTGGCCTTTGATATGGCAGTAAATCTACCACTACTCGGGATGAAGGAGAAAGGTGGCTGCACACCACATCACATAGACGTGGTATGAGAAGGACTGGTCGTTGATATAGCAGTAAATCTACCACTGCTGGGGATGAAGGAGAAAAGTGGCTGCACACCACACCACATAGACATGGTATGAAAAGAACCTTTGATATCGCAGTAAGTCTACCACTGCTGAGGGTAAAGGAGAAAGGTGGCTGCACACCCCACCACATAGACATGGTATGAGAAGGACTGGCCTTTGATATAGCAGTAAATCTACCACTACTAGGGGTGAAGGAGAAGAGTGGCTTCAGTGGGACTTGGACCCACAAAGTCCTACAACCTTGGGGTTACAAGTCCAGTACCTTAACCACTGAGCTAACTCCCCACCCCTCTTACTGGATCAGAGCAGTAAATCCCTGCCCAATAAGCTCCCTGGTATAGACACGGATAATCATAGGAATACAATAATATTGCCAATCGAGGATCGCTCGCCATATGAAGCCTGGCCTTCTCTTTCTCTTGGCCTATTGCGCTATGAAATTGCCCCCTGGAAATGTAATGTAGAGGCTTCACTATGAGACATCAATAAGGCTCCTGTGTAAGGCTGGAGGGTGGAGGAACCAGGGTGTCATGCTTACAGTCGTCTCAAAGGGGCAGGCTTATTGGAGAAGTCAGTGTGAGCTTCAGATAACAAGAAACACCAGGCAGACTAACCCTACACTCAAACACGCTCCCTTGTATGTATTATTATATACCTGTGTGCGAATGTCTATGAAATACTGCCCGCTGCTAGGGGTGCAGTAATAATAATGTTCGTGCCCGCTGTGAGTGTGACTTAATGAGTCATTAAATTGTCGTTTTTTAATCGATTTAAGGCATATAATAATAAGCAAACGTCCTAACTGTGGACGAAACGGTTCCTGTTCGAGGTCAGTCATCGATTTCATACTGCCTTCCACCTATGGCGTCAGGCAGTATGAAATCGATGACTGACCTCGAACAGGAACCGTTTCGTCCACGGTAAGGACATTTTCTAATATTCCTATATACCCATTTCCGAACACTCTATGGTTATATACCGCTGCTGGGGGTGCAGTAATTATGTGTTATGTAGTGACGGTGATGTTTTCGTCACAGGCTGATGTTTTCGTCCCAGGCTGACCACGTGATATAAAGAGCGCGGACGAAAACATAGCTGTTGCAGTTACTCGATAAGGGTGGCCATTTTTCTTAGGGCTATCATAGGTAAAGAAATATCCATTTTTATCTATATTTGAAGGTATATAGGAATAGGGAGACCAAGTACTGGCAGTAATTCTTCTGGTCCTCACCGAGTAACTTTGAACTTTTTCTCACCGGAACATAGTTTCCCTCTCTCCCTTCTCGGGGGGGGGGGGGGTGGGGGGGCACTCTTAAATACTCTGCTAAAATTTCGTAATACTTTTTTAAAAGATGATGTTTATTTCCTCATTCTGGAATATGATATACAGTTCTTCCATGGGGAGAATTAGTAACTTTATCCATTCTCTACACAAAACACTTATCATTCTTAATAAGCTCTTAAGTTGAATTCACACGATGGGATTCATGTACCTCACAGGGTTCAAAACCTCATGAGACTCTGTTCCTTCTTCAGTGGAATTCACACGGTGTGATTCATGTACCTCACAGGGTTCAAAATCTCATAAGACTCTGTTCCTTCTTCAGTGGAATTCACACGGTGGGGTTCATGTACCTACCAGGGTTCAAAACCTCATGAGACTCTGTTCCTTCTTCAGTGGAATTCACACGATGGGATTCACGTACCTCACAGGGTTCAAAATCTCATGAGACTCTGTTCCTTCTTCAGTGGAATTCACACGGTGGGGTTCATGTACCTACCAGGGTTCAAAACCTCATGAGACTCTGTTCCTTCTTCAGTGGAATTCACACGGTGGGATTCATGTACCTCACAGGGTTCAGAATCTCATGAGACTCTGTTCCTTTTCAGGGGTAATTGTCTCCAAGAACTACAGGGGAGAAAAACATATCTCAGGGAAATGGAACCCTACAATTTAGACAAAGAGATTGTGTTTGAGTACAGAATCTCAGCAGGATTTGTCTCAGACAGACACCCTGTGAGGTACATGAATCCCATCGTGTGAATCCCGCTCTAGGTTAGGTAGAGGTTATAGAGATGTTCAGCGTTCTGCAAACCACTGTCTGCGTGCCAACTCTGTGACAGTGGTAGGTGGCAGAGAACCTGTGTCAGCCTGTCTGAGAGGAATGCCCAGCTGGACAGGATCAATCACCACACACTGAGGTACCTCATAGACCCACGCGCGCATGATCTATCTTAACCCTACAAAGGCACTTGTAGAAGTGGCAGGTTGGCTGGTTTCCAAGTGACTGAGATGAACATATTTATATGGTAAATAAAATACTCTCATTTCTGTTATTATTCATTTCAATGGAAACGGGCCTGTAGTTGGTTGGTGTTGGCCTTATTGCATAATAGTCATCAAAATAATCTAAGAGTGTCTTTTTTTTCACAAGGCTACTGTGAATCCTGCTCAATCATATTCAAAACATGTTCATAGTGTACAAACGCACAGGCCCGTTCCATGGGCGCCACAGCACTGTTCTTGTGTGGGTGCCGTTAGAAGGTATGAAGCTGATTCAGGAGGTTTTACTGTTTAATTGCCATGTGGCCCACTTTCACCGACCTCTGTACCCACCTGACACAAGGCAGCTGTAGGCGCCGGGTCAGTCAGGTGGTGGTGTGTTCTTCTCTAGAGGAATGGGGCGCTAGTCGCTGCTGTGTAGTGGTTTGGGAGAGCCCGTGCACGGAAGTGCCACATGTCTGCCCAGATGTGTTTGTTTGTTTGTTTGGGTAGTTTAATCTCCAATTTGTTCAATTAGACTTGCTCATTGAATCTATGAGATGAATGTAGGTAGAAATCTCACCCCTATACATTTACCGAGGTGAGAGCTCTTTTACTTCCCACACCACATAGATATGGTATGAGAAGGATTGGCCTTTCATATAGCAGTAAATCTACCACTGCTGGGGTTGAAAGAGAAAAGTGGCTGCACACCACACCACATTGACATGGTATAAGAAAGAATGGCCTTTGATATTGCAGTAAATCTACCACTTCTGGGTATGAAAGAGAAAGGTGGTTGTACACCACACCACATTGACATGGTATGAGAAGGATTTGACTCGAATCAACAAAGTCTGACAACCTTGGGATTACAAGTCCAGCGCTCTTTACCAGATTACGTAACTTGGCTTGTATAAGGCTGGGTTCACAGCAGACGGCAGGTCACTTGCTGTGTTCTCTGTGAGAGGAGTGAATCCATGGGGCCTCACACAGGTAGAAGGTTTTTCTGAACCCTTTTGGTGGTTGAACGAGAATATTATCTTCAATTTATAATCTTGTTCCCTCTGCATTACCTGACACCTGGTGTCAGGGTACAGATTTGGAGGTGAACGCAGCTCCCTCGGTTGTTGAGAACTCATAATAAAACTTGCTTTATTGAAGTTGTCTGTGTCTGGTTTTGTGTTACTAGGGTTATATTCCATCTGGCTTATATCCCGAAAACTTACACATTTGAACTATGCAATAGCTCATAGGGTGGCAATACAATCGCCGGTTAGATATACAATCTTTCCGAAAGTTGGGTTAGGCTAGAGCCTGCAATCCCTACAGAGCCATGCGGTGACTTTTTGTGGCCATGCAGACAGCACAGTGGAAGGGGCCCTTTATCAGCCAATGAAAACGGGCCTTATTGCGTGCTGTCGGCGCCCGGCGGAAACAATGCCAGCGTCTACGGCGCCCAGTCAGAAGTGGCCACGCCATGTTAATGAATAAGAAGCGGAGCTGTAATTCGTTGGCGCCAAACAAGATGGCCGCGGGTGCAGGGGTCAGTAAGGGGGCCGAATCTAACTTGACAGATGCTGCATGTATGCAGTCAGCGCCACACAGCGGCTCCCCCGTGTACTACAGGCCGCGCAACCATGTTGGGGACGGAGGACTAGTTATTCTTGACATGATATAAAAGAATTCTCATAGCTAAGGCTGTAAAAAAGATACAGAAGTGCAAAAGATACCATATTAAACCAGCATATATGGGCTTTATTGTCATATATATGAATGATTTATCTTTAGATAGTTTATATGTTTTTATTTTAGGCGTATTTTCTCAGAAATGTTGTTCAACGTTTGGCAAACTGTTTGACTTCTGGAATATGAGTGAAGATCCCATGGAATTCGATATGGAGACAAAATCAAAACCCAGTTTAGTCAAGTAGAAATTTCTTTTACAACCATTTTGATACCTTAATATTTGTTGTACTCATAGTAGAAGTCAAAATGGACTATTTGGTTTTTGTGATAACTGCATGCCATATGTCAAAGCTCTGCCATGGTAGGCAGAAAATGGGGATGAAAGGCTTGGGTGGAAATGGTGGAGCATTTTTCTTGTAATTTCAGAGGATGTTTTTCTTTTAGTAACTATTTATAAACAAATGCTTACTTTAACTAATTATATATGAAGCACAAGTCAATCTATAAGATTTTTTAGGGATTTTCTTTTTTTCGCCTCGTTTTCTAAATAAAAAAAACTTTCAGGGAAAACTATCTGAATCCGGATCCCATCATAGTCCCTAATACGCCTTCCTGGCCTGTGGCATCTTACTGGGGAAATGTCGTCTGGTTTCACGCAACACTTGGCTGCGGGTATGGGAGAATTAAGCGGCCATGTGGAACTTTTCCCGCCGTTTTCCTGCACGCTAGTGTAGACAGAGAAAAGGCCGTTTTCATGTCCCGTCTAAAGGGAACCACATGAGGTGCAGAATGACGAGAAAAGGCCGTTTTCATGTCCCGCCTAAAGGGAAACCATATGAGGTGCAGAATGACGCCAGGATGGAATGCCAATGGAGACAGGAGGAGAGGCTATATAGAGAATATATATATTTTTTTTTTTTTCAATATAACAGTTCTTTCCTAGGAAAGATCTTCCACTGTAGTAATAACATCGAGACCCAGGTTTACAGTAATTCATAGAGATAGGAAGACGTCAATTATTGATAATGTTCATAACAAAGACAAAATAACAAGAGTATCAAGTAAATATATCTGCCTCTATAGTGCGTCAAAAAGATAAATTGTTTATATCATGATGAATGGATGAGTGGTGACTACAATAAATTTTCAGCTACATGGTAAGTACCAGAATTACACATTCTAACATGTACTATGAAGGAACTATTTCAAGATCAGCAGCTACTGAAAATATGCCATGAGTTTTGGTAGCTGAGTAATCTCAAGAGCCAAAGCTGAGTGAGATTATGTAGCATACTAAAATGATTTTTGTTTATTTGTTTGGGTAGTTTAACATCCAATTTATTTTCGATTAGACTTACTTAAATGAACGGCATATATTCAATGTCTATATATATCAAGTTTGGTTCAGATTTTATCTCACCCCTATCACTGACTAATTGGCTCACCTTTGTGACATTATCCCCCATTGGGTGTTTTTCTTTACTATACTCCAAGGGCATTGCGTATGAGTTCCCAATGTTTAGTCTATGGGGGAAAATACCAGTTGTGAGAATGCTAGATCTGTATTGAAACCCAAATCATGCCTCTTTTATCTCACCCCTGGTATTTTCTCCCATCGACTTAACATTTGGAACTCGTACTAAATGCCCTCTTTTTTGTTCAGGTAACGTTCGCATACGTTCTTGTTGCGGTCTACCACTGTCCCTTTTCCAGGCTTGCATTATTGTACTACGAGCAGGTACTTTGTATAACTGATCACTGAACCTTAGTTTTTCTATGAAACATACAAATAGCATACTACAGTTATTATATCACCATACCACAACCAATGTTATTCTTAAACTACACTATGCGAATATTACATACTATGATCCAGTTAATAGTAATATATACTGATTATTCAGAAATTAGATAGACATATACTATAAGCAGCTACGCTCTCTTGCTTTTTGATAATTTCTTGGTGGACATTACTGTTCATACATATACAGCTTGTCTTCGTTGTGTAGTCTTACATACCATACGCCTGCAAATATTGCACTCGCTCTCCGAGGTCGTGTGATATTTCTATGGAAAGAAATGCAGTATGAGGGGCCATTCCAATATGTTTCACTAATTTAAACATAGCATTCAGACAGACATAATATCACCGTAGTAATTCTCAAGGCAAAGCCACGTGAATTACATACCAAAGAAATGAGATGGGATCGAGCTGTGACCGTAATTGGTTGGCTGGTTTGATTTAACGTCCAGTTAACCATCACAGGTTCTTACCAGACTTTCTCAAGGTTCTTTAACACCACAAAGGTACTGATTGAATCTATGTGATGAAATTAGGTAGGAATCTCACCCCTACACATTTACCGAGGTGAGAGTTCTTTTACCTCCCACACCACATAGACATGGTATGAAAAGGATTGGCCTTTGATGTAGCAGTAAATCTACCACTGCTGGGGATGAAGGAGAAAAGTGGCTGTACACCATACCACATAGAGATGGTATGAGAAGGACTGTCCTTTGATATAGAAGTAAATCTACCACTGCTTGGGGATGAGGGAGAAAGGTGGCTGTACACCACACCACATAGACATGGTATGGGAAGGACTGTCCTTTGATATAGCAGTAAATCTACCACTGCTGGGGATGAAGCATAAAAATGTCTCCCAGAACCACAAAGTCTGACTACATCGGGATATCCTTTTTGAAACTATCGCTAGGAGTAGTTCCCGTAATTCAGCTTTAAACGAGCTCATAGAGCGAGTTGGATCTTCTCATTGAGGGGACGTCTCAACAATTTGAGCACGTTTCACTACAATACTCCGCGTCGTCCATCCACGGTGGCCGTGTTCCCAGGCGGGGGTCAGACTGAGCGGCAGGGTGCGTGTATAATCCGCTGAGTGAACTCTCCCGTGTGGGAGGTACGAATCCCCCCAGTGCACGTCTCCATTGTGCGCGTTCACGACCACGACCAGTCAGGTCAGTACGGGACATGCGCACGGGAGAATACGGACTGACGCGGGTAGGGCTTTGATGGTTTATTATCCACCTAATATACATACATACACTGAGCATACCGATATATCCACCTGATACAAGGTGTCCATAGAAAACACGTAGGGAGTGTGTATCTACATACACGGAGCACACAGATACATCCACCTAATACAAAGTGTCCATAGAAAACATGTATAGAGTGTGTATTACCATACCCGGAGTATACAGATATATCCACCTAATACAAAGTGTCCATAGAAAACACGTATAGAGTGTGTATTAACATACCCAGAGCATACAGATACATCCACCTAATACAAAGTGTCCATAGAAAACACATATAGAGTGTGTACTACCATACCCGGAGTATACAGATATATCCACCTAATACAAAGTGACCATAGAAAACACATAGGGAGTGTGTATCACCATACACGGAGCATACAGATATATCCATTTAATACAAAGTGTCCATAGAAAACACATAGGGAGTGTGTATCTACATACACGGAGCATACAGATATATCCACCTAATACAAAGTGTCCGTAGAAAACATATAGGGAGTGTGTATCTACATACACGGAGCATACAGATATATCCACCTAATACAAAGTGTCCGTAGAAAACATATAGGGAGTGTGTATCTACATACACGGAGCATACAGATATATCCACCTAATACACAGGGCTGTCAGTTGGGGTCAGGGAAAAAAGTGGAAATATTTTTCATGTGGATTTTTCTGCCCCAGAGAGACCAGAGACACTTGGATAATATGTCCCTGTCGGCCATAGCATAAGCCTGAGGGTCTGTCGAGAGTTTCATACCACTGTTTCATTGACGGAAATGAAGCTAAATCATTATCATCTTTGTTTGGCATAAGGAAAAGCCATTACATACACTGAATTTGGAAAAGTGGATTTCCACGGAAAAGTGGAAAACTGACATCTCTGAATACAAAGTGTCCATAGAAAACACATAGGGAGTGAGTATCACCATACCCGGAGCATACATATATATCCACCTAATACAAAGTGTCCATAGAAAACACATAGGGAGTGAGTATCACCATACCCGGAGCATACATATATATCCACCTAATACAAAGTGTCCACAGAAAACACATGGGCAGTGTGTAGCACCATACACAGAGCATACGGTATATCCACTTAATACAAGGTGTCCATAGAAAACACATGGGCAGCGTGTTTCTTCATAGTCTTTAATTTCAATAAGAATATTTTTATTGAAAGAAACAAGGTACACAAGTATGTACCATTAAGATATTTTTTTTCAGCCAATCAGAATGTGTTTTCAAAGTAGGGTGGCACATCATTTCATACCACCATACTCTTCTGGTATATATATTTAATATCAATGTCCTAGGAGAGGTTGGTATTTGTGTAACATACTGACACAGGTATATAATAATAGTCTCATAATAAGAACCCCGCCTAGAGGTTAGTCGTCTATCATTGCATGTGTCTTGCTGGCAGCCATCTGCTTCGTCACAGCTCCACCAAAGACATCCACTAAAAACGTGTAGCTCTGAGCAGCTGTCGCCGCGTTTAGAAGGCAGTATACGTTACTGCAGATGAAAGGTTCTATTACAGGAGAAGTGGTGATTGCTATTTTTATATACCTTTATTCTGGTACAGAAGAACGTTTTATCATGCTATCGTCACTCTTGGTCAATGAGAAAGTGCGACATTCGCATAATATATGGAGACATAGTTAGTGTGACTGAATGGAATCTCTTCAGAGATATTTTGATCAGAAATACTCACCGAGTTCGAAGGACGAGGTGAGTATTTCTGACTTAAATATCGAGGAACAGATGGAATTCAGTCACACTCACTGTGTCTCTTTATTATCATATACCTAAAAATCATTTTAAAAAATGCCATTCTACAACTCACTAAATAGTAGAATGAGTGGTCACGTGGTACGGAGGGACATATGGATATTCTTTCGTCACTCAGTGACGAACAGAATTTGTACTCCTGGTCAGTAAAAGTGAGACTTTCGCCTATAGGTATATAGTAATTATATAGAACGTCCTAACCATGCTGTACAAGTCACAGAACGAGATGGTAATTTACGGTTTGTACGGAACGAGGCATTTATGCCGAGTTCCGTACAAACCGTAAATTATCATCGAGTTCTGTGACTTGCACAAGCATGGTTGGACGTTATATATTTACTATATACCCCCCAACAAATTTTAAATCATTAATTTAATTTTTAACAACCGATATGTTAATTAACGTGTTTGGCAAGGTGGTCCGTATTTTAGTGTACGGACCAGTGGTCCGTACAGTATTTTTACGTTATATGTCAAAACGGTACGTATTAACAGTAAATACGGCATGGGTATATAGTGATATAAAGGAAACCTATGAAAGTTTACAGTATGTATCCCATCAAGTTTGAATCGCTTAGTAATTCTCAAGGCAAAGCCACCTGAATAACGTAGTGAAGAAAATGAGATGGGATCGAGCTGTGACCATGATTGGCTGATTGGTTTGATTTAACGTCCAGTCAACCATTACAGGTTCTTATGAGACTTTCTCAAGGTTCTTTAACACCACCCTTGTGGTGATCGAATCTATGTGATGAATTTAGGTAGAAATCTCACCCCTACACATTTACTGAGGTGCGAGTTCTTTTACTTCCCATACCACATAGACATACTATGAGAAGGATTGGCCATTGACATAGCAGTAAATCTACCACTGCTGGGGATGAAGGAGAAGGGTGGCTACAGTGGGTTTCGAACCCACAACCATGGGATTACAGGTCCAACTGAGCTAACTCCCCATCCCTCCTCTGTGACCGTAATCTTCGATAGGTTTTTGAATTTATCTCACCCTTCACATTGACTATTGGGTTAACCTTTGTGAGACAATCCCCCATTGAGTATCTTTTTAAATACTCAACGGGCGTTGGATACGAGTTTCCAATGTTAAGTCTATGGGGAAAAGATACCAGGAGTGATATATATATATATATATATATATATATATATATATATATGTCTAGGCTACAGTGCGCTATTTCCATTAAACATAAGAAGGGGAGCTATAAGTCAGTGGCTGGTGGCAGAACGCTGACAATACTTCCCATGACAATAGCCCGTCCTAACGAGGTAATTCATACAATACGGAGATGCACATGCCACTTAGGCCAATTAAGGCGTGGAGCCTGGGCCTAATAATGGACGTGATGGGAATGGTGCTGCCACCAAGCGGCATTACCTGTCGCAGCCTGGACATCCAGCTGGGCGATAAAGGGGGAGATGGATGCATTGTACATGGTGTAAAACGTGTAGGTTATCAAGATGGATTTCCACTTAGAACTCGGCTATTTTTATACCGTACCGTAGGGAGGATTCCAGGAAGCACTGAATTAAGAATGAAAGAGAATATCTATGGGAAGGGTTTTAAATATGTATGGGAATGCTGTATGGGAATGCTTTGAGCTTCGGCTATCGTCTGATGCCTGTAGATGACAGCGAAGGGAATATGTAGAGAAAGAGAATGTCAGGTGAGTTTACACTGCAGTCGGGAATCACCGCCCGATTATTTTTGTTGTAACAACTGAAGATTTATCAATGGAGAAAGATAATGCAATGAAAAGAATACTCGTGATTCTCAGTAGAATTTTGTTGTTGTTTTTTACTTCTAGTCAGGACGTCTAGTAAGGAGAAAGTTGGCTGTACACCACACCACACAGACATGGTATGAAAAGGACTGGTCTTTGATATAGCAGTAAGTCTACCACTGCTGGGGATGAAGGAGAAAGGTGGCTGTACATCACACCACATAGACATGGTATGAAAAGGACTGGCCTTTGATATAGCAGTAAGTCTACCACTGCTGGGGATGAAGGAGAAAGGTGGCTGTACATCACACCACACAGACATGGTGTGAGAAGGACTGGCCTTTGGTATAGCAGTAAGTCTACCACTGCTGGGGATGAAGGAGAAAGGTGGCTGTACACCACACCACATAGACATGGTATGAGAAGGACTGGCCTTTGATATAGTAGTACATGTATGTCTACCACTGCTGGGGATGAAGGGGAAAGGTGGCTGTACACCACACCACACATGGTATGAGAAGGACTGGTCCTTGATATAACAGTAAATCTACCCCTGCTGGGGATGAGGGAGAAAGGTGGCTGCAGTGGGAAGATTGCGGTGGTATGGCAGGGGTTATTAAAGGTATTTTTCTGTTTCATTAGTAATGAAATTACTGATGTCATACGAAAAGTGGAATACTCGATGAACATCCATATCAACCACACCTGCTCTCTTCTGTAGATTACAAAACGTCTGGGGTTGCCGCTATAGTTATCACTAGTTCTCTCTGTTGATATTCCCCTGGCTCCCTGACCACTTTGAGAGACATTAGCTAATGCACGACACCAACAAAAAGGTGGCACTGGCAGACAGCTAGTACCATATGTGCAGCTGGGAGACGGGCTGGCGGTGCAGGCATATGGAGTCAGAAGCCCAGGGTGCCTCTACCTAAATCTGTCTTTCGTGTGGCTCTAAGCAGTGGTGGACATATTTAGGGTGGGATCGTTGTCCAGCGATGATGTCAATATTGACATGAGAGGCAGCTGATTGGTGATCGGGAGTGGTGGCGGGGCGGCCTCTGGCGGTATGCAGATATTCGTGCCCCTCTGAGCGCTACCGACATCACCAGAATGTGGTTATCATGAATATGTATACGCAATGACTGGTTGTGGTAATTTAACGTTCAATATGTTCTACGAGACTTACTTTGGGTTTGAAGGTGATCGAATCTATGAGGTTAAATTAGATAGAAATCTCACCCCTACACATTTACCGAAGTGGGAGGTGGCTGTACACCACACCACATAGACATGGTATGAGAAGGACTGGTCTTTGATATAGCAGTAAATCTACCACTGCTGGGGGTGAAGGAGAAAGGTGGCTGTACACCACACCACATAGACATGGTATGAGAAGGACTGGTCTTTGATATAGCAGTAAATCTACCACTGCTGGGGGTGAAGGAGAAAGGTGGCTGTACACCACACCATATAGACATGGTATGAGATGGACTGGCCTTTGATAAAGCAGTAAACCTACCACTGCTGGGGTGAAGGAGAAGAATGGCTGCAGTGGGACTACGAGGTAATTTAACGTCCAATATGTTCTATTATTTGTTTGGTTTGATTTAACGTCCAGTAAACCATTATAGGTCCTTACCAGACTTTCTCAAGGTTCTTTTACACCACAAGGGTGGTGATCGAATCTATGAAATGAATTCAGGTAGAAACCTCACCCCTACACATTTACCACTTTTTTCACTTCCCACACCACATAGACATAATATGAGAACATTGGCATTTGATATAGCAGTAAATCTACCACTGCTGGGGGTGGGGTGAAGGAGAAGAGTGGCTGCAGTGGGACTTGGACCCACAAAGTCCTACAACCTTGGGGTTACAAGTGCAGTGCCTTAACCACTGAGCAAACTCCCCACCCCTCTGCAGCGGTAATATCGAGTAGTTGACGCGTCGTAATATTACGTCGACATTACGGCGTCAACTACGAGGAGATTGCAGGTCAGCCGCTCGTACACAAAACCAGCCTGTATTTGTATCATCCATGACATTGCTAAAGAACAAGATATTTAATGTCTTCGTCCTACGGGGCACCACTGCGATCTGTATCTACCACTACGTTCTATAACGGAGATTTCTGAAGGTAAATGGGATTATTATGACTGATTATAAATAATCTATATTGATTTAACTTCCAGAATTGTATCTCGAGGAACATGTTTTTTTGGGGGTTTTTTATTGGTCATAGTTCGCATACAATAATGTCGGTCTTCCACCATCCCATTTCTCATACCTTTGTTTGTTTGACACATACTGACAAAGCATTGATTTATGACATATTTAACTGGTTTCGGTATGCTATAACAGAATTAACATAGAACAAGTAGTACAATCACGGAAATTTATGCATTGTGTAGCACATGCGAGTCATACTGTATGACAGTTTCTATAAAGCTCGCTTACCATCCTTTAAGAGTTGCAATTATTCACTCTGATATTGTAGTGATGATATGATAGACGTTATAAATACACATATGTCCAAAATTGCAAGACATGATAGATTAAGCCAATATACAATCATGTAACCATACAATAGTCGTAAAAGTAAAATAAGAGAAATCTGACAAATGATGATATAGCCTCATTATAGACGGGACTTCCGAAAATCTCCTTCTGAAAGTTCTGACATGTCACAATCTCCGGGTAGCGAATCCCAGGCACTCTATACATGTCCTATGGTTAGTTCGTAATGAGTAGATAATGAATACACATGCATGTCAGGATTCCACAGTGCGGTATACAATAAATTCTATACCCGTAATTAAACCTTTTATATCTAAGATCAGAAAGTAGGTCCCACTTTGATTTTGATCATATTCAGATATATGTCTAATGGGGTAAGAAAAATAACTAGGAGCAAATGGTATGTTCATCATTGATGAATGAGCGTGCAATTAGAAATGAATAACAATTTAAAGGTTTGAGTCTATGGATGGTTTTCTGTAACCCACTTGCAGCCAGTCAACTTGCCATTTCTGCAACTGCCTGAGTCTAGGATCCAAACATATCAAGCACCAGTTGGTCTTGAGGTATTTTGGCCTTGAGTGATTGGTCATGGTCAGCTGGGCAAACCTCTAAGACACTGTGACACTGGCTCCCTGCTCTGTTCACAATATCACAGTGAACAGCACACAGATAGTGAAGGCAAAGTTCATATGGAGTACCCTGAAAGTCTATATGGACCCATCTAACCTTTAGAATATATATATATAGCGCGTGCAAGCACGCTCTAAAAATGGAAATATTGTTCATTAAAACTACCTTATTTAAGGCCCTAGGTCAGGCAAGGGACAAGCAATTATTTATGGGTAGCGGTAGGAAATACGCCACAACATAAATATCCCTTTTCGCCATCAAAGTATCCAATGTAAGACCACTTCTGGAGTCCTTACATGATACCCTGATGTTTATAGTGCCCACACCCTCTACGGGATGTCTCCATGATCTGGCGATCTCCCTTCACTTCTCATAAATCAGGATTATGATTCCCATTTGTGCCTAAGACATTCCTAAGCCTTCAGACAATCAATCAAAACGTTATCAGGGTTTAGCCTAGATTGGTGGCAGACATCTTGGATTTATGCTAATTAGGGGGTGTTATCCAATCCCAAAATGAGTGTCTTATGTCAGTTTTTCCCGGCCTTATATACTAGGAGCATATGTTATTTCCATTTATAATGGAAGAGCGCGGTATACCTCAATCATTTCATCAAACAAAAGTAAGAATGTTTCAATAAACCCAGAGAATGGATTTAATAGTTTTTTCCAAAGTATCACCAATAGGAATATTTATCATGTTATAGAAATCTACATTTTTTTTTTTAAATTATGCTTTTATTCACATCTTTCAATGAGGAAAGCTCTTCCCGTGAAAACAATTGGTCAGTTCTCTAAATTAGTTACATTCGCCAGATTATAAGATGATGAGATGATGCTTCTACATTTACATAGTGTTAAAATATAGGTATACAATGACAATAATTGTCGTATGTTGGCTAACTTTTGATTTCGACTTGTGCCTGGTCTAGCATACCACACATCCAATTCAACTCGTCATGGTTGTGACTGAATTTTTCATTGAAGGGCTTGGTCAACTGCCCAATCACTCAAGAATAAAATACCTGATTGACCTACTGGTGCTTGATATATTTGAATCATTGACACAGGCAGACGCTGAATGTAAACCTTTCAATTGTTATTCATTTATAATTGTGGCCCATTCATCAATGATGAACATACTATTTGCTCCTAGTTTGTACACTTATCACACTCAAAATACCATAATTGTCCTTTCTCTGTGATCTTGAACCATTTATAGAATCCTGGTTTTCATCTTGAGTATTTTATACATTGAAAATATGTGATTCCTGTTGATTTCCTAGACTGCAGCGCATACACAATCACAAGGTCACTCAGCCAAGAAAGTTCTATTAAAAGGAACCGAGTCAGTCATGGGGGAGGGGGTATGGTAAAGCTTGATACTGGACCCCTGCTCATCTAAACAGGTCTTTATAGTTGGTGCATGGATAGCGAAGTGTTAGATTCTCTGCAGTAAGCTGAAAGCCTGTGTGAGCATTCTAACCTCTCTAGATGACGTATATGAGCGCGATTTCCCGCGCTCAACAAGGTGGGATACGGTAGCATAATCGTGGAGCCAAAGGTAAATGTAACAGCAGGGTTAAAGCGGGATTCACACAATTTGATTCATGTACCTCACAGGGTGTTTGTCTGAGACAAATCCCATAGAGATTATGTACTCGAACTCATTTTCTTTGTCTCAATTGTTAGAGTGGAATTCACACGTTGGGATTCATGTACCACACAGGGTTCAAAATCTCATGAGATTCTGTTCCTTTTTAAGGGTAAATGTTGCCAACAACTACAGGGGGAAAATATGTCTCAGGGAAATGGAACCCTACAATTTAGACGAAGAGATTGTGTTTGAGTACAGAATCTCAGCAGGATTTGTCTCAAATAAACACCCTGTGAGGTACATGAATCCCATCGTGTGAATCCCGCTTTACAGGGTACATAATCTCAGCATGATTAGTCTCAGATAAACACCCTGTGAGGGACATGAATCCCACCGTGTGAATCCCACTTAAACCCTGATGATTAATCACAGCCCCGACTCCAGCGAATGCAGCCCAGATCCACCAATATGGTACTGACCTACATCTACATACTAAACATCAATCCCTGGAACTGCAATGCTGTAGAGACACCCCCCCCCCCCTTACACACCCCCCCCCCCTCCGGGACACACCCCCCCCCCCCCCCCCGACAACATCCAGGGGAGGGGGCGTAGGGCGGTGGGTGGGCGGGGTGGGAGGGGGAGGGGGCGTAGGGCGGTGATAGAAGTGTTGACAGAGCCGACAAATGGCCGCGTTTTGATGAGGTCCCTACACCTCTGTCTGTCGCCTTGTGATTGGCAGCCTAGTCTAACGGGTTCCAGGCACAGGCTATGGGGCTGATAAAGTGGGGTTTCCATTGACTACGAGTCTGGTTAAGTGGGGCTTCATTGGTTAAAAGTCCGGTAATGTGGGGTTTCATTGACTAAGAGTGTGATAAAGTGGGGTTTCCATTGGCTAAGAGTCTGGTAAAGTGGGTTTCATTGGATAAGAGTCCAGTGAAGTGGGGTTTTCAGTGCCTAAGAGTCTAATAGAATGGGTTTCATTGTCCTGGAGCCTACTGAAAATAGGGTAGCTACATGCCCTAGTAGAAAACTCCAGAATAAATATTAAAAAAAAAAAAAAAAAATGGTTTAAGAGTCTATGAAAGTGGGTTTCATTGGCTAAAAGTCTAATAAAGTGGGCCTCATTGGCTAAGAGTCTGATAAGTGGGTTTTCATTGGCTAAGAGTCTAATAAAGTGGATCTTCATTGACTGAGAGTCTAGTAAAGTTGAGCTTACATTGGCTAAGAGTCCCGTGAAGTGGGATTTTCATTGGCTAAGAGTCTGGCAAAGTGGGTTTTATTGGCCAAGAGTCTGGTGAAGTGGGTTTTCAGTGGCTGAGAGTCAAGTAAAGGGGGATTTTCTTTGGTGAAGCGTCTAGTAAAGTTAAGCTTTCATTGGCTAAGAATGGTGAAGTGGAGTTTTCATTGGCTATGGGTCTTGTATATTTGGTACCACAAACTAACATCATTATATACCTATGGCTGAACGTCTATGAAAATAATACCTGCTACTAGGAGTGTAGTATAAATAGAGTTCGGGCTCCCTGAGACGTTGTAAAGGAGCTATGAATCGATGACTTAATAAGTGAATTAAATGGCATTTTTTCATTCTTTTAGGGTACATAATGAAAAGAAAACATAGTGACTGAGCCGTAGAGATGCTGTTCTCGGCCTTTTCTAACACAAATACTTTCATGTAATACAATATTTTTCTTGTAATACAGTCTTTTAAGACCTCGAACAGTCATCCATCCCGGCTCAGTAACCACGTTTTCTCTTGTTACACTTCAGACAAAATCAAACCAGATTTCCCCAAATAAGCGGATAGGCACCGATGTATTTACAATGTTTTATTTCTAGCATCCACTTTTCATGATTTGTAACCCTACTAAAAAAAACCAAGACAAAATTTCGAAATGAAATGAAATTAAGACGAATTCTATCATTCATATCTGATTTTGAGTAATATCAGTTTGGTTTCATAAAGCATGCAAGGAAATGGGTCTGTACCTTAGATTCGCGTGAAGTGCTAGAGGCTGGATTGATTCGTCCTATAATGATATTATCTCAGGCCTGGTTCACTGGGTTCGGGGGTTCTACTGGATTATACGATAATACCCGGGAGTCTGGTTCGTGTTACACACGAGGAAGATGCGACAAAATACATACACAATAATGACTGGTTTTGTGTACGAGTGGCCGTGATCTCCGAGTAGTTGACGCGTAGTAATATCCGAGTGATCAGCGAGGATATTACGTCGTCAACTACGAGGAGATTACAGTCGTTACCAGTCGTTATTGTATTCATTATCCACCTACAAGATTGATAACAACTCTATTACAATTAAAAAGTTTCTGCAAGACATTTAGTTCCAGACACCACAGCAATGTTAAACCAGTAATTCAGTGTAGACTTACACCAATGATACAGTTCCCCATTAACCTGTACCTTAGGCCTGCAATGTGTGTTATTACAATGATTTCTGATGTTAAATGAGATTATTATGATTGATTCTAAATAATTAACATTAAATGAACATTCACGAAAGTGTTTTCGAAATACATGGTGATTTGACCTCATTATGGACAGGACTATTTTCCCGGAATCTCCTGCAGGAGATTCTGACATGCCAGTATCTCCGGGTAGCTGTTTCCAGGTGCCCTTTACATTTCCTATGCAGACTCCGTAATCGGTGGGTAATAAATACACAAGCCTGGGGCCCGTTTGATAATCTAGGATCATACATGTATTTTCTGTATGTCATAGAGACCCAGGGTACGATGTGGGCCCACTTTATTCAACACTTATTGACAGCCTTATGGACAGCTAAGACTGTCTTAACGAACAGAATAAAATATTATCAAACGATAACCCTTGCACCAGGTACAGAAAGGGGTATTCATGTACGATCCTAGATTATCAAACGGGCCCCTGGGCCTATTATATGGCACTTTCCACTGTCGGCCACAACCGACCTATTCTTATATGTAAAGTGGGGAAGGAAATCTATGTTCGAATTTTGGGCGATATTTGGTACCACTTCCTGACGAATTTGACTCTATGAATGTCCCTTCAAGATTCTAAATTGAGATATGATGGTCGTGGAACACTCACAACAGAATTTATGAGACAAAATTAAAGATAAATAAAGGCTTCAAAAAGGGTGGGCAAGTCGAAAAACTGTTGTTGATGGTCAGGTTCGGGTTTTGTACCAGGGATGTTGGGCTCTGAAAAAAAGTAGAAATATTTTTCTATGGAATTAATTTCCTGCCTCAGAGAGACCAGGGAAATATAGAGGAAAAGGAGGGAAAACATCAGCGTTACTGCAACCTGTATGTAAATATGGAATGTCTTTCTTGAATTATCAACCATTGCTCTCTTAACAAGAAATGAACTACAAATGTAATCCTTGTACCATGTTCTACTTCAGAAAAAAATGCTGCAAATAATTAAAAAAGAAAGATCATATCGGCATTGCCTACAATGTAGGACTGAGCGTCTGTTTTATTGGTATGACTAGGGTTAAATTAACATTTTTTTTTTTTTTGCTCTAGGAATGATAATTCTATAGCGGCCCCACGCCAATTTCCATGAAAAAGTGGAACACTGTCATCTCTGTATTCAGCGGTCGGGTTGTCAGTTGGGGTCAGGAGGAAATAAAGGAAATGTTTTTCATATAGAATTAACTGCCTCAGAGAGACTGAGAAAACATTGATAACACATCAATGTTGGCCATGGAATAGGGCTGAGGGTGTGTGGGGAGGTTTAAACCACTGTGGCCTGGATGAGGCTCAATGGATACTCTCTTTGTTTTATACAAGAATAATAATTGTATTTACTGCCCACCCAATACGGAGTCTCCATACTAAGCCTATGGAGCCTCCAGATCGCTACTGAGTAGGATACGGAAAGGCGCATTGGCCTAGGAGAATACGGCTATTTCGGCCACCTGATGGGCATTTTATATTTTATATCAACAATGCACGGCGCTTGCATCGAATTTCCAATAATTTACAAGATTTTGTCCTCATAATTAGTCAAAATGTGAGTAATAAATACAACATTACCATGATTTCAATCTCTGTGGCCGTATTCTCCTTGTAGTTGACATTATTCAATACTCCTCGCTATCGCTCAGAGTTTTACTAAGCATCAACTACGCTGAGAATTCGACCACACAGATTGAAATCATAGTAATGTTGTATGAAAACAAAGATTTTCGTGGGCGAAAAAAGGGGACAACTGCCATCTCTGTAACGTGGGTGGTCGGGATCTCGTGATCCCCAACGTCTCTACTGCGCTGGTTCCTCCCGAGCAGCCCACTCAAGCCTGGGCACCTCTGCTGGTACCCAGCGAGCCGTTTAGTGAAGCTTGGGCGACTCGCTGGTTCCCGAAAGTCCCCCGCCCCCACAGTTAGCGTACACGCTAGAAACCAGCGAAATGCCTGTCGCCCGGATGACGACAAGCATGCCGGGATCGGTGCGTGGTCATTGGACCGTGAACAGAAAGAGCCGGAGTCACTGTGGACGTCCGTTTCCATTGGCCGACAAAAATGGCGGAGATTTTTTTAGTTCTCCTTAAAGCCCATTTACATTGGCGATCACCGGAGAGACTATTAGTAGAATACAAAAGATCTACACTTTCAATGAAAACTGGCGTTATAGGTCATTTTCCATCGGCCGACAAAAAGAGCATCGATTATTTGTTACCTACTATATCTAAAACGGTAGAATTTTGTGATATCCGCTTGGAGTTGCTGCTGTACATAGAGATAAAGTGAACCAGCCCTAGGCATGGAGATTGAAGAGCCACGAGAGTGAGAATCTCGTGCAGTTCTTAACTGAATCCTGCTACTCTTTTTTGTGTTTCTCTACACAGATGTACTTCTATCCTTAGGATTTTGTTTCTAGCCATACTGAAAACATGATTTAGAACTGTAGTTTTCTAATCTACCTTTCTCGTGAGAAACCAATGAGATTACATTTCGCTGGTTCCCTACCATGGTTCTGGTAGCCCTTTCAAAACTCCGCTGATACCCTCCCCCCACCCACCACTACTCCAGCCACCAATCTAAGTATTTGACCCACCTCAGACATCTAGCTCTGTGGAGCAATCAGCAGAGTGTTCGGCTAGGGATGCCGGTGTAGGGAGTGCGATTCCCGTACCGGCTATTGACTTTTCGGGTTTTTTTTAAATATTGTTCCCCCTAACTCGGACCCGACGAAGTCGCTAGTGTTGTCATAAAGCGGGATTCACACGGATAGACCCATGTACTTTTTTTCAAGAATTTCTTTATTGACTGAGAAGAGTACAATTGTCTTAGATCTTTGATTACATTTTAACTTTTGTTCTTGTCAACAAAGTGGCCGGTGACATCCGCTGTTTACTGTCTAGCTGGTTTTAATTGTCAGGCCTTCTACTCAGGTAAACAGCACCAATCTTCTATATATGTAAAACATTTTCAACCGTACCAAAAGTTGCAACTTCTCACATCATGATTATGGTCTTGCTGATTTGACAAGACCCGCCGTTATTGATTTCAGATGGGGGACACAAAGGCACCCTGACCACAGGGCGTTGTATTGTAAGACTTAAGACACCATATACAAGGATCCCTCATTCTGTGAATTACAACGGCATCTGCGAAGCACAATATACTTGAGATTGGTGTACTCTACATATTTTTTACAGTCTCCGATAATTTCATTATGTCCAATAATCTCAGAGCAGAATGCTGAAATTCAGCTTTCCCAGTCTCTAGGGAAAATGGCGGATCTGATTCACACGGAAGGACACACCGGATGCATAGTCTCAGACAAGCTTTATACTGAAACTTATGCTGAATAATCGGCCAATGGAGACTAGCCTCCAGGATGCGGACGGCTGAGTGGGTTGATGCGCGGTCAGGACAGAAGAGGGAGATGTCTAAATGCCAAGAAGGACTCCTTCCCGCATATCTTATCTTCTACCACATGAAACACGGGGCCTTTGTATGCACAAGCCCTTTTATTGAGAAAGGAGAAGGCAATAGACAAAAAAACTAAACTATTGCACAAACCTTTCTTTTGGAGTATCTTCTGGCCTAGTATTAACCTCGTATTACAGGGTCTACAGCAAAAAGGTTGGAAGATGATAAGCCCCATTGTGAATGACCAGAGAATAAGGGCTAGTCAGAGGCAGGGAACCAGAAACCTAGGTCTGGCCCTTTCTAGCCAATCAAATGGCTGGAAATATTCAGTGCGACGAGTGACCTTGCTATGATGTGCATGTTGAATATACCATTTGTACCTGGTTATTATATCTTTTCAATGGCAGCATTTCAACAATGATAGTTTTTTTATTTACCAACTGGATGCATAGCTGCTTTGCAGAAATTAGAATTGCAAATAAAAAAAATGGTAAGAGGGAATAAACTATACTCTGTGAGGTACGGATTTCCAGTCATCATTCATGTGATGAATGAAATCAGTACAGCTGACTTTTAAATATCAGACATTCTCACACAAGTATATCATAATAGAACATCTGTTGTATGGCAATAAAATTGTCAAAAAAGATTGTTTTTAGACTGCTATTCATGTAATTCAATATACCTAATTTACCTACAGGATGATTTCATTGCTGAGATTATAGCCTTCATTGATTGGTAAATATAGTAACTACAGTGACCACATTCCATCTCCCATGCGCTAAACTCAACACTGAATTCCAAATAAAATTCCTCATCTAGAGAAAAAAGAAATCAATCCCAAATCCAAACCTGAGCTGGCTCCAATGATTTTTCCTGTTACGTAAATAGGCCATATTGGAATTAATCATCATATAAATTGAGGAGAAAGCTGGTCAATCCCTGCAGGGATCGGGCAGGCTTTAAGAAGGACATTATGTATGGAGCTATTAAAACGTTACAGAGCTACTCACCAGTTGCCTAACCACCAACCTCACTAAAGCGTGTATTCCACCAGACGAAGGATTCATCGGCAAGTTTCCAGTCTCTTTCAGTATATCAAAGGGTTACTGGAAAACTCAACCCGAAACGAACTCGACCCGTAGTTGTCAGGAGAACTCGACCCGTTTTGGAGAAATCGATTGGAGAACTCGACCCGTTTCAAATACTTATGAATAAGACATTTTCATATAGAAGGAAAGGTCTGACTAGTTAGCTTTTAGACAACTAAACCAGCGGATATAGAAAATAAAATCTAGTTATGTTTAGGTGTAGGGTTAAGGTTAGGGCAAGGGATAGGGTTAGGGTTAGAGATAGGGCAAGGGTTAGGATTCAGCTTGGTGATATTCCAGGATGTGTAGGCTAATACAGGGAGTCATAGTGTGAATGAATGGAATCTGTTCCGTATTGTTTTCTGTCGGACACGTTGACCAAGTTTGTATTCCTCATTTTTTACAGACCCCCATGTCTACAAAACCATCGTTTGTTGTATTTTATCATCCATCCTTTCACATGAATTAAACCCAAGAATTGCCATGTTAAAGAATATAACAATAAGGACTATTTATTTGCTTTATAGCCAAAGAGACTATTGTCCTATATACCATGGCTTTGAGACCGTATACCACAGGTTTGAATCCGTACACCATAGTTATGGTATCTGACAGGTCTTATACAATGGGTAGTGGTTTACTGAGTCCCCATACATTTTCAATGTGGTCTGTGTATATACGTTGGATGATAAAGTTCGTACATAGGTATGACGGGTATGACAGTATGTACATAGGTATGACGGGTGGGCTGGGTGTATGACAGTACGTACATAGGTATGACGGGTGGGCTGGGTGTATGACAGTACGTACATAGGTATGACGGGTGGGCTGGGTGTATGACAGTACGTACATAGGTATGACGGCTGGGCTGGGTGTATGACAGTACGTACATAGTTGTGACTGGGGCTGGGTGTATGATAGTATATATGTAGGTATGACGGCTGGGCTGGCCGTATGACAGGACGACAGGCTGATTACTTGGCGGGTCTCCTACAGTCCCCGTGGATGGTTTGTGGACGGTAATTACCTGGGATGTTATGTTGCTGACAGCGGTCTCCCATTAACGTCTGAGCTTTACAGCCCGCCGACACAAACTCCACGGATAACGCAATTACCCCATCTCCACCCGCAAAAACAACAGGAGGCGCCACCGTAGACTCGCAATGCATGGCGGGATATCGGGTGAAGGGTTGACAGGAGCAGGGAAAGCTCGATGTTTAGCAGGGGGTGGATTTGATGATTACTGATCCAGGATAGAATGAAAGGTTTGAGATGAGTAGTGTGTTGTACTACCAGAAGATAATTGTATACCTAAGGATGGTCCCGAAGATAACGTTGGAGTATTCTTTATTATCCATTATAGAAAAGTATCCAATGGAAATGTATGGGGGATCAGTTACCCATTACCCATTTTTTAATAAAGAACAAATGGTATGTTCATCATTGCTGAATGAGATAGATAGACAACGAGGGAGGGAATGAGGGAGGGTGTGAGGGAGGGAATGAGGGAGGGCGGGAAAGACACGGCTAGGGAAGAAGGAAGGGCAGGGAGAGAGAGCGCGAGGTAGGTAGGGAGGGAGGGAGGGAAGGGGGAGGGAGGGAGGGAGGGAGGAAAGGGGAGAGGGAGGGAGGGAGGGGAGGGACGGAGGGACGGAGGGAGGGAGAGAGAGAGAGAGAGAGAGAGAGGTAGGTAGGTAGGTAGGTAGGTAGGTAGGTAAGTAAGTAGGTAGGGAGGCAGGCAGGCAGGCAGGCAGGGAGAGAGGTAGGTAGGTAGGTAGATAGGTAGGGAGGGAGGGAGGGAGGGAGGGAGGGAGGGAGGGAGGGAGGGAGGGAGGGAGGGAAGGGGGGAGGGAGGGAGGGAGGGAGGAAAGGGGGGAGGGAGGGAAGGGGGGAGGGAGGGAGGGAGGGAGGGAGGGAAGGGGGGAGGGAGGGAGGGAGGGAAGGGGGGAGGGAGGGAGGGAAGGGAGGGACGGAGGGACGGAGGGAGGGAGAGAGAGAGAGAGAGGTAGGTAGGTAGGTAGGTAGGTAGGTAGGTAAGTAAGTAGGTAAGGAGGCAGGCAGGCAGGCAGGCAGGGAGAGAGATAGGTAGGGAGGGAGGGAGGGAGGGAGGGAGGGAGGCAGGCAGGCAGGCAGGCAGGCAGGCAGGCAGGCAGGCAGGCAGGCAGGCAGGCAGGCAGGCAGGCAGGGAGAGAGGTAGGTAGGTAGGTAGGTATGTGGGTACGTAGGTAGGTAGGTATGGAGGGAGGGATAGAGGGTTTAGGGTGTGAGAGAGGGAGAGAGGGAGGGTTTAAGGGGTGAGAGAGGGAGGGCAGGGAGGTAGGTAGATAGGAAGAGAGGGGGTAATGAGGGAAGGAGGGAGGGAGGGAAGGATGGAGAGAAGGAGGTATAGAGAGAGGCAGGGTTTAGGGTGTGAGAGAGGGAGAGGGTTACCTCAGAGGTTAGAGGAGGGGGTAGCTGTTGTTGACGTTCACGGTCGACTGAACTGCACACCTCATTCGGCGGCCATATTTGTCGGCGTCAATACTCGGCCTTCAGTCATGCGCAAATAAATTCATCTTCCGGCTTATCTTCCGGTCCGCAGAGTGGCGCTTCCAGAGACGTCATCAATTAAAGTCCTATTGATTCTGGCCGCAGTTCTGGCCGCCCATTGTGGACGATCCGCACCAGGGCCGAGACGTACCCGCCACCTCCCGCCCTCAACAGGCGCTCAGTCCACAGTCCCGCCCCGATTTTAACCTCCATACACGGGCCGATTCTTTGTCTGCCACCACTAACCGATTTTTTCAACTTTTTTCTTAGAAATTTGTTTGCTTGTTTGTGTGTTTGTTTGCCTGAAATACTCAACTTTGTTGAGAGGCATTGATAATAAAAAAAAATAATAAAAATAAAAAAGTTTAACCTCCAATTTGTTCAATTAGACTAACTTTGGGTTTGATGGAATCTATGAGATGAATGTCGGTGGAAATCTCACCCCTACACATTTACCGAGGTGAGAGTTCTTTTACTTTTACTTACACCACATAAACATGGTATGAGAAGATTGGCCTTTGATATAGCAGTAAATCTACCACTGCTTGGTGTGAAGGAGAAAGTAAAAATATGTAATAAAATAAACCGGTGACCGATTTATTTTCTGCTTTTGGCATTGATTGCCAGTTTTTTCTACTTCAACATGCACTTATAGTCGCCAATCCTGCTCCAGCTTTTTACTTTCATAAGCCTCGTTTTCATGGGCCGATTATTTGGCACCGATCTGTTGTCGGTAACGACCGACCAATTATTTGGCTATACCAACATTAATCGGTGAGTGGAAATGAGCCATGTAAAGGAAAGCTCACCGATTAATTTTGCAAAGATTATTTATTAAGGTCACTGCCAACCGATTTCCTCATATAAAACCTATTTCGACTTGCCGATTTTGACTGCTGATAAATGTATCGGCCACCACCAACCGATTTTTTTTCATTTAATCGGTACAGTTTTTGTCAATAACGCAAACAAGCCATTATGACAAGAAGCACCAACACCGACAAAAAAAATACAACCCCAACCTGAGTAAAATATGGGTTACGGACATGCCAATCCCAAAGGAAATTTTAAAGCATGATAATACAGGACTGATTTCCGTTTGAGAGGAGAGGGAGGGAGAGAAGGCGAGGACCTGGTTCTCCCGCTCTCTGTCTCCGAGCAGTGGCGGTAAATACAATTAGGACGGACTGGGCGGCGGCCATCACGGGCTGACGGCTGCTGAGAGGAGGCCTGCCGGGAGCGGGCATCCTTCACGGGGTGCCCGCTGACGCTATGTCCCACGTAAATAACCAACGAATGGAGCGCGCCTAGCTTAAGGCCCGACTCCATTGCCCGACGAAAACGGTGTAGTTATTTTTAGCTCTTCTGAAGGCCCGTTTTCATTGGCCAACGAATAGGGTGTAGATTATATTAGTTCTCATTAAGGCCCGTTTCCATTGGGTGACGAAAATGGTGGCGATTTATTTAGTTCTCCCAAAGGCCTGTTTTCATTAGCCAAAGAAAACGGTGTGGATTTTTTTAGTTCTCCTAAAGGCCTGTTTCTATTGGCCAACAAAAATGGTGTAGATTTTTTTTAGTTTTCCTAAAGGCCCGTTTCCATTGGCTGACGAAAATAGTGTAGATTGTTTAGTTCTCCTAAAGGCTTGTTTCCATTGGCTGACGAAAATGGTGTAGATTGTTTTAGCACTCCTAAAGGCCCATTTCCATTGGCCAATGAAAATGGTGTGGACTGGTCTTTAATACAACAGTAAGTCTACAACTGCTGGGGATGAAGGAGAAAGGTGGCTGTACACCACACCACATAGACATGGTATGAGAAGGATTGGTCTTTGATAAAGCAGTAAGTCTACCACTGCTGGGGATGAAGGAGAAAGGTGGCTGTACACCACACCACATAGACATGGTATGAGAAGGATTGGTCTTTGATAAAGCAGTAAGTCTACTACTGCTGGGGATGAAGGAGAAAGGTGGCTGCACACCACACCACATCACATAGACATGGTATGAGAAGGACTGGTCTTTGATAAAGCAGTAAGTCTACTACTGCTGGGGATGAAGGAGAAAGGTGGCTACACACCACACCACATAGACATGGTATGAGAAGGACTGGTCTTTGATATAGCAGTAAGTCTACTACTGCTGGGGATGAAGGAGAAAGGTGGCTGCAGTGAGACTCGAACCCAAAAAGTAACAACCTTTATGGCAAGCTCTAATAAGTGAAGATGGGTCTCGATGCTAGGACTGCCTCTGCAGCCTAAGACCTACTTTCCTTGGATTTATAGCAATATGACTAATTAAAATCCTTGGACTGTAAAAAAATCTGTAATTTCCTGGTAGAGCTCGCTCGGTAAAATGATAGCGTCAAAATCTTCTTGAATCAAAGTAATCCATTTCACTCTTCGTGAGTTTCCAGTCTCTAGAGATTTGGTTTATTAATTAGGCAGAAAGTTATCAGGGATATGATATTTTAGACAAATTAATACGCAACTTCATTAAATCCCCGAGCTGGGATGCATCCACTTTTCTACACCAAAGGAAGTTTTATAATCTCTTAAGAATATCTGTATAATTAGAATGCGTCAAATATATGAAAATAATGAGAAATAGAAAATTGATGATTATTATTTCTACTGTCCTGATATTTCCCCCAAAATCGGGATGTCATAATTCCCTGACATTAAATTGACCTTTCCCTGACAAATGTCCTTTTCCCTAACAAATAAACCTAGACAATATTTAGATAAAGAGCTTCACAGCTGTCCTGCCCATTTATTTATTTTTACAGCTACGGACCGGCCTATTAATATATACCTGTGTGCGCATGTCTATGAAATACTGCCCGCTGCTAGGGGTGCAGTAATAATAATGTTCGTGCCCGCTGTGAGAGTGACTTAATAAGTCATTAAAATGGTATTTTTCATAGATTTAAGGTATATAATAATAAGCAAACGTCCTCACTGTGGACGAAACCCTTCTCGTTCTCGGTCAGTTGCCGATTTTATACTGCCTTCCGCCTATGGCGTCCGGCAGTATGATATCGACGACTGACCTCGAACATGAAGCGTTTTGTCCACAGTAAGGACGTTTCCTAATATTATAAATCTGCATTAGCAACTTGTGTATCAAAGGTAATAGAGTTTAAAACAGCCATGGCTCCTTAAGGTTAAGACATCTGGTATGTTTTATTTTCTTTAACATACTCACATTTTGAGGGTGTATGAGTTGAAATTCCAGTTTTCCTTAAGAAGCTTCCGAATTGGAATTCGTCTTTTTGGTAGTCTGGTCTAGAATGATTTCTTTTCCATTTCAGAACATGGTCATATATCAACCTCCTAATGTTGTTACTGAAAGGCCACAGACACATTGCTAGTTCTGCTATCATTTTCCAGGAAATTCTTAGAGAGCGTAAGGCTATAACTCCTCTATGACAAACAACCCCTAAAACCTTTTTCTATTCCATTTAACAAATCGAATTTGATCAATCTGTCTTTGTCCGGACCTCGATCCTGTAAACGATCTATTTGGAAGTATCGGTGTCCTTTCCGAGACTGATAGTCTAATCAAACACTTTATATGTACACGCCTGTATCATTTAGAGCTTTTAACAAATATATATATAAATGATATATTTGCTTTTAATCAATACGAATAAGAATTTCTTTGAATAGAAAAAAGACATAAAAATTGGGCTTGTCCAGGGTTTGAACCCAGGACCTTCTGATTACCAGTGTTTTGATAGTCGAGACCCCACCAGCACCCGGGACAGACACACAGACACACAGAAGAACCAATCACAGGAGAGCTTACATCATGAAATGTCCTTCTCAAGTAATAAGGTCGAGAGAAGGACAATAAAATACAGACAACATCTCTTTAACGCAATCAATCTCCTATCCTTGCCATTGTCCTCCCGAACGAATACTGAAGAACTCTTCCTGTAACGAACTCGATCCAGAACGAACTCGATCCATTAGTTCTTCTCATCTCAGGTAACCCAATACAACTGTGGATGAATACTATATTTAGTATTAAGTATGTTATCTTGGCTTCAAATTTCGTCTTCTCTGGGGAAGAGAACAAACAGAAAACCCGTCCCCTAAGCCTATCCCTATCCCTAACCCTTCCCTATCCTTAACCTTAACCCTAACCCTATCCCTATCCCTAACCTTAACCCTACGCCTAAACATAACTGGACTTGTTTTCTATATCCGTTGGTTAATGTGTCTAAAAGCTAACCAGTCAGCCCTTTACTTCTATATGAAAATATCTTATTCATATTCTGAAACGGGTCGAGTTCTCCAATCGATTTCTCCAAAACGGGTCGAGTTCTCCTGACAACTACGGGTCAAGTTCGTTTCAGGTCGAGTTCTTCAGCAAACCCTTCTATTATTATCAGTATCCTTCTTAACACCCCCCGCCCCCTCCTCGTGTATTATATAGCATCGGGGACAAGATGGCCACCCCCATAACCCGATAGCTATCTGCCCTATATTCTCCAGTATTCTGATTTTTAGCTGTCGCGGAGTGATCCATAAAATAAACCCCACTCAACCTCGACAGACAGGCCGTTGTGGATAATAGTCCATTAAGTGTTTCTTATGCGTCTTGCCTATAAATTGGGCAATTTGTCTTTCTGGTAGTCTGGTCTAGATTGAATTAGGTTTTGCCATCTCCAAGTCATTCGGACCGTGGTCACGTATTAAACTCACGATGGCGTCTACTATCTCAATTCCCCGTGTCTTTATGGATTGTTCTAGACTTGCTAGAGTCTTTGATTATGAACATTCATTAAATGATTAAACACAATCAGAATAAACTTCATTATAGAATGTATTCTTCTGACTGGCCCATGAATCAAAGACTTGTCCACTATGAACAGAATCTCCTGTTTACGACCCCAAACTGATCCCTGTAGCCCTATACCTCCTCCTGCCCCTCCCCTCTCCCCTCCTCCAGTTCCCTGGCCTGTGTTTTCATGGCAATAACTTTCGCCTGCTCCTGACTGTGACCTGATTGAGATAGAAAGAGAGAAGGTATCAATCTCCCAGCAGATATCCTCATCAATAGCCAGGATATCTGTATGGAGAGTGTTGGAAATACTGGATCTAAACAGCGCCAGAAATCCAACACCATTACCAATTGTACCAGTCCCTGTATCCCAGCGAGGAGGGTAGCCATAGGATGCAGGGACTGGAGCCAGTCTACCAGCGAGGGGTGTAGCCATAGGATGCAGGGACTGGAGCCAGTATCCCAGCGAGGAGGGTAGCCATAGGATGCAGGGACTGGAGCCAGTCTACCAGGGAGGAGGGTAGCCATAGGATGCAGGGACTGGAGCCAGTCTACCAGGGAGGAGGGTAGCCATAGGATGCAGGGACTGGAGCCAGTCTACCAGCGAGGGGTGTAGCCATAGGATGCAGGGACTGGAGCCAGTATCCAAGCGAGGAGGGTAGCCATAGGATGCAGGGACTGGAGCCAGTCTACCAGCGAGGAGTGTAGCCATAGGATGTAGGAACTGGAGCCAGTCTGTATCCCAACGAGGAGGGTAGCCACATGATGCAGGGACTGGAGCCAGTCTACCAGGGAGGAGGGTAGCCATAGGATGCAGGGACTGGAGCCAGTCTACCAGCGAGGAGTGTAGCCATAGGATGTAGGAACTGGAGCCAGTCTGTATCCCAACGAGGAGGGTAGCCACATGATGCAGGGACTGGAGCCAGTCTACCAGCGAGGAGGGTAGCCATGGGATGCAGGGACTGGAGCCAGTCTAGGGTCGTTCGTGTGCTGCTCTGTGAACTGATTGAGTTCTGTGATCAGAATATGACAACAGGAGATTTTCATTGCTGAGACAAATACAGTGGATTTAATGTGTAGAGAACGTGGGATGGGGAATTTCTATCAGCTGAATTTGTATACCGATGCACCAAGCTCAGTGGCTAAGTCGTAGGGGTGTTCGCCTCATGCATGGGAGGTCGTGGGTTCAAACCCTGGTCGGGTCATACCAAAGACCTACAAAAAACGGTACCCACTGCCCATTTGGTTTAACACCCGCCATTAGAATGAGGAGTAGGGGGCTAGGGCCCGAGTGGAAGAACGGTTGTATTGACGAATTCGGTGATTGTACATACAATATTCCCCTAATGAAAATTGCTAAAAGAAAATATTTAAATAAAAATAAATTCGTATGAAGCTAACGACCGATTTCGTTCGTATCTAAGGTCAAATATTGAACCGACTATTTCTTGGACAATTATGAATAAAATCAATAGACACTAGTGACCAACAAAATTCAATACAGTTTATTAAATCAAGCTCATTGATGAAATGGACACAGGTCAATCAGTAAATAACCACAAAACAATGTTGCTTACATTCTCACAAAGATTTGAGGTAAAGTCACCTGAGGCTGCACAACCGACTGACTTTACATAAATGGGAACAACGTATCTTTTCCGATGGGCTGAATTGCTACAATTCACTCATGATATACAAAAAAAAGGACTGAGGTGTCTAACGAATAAGATCCCAAGCATATACAGACTATCAGAAAGTTTAGACCTGATTGTGTGTGAATGAACTCAAAGGTAATCTGTCAAGACACCATTAGGCTACTATCTACTTTAGGCAAAACACCCACATCTGGACCCTCACCCCCACAGCCAACCCGTTACACTCACACTCTCACACTCACACACATCCTCCCATACCCAACCACTCCCTCCCCTCACTCCTACACCTACTCCCTCTCACACCCACTCCCACACCCCATCCCTCACACTCACACCCTCACTCCCATACCAAATCCCTCACACTCACACCCTTACACCCACACCCAACCCCTCACACACATCCTCCCATACCCAACCACTCCCTCCCCTCACTCCTACACCTACTCCCTCTCACACACACTCCCACACCCCGTCCCTCACCCATACACCAACCCCTCACACTCCCGTCCACACCCCACACAGGTGCCTAGCTACACGTGTTGCATCACGATCTACTCAATAATTCACTGAGATCCACAGTCCTCTCGTGCAGGACAAACCGTCCTGCTCTGTCAGCCATCACCATGTAAAGTTCTGGTCTATACATCCCTATCGTGGCCAAGTAATATTGGTTTCTATGAGAAGAATATAAGTATAGATCTAAATTACCCCTAATTATTGAGGAACAAATTGACTGAATTGGAGCAGTCGCCATTTTGGTTAGTACTCTCTTCCCTGATGTTTACAGTATGGCTGCCATGTGTAGAATGGCATATAATACCCCTATTATCGCTCAGCTCTAGTTCCCAGTATGCCCACATGAGGGCAGGTTGCTCTACCATAGACACTTTGAGTTGTTCAGTGTCATGAGCGGCCTCCTGACATGTGCGACCGACCGGAACAGGCGCTCAACCGGAACAGATTTGGTCCTCACCTATTGGCTGTTGGTACAACAGCCAATGAGAGAGCAGAGCTCACAGATGCCAAGCCTGTCTTATCAACCCCCTGCTAAGAGTATAAAACCAGGCCCTATTCCTGTCAATATCAGTTCAGTTCTTGACTCATAGTAGTACATAGTAACTCTGTGTTTGAGTTCTCTCTCTTCTTAAGGTCTACTCCTTACGCAAGTAGGTCTGGAGACTTTACAACCAGCTACACTCAGTTCTAAGTACACTCAGTTCAAAGCATAAGATAGAACCTTATTCCAGCAAGGAGATCCATTTGGTATTAACAAAATAAGAAGTTTGCCCAATCCCTCCAGAAAAACAGAAAGGAAGAATATTAGTTCAAGTATTCAAGAAAATATTAAAGGCATATCGGATAATTGGAAATTAAAACCCATGTCAATTTCCTGAATATTGAATATGATAATCTCCCAGTGTTGTAGAACACATAGCTAACTTATAAATAGGGGATCACCGTGCTTATTTTTGATTTAGAGATTGATACTATGATTATATTACAATAAAATATATAAGAATTCTAAAAAGCTGGTTTTCACAGAATAAAACCCATGCCATTTTCTCCAAACATCCACAGAATATACTTGATGTGTATTAATACATATTTAGATTTTCAAAATCATAGGTCACCTTGTTCTTGAGAGAATTGAAAAAAAACCTATATTTTTTAGTACCAGCACATTTCCTATGTGAGAATTTGTTCGTCCTTTTATTATTTGCCGGCTGGCGGATAATAGTGGTTAGAAATTCGTGGACGTGTAGCGGTGGGGAGTGGATGTTACGCCTCGCTCAAACTTTGACATCTTACCAATTGGGTTTAGGTCAAACTCGATAATGTGTTATAAACCACTCATTTGGTATAAGAATAAGTCAGAGGAACAGGTCTGAATTGATAGTCAGTATTTGAACATCACCAGGAGGCGCCACTGTGAATTGTAGGACATATCTTTAAAAGAGAAAAGGGAGCCATAAAGAAAAGCTTAGCTTAATTAACTTATAATACGCTGCAGATTTCACCTTCCTATAACTGCCGCAGAGGAGAGACAATGGACTGGTGTCTGAGAGGCAGCTTTAACACAATCACTGAGCAGCTCAGTGTATCCTCCGGGAGGCAGGGTGGGAGGCGTTTTATAAAACATGCATCTCGCGGAGTGGGGTGCAGGGAACATCTACTTACAATAAGGCTATAGACTGGAGCTTCACGGAGCAGAGTGCTGGGGCTTCTCAGACCCATGAGCTGCTCGCTATGGCTGGAGTGGCTCATTGTGTCCAAGATATGCTGATGCTAGGTTCATATGTGAAATGTTGTCGTGCATCGCGCAATGCTTCGTGGCCATCCTAGGACGAATGGTTTAATGTATTTTAAAGGTATAAGTATATTCGTGAGCATCTGTGTATTTATTATCCACTTCATAAAAACTTAGTATCACATACCCAGAGCATACAGATATATCCACCTAATAAAAAGTGTCCATAGAAAATACATAGGGAGTGTGTATCACCATACCAGGAGCATACTGATATATCCACCTAATACAAAGTGTCCATAGAAAAGACATAGGGAGTGTGTATCTACATACCCAGAGGATACAGATATATCCACCTAATGCAAAGAGTCCATAGAAAACACATGGGCAGTGTGTATCACCATAGCAGGAGCATACAGATATATCCACCTAATACAAAGTGTCCATAGAAAACACATAGGGGGTGTGTATCACCATACCCGGAGCATACAGATATGTTGTATGCTCTGGGCTGTAAAAACCAGCGCATACAGAAAAATAGTGCATATGAGAAAATAAATGAACTAATATCGGTACCCCACTTATCGGGAAAAGGTGGATAATAAATACAGTATAGACTGGTTTCAGATAAAAGCGGCCGTATGCTCCTCAGAGTTGACTCTGCGCAATATCCTTACATACGCTCGGATATTACTAGGCGTCAACTCCTCGGAATATACGGCCGCTTGTATCTGAACCCTGCCGAATGTTGTCCATGTCTAATGGTATACGTAAACGATTCAAAGAAGAACGCCCATGATAGGGTGATTGTAATATCTATTGTGAAATTCAAAAAAAGATAAACTAGCCCCCCCCCCCCCCAAAAAAAAAAATCTGGTTTTGATGGAGGGTACACAACACATTTATAATTCTTCGCTTCGATCAACCCTTATTTAGAGTTTTAATCATCTTACTGGTTAGAAACAACCCATGGGGAGAACCTATGCCTGATGAGCGATGCAGAGGTGTGGCAACAGCTGGTCGAGTGGTGCAGTGCCAGCAGTTATTACTTGAAATATGGTTTATGGAAAAAGTTTGTCACCATTGGACTAATCACAGGAAGATTATGGAACATATGACACAAGTACACCTATAGAATCCTGCCCAGCAAATATAATTTAATTTTGATAATTTCGATGGAAAAAAAGAGTTACGAACACCCATTAGACCTGTGAGTATATAAAATCTGTGTAACTGTTTGCTTGTTTAGTTTAACGTACAATTGGTTCAATTAGACTAACTTTGGTTTACGCTACAAAAATTTGCATATTCTGTTGGAGTAACAAGCTGGTTGATCCAGGCATCTTACTCTTCTCGATTATATTTGATCGAAAACCTTACATTCCTTGAGGAATTTTCCTCTTGCCATTGCTGTTACATTCTTTAGGACTTTCTTCTTGCTCTTTTTTGTGGATGTAGCATGAGATGTTTAACACTCAGCGGAGTGCTGCATGTCTGACACACAGGCGCTACTTCACCTCTTAGGAGGTGCCCATGTGTCAGTTTGGTGTGACTGGTCCCCAGACGGGTCAGTTTCACCTGTTCGTGTCAGGTTGTCTTTCCTAAAGATCTGGCGGCAGAATGACAGCGCTCATCCCGTCGCTAATAGCGACCGTTTGAACGACCATTTGGTCCTCAAATCCCTCCGATGATTATGTCGTCTACCCAACACATGACATCTTTGTATCATCTCAGGTCCAAGAATTATCTTACCTTCTGAGGTAATTTGACTATGCAACATTTTGGTCTCAAAACGGTTGCTATCAACGAGTGTTGCGACTATAGAACATTTCCCAGTGTCTTAGCCACTGAGCTAACTCCCATAACCGATACCAGTAGCTGGTGATGAGGGAGAAAGGTGGCTGTAGTGGGACTAGAACCCACAACATTGTGGTTACTAGTCAAATGCATCAACTACTGAGTTGACTCCCCAACCCTAATACCAGTGGTGTCCTACCTTGATGTACATCTAATGTGTGGATCATCAAAACCTCCAAGAGTAGGATAGGTCCACTTACCTGGAAAAAGAGACAAAACAGTATATCAATAAAGAGACAAAAGAGTATATCTATAAAGAGACAAAACAGTATATCAATAAAGTGACAAAATAGTATATTAATAAAGAGACAAATCAGTATATTAATAAAAAGACAAATCAGTAAATTAATAAAGTGACAAAAGAGTATATCAATAAAGAGACAAAAGAGTATATTAATAAAAAGACACAAAAGAGTACATTTAAACAGAAATACGACCTGTGGCTCAGGGGTCTGTTTAATAACCTAAGAACGATAATTAGGTTGAACCCCGGTATCATAAGATGTTTAACCTAGTTATCTTAAGTTATTTAAAACCTAGATATGGTCAGATATCTGGAACTCTAGATATCTTAGACATACATATCGGATAATTTAACCTCGGTATCATGCTTTTAGCCTCTTGTAGGAGACAGATCAGCTTGGGACCTCATTGTCCGGTGGTTGAGAAGGCCTGCAAACCCCAGTTAGCTGAGCCAACTCTCCCCTTGTAATTAAGGTGCTTGTTTTAGATGGGACTGAGCTCCAGCTCTATCTCAACCCTGGTATCTTTTTTCCCCGTATACATAACATTGTGAACTCGTACACAATGCCCATGGAGTATTTAGAAACCATACTCAATGGCGGATTAATTCACAAATGTTATCTAATTAGGCAATGTTAGGGGTGAGATAAAATCTGAACCGCATTTGATCCATAGCAACTGTAAATATGCCACTCATTTTGGTTTGCTATGTAATCTCACTCGGCTATGCCTGTGATATAACTCCACAACCAAAACTTTATATCTTCAGTATCTATGGATCTCGATCCAGTTCTTTCTGAATCGCCTGACTGTCGCTGTGTATGCTAAGTCGTTTATTGAAGCTGCATACTCTGTTAGGTTTGTGAGTAGGAATCGCAGCTGAGCTGAACTGTGTAATATAAAGGGCAGCGTACACCAAGCACGACAAGTCTACGACAAGCGCCGACAAGAAAGTTCCAATCGGCGTTTGTTGCAGCCTTGTCGTAAGAAGGGGGGCTTTACGACAGCGTTGTCGGGGTGTGTCGGGAAGTGCACGCTCCACCAAAATTTCCTATCATAGACACCTGCGACAGGCTCCCAACACGCCATGACACTCCACAGCAAGGGTCTAGTCGATGTTGACGTAGCTTTGTCGGAAAGCTCCCGACAAGCTTCCAATCGTAGCCTTGTCGTGGCCTTGTCGTAGACTCTTGTCGGCAACTGGGGTCCACCAACCACGACAAGGCCTCCAATCGTAGGCCAATCGTGGACCTTGTCGGGAAGCCAGTGTCGTAGCCTTGTCGTGGTTAGTGGACGCCCCCTTTTAACGAACCGACCTTAGGGTTTAACTAATCCGTAGGGTAGCACTTAACTGCCAGGTATTATCTGTAAGATCATATCTAAGTAGTAATATAAGTGAATAACCAACACCCGCTGTACATTCACGAGTAAGGCATTAGAAGTATCGTGTGTGATGGGATTAAGTCTGCGTTAGCTCCTCACTTCGCACATAAAGCTTAACTCGTGAGAGCTTTGAAGTATCGGCCATCCCGGACAAGGACCGTAGATGCAGTTTTAACACTCATTAAAGCCGCTTTAATCGGATGAGATTATCTGTTCCTGCATGGACACATACCTATAAGTATCTAATGTAAAGGAAAACCCTGTTTAGGATTAATAATGTGCCTCTATGAGCAGATATTTCATAATTAATCTCATTTAGTGTCAGGTATAACACAGAACCGCAGTGGGGCATGCTACCTTTACTGTACTTCCAACTCACTACGGAACTATTTTCTGTTGCCCTAGAATACATGGAAAATGACCTATGCGAGAAGACAGTAAAGTGCGCTCCCTGTTATCCTAGGGCACCATCATAGTGTCCTAGGCTCGTAGGAACATCAATTCCCCTTCAGTACTAGGTAAGTACCTCGGGTAATTATCTATTATTACACAGATACTTTTACTCCGGTCATGGAGTATTGGAAACCATTAACAACATATTTAGTGACCAGCTGGTCATCAGAAAAAAATATATATCATTAAAACAATTATACATATAATACACGAAAGGGAATAAGAAAGATAGTTAACCAATTCAAAGTATTGTGATGCTATTTGATGTCAGTAAAAGGGGGTGAGATAAATCCAGAACTGCACTTGAATCGTGAAGTCTAATTGAACAAATTCGATCTTAAACTGCCCAAACAAACTACCCAAACAAAAAATCGTGAAATACACCATACTCCACTCATTTGGATGCTTCACCTCGATGATGATGACTGCGCATTCAAATATGTGGAGTGTTGTCTATTTATACAATTTCTGATCCAGTTCTATATAACGTGGTCGCAATACGGTGGGGTAAGGACGTGAAAATTTGGTACGCCTCGTGATTTCAAACAGTTCTATATAAATCCTCGCTTTATATAGAACTGATTCAGTTTAATATAAATCCTGGCATGTACTCGGAAATTACTAGACGTCAACCTCTCGTAGCAAACAGCCATTGCATCTGAAACAGTCAATATTGTGTGTATATTCTCAGGGATTCCTGTTTCAGTTTTCACCTTATATCATTGAACACCACAAACACAATTAGGGGTCGGGAAAATAAATCCACAAACAGTGCAATATGATCAACAATGAATGAGCCAATCAGGAAAGCCCATCCTTAACGCACGGCTTCTCATACACTCTCCAAGCATATATCAAGTTGCCTATACCATTCCTTCCTACTGTAACCCCGTACTCCTGACTCTACAAAGTAAACGTATGGAGAAATAAAACACATGGGTGGGGCTCTCACTCTCCAATCACATCTTTGTTTACGTTGAGGGAGGATTAGACGCGGGGGTCTGTGCTTGGCGAGTGACTTGCTCGCACCTGCTCGGGCTGAGTAGCTCGGTGAGTGAGTGCGACTTGGTGACCTGCTGCCTCCTCCAGCCCGGGCTTCGGTCTCTTCCGGGCCACCGGGTTCACTGATTTGTGTCGGGCTAGTGGACCGGGAGCTCCAAGCAGCTCTCCCAGCAGATGTTTCGTAGCACTAGCGCTTACTAATCTCTGCCTCAACCCAACGCTGGTTCCCCGGGTATCCACTAAGGACAAGGTGAACCAGCCAACATTTCAGATTGAAAACAAAGCAACTGTCAAACGTTAGGAAACTCAAACAACTTGTATATTATGAGTTGTGAAGTATAGGGACTGTTAAATGAGCTTCACGTTCAATCCAGCTGGGTTTTTTCAACTTTAAACTACTTTATCATGTGAATCCACGGTTGATTAGACTGTGCCTTAAAAAGAGCACATGGATCTTGTTGACAAAAAAAACCCAATAACACATAAACTGCTTTCCATTGAAGAAAGTACTCCAAGAGACTATGTCTGGTTTGAAATAACAAATAACAGAATTGAGTGTATATTATCTACAACAGAAATATTTACAAGTAGAACACAAAATACACCGTAAAGTGCTGCACTACGCACTTGTCCGAGATTATGTTCCAATTGAATGCACATCATATGGAAACGGTGGAAATATACAAATGCATAGTAGCGAAGTAGGTAGCTTCTATAGCGACTACCTGTATAAGGGTATGAATAGTCGCGTGACTTGCTGATGTAAGCAGCAGAGGAGTATACCTCTGCGGCGGCTGCAAAGGCAGCACTAAGGTACGAGGAGCAAGATCTAACGGAGCTAGGAAAACCCTGCTCCCCCTGCTCTCTGTGAGGAGTGAAGTCGCCTGCTGTGAACATTCAAGGTACACATCCACCGGTTCTGTGAGTTACCTACAGACCAATGTGTGGGTAACTGACTCTCGATAGAGAGTGCACAGAATGTGCGGACTAAACTATCAAGATCAACTCAGGAACACTAGGACTCACGGACTGAACCCAACTGGAACTATAGGAACTGAAATGAACAACTGCACGGAAAATGTGAACTAAAGACGATTCAAATGAAACATTGAACTTTATGGACAATAAGCTGAAACTTTATTATACGGTTAGTACCAACACATCTGTCAAGCGAGATGCATCGCATTGAACCATGTATATGTAATATGTAAAACTACAGATTGCTCTCAGGAGATTAAACCTATTAACTGTACTTGCATTTTTCATCATTCCTCCTCTCAGGTCATCGAGATGTGAGGTCACCATGTCTCGATGACCATGCTAAGCAAGTGATTCTACCTAATAAGATGACTTAACTCTAGGGAAACACAAGGGACATAAGATAATGAGCTAGCTACCTATACAACTACTTAAGGGTCTCTAATCACACCCCCACTACGGTGCAATGCTAAGAATTTAGGATATTTGAAAAACTGGCGGATGCGACAGATTTTGTCCCAAATCGGCAGGTTGGTGCAGAGATACAAGCAACCGCAGGGAGTAGAACGCCGGATCTTTGCTAGGAGAGTGTCTCCGAGCAGGTCCGGGCCACTCCGAGCAGGGCCGACCTGCTCAGAGCAGCTCAGAGCAGCTCCGAGCAGCTCCGGGCCGCCCCGAGCACCTCTGAGCAGCTCTGAGCAGCTCCGAGCACCTCCGAGCACCTCCGAGCAGCTCCGAGCACTTCTGCGCAGTTCCGAACATCTCCGAGCAGCTCCGAGCAGCTCCGAGCAGCAGCGACCCGCTCCTGTCTGGGACCCCGTGTTTATGGGTGTGGAGGTCGGAGGCATGCTGACCCGGTCTAGTGAACGGACACCAGACCAGGCCACCTCCATGACTCCTGCGGCGTCCCTCAGTGAAATCTGACTTGTAGAGATGATGTGTCCCCCGAGGGCGGTATGGAAATCCCCTTTTACAGCACAAGAAAACAACCTGATTTAAAACTTACAAAAATGAATACCATACGGGTTTTTTTGTCCAGAAGAAAGAAGGGGAGAACACATTTGCACTGCCCCAGACCTCATAAAAGAAATGATATACCATTAATGATGCAGTATCTAAGTCCTTTCTGTGTAGTTCATTGCATATTCCAGTCTAAAAGTCTGTATTACAATATCATGATCAAAATTCTGCAACATCTGCAAGTCAGTAACGCTCCAACTATGGCCAAGACTTACTCTTGTGACACCCCGAAACCGTTTCAGAAATATTCTGTTATATTTAAGCATTTAAACAGAAACCAATCTTACCTTTCTTGATCAGTTTAAGAAACCGGGAAATCATAATATGAATTCCCGGTGATTCCATTATAAATTTATATTTGCTTTTTATCTTATTGTTTATAATTTCCAATTTCCTTCAGACCCGACTTTCTTCCCATTGTTTTTTTTCAATCAAATCAAACATTGATATTAATAGTCAGGTAGTTGACCTTCACTGAGCCCCTATGTTCTTCACTTGGTGGTAATAGCTTTTGTAAAGTTTGGCTGTAAACTCTATTAACCTGACGCATGTTTTGAAGGGCGCCACCAATTGATTCCTTTATCCCTCGGCCACAGAAGCTGCGAGCGTACACCGCTCACCCCTCCTCTGACCCCAAGTACCCACACCCTCCCCCCCCCCCCCCCCCCCCCGAGCCTGCCTTCCCGCTCCCTGTCACACCCCTCTCTCCACTCTCACAGCAGAGATCCAGATTCAACGGGCTCCTGGAGCCCGTTGAATAATCTAGGATCGTTCATGAAGACCCTTTTCTCGACGTCGTACCAGGGTTATCGTTTGATAAATTTTGAGTTCATTTGCTAAGACGGTAATAGCAGTCCATAAGGTCGTCCATATGTGCTGAATAAAGTTTATCCACATCGTCCCTGGGTCTCTATGGCATACAGAAAAGAGTCTACATGTAGGATCCTAGATTATTCAACGGGCCCCTGGAGTGCCGTTGAATAAACTGCTAACGACAAAAAAGCATCTTAGAATTGTCTTTGGGGTCATAGTGTTGCATGGAATAATATTTTGTAAGAATAAGGTGTTATGATGACAAGAGTAACTTAAAGCTTTTATAACGTGTTCTATGAAAATACGATCATTTAGAACATATCTCCTGTTTCGTCATTCAACACTGAATGAAAAAAGAATCGTCCAGGATGTCATTTATCGTTGGAGTTATCGTATCGTCCAGCGCCAGCATCGGAAAAGAACGAACTCTATTCAACAACCCCCCTGCAGGGGTTCAGGTAATATTAAACAAACGATTATCAAACAGGGGGAGTGTCTCAAAACTCACATTATCTGAAATATGTCAGAACGTGTTAGAGATTTTGGAAACTTTACGTTTGTATAGAAAATAAGGCTATATAAGATCCATACTGGTTTAAATTGTTAAAAAGAAACCCACAAACATAAGGGCATATCTTCCTACAGAAATCAGAAATGCAAATGGATGGAGATGAGGGTCACATGTACTATTCAAAAGAAAATAAAGCTCTTTAATAATAAAAATAAACGGAAAATAGACGGGATTGTAAATAATCTGAAAAAAAATCGTGATGGAAGCACATCCAAATTGTTTCTGATAGTTCAATGCCAGTACATTCACCAGATCTGAAATATTTGATAATATAACCTGATGAAGGATTTATAACAATCCGAAACGTTGTTATCTAAAATAAGCGAATGAATACCATTCTGTATTTCCACTTTATTTTACAGTCTTGAGTTATGCCTTATTTATACACAAATTATTTGATAATATATTATAGGATATTATTTGATATATTCCGAGGACCGGAAAGTTTCCATTGAAACCATAGTCGGATGTTATCCACGCTAGGTTAAATTATCTGAATTGTAGGTTTAACTATCTGACAATATCGCTTGAATCCTTTACAAGGAGCCTACACTCTCCGAGCACATCCGAGCTTCTCTCTTTATATACTCACGGTCACATTTCTGAAGATGATTACAGAATAATTCATTTTGTCTCGGGATATTAAATACTCAGGAGGCTGGTCGGATTACTCGCCTGAGCAGCTCTAAATCCACCCAGACACCTGTTTGATAAAACCTCCACATGTATGAAATCACGGTCTTTGACTGCATCAGGTCTTGTGCTATATGAACACATCGCAGTCCTGTGTTTCGCTGTCAGAGGTCTCCTTTTGTCACGTTTTCAAGGAATATTGTACAATTTAGAAATGTCAATATAGAAATCCGTGTCATTTTCCTGAAACCTGAATATAATGAACTTGGCGTGTTGTAGAATATGTCAAATCTAAAAACTTTGTTTAAGGATTTGAAGAAACTAGGATTTCTCAGTGTATTTATGTTATACGTTATATCTTACCATTTGTGAATTGCAGTATGTGCCTTTAAACGTGATACAGCGAGGGATACAGATACTTGTTATACGTCTCCATGCTAAGCCTACAAGTTGCTACTGAATGCAATATGAAGACCTGTATTCTCCTAGGAGAATACGGAAAAAAGTCCATAGCATGCAAAGTAGTGCGTGACAAGTTCGGTGGCTATTTTTTCCCTTTGATAAATAATATTTGGAATGATGAACGATAAATACAATATTAGCAGGATTCTATCTGAATACTCGTATTTTCTTCGTAGTTGACACTATGCAATATCCTTACATTCCCTTATATTATTATCATATACCTGTGGTCGTTTGTCCTACGTATACCGCCCGCTCCTACCCATGTCACATTTGTGGCCGTACGTCACACTGTGACGTATGGGGTATATGATCACGTGACGAGGTAAAATGTCCCCATTTTTAGGTATATAATGATACGAAAAGCGGCTTACAGTCCTCGTACATCAAAATACTTGCTAAAATTATTAATCAGATACATCCCTCTGCCTACGACAACGGGATGTATCTGATCAATAATTTCCCTGTGTATTGTTGACGTACGAAGACAGTAAGCCAATTTCTGTATACTACAAGTCAACTACGCGGAGAATACGACCATGTAGATCAAAATCATGTTAATTTTGTGCATACCCTACCCATTTGGCATTAGAAGTTACAAGGAAACATTTAAACTTCAAATTGTCAATATTCAAAAATCACCAGATGGCACCACTATAAATTGTAGGATATGCCTTTAAACGTGATATGGCAATGAAAACAGACATGTAAATCCGGGTCTTGACACTCTGATCGCGGCCTGGGCCTCATTAAATGCCCATGTGGGAGTGAAGGTCAATTTGTCCATTTAATCCATGTAAATGTAATTACGTATTTCAATTAAATTGTCAAATTAATGGAACAAATGTCAATATCAACGGTGTAAATCGGATAGAATTGAGTTACAGCGCCACCTCCAGCCCGATAAATTCACTTAAAACTCAGTCTGGGAACTGAGACTGAGTTATAATTTGTGTATTCCAGTTTAAATGTATCATTATTAGACCCCCTTTCAGAGCCCCCATTACAAGCCCCCATTAGAGCACCCATCAGAGCCCTACTGCAAGAACTACATTTCCTCACATTAGGCCATGGGAAGTCCTTCTACAGAATACCGTCCACCGCCCGCATGCTTTGAAGGGGGCGGCATGAAACTTTTCATTATTTCCAAAATTCTCATTATTTCGATTTTTTTTTATAATTTTCTTTGTGACTAATTATTGACCAATGTAGGGGCATTGTCAAATCTTAGTCAAAGTTCTGGAGGGGGTTTGGTTCGTTGGTTGATTGGTTTGATTTAACGTCCAGTTAACCATTGCAGGTTCTCACCTGACTTTCTCAAGGTTCTTTTACACCACAAGGGTGGTGATCGAATGAGGTTTCTACCTAAACTCATATCTGGAGGGAGGGGGGGGGTTGCCACAGTGACACTCAATTTCTAGGCCTTGTCTGACCTTACGATGGTTCACAGAGAAAGTAACACCTTGTGAATCTACACATGTGTTATGGCCTTTATTTAATATGAATCTAGTCTCTGTATTTGTGTATAACTGGCTCTGGAATTTGAATGTACCCGCAGTACCTGACATAGCACTAATGTGACGTATATGGTTCAGTATGAAAAAATAATGAATAACGAAAAATAGGCTCATCATTTTTCAAAAAGGTTCGGACGGTGATCTGTAATAGGACTTCCCATGGCCTTATGGCAATTCCTGGTTTTATTTGTTTGTGAAGGTGTGTAGGAAGTGTATGATCAGGTGGTTCCGGAAACCACTCGAGTAGTAGCGAGAGTAATACTACGTGTCAACCTCTCGTGGTTTACAGCCACCTGTTCGCAAAACCGTAGATTGCGTATATACAGCTGTGTGGATGTATTACACCTCAGTGTGTATGGCCTCCGTACATTCATTATCCACCCAATACAAAGTGTCTACAGAAAACACACACCTAGAGAGTGTGTATCACCATAGCCGCAGCATACGGATATACCCGCCTAATACAAAGTGTCCATAGAAAACACATAGGGAGGGTGTAAGGAAAAATGAACTAAAACGAACTGAGGTCGACATGCCACTTGTCCAGAAAAGGTGGATAATATATGCAATATAGACTGGTTTTAGATAAAAGCGGTTGTATGCTCCTCCGAGTTGACCCTACGCAATATCCTTGCATATTCTCGGATATTACTGCGCGTCAACTCCTCGGAGCATACGGCCGCTTGTATCTGAAAACAATTAATATTGTGTATAAATCCACTGGTTATTGTACAACTTATAAGAAATACCATACATCTGTGTATTCCAATTAGACTATAATATGATAAGATATATACTATACAAACTACAATCAAAGACAATCATTGACAAGAAAAATATAACTTAAAGGCCCCTTTCCATTGGCCTACGAAAACGGTGTAGATTTTTTTTAGTTCTCCTAATAACCCATTTATACTTTGAATCAGCAGTGCTAAAGGTCCGTCGGTGGTTCCTGACTGCATATCGGTGATGGCCAATGGAAATAGGCTATTAGGAGAATACAAAAAAATCCACACCTTTTTCGTCGGCCAATGGAAACGGGCCTTAAGTATGAAGAACTTCAAGTCGTTAAAGAAATGCGTCTCCTCCAGTATAACTCAGAACTCCTGCGGTCTGTCCTGCGGGCCGCGTACATGTGAGGAGCCATCTAATTAGCACCTCCTAATGACTCCGGGGCTCTAATTGGTAGATCCGTTTCATTTAATGAGCTTCTGGTTGACGGAGAAGGATGATATAGTGAAAGTCACCTCCGTGTACCTCCGCCCCAGAAATATCCTAAACCCCTCAATAGCGCACATAGATAAGGCATGCAGGCCGTTATCCACACTGGATCCCTGCGCCTCTGCCATACTCTAGGACTGTAGCCTGGAAGCCTGGGACGTGTTTCAGTAGTTTCGTGACATGTCTAGATGGCGTCTGTGACACCATACAGACAGATCACAAGATTGCAATCGATGACACCCAGAGTTTCACTCACTTCTCGTAGGAATTAAGCAATGACACTTTAACATGAGTAGGGGATACATATAATCTATTATCGTCCCAAATATGAAGAAGATTGGTCACTTCGATCTTCTGATATTTGCTAGTCTTTTTCCGCTGTTGCTTGCACTGTTGGTGCCGCTGTTGATGTCTGTCTAGGCCTAATGTCACGAGACTACTGAAACAGGTCCCTGGTCTATGTCTCCACATAATAGGCCAGGTAACGCCCACCATATCTCTGGTGCATCATGGGTAACAGCCATTCACAGACTTTCGGGATTTGTACCCTGGCCTTGGCGGCAATGGGATGTACTACAGTTTAGATATGCTGATTCCCCGGGTATCCGCTAGGAGGCACAGTGGAATACAAGGATTAATAGTTGATATGGCATTGCCATACTTTCGGTTTGAACAAAAATAGCACACACCCATGGCCCCACCCGCTAATAGGTATTCATTGAACCGTAACGGGTGCCTTCCCAATGTATAAAAATACACTACTGTTGCCGGGTGCGGACCACATCTGACCAGTTCACCACAGGGTATGGAGGGTATAATTATTCAGGATTCCTGAATATATTACTGTAATGTATTATAATATAAGACGCAAAAACCGTTCCCCGTCTCCCCTAATATATTTCGGTCTTGACCTACAGGTCAAACCGAAATAATAACAACAGTCTAGAGAGAGGTTGTGCTGGTTCTCCTTGCCACTGCAAATGAGGGTGGAACCAGTGAAAGTGCAAGGTCAATCACACGTTGCTCCCGCTAGGCGTTGTCTGTGCCATAGTTAATTAGGGCAGGGGACCTGTCTAGTATGGCTGGTGCAGGGACAGTACTCTGGGAGTTTTGAGGGACTTTAAGGGTGGTGTAACTGCCAGAGAGGTCTGCTGGGGTGGACACCAATCTGTTCACCCTCTTGGTCGCCTCGCCTCCTCGTGGTGCAGACTGGTTATGCTTGCATGCAAAAAAAAGCGACCGGAGTGGGGAGTTAGCTCAGTGGTCAAGAGCACTGGTCTTCCAAATCCCAAGGTTGTCATACTTTGTTGATTGGAGTCCCACTGCAGCCACTTTTCTCCTTCACCCCCAGCAGTGATAGATTTACTGCTATATCAAAGGCCAATCCTTCTCATATCCCTGTAGTATTCTGGTAGTTGGAGGGATTTTGAGGGGTTTTTAAACGCCAAAGTGGGCGTGGGCCTGGGCGTGTGTATGCCATGGTAAGAAGACATAGTGAATGTGGCTGAATTACATCTGTTCCTTGTTGGAAATATTCACCTCATTCTTCGAGCTCAGTAACTCTGTAACCAAAAAAGCACAACACTGAACAGGTTCCACTCATCCGCACTAACCACGTCTCTCTATACTCTCTGCCTCCATATCGCGCCTATAGAACAGCCTCTGCCGTGTCACATATGTCCTGGAGTTGGCTCAAGGCAGCCCGCGGGGGTGATTATAACCTAACGTGCTAAACCCAGCGGTGTAAACAATGCGCTGACAAATGGAGGCCTCCCGCTCCTCCCGAAGCCAGTAAAAAGAGCCTGGAGGAAAAGTGTGCGAAGCTCGGTGGAGAGCGCACCTCACGCCCTGATGAGGTTATCACTGGTGGCCGCACCTCACGCCCTGATGAGGTTATCACTGGTGGCCGTATCACGCCCTGATGAGGTTATCACTGGTGGCCGCACCTCACGCCCTGATGAGGTTATCACTGGTGGCCGCACCTCACGCCCTGATGAGGTTATCACTGGTGGCCGTATCACGCCCTGATGAGGTTATCACTGGTGGCCGCACCTCACGCCCTGATGAGGTTATCACTGGTGGCCGCACCTCACGCCCTGATGAGGTTATCACTGGTGGCCGTATCACGCCCTGATGAGGTTATCACTGGTGGCCGTATCACGCCCTGATGAGGTTATCACTGGTGGCCGCACCTCACGCCCTGATGAGGTTATCACTGGTGGCCGCACCTCACACCCTGATGAGGTTATCACTGGTGGCCGCACCTCACGCCCTGATGAGGTTATCACTGGTGGCCGTACCTCACGCCCTGATGAGGTTATCACTGGTGGCCGCACCTCACGCCCTGATGAGGTTATCACTGGTGGCAGTATCACGCCCTGATGAGGTTATCACTGGTGGCCGCACCTCACGCCCTGATGAGGTTATCACTGGTGGCCGCACCTCACGCCCTGATGAGGTTATCAATGGTGGCGGTATCACGCCCTGATGAGGTTATCACTGGTGGCGGTATCACGCCCTGATGAGGTTATCACTGGTGGCCGCACCTCACGCCCTGATGAGGTTATCACTGGTGGCCGCACCTCACGCCCTGATGAGGTTATCACTGGTGGCCGCACCTCACGCCCTGATGAGGTTATCAATGGTGGCGGTATCACGCCCTGATGAGGTTATCACTGGTGGCGGTATCACGCCCTGATGAGGTTATCACTGGTGGCCGCACCTCACGCCCTGATGAGGTTATCACTGGTGGCCGCACCTCACGCCCTGATGAGGTTATCACTGGTGGCCGCACCTCACGCCCTGATGAGGTTATCAATGGTGGCCGTACTTCACGCCCTGATGAGGTTATCACTGGGGGCCGTATCACGCCCTGATGAGGTTATCACTGGTGGCGGTATCACGCCCTGATGAGGTTATCACTGGTGGCGGTATCACGCCCTGATGAGGTTATCACTGGTGGCCGTACCTCACGCCCTGATGAGGTTATCACTGGTGGCGGTATCACGCCCTGATGAGGTTATCACTGGTGGCCGCACCTCACGCCCTGATGAGGTTATCACTGGTGGCCGCACCTCACGCCCTGATGAGGTTATCAATGGTGGCCGTACCTCACGCCCTGATGAGGTTATCAATGGTGGCCATATCACGCCCTGATGAGGTTATCACTGGTGGCCGTATCACGCCCTGATGAGGTTATCACTGGTGGCCGTATCACGCCCTGATGAGGTTATCACTGGTGGCCGTATCACGCCCTGATGAGGTTATCACTGGTGGCCGTATCACGCCCTGATGAGGTTATCACTGGTGGCCGTACCTCACGCCCTGATAGGTTATCACTGGTGGCCGCACCTCACGCCCTGATGAGGTTATCACTGGTGGCCGTATCACGCCCTGATGAGGTTATCACTGGTGGCCGTATCACGCCCTGATGAGGTTATCACTGGTGGCCGTACCTCACGCCCTGATGAGGTTATCACTGGTGGCCGCACCTCACGCCCTGATGAGGTTATCACTGGTGGCCGCACCTCACGCCCTGATGAGGTTATCACTGGTGGCAGTATCACGCCCTGATGAGGTTATCACTGGTGGCCGGACATCACGTCCTGATGAGGTTATTACTGGAGGCCGTACCTCACGCCCTGATGAGGTTATCACTGGTGGCCGTACTTCGTTATCACCGCCTGATCTCAGCACCAAGCACCACACCCTGCCATGGCAATGCCACAATCTCTGTGGATATGGCGGGAGACATACAACATTCCCATAGATACGGTGGAAGAATGCCATATGACATTACCATGGATATGGTGAGAGAATTCCATTTGGCACTACCATGGATACGGTGGAAGAATTCCATTTGGCATTCCCAAGGATACGGTGGGAGAATGCAATATGACATTCCCATAGATACTGTGGGAGAATGCAATATGGCATTCCCATGGATAAAGCGGGAGAATACCATATAGCATTCCTGTGGATATGTTGGGAGAATGCCATATGGTGTTCCCATGGACATGGTGGAAGAATGCCATATGGCATACACTATGGATATAACAGGAGAATGCCATATGGTATTCCCATGCATACGGTGGAAGAATTCCATATGACATTCCCATAGATAAAGCGGGAGAATGCTATATGACATTCCCATGAATAGAGTGTGAGAATACCATATATGGCATTCACTGTAAATACGACGAGATAATGTCATATTGCATACACTGTGGATATGACGGGAGAATACCTTATGACATTCCCATGGATAAAGCGGGAGAATGCCATATGGCATTCCCATGGATAAAGCAGATTTGTAATTTTATTGAGAACATATACAATTGAAATGGCCCTTTTCATGATCTAAGTTCAGACATGCTAATATGATAATATCAGTAATATTCAGGTGTAAAGAGGTGAGTCTCAGAGGCCCCATGGTCGCACTATTTGTAAACACGGCGTAACACGTTGGCGCCGACCCGCTCACTAGTTCTGGCTAATGCCCGCTAGGGGGCAGGGCTGAGAGGCTGAGCAGCTTTCTGGTGTTGATGGGAAAAGTCCCACGTACAAGTGACAGGAGCGCCAGGCTTCATACGCGTCGGGAGGTCCGGGTTCCGCATCAGTGTTGGCGGGTTCCACAAGACGCGCGTTACGATACGGGCTACGACGCACAATTGAACTTTGCATCGGATATTATAAAAAGAATTGGCAATTGCCTTTCACTTTGTTTGCTATACTAGGCTGAAAGGTCTGTCTCCAGCAAGATGCTACCTTGAAGTGTAACCATGGCGTGCTTATAACTGTGACATCACAGAAAGTATGACAACAGTTATAACTACAACAACCCCACGTATCCCAGATACTGGGATAAGGCAGCAACCGTCAACAAATTGATGTTTGCAGATCACGGCCTCAACTGGCCTTTTACTTTGTGACCATTCTGAGCTGTAGCCATTGGTCATCCTATAATCACATACTTGTCCAATAATGACCTTATTTTTCCTCTAGTTAATTGTTTATGAAATATGTTATTCCTGGCGAATGAAATGGGAACCAGCGAAATAGAAACCTATGGTATTGGACAGAGAACCAGCTCAATGCAATCCCACAATACACCAGAAAAATGGCGGATGATACCTGGCCTAATATGTAAGTACATAGGCCAGGCTTCCAGGCTACCTCTCTACTGTAACCAGTACATTAAAACCACCACACCTGCTGGGAACCAGTCCTCTCAGCTCGCTCAGCCAATCAGAGAGCAGCTTACTGAGAGGCTGGTACAGCCAATGGCGTATCGACTCTGAGAGTGGATTTGGAGGGCCTGGCTTATGCCGCCTGTATCAGAGAGGACCAAGCGGAGGTGAGCGCCATTACCAGGTGCCTAAACTAATACCTGACCTCTGAAGCGATTACAGGAAACTCAATGAGGTACAAATAAACTGCTTTTAGAAGCCTGCTTTGCTGTTATGCCGACAGAAACGTATTGCTTAACCTGACTAAGCACTGTATGTAGGTGTCGGAGACGGAATATCTCTCGTTATGATTTATATCCGACCTAGGGGCCGTTTAATATTTGGGGGACTGTGAGAAGGATAGGGAAGGGGATAGGAGAGTTTGTGGAAGGACAATTGCAATGATCGGAGAGTCATTGCGTTAAATAAGTGTTGTCCGTATGTCATTTTCTTTCTCCTGGGGCCCGTTTAATAATTTAGGATCGTACATGTAAATCATTTTCTGTACGCCATAGACCCAGGGACGATGTGGGTCAACTTTATTCAACACTTATGGACGACATTATGGACGGCTAGTAGTGTCTTAGCGAACCGACTTGAATATTATCAAACGATAACCTTTGTACGAGGTACAGAAAAGAGTCTTCGTGTACAATCCTAGATTATTAAACGGACCCCTGATCTGAATCCTTTGGAATGACAGTGCATGATGCAAGCCATCTTGTGATTGGTTCCTGTATGTGCCTGAATTATTCTACCTTTGTTTTATATAAGAAAAAAGAAACGAAAAGAAGGATTTCTAAAGAAAAGTGGAAAATTGCCATCTCTGACAGGAGGTTCAATACAGCATTGTCCCAGACACTGTCACAGGAATGGTGACGGGGGCAGAGGTTAAGAAGGGGAAGAACTACGGACGGTGGCATCGTGAAGACCAGCCTCAAATCAGAGAGGTCCGCAGGGTGAACTAAACATGGGCACGATTCGCTGATTGAATGAAGGTTGTGGCATGAGATATACAATACAACTGGTAACCCGAATATATATATATATATATATATATATATATATATATATATATATATATATATATATATATATATATATATATATATATATATATATATATATATATGATGAATATATCAAGGGTAGAGCCCTCTTGCTTTGGTTATCCAGTGTATGCAGACCCCACTTTGAAAATGTATGGGGGCTCAGTGAACCATTACCCATTATTAAAAAAACTGTCATATACCACAACCCTTGTATATGGATTTCAAATCCATTGTATACGGCCTCAGAGCGATTAATAACTGGGCATCAGTCCCTTTGTGGGTATGGCAAAAATTAGTCTCTATTGATATACCCTTTAATTTGGCAATTCCTGGGTTTAATTCACTTGAGAAGATGGAAGATGCTCTGTAAACCACTCGAGCTAACCCTCGTGTATTACTACGCGTTAACCTCGCGTCGTTTACGGCCGCTTGTACACAAAACCTCGTTTGTTGTCTATGTAATCCATGTTTAAGTATTAGGGGAAGGGAATGCGAATTTTTAGATGTAGAATAAAAAGGATGGGGCTAAATATATAGACATGATCGGTGTAGGTCTTCTTTTTGAGCATGGGATACTCACGCTCAGATACACTGCCTAAAGTATCGGGACGTTGAAATGGTTACATAGACTGAGTTTGCTGCAAAAGCCTACCCCTTCACTATCTGTGTGCCAACTCTATGACATTGGTTGGGTGCAGAGGCCCAGAGTATTACAGGCGAACCAAGCTGACAATAACCAGTTATCAGAGACCAAAACACCTCATTGGCCCACTAGTGATTTATATATTTGGATAATTGTTCCAACTCAGAGGTTGGTATGGTTCAGGCCAAGCCTTGTCCATACATTCTCACACTCAAACCAAGTACTTTTGTTCTTTATGTAGGTTCTGAGAGCCGAATTACTTACAAAAAATATATACAGCTAACAAAATAGATGATTGAGTCTACGTTATGGCCGTGTTATTCGTAATATACACAAAAGGAAATATGAATATGAGGAATGGCTTCAAATGTAGGAAATGGCACACTCCCAGCATAGGTCCAGGGGCACTAAGGATTTGAGACACTTATAGCTGGTGGGTCAAGGTGGTCGCACATTTAACAAGACCAGAGACACTGTGATTTAGGTCTGGTGGCCAGTGTAGGATATATGTTTATCCTACCCCTAATAAAAAAACTCCATAGGCTTAACATTGGGTCACTGTATTCGGTCTGGAGTTCAGAAAAATGAAAAATATCGCTCTAGTGGGATACACTTGACATATGACGTCATTTGTTAATGTAGAAGTAATCTAGACAGGCGGGGTAGGATAAATTCTAAACCAAACTCGAGTTAGTCGTGTTATTGTTCATCGCACTCTGGCAAGATCGCGTATTACTGCTCTCGGCTTCGCCTCGTGCAGTAATACGCGATCTTGATGTCGTGCGATAAACAACAACACGACTCTTGTTTGGTTTCTCCATAAGATTGGCCACCCACCCCTGTCTGCGCTGAGCTGCGACTTGGGGGTTGGTCGTGTCCACGAATTCTCACCGTCAGACCAAGTTGTTTTTATACTGGATTCTGAGAGTAGAAACACTTATCAGGAAATATTCATAGCTCACAAAATTGATATTAAAGTCTACCTTAACGGTTATTTTATTCAAAAGGAAATAACAATATGTGAAAATAGCTTCAAGAGCAAGAAATATCTAGCTCTGGTTGCCAGTGTAGGGGTGTAGCATGATAAGAGACGTAACTTCCATATACTACTCACAGGTGGTGCAACAGTAGCCTCCGCTGGTTTCCCACGGGAGTGTATGCTTAGCAGACAGCTGTGGGATTACCAGCAGTTATGAGGCGGATCTGTAGGAGATAGGGCTGGAATCCCTGTTATTACATATACCTAAGGCCAAACACTCCGTAGTTACATACCACAGCTCGCGAGGTCATAGTTCTAGTTGAGTGTGGGCTACCTGTATAGAACTGCATCGAGAATCGTATAGATAGACAATACTCCCGACTTTGGATGCTCTGCAATCGTCATCGAGGCGAAGACTAGTGACGATTACGGTCCAACCAAACAAGTGGAGTATTGTTTATTCTACGATTCGAGTGCGGTTCTAGATTTATCTCACCCCGTTCACTGACAACAGAATAGCATTGCAATATCAGAATAATTTAAATTACTTCACAAATCGAGTTAGGGACGTTTAAATCTCCATGTTGATGTCTTGTCTTCTCTCTGAAATCCTGGCTGCTGATTGGTCAATCGCCTAGGATGTCACCTCGTATTCATTCCGCCACAACCATGGCATAGTATTGTCCCCTTACAGGGGTGATCGTTGAGTTCACATAGACTTTGAGCATGCTGCAAAAAACTAACCCTTCACCATCTGTGTGCCAACACTGTGACATTGGGAGACGAGCAGAGGGCTTGTGTCTCAGTGTATTATAGGCATGCCCAACTGACCATGACCTATCACAGGAGACCAAAATACCTCATTGACCTACTGGTGCTTGACATATTTGGCTGTTATAGAAAAGGCAAGTTGACTGGGTGCAAGTGGGTTACATAAAACCCATAGACTGGACATTTTAATTATTCATCAATGCCACGTTCATTTATCAATGATTAACATACCATTTACTCATACATTATACTTTGTGTCATACTCTCTCAGGTTGACTACGTGATATTTGTCAGCGGAGACTATCGAAGCAGGGATGTCGTTGGAGTAAGGAAAAATATTTCAAGTGGAGGCCAGGAAAACGTGGAAAACAAATTGGATTAATCGGTGGGACTTGGGATTTGGTTTATTTTTGTGGAGTTTTTTTCAATTCAACATAAGGCATTATTATATCTACCTTAACAAGTCATGAAAAAAGTTCAATAGACATCACCTGCGTTTTACTCGTGGAAAAATGATTTTATATATTGAAAATAAAAAAAAGTGCATTTCCATGGAAAAGTGTAAGCCTGTCACCTATGACCTGGAAGGGGAGCTTTAAGGCTTTAAGAGCTCGGATTGGGAATCTATAGATGGGGATAAAGGAGGGTTCGGGCATTTCCACCTTGGTGCCCCCCCCCCCCCCCTTCAAAGACCCCCTGCCTGCCCCACTGGCCGCTAGAGGGCTGGACTTCCGGTGTGCCGGGGTGGTGGGCCCTGAGGTGGAAATCTATGGCAGCAAACCGTGAGGGCCCGAAGAGGGGCGGGTTTTATGAGACGGCTGTCGTAGGGCAGTGCCCGGGACACAGTCAAGACGGCTCCTCACACCCTCCCACCCTCCCCCACAGCCACACCACACCACCGCACATATAGCCCCCTACACACATACACTTACACATACAGCCACATCCCACCACACTTACACATACAGCCACATCCCACCACACTTACACATACAGCCACATCCCACCACACTTACACCCACAGCCACATCCCACCACACTTACACATACAGCCACATCCCACCACACTTACACATACAGCCACATCCCACCACACTTACACCCACAGCCACATCCCACCACACTTACACATACAGCCACATCCCACCACACTTACACATACACCCACACCACACCACACTTACACATACAGCCACATCCCACCACACTTACACATACAGCCACATCCCACCACACTTACACATACAGCCACATCCCACCACACTTACACATACAGCCACATCCCACCACACTTACACATACAGCCACATCCCCCCACACTTACACATACAGCCACATCCCACCACACTTACACATACAGCCACATCCCACCACACTTACACCCACAGCCACATCCCACCACACTTACACATACAGCCACACCACACCACACTTACACCCACAGCCACATCCCACCACACTTACACATACAGCCACATCCTCCCACACTTACACATACAGCCACATCCCACCACACTTACACCCACAGCCACATCCCACCACACTTACACATACAGCCACACCCCACCACACTTACACCCACAGCCACATCCCACCACACTTACACCCACAGCCACACCACACCACACTTACACATACAGCCACACCACACCACACTTACACATACAGCCACATCCCCCCACACTTACACATACAGCCACACCCCACCACACTTACACATACAGCCACATCCCACCACACTTACACATACAGCCACATCCCACCACACTTACACATACAGCCACATCCCACCACACTTACACATACAGCCACATCCCCCCACACTTACACATACAGCCACATCCCACCACACTTACACATACAGCCACATCCCACCACACTTACACATACAGCCACATCCCACCACACTTACACATACAGCCACATCCCACCACACTTACACATACAGCCACATCCCACCACACTTACACATACAGCCACATCCCACCACACTTACACATACAGCCACATCCCACCACACTTACACATACAGCCACATCCCACCACACTTACACATACAGCCACATCCCACCACACTTACACATACAGCCACACCCCACCACACTTACACCCACAACCCCATCCCACCACACACAAACATATACTCACCCTCCCACCCCACACCCCACACTCATAACCCCTCCTCCCACCACACATACATACACACAAATAGCCTCCCTATACACACATATATATACACACAGCCCCATCCCACCACACACAAACATATCCACAGCCCCCCCCCCCCACACCCCACACTCATAACCCCTCCTCCCACCACACATACATACACACACACAGCCTCCCTATATACACACACCTACTCCCACCACACACAAACATATACACAGACCCCTCCCCCCCCACATACCCATACACATACCCACCTCTCCCACCACACACACACCCACACACTTACCCCTATACACACATACACACACAGCCCCCCTCTCCCCCCCCCCCACACACACCCACCACATACACACACACACATACAGACACACACACACACACACACACACACACACACATACACACACACCAACTGACACGTCGCCATTCAGAATATCAATGGCGGCTGCTACCGGAAGTGCCATGGCGGGAATGCGCACGCAAAGGGCGACAGAAGCCTCGAAGCAGGTAGTAGCTGACCGCGCCTCGGTCTCGTCCATGAAAGCCCGCAAGTCGTCGTCAGTAAGGCAGCTCCGGAGCGCCTCCAGGGCGGGCGGGGGCGTGTGGGCGGGGACAGGGGTGAGGGCCGTGGAGGAGAGGGTGAGGAGGCGCCTGGAGGGCTACATGCTCCGTATTGATCCGACCAGGGCCCCGACACCAATTTGGGGGTAGGATCCGCACCCCTCACCCCCACACCCCCCCGACCCCAGTCCCTTTCAACATTGATCTCTATTGACTGGAGGATTCCAACCGACATAGGCGCGTAATGAGGTTCAGGCCCGCAATGAACCCTGGGTAACGCCCCTGCGCGCCACCTAGGCGGCAAACACCAACAATTACAGGGGGGGGGGTGTCGCTCGCCAACCTGTCTGTGAGGTGTGGAGGTGGAGGGGCGGGGAGGGGCGGGGAGGGGTGGGGAGGGGCGGGGAGGGGCGGGGAGGGGTGGGGAGGGGCGGGGAGGGGTGGGGAGGGGTGGGGAGGGGTGGGGAGGGGCGGGGAGGGGCGGGGAGGGGCGGGGAGGGGTGGGGAGGGGCGGGGAGGGGCGGGGAGGGGCGGGGAGGGGCGGGGAGGGGTGGGGAGGGGTGGGGAGGGGCGGGGAGGGGCGGGGAGGGGCGGGGAGGGGCGGGGAGGGGCGGGGAGGGGCGGGGAGGGGCGGGGAGGGGTGGGGAGGGGCGGGGAGGGGCGGGGAGGGGCGGGGAGGGGCGGGGAGGGGTGGGGAGGGGTGGGGAGGGGCGGGGAGGGGTGACAGGGACAGGTTCGTATCAAAAGGTAGTGAGAGCCAGGGACACTCTCCAAGCAGGGGTTCTCTGCCCTGCTTGTATCTCTGCGCCATGGTACCTGCTTGGGACAGATTTCGATCAAGTATCCACCTCTCATTCCCATTGAGGGATGAACAGTAGCCTGGAAGCCTGGCCTATGCAGTCACTCATATATTAGGCCAGGTAACGCCAACCATCTTTCTAGTGCATCATGGGTAACGGCTGCCATTTTTTCTGATGCTTTCTGGGATTGCATTGAGCAGTAGTGGCATGAACACGCCGTCTGGTGAATGTTGGCCGTACTACGGGCTAGGAGGGAGGTTGTGCTGGTTCTCCTTGCCACTGCAAATCAGCGGGAAACCAGCGAAAGTTCAAGGTCGATCGCTCATTGCTCTTGCTGGGCATTCCCTGTCCCATTGTTCATTGGGGCAGGGAACCAGTGTAGATGAACAGCTGTTCTATGTTGAAACATGTGAGCTTGTACCTAGTGAACAATAATACCAGTGGAGAAGATCCAACATGGCTCGACTTCGATGGAGGGAAACTTCACTTGAAAACTTTCTCTACACAAACACAAAATAACATTGTATTGTGTAGTAGTTGCGCAGAAGTAACTGGGTATATGTTTATTGAATATCAGCTTTTATTATCAACCTTGTACAAAGCGTCTGTAAAAAAATACATAGGGAGTGTGTATGGACATACCTGGCGCTAGATATGTTGTATGCTCTGGGCGGCACGTACAGAAAAATAATTCATAACTAAAACGATATCAACATGCCACTTGGCTAGAAAAACTGATAATAGATATAATATAGACTGGTTTCAGATAAAAGCTGTTGTATGTGCCTCGGAGTTGACTCTATGCAATATCCTCGCATACGGACAGATATTGCTGCGCGTCAACTCCTCGGAGCAGACGACCGCTTGTATCTGAACTGCGGATACACACTGTACTAGGTTTGAGTGAAGAAGAGACCAATGGAACGTCAGTGAAACTCGTTAGATACTAATATTCTTTCTCCATTCACAATGTAATCGTGATTCTTTATTTCATCTGTTTACTAGTTCCACTGTTTTATAGCCTGAATGTAGTTTCAGTTCCTGTTCCGGTATATCACGTGATTGGGTTTGTTTGTTGGTTTGATTTAACGTCCAGTTAACCATTGCAGGTTCTCACCAGACTTCCTCAAGGTTCTTTTACACCACGAGGGTGGTGATCGAATACCCCTACACATTTACCAGGTGAGAGTTCTTTTACTTCCCACACCACATAGACATGGTATGAGAAGGATTGGCCTTTGATATAGCTGTAAATCTACCACTGCTGGGGGTGAAGGAGAAAAGTGGCTGCAGTGGGACCTGAATCAACAAAGTCTGACAACCTTGGGATTACAAGTCCACTTGATTGGGTTGGAGCAGAGATTATTAAAGCAAGCGACACAAAGGATCTGCAGGGAGAGTGAGTGAGGGGTTGACTGTGAGTGACTGTGAGTGTGTGGGGGGGGGGGGGGGGTACTGTGTGGGGAGTTGATGAGGCCAGTGTGGACTCAGGGACTGGGGTGTTGTGCACTGGGGCTGGATGGTTGAAAGGTGGAGTAGGGTGTGGGTGGGTGGGCAAAATGTCGACGTGGTGCTGGCCAATTGGCAGGGCTGTCTGTGTGTGTTGGTGGGGGGAGTTTGAGGGTGAGTGGCGCGGATTAAAGGGGAATGGTCCGTGAACAGGCTCATAGTGAGGGGCACTTTATAGTGACATTCAGTGCTGCCCTCTCATCGTACACCGCCCAGTATTTGCAAACTATTTCTAGCCTTCAGTCTGTTTAAAAAAAATTGAATATGAGCTCTGGTAGAGGCATATCGGATAATTTTGGTTGAAAATTAAAACCCATGTCATTTTCCTGAAACTTGAATTTGATGATCTCCAAGTGGTGTAGAACACATATCTGACTTAAACGTAGGGAATCACCGTGCTAGTTTTTGAATTAGATATCGATATTATGATAAGTGTATAAAAGAAAGTCTATAAAGTCTATAAAGTTGCTTTTCTCATGGTAAAATCACATGTGATTTTCCTCAAGCTTTCACAGAATATAGTACATGTATAGTACTACACATGCAGGTTTTAAAAATAATGGATCACCGTCCTTGTTTTTGAGAGAATTAGGAAAAACAGGAAGTAGAGCTTGGGAGAGTGTAATTTTTAGCCTTTATCATGGGCGGCGTATTAATACATCCAGTCAGTACAATATAATTACATCTAGCATATCCCTGAGTAATTGATAATACACGAGGTAGCGGCCAAAAAAAAACTAGGAGCAAATAGTGTGTTCATCATTGATGAATGAGCATGCAATTATAAATGAATAACAACTAAAAGGTTTGAGATAAACACAAACTATGGATAGTTTTCTGTAACCCACTGGCACCCAGTCAACTTGCCATTTCTGCAACTGCCTGAGTCTAGGATCCAAACATATCAAGTGCCAGTAGGTCAATGAGGTATTTCGGTCTTGAGTGATTGGTCATGGTCAGCTGGGCATGCTCCTAAGACCCTGTGACACTGGCTCCCTGCTCTGTTCTCAATATCACAGTGAATATCACACAGATAGTGAAGGGATAGTTTGTATGCAGTACCATGAAAGTCTATATGGACCTTTCTAAACTCTAGATGATGTATATAGCGCGTGCAAGCACGCTCTAAAAAGCAATATATTGAAGCAGCCACTGAGGCCAGTCTACCATTGCCCATGACATTGTTTAACATCTAGTTTCCAAAGTGCAATTACATACATCATGTCACTGATTAATTGAAAGCAACCAAAAACAATTCCACTATTCCAAAGCGCTGATCATTGTGTAATCCCTCAGAAATGATTCGCCTGTGGTGGCCATTAGACTGTGCACAGATGATGGCCTCACTACCCCTCAGAGAATCGGTAATATATACAGACACCAGGCTAGAGTCAGTGTCAACATCACAGAGTATCGATGTAATTTACAGTAATGTCAACGATGTGCAAACTTCTGGTGCATACATCCCTATCAAGACTAATTATATTGGTTTCTATGTGGAGAGATTAATCACCATATTTATTGATAACAAAATGACTGAATTTGAACTGTCACCATTGTGTAGTATCCCCTCATCCCCTGGTGTTTACAGTATGGCTGCCATGTAGTGAATGACCTGCTAACCCTCATTATCACTCATTTTAGATGCTAACCTGCCCACATGGTGGCAGGGTGCTCTAACAATGACACTCTGAGATGTTAGTGTCAGGAGCGTCTAACCTGCCCACATGGTGGCAGGGCGCTCTAACAATGACACTCTGAGATGTTAGTGTCAGGAGCGTCTAACCTGCCCACATGGTGGCAGGGCGCTCTAACAATGACACTCTGAGATGTTAGTATCAGGAGCGTCTAACCTGCCCACATGGTGGCAGGGTGCTCTAACACTCTGAGATGTTAGTGTCAGGAGCATCTAACCTGTCCACATGGTGGCAGGGTGCTCTAACTATGACACTCTGAGATGTTAGTTTCAGGAGCGTCTAACCTGCCCACATGGTGGCAGGGCGCTCTAACAATGACACTCTGAGATGTTAGTGTCAGGAGCACCCTCATAGGCATGTATGGCAGACTGGAAGGAGAATGGTTAGCCCTTATTGGCTGTTGGTTAAACAGCCAAACATGGTGCAGAGCACACAAGCCAAGCCTGCAGCAAGCTGCCACCTGTTGATTGTATATAAACTCCTCCAGTCTGTCAATGAATCAGTCTAGTCCGGACTCATAGTTGTACCCCATACAACCTGTGGTTCCACCAACACTATGCATTTGCCGTGTAATATCTTGGTATGCCTTGTTATATCTTATATTGTCGCATATATCTTACCTCCTTTGTCGCGACATGTTGTGCACAATCATTATGTGAACCTTTTCACAATGTTGTGTGTATATTTTGGCGCTCCACCACCGCGATGCTTCAAGATCTATTGTTGACATATCACGGCGTACTGCGGCATATCCACAAGAATGCGGCGAAGGTACTTAACCAGACAGATGCCTCGCGGCAAATATGCACGTGATTATTCAAAACCTAGCAAGATTAATCATGACAACAAAATGGCGACAGATCTCACTATATCTTGTGTGTTGGTGGAAGAGGCTCTTTATTCTTAAGGTTTATACTCCAGCTAGTCTGCTGGGGCCCGTTTAATAATCTAGGCTCGTACATGAATACCATTTTCTGTACACCAAAGAGACCCAGGGATATAATCTGGGCCAACTTCCTTCAACACTTAAAGATGACCTTTCAAGCTGGAAGAACTAGCACATTGGCCAGATGTTGTCAATAAATAATTTTTAAAAATTTAAACTTCTAAGACTGTCTTAGCGAACGAACTTTGATATCACTAAACGATAACCCTTGTGCGAGGTACGGAAAAGGGTCTTTTTCATGTGCGAGCCTAGATTATTCAACAGGCCCCTGCTGGTTTCCTAGACGTTACAAATGGTCATTGTAATCCAGATTTAATGAATTGCCCGAGTGACGATCATTTACATGCAGACGACCGTTCTACCAAACGCCATCCTTCCAATGTGATCACAAGTTTAGGACCATTTACATAATGGCAAAAAACACATAAATAACCAGCATAGCGATTACTGTCACTGGATCCACCCAGGACAATGCATTCCGACAAAAACACCAGCAGCAGGATGGATATTAGAATAGATCTCTAAATGTTACCACCATCCACTTTGCATCCTGTAATGGTAGGCTCTTATTTCACGCTAAATTTATCTCCTATAATGAACTTTCATATAATCTGTCAATTACGATGATTTAGCTCTACACAACAAAGATTGCACAGATGAATAAGTTATCTGTAGCATGTAGTTTGATTCGTCTACAGATAAAGAACAAGTTATGCCTCTCATTTATGTTTCCCCATATCTTTGAAAGCATCCAGCGCACGATTCAGTATTGCCCTAATAGGTCAAATGGCTTCCATGGGCTCTGTCCATATGGCACTAATGAGAATGATATGACACGTCAGGCAGTATGAAGCACTGCAGTTGCATCTTTTATCACTCGAGTGATATCACATAATCTCCTTCACCTAGCAATAACATAGATCTTTTGCTACACTACACTATTTATATCAGAATACGCAAATGCATACTTTAGAATACGAATTCAGGAGGACAATTCAAGAGAGATGTCAGTTGGGGTCAGCAGAAAAAGGTGGAAATAATCGTTTTTGTGGAATTTGTAGTCTCAGGAAAACCAAGAAAACATGTCTTTGGGGCCGGGAATCTGTGCCATTGTTTTATCGGCGTTTGTTTGTTTGGTTTGATTTCACGTCCAGTCAACCATTGTAGGTCCATACAAGGGTGGTGATTGAATCTATGTGATGAATTCAGGTAGAAATCTCACCCCTTCACATTTACTGAGGAGAGAGTTCTTTTACTTCCCACAACACATAGACATGGTATGAGAAGGATTGGCTTTGATATAGCAGTAAATCTACCACTGCTGGGTAGAAAAGTGGCTGCAGTGGGACTCGAATCAACAAAGTCCAGTGCTCTTTACCACTGAGCTAACTCCCCAGCCTGGTTGCTTTTGTTATGCTTGCATGCAAGCATATCCCGTCTGCACCACGAGGAGGCGAGGCGACCAAGAGGGTGAACAGATTGGAAATTGCTGTACACTCCAGCAGACCTTTTATCGGCTGAATGAGGCTAAATTAATATCGTCTTATTGGTGAAAAAAAAATCTTTCCCACCAACGCCTATACATAGACCTCTCACTACTTATATAGAACGTCCTGACCATGCTGTACAAGTCACAGAATGAGATGGTAATTTAAGGTTTGTACGGAACGAGTTCTATGACTTGTACAAGCATGGTTGGCATTACATATTTATTATATAACCGAAATTTCTAAAATAAAAATCTTTAATTTCATTTGGCTTAAAACCAATATTTTGATAAATGTTTATGGGAAGGTAGTCCATATTTTCCTCTACGGACCACTGGTCCGTACAGTATTTTTACGTTATATGGCGAAACGGTGCGTATTTACAGTATATATGGCATGGGTATATACTGTAAATACGCACCGTTTCGCCATATAACGTAAAAATACACCGATACCAAATGACCAAATCGTAGCCTATACATAAACAAACACACACTGACAGGCACTGACATACACACAGATACAACACTGACACAGAGAGATACACGGACAGACAAAGATACACATGGAAAGAATCTCTACTCCTTATCTCTAATATAACGAAAGTTTAGTATAAGAAATGGAAAACTCGCATCTCTGGCGAAGTCCCTCTGTAACATTTAATAGTCAGGGGGCCAGTTCCCTGAAATCCTGTTATTTAAGGAGTTTCGTTCCATGGAAGTATAGCAGCAATTTTATTGTATCAAATGAAAGCTGAGACGTTGGCCATTCCAGATATGGTAGCCATTTTTCTGTAAATGTGTCCATTTGACCTTTTATTAGAGGTCAAAGGTCAAAGGTCATCAAATTTAAGAGGGTTTTGAAATTGAGACATATTTTGTGATTTCTCCAAAAATATTAAGTTGATTTCTTAGATATTTGGTAAATATATTAAGACACCATAGTCTCATAAGCCTTTGTCACCATCTTGATTTTGATCAAGGTCAAGGTCACCAAATGGAATGTTTCCACCCAGAATTTCACCCAATTTTCCATAAGGACTTACAATAGTTTTCATAACTTGTTGCAATATGCGTGTATTTCAACTTGAGTTATATATTTAGATGCCTGACAACATACTCTAGCGAAGCCCAAAAGATAGAATTCCCATCATGCACCATTAAGCCACAGCAAGGTCAAAGGTCAGGGTATTTGTTCATACAAATGACTAACATAGGCCACTGAAATTGGAACATATTTCTTCATTTCATCAAAAGTATTTGGTGGATTTCTTAGATATTTGGCAAAACTATTGGGACACCACAGTCCTATCAGCCTGTGTCACCATCTTGATTTTTCTCAAGGTCAAGGTCACCAAATAGAATATTTCCTTCTGAAATTTCACAATATTTCCTCTAAAGGACTTATAATAGTTTCTATAACTTGTTCTAATATACCTATATTTCAACTTGATTAATATATTTGAATACCCGGCACCATGCCCTAGCAATGTTCTAAAGCAAGTCTTCCCATCATGCACCAGTAAGCCACAGTGAGGTCAAAGGTCATGGTATCTGTTCATACATAGGCCTCTGATGTTGAAACATATTTCGTCATATCTTGAAGAATATTTCACCGATCTCTTAGATATTTCACACAAAGATTGATATTCCATGGTACTCTAAGATTCTACAACAGTCAAACATTTTTCCCAAGGTCAAGGTCACTAAAAGGAATGTTTTTGTCAAAATTTGACCAAATATTCAGTTAGAAATTGTAGTAGTTTCTATAAATTGACTTAAAATACCTGCAATTTAACTTGCATAACATATTTCTAAAAATGATATCAGTACCTCACAATTGTCTTCCCATCATGCATCATTAAGTGACATTGAGGTCAAAGGTCAAGGTAAGATTCCATAGAAAATCACTAATACACCCAATCTTATAAGAAATTGAGATTGAAATTGAAATTGAGAATGTCTTAAGATATATTTAATAATAATCATGTTGAACCCTTCCGTATTTGACCAAAAGATGCATATTGTACAGTGCTTATGAGCTTTACCAAGGTCAAGGTCACCAAATAGAATGTTCTAGCCTGAAATCTCAATGAAGTGCATGTGGAGACTTACAATAGTTTGTCAATTCATATTTATCAATCTTATATTATAACCAAAAACATATTTTAATCTAGGAAATCATGCCTCTAGACAACAACAAAACTATAACAGAAGATGTCTAAAGGCAACATTTCAGACATTCTCATGATGGAACAGTTGAGGCCTAAAGGCATCACCCACCGGAATGGGTTAAGGAAGATGTATTATGGATCATGTTATAAAGCATTGAATTCAGACAACTATGTGTCCATCTGATAAGACCATATACTGAGATCAATAGCCATCCTTGAAAAATTTTGTTAAATGTCTGAGTACACTAGACAATAGTGTCATATTCTATTGGTTTGGTCACTGTAAATTCAGAGATTAACTAATACATATTTATTCACCTGTAGGTTCCCAGGGATCATAATCTACAGCATGGTATTCTTGGATATTTTTGATGGCATCATTTCTATCAAGCAATAATATAGATAAAAAATATGAAACTTGCAGAGAATGTACTTATAAAACCATATTAAGCACTGTTAGTCCAAGAAAATTGTAGAATTGAGAGCGAGATGTGATATCTCATCCTGACCAATGTGGCTATGTGACAGAGCACTGCCTGTAAAGGGTTAGGAAGATACAACATACATAAATGGCATTTTCATCTAGTTCTAAACTGCTCTCAGTCCTCCCACTACTTAGACTATCAGGTTGCCTAAAATGCAATACCTGGAGGAGAAGTCCATCCTATATCAATGGCAAATTCACCCAGATTGAATCTCTGTTATACTCAAAGGATCATATATATTAGGAAGAAGCAACTAAAGTTTGAATCAACTGCCATCCTTCCATTGCTCAGGGACTTCCCAAAGAACAACTAGCCTGCTGTCTATCACCATTGTAGAGGCAGCTGAGTGCAATGAGGACATCAAAGGCCTAGTCAGGGGGTCCTAGAAACTATAACTTATACTGTATTAGCTATAATTGGAGCCCTGAGGTCATTTTCACACAACTCTGTATTCTGAGCCCAGCTAAGACTTAAGCATTACAACTGGGTGTCCTTGGGATCAGTTTTCAGTGGAAGAGACACTCCTTCCACTTGGCCTGGATACCTCTCATGGTGCTTTACATTGAGGAAGTCCTCAAGGATGCTCAGGAGTATGACTGAATAGGTTGAAGGTTGGTCTGAGTAGGCTCACAGCCTCATCATAATGTCAGCTGATTATTGCTTGGGCAGGCGTCCACCACATACATATGCTCTTAGTATCACTCTCTCACTGCCCACTTGGCCAGTTGCCTTCCCAATGCCATGCCTAAGCCTGTACCGAAAACAAGATTACAGGCAAAGTTTAATTGCATAAGGAGGACATGATGGAGGCCCATGTGCAAGGTGCATAAAACTGGGCCTTGTAGCACATGAACCGGGGCTTAAATGTATTGAAACTTCCCTCATACCACAACACCTTGCTCTGAGTGTGGGATTAAACAGAGACATTTAGCCACCCATCTCATGACCCCAACTGTCCCTGAGGCCTGGAAGCAACCTGCCTTTTAGGCTTTTGAAGCCTATGCCAGCAAAAGTCATTAACAATGGGTACTAGCCCAACATGACCACATCAACTTGGTGGCCCATGACACAATCTACTCTCTAAGCACAACCTCTCATGTGAAAACTGGCCAAGAGACATTGACTATGGTATTCAGAAGGACCAGTCCCAAAATGGTAAAATAAGCCGCAAAATGGTAAAATAAGTAAGTGGATGGTCCAGGCCAGAAGGAATATTTGTTATCCATCTTGTCCAAGCCCTCATGGCATTCAGGAATAAAATATGCATGATAGTCATCTCTTAGGATACAAAAACAGACCTCACTTGGTTTACTATAGGAAAAACAGTAGGTCCCCACCACCCAATAGAAATGGGACATGGTAACCCATGATGATCAGGTATTTGTCTTATGCATAAGCACCGCAATGGTCCAAAGCTTTATCAAGAAAGACTACCATCTTCAGGCAATAGGTCCCAATCATCTGAAATACCATAGACTCATCTGTATCCCCGGGGGAATACCTGTCTGTCTGCCTCAAGCTTCAAACTACTCGCAAATAAATCAATACTGGCCTAAAAATGGAGCCATTGATGGCAATAGTCAAGAGAGAAATCTGACTGGTTCTGGCAGGACTTGACATTAGCCTCAACGTCATTCAGGCAAGGCTGGCTTACCTTAACCTCTAAATATCCTGAACTCTTCAGAAGGATCCTGAACTCTTCAGAAGCCATCCTCCAGGTTGATTTTACTTTAAAAAGCCCTATTGTATTTTCACCTTTATCTTCAATGGCTTGATAATTTCATACCCATTGCCACTCTGCACATAGATGATGCCTCATAGAGTACAGCAACCTTGATTTCAACCTTCACCAAAAGATTCCAGCAACTCCCCATCTACATTCATATTTCTGCTACAATGTTGCTCAACTTTCATCCCACTACAAGACTACACTCTACATATAGTTCATGGGCAACTCCTTTGCCAGCCTAAGATTGAGGTACAATTATATCTTGGGGGAGGTCTTTAATAGCAGCCTATGGTGGAGACATCACTTTCTTTAAGAATGCATATGTGAAGCAGGTGAACCTAAGAGCAACTAATGTAGCTAACCAGAGCACTCTCCTTCTGGTATCCACAGGGTACCTAGACATGACATGCAGGTATGGAGCCATGCCAGGGAGTAGAGCCTTACTACACACTCAGCTATGATCTTGTTGTATCATACAGGGGCACCGCTGTCCTTGTGCAAGCATTCATATGTTTTGATATGTGTAAAATATGTCAATGATTGATTCACCTGTCCAGATTTAATAACAGTTCTCCAGGTATGTTTGAACTAAGACACTTCAGATATCTTTTTATCAACTATATAGTCATATATTTATTCAGTTTTTTTGTGATTTATCATTTATGGAAAAAGCATCTCTCATTAAATTGAGTTTTCACATAATTGTTAGTTAACCCTTTAACAGCAGGAAGATGCCTCAAGGCATTCCACTGGCTATGGCAGGAAGATGCCTCCAGGCATTCCCCTGGCTATGGCAGGAAGATGCCTCAAGGCATCTTAGAGGAATCATTGATGCTTATATTTACAAAATTCAATAGATAAAAAGATGATGTTTTATTTAAAAGATATTTTGACAATTTATAATAGGCATATTGACATTTGATTTGGTATAATAAAATACGATCAATCACCAAGGAAAATTAGTTAAATCACATGACACATCACATGACATTGCTATTTCCAAAAGAAGGTGCCTGCTGTAGCAGGGTCATTTGGGGAGGCAATGCCTGCCGTGTAGAGGTGAACAGAGAAAGAGGGTGCTGCAGGGAAAGGGTTAAGGCACATCATTACCAAAGCATATGAAAGATGAGATGAGTTTGGTTTCTGCCCTACTGGTTGGCATCGAGCAACATCTATGAGTAGGATAGAATAGTTTTGCTGAAATCTAGCTTAGTCTGTGCCATTTGAACTGGTGCAGGTAGTGAGTTCAATGCTTTGACACAACAATAGTAGGGTGAGTTGAGTACCTAACTACATTTGGTGGCATCAGTATTACAGTTAATATTGACAGCAGATCTAATAATGCATATGGCATTGTTGAGCTATTCACCATTATATATTTCCTTAAAATTAGTAAAATGTGGTTGCTAATATCGCTAATGACAAATTATATGCCAAAGGTTCATTTCTGACCTTAGCACAGTTATAGCTTATACAATACAATAATAAAGGTCAGGAAGTCAAAAACATTAAAGGCTAAATAAAGGCCAAAATAGGCTAATCCATGATATGGACCTTATGAAAACCATAGTTACAAACTGTATCTTGTCAAATTCTGGGTAAATGAGGTTATATACAAAATGTTTTAGGAATACTTTTAAAAACAGGTCCTATCTGTTCTAAAGTATTTGATTAACTGTGTGATTTCAGGCTAGAACATTCTATTTGGTGACCTTGACCTTGGTAAAGCTCATTAGCACTGTACAATATGCATCTTTTGGTCAAATACGGAAGGGTTCAACATGATTATTATTGAATATATCTTAAGACATTCTCAATTTCAATTTCAATCTCAATTTCTTATAAGATTGGGTGTATTAGTGATTTTCTATGGAATCTTACCTTAACCTTTGACCTCAATGTCACTTAATGATGCATGATGGGAAGACAATTGTGAGGTACTGATATCATTTTTAGAAATACGTTATGCAAGTTAAATTGCAGGTATTTTAAGTCAATTTATAGAAACTACTACAATTTCTAACTGAATATTTGGTCAAATTTTGACAAAAACATTCCTTTTAGTGACCTTGACCTTGGGAAAAATGTTTGACTGTTGTAGAATCTTAGAGTACCATGGAATATCAATCTTTGTGTGAAATATCTAAGAGATCGGTGAAATATTCTTCAAGATATGACGAAATATGTTTCAACATCAGAGGCCTATGTATGAACAGATACCATGACCTTTGACCTCACTGTGGCTTACTGGTGCATGATGGGAAGACTTGCTTTAGAACATTGCTAGGGCATGGTGCCGGGTATTCAAATATATTAATCAAGTTGAAATATAGGTATATTAGAACAAGTTATAGAAACTATTATAAGTCCTTTAGAGGAAATATTGTGAAATTTCAGAAGGAAACATTCTATTTGGTGACCTTGACCTTGAGAAAAATCAAGATGGTGACACAGGCTGATAGGACTGTGGTGTCCCAATAGTTTTGCCAAATATCTAAGAAATCCACCAAATACTTTTGATGAAATGAAGAAATATGTTCCAATTTCAGTGGCCTATGTTAGTCATTTGTATGAACAAATACCCTGACCTTTGACCTTGCTGTGGCTTAATGGTGCATGATGGGAATTCTATCTTTTGGGCTTCGCTAGAGTATGTTGTCAGGCATCTAAATATATAACTCAAGTTGAAATACACGCATATTGCAACAAGTTATGAAAACTATTGTAAGTCCTTATGGAAAATTGGGTGAAATTCTGGGTGGAAACATTCCATTTGGTGACCTTGACCTTGATCAAAATCAAGATGGTGACAAAGGCTTATGAGACTATGGTGTCTTAATATATTTACCAAATATCTAAGAAATCAACTTAATATTTTTGGAGAAATCACAAAATATGTCTCAATTTCAAAACCCTCTTAAATTTGATGACCTTTGACCTTTGACCTCTAATAAAAGGTCAAATGGACACATTTACAGAAAAATGGCTACCATATCTGGAATGGCCAACGTCTCAGCTTTCATTTGATACAATAAAATTGCTGCTATACTTCCATGGAACGAAAAGCCACTTTTTCAGGGGCTGGCCCCCTGACTAATAGAATTCCCATCATGCACCAGTTATTTGCGTATTTCAGATGTATCATACCCTGGGCAAACATGATAAAAAGACGTAATCCTATTCAGTGATTCCCATTCAGCTGACCATTTCTGTCTCATCATTCTCAGTTTTCAGTGTGTAAAGCTATCGAATCGATACATGTACTTCTATCTGATACACTCGCCTGGGGACGTGCTTGGTGAGTTATGCGATGGACACTAGAGGGAATCGGAGATTGGCAGTAAATCGGAGACGAATGACGGTCACTGCTTTCTCTAGTATTGACCCATTGTCAGATAAACCTTACAGCAATACAGCATTTGTCCTGCCTGCAGAGGGTACCAGTTCCTCCGATAAAAACCGTTCACATTGGAGATTTCTTGATTTACCCTAAAGGCCCGTTTACATTGGCCTACTTCGCATCACCGATCTACAGTCAGGAGCCACCGACGGACGCAAAATACGTCAATGGTAAGAGACCTAAAGGTGAACTCAAAACATCTCTGCCGTTTTCGTCGGCCACTGGAAATAGCTTTACAGCCGGGTAATCGTTGCCCACCGATTTGTTTATTTGGGTAGTTTAAAGCTTATATAAAGCAATAACTCCTTCGAGAACATCATAAAAAATAATAAGACCTGCCCCTCACTCAATGAGAGCAGGCCAGGTAAAGTATTCACCCCTCATTTCCATTCAGGGGTGAACAGCTGTTCTATGTTAATTGGTAACGGGTTCCAGTTTCGTGGTGCATTATAGAGAAACAGGCTTACTGTCTCCGTACGAATTAAATACGCGGTAAAATCGGCGATCAGATGAACCGATGCCGAAGGCAGAGGTTCATCTGATCGACGATTTTACCAAGTACACTGTACAAGTACACTGTATGTGTCCCTAACTGGGGTTAAAGTTTCATAGCTAACTGGGGTTAAAGTTTCATAGCTAACTGGGGTTAAAGTTTCATAGCTTTATTCCTATGGTAAGTAAAGTTATGTGTTTGTGACATCAAAAACGAGAGGGTATACCCTCTCGTTATTTAAGACACTACAGTGACCCTTTTAGTGACTGGACACCCACCTCTGAAATGGTACAAGCCACTATTTGCGCCTGTCTGCTACCCTATGTCGCTAAGTGAGTTGTCACTAAAGTATTGCAACGCGAACTGCCGCTATTGTGTCGCAGGACACAATAACGGACGTCCTACAGGCTATTGAAACGGGTCCCAGGCTTGTGTATGACACTCTACTGGTGACCGTGCCCTCACCGCGATGTGGGGCGGGGGTAGACCCGACCTACGGAGAGGGTCAATACTGTTCGTGGTGCGCTGTTCTATACAGGTGAGGCCTGGACAAATCATGCTCGATTCACAGTGAGCAGCATGGAGTTGTCCCATTACACTAAGTCCATATAAGGAATAGAGTAGACCGAGTAGCCAATGACTGCATTCGCAGCAAACCCCGACCTTGAGCCTGACCTCCTTACATGATATTTATAGCGCCTTGGGACAGTTCTACGGTCGAGAGTTGACCTCGAATCTTAGGGGCCACAACCACCCTCGTGAGTGTGGTTTGGGGATACAGTGAGGAGTAGGTTTACACAGATACACACAGCTATATATATAAATATGTAGATACACAGACACACAGATACACAGACAGGTAGACTTATTGCCCCTAGATTGTTGACACATTCCTGTTGTGGACATGAGTGGTAGAGGTCACAGCCTGCCAGTCAAGGTTCACTGCTCTCACTGCTCTGCTCTAATCATAAACAATTAGGCGTACCATGCATATGTCAGATCTCTTATGTTGTGAGACAAACATATTGTAACACAGTGCGCTATTGGAATGTAAAATATGGGTGGAGAGTGTGGCTACGACTGGAGATTGTGGAATGTGCCTCCTATAAAGAGAGCCGCATCCTTTATCCAGAAGGGGGAGTCGAACACCAGCCGACCACGGGAGAGGAGCAGGCAGGGCACTGATAGCTGCCCTGTGCTGCCTCTCACAGAACCCTCTACAATGTAACACAACGAAGAAGTACAACTATTAAACATCTACAATGAACCTGGAACTTGTGTATGTACTTTGTTACAATATGTCAGATCTCTTATGTTGTTTACAGTGAAGTAGGTCTGTCCTTGATATCAGTAAACATACTGACAGGAACATCAAATCGGTACTAACCCTGTTATTTGCAGTTTTTAGTCCATGTCGGTACTTCCCTGGTGATGTGTCTACTCTCACAGTCAGACATGCCGTAATTAGGACCTGAGAGAGGCCTCAGGTAGTTAGAGGTCCACTGCAGGGTTGATGTCGGTCGCGACTGCCTCAAACTCTCCAGGTATAGATTACTACAAAGTTCCAGAATACTGCTTGGAGAGTTCCCAAATAGAATTACTCTAGTACAGTCTGTTATCGCCAGGGCCAGGGCACACAGGCTCAAACTAAGACTGTTATGCGCTGCCATTTTGAGGCATGAATTCATGCCTCTGCTGGTACTCAGCTACCCTGAGTGATTTGCCAGTAACCAGTGTGTTACTCTTCAAGCATAGGTCCTAGAGTATCTTTTAATGGGCATGTACCAAATAGATCAGCTTGGAGAGTTATAACTCTCACTGAAGGGGACTGGCCAGAGGGTGCGGAAACGGACTAAAACAGAATGGTCCCGTGTCAGTACTCACCTACAACTCTCCCAGTTGAGATATGACCCATAGGCTCCACTCTACACAGCCTCTGCGCATGTGTGGGGTGGAGCCTAGCTCTTAGAATTCATTAACCTAGTCTAATTGCTTTATATAGCCATTAACGTCCAATAGGTTAAAACGGCACTGATTTTCTTGGCTAACAATAAGGTTAGTATTCCCCGATAATTGATTGGTGGTTCCCAACTAGAGATCGGTGGCGAATTATCGGCTATTGGAAAATGGCGTATAGCATATCATTATATACCTGTGGCCGTATGTTCTACGTATACCAGCCGCTCCTACCTATGTCGTTTTTATGGCCATACAACACCTACGTGGCGTACGGGGTATGTACGGCCACAAAATCCAGCAAATGTTCCAAAAGCAAAGGTAAAGAATCCCTTTTTGGAGGCATATAATAAAACGAAAACAGGTATACTATGTCTGTACGTAATAAGTACTTAGTAAGATCGACGATTAGATAACCCTTAGCTTCCGGCATCGGTTCCTCTGATCAGATTGTCAACTTTACCGCGTATTTATCACGTACAACCACAGTAACCCTGTTTCCGTATACTACTAGTCAACGTCGTTCGCTAAGATTGTCTTACCTGACCATAGGTCGTCCATGATAAATGTTGAATAAAGTTCACCCACATCGCCCCTCTTTTGTACCCTGTATTATATAGAACGACCTGACTATGCTGTACAAGCTACAAAACGAGATGATATTTACGGTTCGTACGGAACGAGGCATTTCTGCCGAGTTCCGTACAAACCGTAAATTATCATTTAGTTTTGAGGCTTGTACAAGCATGGTAGGTCGTTATATATTTACTAAATACCCGAAATTAGGAAAAATCATTAATTCATTTTGGGCTTAACAACTAGTATGTTAATCAACGTATATGGGAAGGTGTTCCGTATTTTCCCGTACGGAACACTGTTCCTTATGGTATTTTTACGTCATATGGCGAAACGGTGCATATTTACAGTATCTACGGCATGGGTATATAGTAAATCATGGTCAGGACATCCTATATAAATATAGAATGACGAGAACTAACTTCTGGGTGCTAATCAATACCAGTGAATTCACCACATTGAATCATATGGCGGTACACAGGTCCGCTACGACAGAACGCCGCGCCACCAACACAGTCCCACTGAACACACCCCAGACACAGCGAAAAACGAATAAGCCCGGCCTCTGCGTGACCGGACGAACCACAAAGGAAACTGGAAGTGGTCTTTTTGTCAGGGCGTGCAACGTCGATAAAAACATCCCCACTCCGGAGGACGAGCAAGGAGACAAGAACATGGCAGGAGGGCGGGCGGGCGAGGAGCGCCGAGCCCCGCCAGTCGGTCGGCTTTAGGCATTATCTTCGCCTGCAGCCATGCCCCCCTGACGTCCGCCCCGCTCGCCCGCCGCCAGAGGGGGCGGCAGAGGGACGCCCACGTCACCGTCTAGGTCACGTGATTGCAACGCCAGCGTCGGCTAAGATGGACGCCGGGAGTTGGCATCTGGGCAATCTAAGGACAACAAGTGGCGCCCCCTATGAGATCAGGTCTGTATATCCGGGTGGTTCTCTTACGTCCTGTCTATTACTGGGTGGTCGCCATTTATTGTGCAGTACGTCATAGTATTGATGTACGGGGTAGGAATGGCCGCCAGGGTTCGTGTCTCATTTCTAGAGGGTTGGTAATCCTGTATGGTTCACTTTGTGGGGTTTCGTTGTTTTTTTTTGGTTATGCTGCTACACGAGGATGAAATGGTAACTTCATCATAGATGAATTAGCGCGATATTGTTTGGTTTTTTTAAATGCAATCAAAAGTTTGGGATTTATCCAATGGATGGTATGCTTGTTTGTTTGTTTGTTTGGATAATTTAACGTCTAATCGTGGGTGGGTCATTTGCTATAATCCTCTTGGCAACCAACCATTTCTCGGGTCCAAGTATTTCAACAGCCAGTGGACCAATGAGCTATACCAGCCTGTAGTCAATGATCATACACCTTCCAGACATTACTAAACTCCCTAATATCGCCCCAGGTAAGTAAAGGATCCACTCCTAACTGACTTGCAGCACCACGGCCACCTGTTCACTGATGAACCACTGTTTTCCAATTTCTAACTAGAGAAACTGAATATAATTACTCATGTTCACATAGAAATATATGAAATTTCCATTTCTGGTATAGGAATTCCGATTCGAAGATATGTAAAAACCGATTTACTGCACTAATTGGTTTCTGCCTCTGGTTTGTTCCAGGTGTACATCCGCAAGCACTGGACTCTAACAGGTCTATGTTGAAGCACTAATTTAACTTTGTTTTTTAACATGAATAAAGTGTCTGTATTTCAGGCACTGTCTCATACCTCGTACCTCCACTCGCTCGCTCAATCTTTGCCCGCCATTAGACTTTCACCACCTTCTCTATATCATTATGTTGTCTTTACGTATTAACGTCTTGTATGACCTACCAGTATTAGTGTGTGGTAAATGATTTATACTGCAGTCAAGATGACTGAATAAATAAAGTATCGGTAGCTATAACGGTATAAAGGTACTGAGGTACTTTGAGAACTTGAATATACTCATATATATTCCTTAGAGAACGAACTACATCAGAATATCTTATAGCTGTCTTCTGTATACTTACCATACTGCTGCTTTCAGAGTGTTTGTAACCATGCGACTACTGTGAGAACTGTCTTAATAGTCTGTGATTGTACTACCTTCTTGTTGTGAAACGTTTTAAAAACGTGTCATTGTTTGTTCATGTATAACGGAAGCAGTGGAAGATCGCGGTCCATATTTGTTGTGAACTGTTATTCGTCAGAAATAAACTTTAAAAAAGAAACAAAAAAACTCTTTCGGTCCTGAAGATGTCTGGAGGTATTGCCATGTAGGGCCTGAGATGGTCATTTAAAATCATGCTCAGGACGAGTATTTATATAGAACGACCTGACCATGCTGCACATGCTACAAAACGAGATGGAGAATTGCTGTTTTTACAGACCGCAGCCCCAGGCCGAGTTCAGTAAATATCATCAAATCCTATTGAGTTTTGCAGCGTGTACAAGCATGGTAGGTCGTTATGTATTTATTATATACCCAAAACTAATCAAATCTTACCATATATTTGCATATATGACATGTCTATATGAAAGCCCACACACTGCTTATGTTTCAACTGTTCAGTATAACAGTGTTCAGTATGTACTATCTATACTACACAGGGAGCAGCAATACGTAATTATGTAATATACTGAAGGGTATATAATGAATGATGCAACTGCCAGTGTGCAGGACATAACCGATAGTTTTGTGGACAGGCGGCAATAAACCACGAGAGGTTGACAAGCGCTAGTGAGTGTATTACGACGTCAACCTCGAGTGGTGTACAGAGTGTCTTGTTCGCATAACCATCGTTTGTTGCTTTTGTGGTCAATACTTTCGAATGAATTAAACCCAGTAATTATCAAATTGAGGGGTATAACAATTGGCATAGCACAAATGGACTATTTTCCTGGATACCACAGCTGTGAGGCTGTATGCCATAGATGTGAATCTGTATACCACGGTCATGGTATCTGACAGGTTTTATACAATTGGTTGTGGTTTACTGAGTCCCGATACATTTTCAATGGGGTCTTTGTACCATGAATAATAAGATATGATAATAGGTATATGTTCCATAAGCGGTCATTGTATACGATGGATATTATTATATACCCATGGCGTATATACTGTAAATACGCATCGTTTCGCCATATAACGTAAAAATTACTGACGGAACAGTGTTCCGTACGGGAAAACACGGAACATTTCCGTAAACGTTTTTTTTTTTAAATAATAGTTGTTAAGCCAATTGATATTAATGATTTTTTTTTAATTTCGGGTATATAATAAATAAAAAATGACCTACTATGCTTATACAAGCGACAAAACTCGATGATAATTTACGGTCTGTACACGCCTCGTTCCGTATGAACCGTAAATTACCATCTCGTTTTGTAGCTTGTACAGCACAGTCAGGACGTTCTATATAAGTGCTGACTGAGTTAACCATGCCGTCTGGTGAAGCTTATCTGCACTTGCGGCTAGATTTGGTGAGGTGTAGCACCCCGGATGAGGAGGGGCTGGGAATTTGTACTCACTTCCGCCTGAGATCTCCATCTTAACGTTGATCTCCCTCCCCCTCCCACCCCCACCCCCACCCGCCCACCGGGCCAGGGGCTGGAGGACGAGATAAGGGTCTGACGTGGTGAGGAGGAGGGACACGGCCGTCTCGCCGGATGCGGCCGGCAGGGGGAGCCGTGCGCGGGGTGCTGATACGGACAGACGCGCGTGGACGGGGACCACACCCTGGAGCAGCGGAGATAACTGCGCGCGTAGCTATCCAGTGTCATCAGGCGGTGAGGTGTCGCTGCTCCACCGCACTGATTTACATCACCGTCGTCGACTCTAAGTTACTTCTACTCAGTGTTGGCTAGCGCTGGTAATATGAGTAAACAAACTTACACTTGTTTGTTTGTTTGTTTGTTTGTTTGTTTGTTTTGGTAGTTTAACGTCCAATTTGTTCCAGTAGACTTACTTTGGATTTGACCGAAACTATGAGATGCATGTAGGAAGAAATCTCAACCTTACACATTTACCGAGGTGAGAGTTCTTTCACTTCCCACACCACATAGACATGCCCTGGGTGTATTGGTGTCCATTTGTGGTCTTTTTCACCAAAATATGTCTCGATGCCACACGCAGAGGGACGTATTTCCGCCATCGCAAATACATGGGATTATAACTGTTTCCGTTAACTGACGCTCATTTTGTGCCACAGTCACTTAGAGATAAGACGTGAAGTGTACAGAATGTTCGGTCATTATTTGTAGCTCTCGTCACAATTCCAGTGTTAAATCTACTGTACACAACATTTGTGTTGTTTTCATGGTTGTTGACATCAATAACGGGAAGTAGTACAGTGGCGAAGTGGAAACTCCTGCATTGTGAACTTCAGTCATCTTTCGGTTTTATCATAATGCAGCGATGTCAATCAATACTCATTATAAGCTCAGGATTCATTTTCCCTTTTTACTATAAACCTATGCAGAATGCCGTACACTATGTAGGCCCGGCCATGACATGGTTTCTATGATAGATTACCCGCATTTACGTTCACACAACAAGTCTCCTTTGTTTGAAAAAAATACAGTAGAGCACAAGTCAGTCATAAGGGTAAGGATCCTGTGTGTATATACCTGCTAACGGTCATAACTATTTACCTAGCTTCAAATAGTTCACGGCTTCCTATAGTTCCTTTTTTATGTTTTTTATTTATCCTGTGGGTATCCGGTTTGAGTTACTCACCAACAATAGAGTACATTTTGGCAGTAAATATATCGTGTATAATTTTGACATAAAATGAAACCCTCTCTAGACGAGGAATTGACTAACAGGTTATCTTTGTATCAAATCTCTGTTTGAATGAGTCTCTTAGGTTCAAACTGATACTCTGGGATGTGTATCATGCGGTAAAGTGGTGGGAGTTTTGATCCACTAATATTCACAGTAAGTCAGTCCTTGGGTGATGTTATCACCTGATCCTGTCCCTATAATTGATAGGGATACATCACATACCTATATATCTTAACTGCAAAGAGGCTTTATTATAAAGATCCTAGACTAAATATGTTCACCATAGGGAGCCAAAGTGAACCCACTGAAATTAGTCTGCATCGTTTATGGGTATAGGGTCGGACTAGTCGGACCAACTGAAATCTGTATTTTTACCATGCTCACTTTGGTACAACTCATTATTTCATTCAGCAAGCTTGCATCGGAAATGTGACTAAGTTCTTACTGGACAATACAAAATAACCTATTCACATCAAAAAACGAATCACCATATATGATGTGAATTCTTTATGTTACATGCCCCTTTTATTTTGCCAATGCTTTATGGAATTCAAACAATATTTCCCTATCTATGGGAACACGCCTTTGTAGGTTTACAATGTATAGAAAAAGCCTACCGTTAGCGAATGACAATAAACTTCCTTTGAACTGAAAGATTAAAAATTCCCGCATGACGGTATTGTCCCCTGGTGTGAAAATGGCAAACCATCTTGTCGGGAGTGGTGAATAGCGCCACTTGTTGATTGTTCTTTTGGAAACCCCTCTGGCAATGAACTCAATTCAAACGACACTTTTTACAGAAATATCAAAGACGCTGTGACATTTTAATGTTTACTATGAAGGAGCTTGAAAGGAAAGTAAAATACAATAGTCAAGCGGATAAAAAGAATGTGATTGTATTCGTTTACTCAGGATGCGAGTTCCCTTTCAGGGGCCCTGCTTAAGGGAAACCCCAGCGTCAGGGGATACCCAGCGTTAACGGACAATTTACTCGGAACGGAAATTTGTTCCTCTATTGAGAGTTATCCCGTGTAAACAGACACCCTGCGTAAGCGGACAATAATTTCGGTACAGAATACTTCTTAACCCCGTGTAAGGGACAGTCTGGTCAGTGGGAGCTACACTCCGGATTATCTTGCCTCAATGTCCGTGGTGTCTCTATGTGTGGCCGATTTATATAGAACTGCATCAAGAATCGTATAAATAGACAATACTCCACGAGCTAGATGCTCCACATTCGTCATCGAGGCGAAGCCGAGTGACGATTACGGTGCATCAAAACGAGTGGAGTATTGTTTATTTTACGATTCCAGTGATTGTTAGGGACGTTTAAATCTCTAGTCTTGTCTTGTCTTCTCTCTGAAATCCTGGCCACAGATATGGTATCTGACAGGTTTTATACAATGGGTTGTGGTTGACTGAGTCCCCATACATTTTCAATGGGGTCTTTGTATACGATGGATAATAAAAAAGACTCATTTACAGACTGAAAAGCCTGTGTAAGGGTTAAACCCCGTGTAAGCGGACAATTTGCTCGGAACGGGGGGTGTTCCCTTAAGCGGGGTCCTACTGTATTTGTAACGTAAGCCTTCGGAAAGAAAGCTTCTCGTGTTTAGGAGCTTCCTACAAATAACTGCTTCACAAAGGACGAGTTTTCCCTGAAGCAGATCCAATGACAACTGTTTTCTGCGTCCTCTCGTTCATAAACCTTTAAAAAGGCTTGAAGTGAAACGCTACAAAAAGGGAAATACAATGCCTATGGATAAAGATGCAAGCAAATATTATGTCAAGTACACCCCACCAGGAAAGCGGAGTCGAACTGGAACGCGAATCTTTTTGCCTTACTATTATGTCAAGTACATCCGGGAAACATTGCTTCTGATGTAAAGGGATTTGTGGAAGAATTCCATATTCAAGGTATTTTATACTGTTTGGGTTGCTTTGTCTTCAGAATATACATGTATGTAAAACAGAAAGGTACATACTTTTTACTTTAGAACTGAGGTATTTAAGATCATTGCAAGATCTCTCAGGAAATATATCATCTCGTATAATTTGTAATCACAAAATAAGATCTTATAGTCTCTGGTGACAAAGGGAATATTCCGTAGTCTTCATTATGCATACTTATAATCTTTTAAGGCCTTAGCCCACTGTGTGATTCTTGTTCCTTTCCCTGCGATAAATTGCCTCTCCATTCCGAATCGCCCAGTGTGTTCTAGCAAGTTTTTGGCCCTGAGATTCCGGCACCTCCCCCTGTGGAGGGTACAAATTGTCGGCCACAAATCGTACCTCGGAGGGGCCCGGAATTGCACCCGATAAAATTCAAGCATGTCTGTCTTTTTTCCTGTGATTCTGGTCCTTGACGCGTTTTCTCCCTGTGGAGAGAGTCGTCGGCCGCCTGTCCCCAAATCGCAGGGTAGTCTTGGTCAAAATGGGCTGTAAAAACTCATGCAGTTCCTGTACCAATCACTACTGTGCACACCTAAGTGGGATTCACACGATGAGACAAATGGACCTGAGACTGGTGTACTTCACACCTTTGCACCAGTCGGCTACTATTTCCAGCTGGGTACAAAGTTTCACAGATTGGGGTGTTCTACAGTCTCAGGGTAACATGGTGGATTCAATTCAGGTGGGAAGACTTAACAGGTACATAGTCTCACCCCTACACCCCTACACAGGGTACACAGTGTACACAGGGTGCACAGGGTACACAGTCGCCGACTCAGGGTACTTCCCTGTGTGAATAGGTGTTATTTGGGACCACTGAGACTCACAGATTGGGGGAGAACGTGTGAAATACATTTGTCTCATCAGAATGCCCTCTAAATTTTAAACCTGTTTAAAGTCAAAATCTTATGAGATTCTGTTCCTTTTTAGGGGTGATTGTCGCTGACAATTACAAGGGAAAAAAGTTATCTCAGCAAAATAGAACCCTGTCATTCACATGAGGAGATTGTGTTCCAGTACCGAATCTCAACAGGATTTGTCTCAGACAAACGGCCTGTGAAGTATGTGAATCCCATCGTGTGAATCCCATTTTAAATAATCATTGTGGAGGTCAACAGCCCTTGCGATAAACTGCCCCTCCCTGCAATTCAGGGGAAGCCAAATATCGCCGGGAGATATATCGCCGAGTGGGTTACGGCCTTTAGGCGCACGTCAGAAAGTCCACTTTGAAATTGTACGGGTCACAGTAAACCACTACCAAGTATTTATTATTGACCGTAAACCACACCCATGGTGTTCGGCTTCTAAACCCATGGTTTACGGAAAATACACTCGCATAACAGATACTCAGACGCTTTGTTATGATCATGAACACTAAAGTTGTGTATGGAAAGCACAACAAAGTCCCTGCTAGGCGCCCTTCACTGAATACCGACCAAAACAAAATGGCGGACCTGTCTGTTGAAAGGAGCGATTCGGCCGATGAAAATAATCACAATTTTCCTTTTATCGAATTTCTAGGAATAGAAATTATTATTAATGACCATGGGTAAGAAATACAACAATCGATAGTTAGTGGACTGTCGGCTCTGTAAGCTACTCGAGATTGATGCACCCCTCTATTTTCTTCCATTCCTGCTACGATGAGCAGTTCTTCCACTGATAATTTGATGATATATTGGAATCGTCAGCATTATTTCGAGCTGAACTAGCGAATTCGTCGATTCGTATTTGGCTAGCACCTACCCACTCTGCCCTTCCCCCTCTGACTGTCCTTGGGGCCCCTAGCGGGAAAACGGGAAACTATCGTAAACTCGTGGTCATCATTTCGTACGACACAGGTGCTTAAGCTGATCATCGGCAATCAAAACAGTATGGATTGACACCAGCGAAAGGGTGAGATCTCATTGCATTCTCTCAAGGAAAGGAGATCGGAAAACTACAGTTCTAAATTATGTTTTCAGTATGGCAATAAACAAATCCTAAGGATGAAAGTACATCTATTTGGAGAAACGCAAAAAATAGTAGCAGGATTCAGTAAAGTACTGCACGAGAATCTCACTCTCGTGGCCTTTCTGTCTCCATCCCTAGGTCTGGTTCACTTTGTCTCTATGTACGGGAGACACTCCATGCGGATTCTATCAGAATCATAGTTTTTTAGATATAGTAGGTAACAAGAAGTACAAAAACAGATATAACAAGTAGATGTATACGACAGAAATCACCGGACCAGTGTGAAGTTGGCAAATAATGATTATTACTATGCGTCAACCTCGCGTGGTTTATGGCGACGTCGAAAAGAAATCATCGATTATTATCCATTTCTATAACACAGAATTGCCCCCTCGACAATAATGAATAATGGGACAGGTAACGCACAGCGAGAACCATGTGTGATCGACCTTGAACTTTCGCTGTTTCCCTGCTTATACGCAGTGGAGGGAAAACCCAGCTAAAAGTTTGCTGTGCCCCCTTGTGAATGACTGTGGAACCAGCATATGGTATTGGCAAGAAACCAGCTCAATGCGATCCCACAAAGCACCAGAAACAGGGATGCTAGTTGGGGTCAGAAAGAATTCCTACATGGGGACTGAGGCCAGTATGGGGAATCCCCACCACTCTCCTAGCAGATTCTTGGGCATATATTTTAAGCCAATCAGAAGTCAGTATTCAAGTTTGCCCTTATCCGTAGGAGCATTTCCTACAGGAATCCTACCATCCTACAGTTCTAGGTTGGAGCACTGGGATCCATAGGGCCTCAAACTGAGTGTACTCGGGGTAGCTAAATTCGGAATTTTGAAAGATTACAGAACAAGTTTATCTAAGATTTAGATTTCAGGGAAGCTGGGGTCTATTTTGTTCTCAAAACATACAATTCCTTGAACTTTTCATCACTTTGAGACTAAAATGAAAATCCTACATGTAGGCAAAATCCTACCAACTGGCATCCCTGCAGAAAAATGGCAGGCGTTACCTGGCCTACTATGTGAGTGAGCACACGGGCCAGGAGTCCGTTTAATAATCTAGGATCGTACATGTAGACCCTTTTCTGTATGCCATAGAGACCCTGGGACGATGTGGGTCAACTTTATTCAACACTTATGGACGACATTATGCTGGAGACACAGCAAGCGAGTAACGCGGCGATTTCCGGAATCGCCAACACAAAATGGCGTATATGTGAGCTAATATTTCATATTTCACTTGATTATTGCATCAGAGATGCTAAATTATTGGTGGAAGATACTACAATGAAATAATATCGCAAATACATGCCAATCTTTGTTGGAGATCGCTGCCGTTACTCGCTTGGTGTGTCCCCGGCATTAGGGACAGGCAATACTGACTTAGCGAACAGATTTACATACCATCAAATGATGACCCTTGTACGAGATACAGAAAATGGTCTTCATATACGATCCTAGATTATTAAACGGGCCCCAGGCTTCCAGGCAAACCGCCACACTGTATTTACTATGGCGATAGACAGACAAACAAACATCCCTGACCTTTCTCTCTAGACCTGTTCATAGCTTGTGGAGATTGGTCGACTGAGACAACTAGCAGAGTCCTATTCATTATCTCACTCCGGTATTTTTCTCCAGAGGCTTAACATTAGAAACTCATACTCCACGACCGTGAAGTTCGTGTACCCAATACTCAATGGTAATTGGGTATCGTGAATCACACCGATCTAGTTTTCACTAATAGTTAACAATATTTTAGAATCGCCAGGTGGCACCACAGTAAATTGTAGGATACGCCTTTGATAATACCCCAGGGATGTTAGTTGGGTCATGAAATGATATAGGAAATATTTGTTATGTGGATTTAACTACGTTAAATAAACTTAGGAAACATGGAAAATATATCAATATTGGCCATGGAATAGAGCAGTAGTTTTATGGGGAGATTCAAACCATTGTTTATTGGAGTAAATGAGGCCCAATTCATTCTTTTCTTCCATATTTTCTATTATAAAATGAAAACAAGTATTTCCATGGAAAATAGGTGAACTGCCATCCCCGATACCCACCCTGGGCTGTGGTTTGTGTGTTTGGCTGAAAGGTTAGAGGGTGGTTTTGACCCAGTAGATTCAGGTCAACTATAGACTGTAGAACCGTCACGAGGCGCTATTAACCTTTTAAGGACGCATGATGCCTGGAGGCATCACCACACTAAAGACGCATGATGCCTTGAGGCATCATTGTTCCAATATGTACAAAAATTATTTAACAAAGAAATGACAGAGCAATATTCATGAAAACTTCACAAAATGTGGATATGACGTGGTATTTAGTATTTCTATTAAAAAACAAAAGATTTATGATTATATATCCTTATGGGAGTAGCTTGGCCGCAGGCTCCCGTCCTTAAAGGGTTAACACTATATAAGGAGGTTAGGGTGAAGGTCGTGGTTTGCTGTGAATGCAGTCATTGGCCGCTGGATCACACCACGCCTACTGTATTCCTTATATGGCAGTGAAGGGAGGGGGACATCTCCCTGCAGGTACCCGGGGCTGTGTTTGTTGTGTGCGCGGGGCTGAGAGGCCACCAGGGGGCGCCCCAACCCTGAGCCGGGAAAGTGGCCTCATTCCCAGGCGCTCCATGCACCCCGAGTACAGCCATCTGTCCCTGTTAGTGTCCCCAGTACTGTCAGCAGGCGGGTTCCCGCTTAGACGGGGTATTATACGGGAACTGATTTCGGGTGAGAGAATTCCGTAGTTACTCAGTGAGGTCATCTGTCTCTGTTAGTGTCCCCAGTACTGTCAGGAGGCAGGTTCCCGTTTAGACGGGGTATTATACGGGAACTGATTTCGGGTGAGGGAATTCCGTAGTTACTCAGTGAGGTCATGTGTCTCTGTTAGGGTCCCCAGTACTGTCAGCAGCAGGTACCCGCTTAGACGGGGTATTATACGGGAACTGATTTCGGGTGAGGGAATTCCGTAGTTACTCAGTGAGGTCATGTGTCCCTGTTAGTGTCCCCAGTACTGTCAGGAGGCAGGTTCCCGCTTAGACGGGGTATTATACGGGAACTGATTACGGGTGAGAGAATTCCGTAGTTACTCAGTGAGGTGATCTGTCTCTGTTAGTGTCCCCAGTACTGTCAGCAGCCAGGTACCCGCTTAGACGGGGTATTATACGGGAACTGATTTCGGGTGAGGGAATTCCGTAGTTATTCAGTGAGGTGATCTGTCTCTGTTAGTGTCCCCAGTACTGTCAGCAGCCAGGTACCCGCTTAGACGGGGTATTATACGGGAACTGATTTCGGGTGAGGGAATTCCGTAGTTACTCAGTGAGGTCATCTGTCTCTGTTAGTGTCCTCAGTACTGTCACCAGGCAGGTACCCGCTTAGACGGGGTATTATACGGGAACTGATTTCGGGTGAGAGAATTCCGTAGTTACTCAGTGAGGTCATCTGTCTCTATTAGTGTCCCCAGTACTGTCAGGAGGCGGGTTCCCGCTTAGACGGGGTATTATACGGGAACTGATTTCGGGTGAGGGAATTCCGTAGTTACTCAGTGAGGTCATCTGTCTCTGTTAGTGTCCCCAGTACTGTCAGGAGGCGGGTTCCCGCTTAGACGGGGTATTATACGGGAACTGATTACGGGTGAGGGAATTCCGTAGTTACTCAGTGAGGTCATCTGTCTCTGTTAGTGTCCCCAGTACTGTCACCAGGCAGGTTCCCGTTTAGACGGGGTATTATACGGGAACTGATTTCGGGTGAGGGAATTCCGTAGTTACTCAGTGAGGTCATCTGTCTCTGTTAGTGTCCCCAGTACTGTCAGGAGGCAGGTACCCGCTTAGACGGGGTATTATACGGGAACTGATTTCGGGTGAGAGAATTCCGTAGTTACTCAGTGAGGTCATGTGTCTCTGTTAGTGTCCCCAGTACTGTCACCGGCCAGGTACCCGCTTAGACGGGGTATTATACGGGAACTGATTTCGGGTGAGGGAATGCCGTAGTTACTCAGTGAGGTCATCTGTCTCTGTTAGTGTCCCCAGTACTGTCACCGGCCAGGTTCCCGTTTAGACCGGGGTATTATACGGGAACTGATTTCGGGTGAGGGAATTCCGTAGTTACTCAGTGAGGTCATGTGTCTCTGTTAGTGTCCCCAGTACTGTCACCGGCCAGGTACCCGTTTAGACCGGGGTATTATACGGGAACTGATTTCGGGTGAGAGAATTCCGTAGTTACTCAGTGAGGTCATGTGTCTCTGTTAGTGTCCCCAGTACTGTCACCAGGCAGGTACCCGCTTAGACGGGGTATTATACGGGAACTGATTTCGGGTGAGGGAATTCCGTAGTTACTCAGTCAGGTCATCTGTCTCTGTTAGTGTCCTCAGTACTGTCACCGGCCAGCTTCCCGTTTAGACCGGGGTATTATACGGGAACTGATTTCGGGTGAGGGAATTCCGTAGTTACTCAGTGAGGTCGTCTGTCTCTGTTAGTGTCCCCAGTATTGTCAGCAGCCAGGTACCCGTTTAGACGGGGTATTATACGGGAACTGATTTCGGGTGAGGGAATTCCGTAGTTACTCAGTGAGGTGATCTGTCTCTATTAGTGTCCCCAGTACTGTCAGCAGGCAGGTACCCGCTTAGACGGGGTATTATACGGGAACTGATTTCGGGTGAGGGAATTCCGTAGTTACTCAGTGAGGTCATCTGTCTCTATTAGTGTCCCCAGTACTGTCAGCAGGCAGGTACCCGCTTAGACGGGGTATTATACGGGAACTGATTACGGGTGAGAGAATTCCGTAGTTACTCAGTGAGGTCATGTGTCTCTGTTAGTGTCCCCAGTACTGTCAGCAGCAGGTTCCCGCTTAGACGGGGTATTATACGGGAACTGATTTCGGGTGAGGGAATTCCGTAGTTACTCAGTGAGGTCATGTGTCTCTGTTAGTGTCCCCAGTACTGTCAGCAGCAGGTACACGTTTAGACCGGGATATTATACAGTGGCTTTGCATTGTGAATTACTATGTGATTCAAACTCGATGGGATACAAGCTCTAACTCTAAACTTTCATAGGTTTAGTCTATAGTGTAGATCAAAATCATGGTAATATTGTACATTCACCAGCTTACAGGATGGCTTCTGATCTTATATCGTATGTGGAGATAAACCTATGGTCTATGATTGGATATTCTGTTTTGGGTGAATAGAAATCCCTCCTAGGAGTTCTTCACAGCATTACAAGATTTTAGCTGGTTTTAGTCGGCCCTTAAGTAAACTCAACTCAATGTGTGTTTTACTGATGTAACTTGGTATGGCGCTCACAACCAAAGTATCCGTTCGGAATGAAAGCATCTTAATAATCCGAAAAGTCCCTGTGCTTACAATATTATATATCCTATAAGTTGATGGAAATAATTTAGTAAAGGTTAATTATTTAGGACAGATTCACTGCGATTTTAGAAGAAAAAAAGTTTATTTGTTATAAACGTGTCTATTTGAACGGAGTTTCATAGTCCCCGGTAACCTTCAGATAATTATTCAATGAGCACTTTCCAGTCCCTTTTGCTCCATTCGTCCAATTGACCATTCACGGGAAATAAGATCTAATGATGATGATGACACTGAATGTAATAGCCCGGGCTATTTTGAGCGGAAAGTACAGGTTCAGCAAACGCGGAATCGTGACACGATCCTGAAGAAATTAGAGAATCGGTTCTGCTGTAACAACACCTAACGTAAAGGAAAGTGAAGCTAAGGCCAGGTTTACACCTACCGATTCTGACCAGGGGCCTAAGTAAAGTACGTACGCACTGAGGGTGGGGGGGGGGGGGGGGGTTGTAAAGAAATTTCGGAAATTTTGCTTATGTTCCTTATTTCTTCTATTCCGTACAAGATGGGGAGGAGGTGGCGGGGGGGGGGGGGGTAAAAAGTTTCAAAAATTTGCGTACATACATTATAGATGGTCCCTCCCCCCGATTATAGGGTCGCCACCGCCCACCGCTTAGTATACATTCCTGAGAAACGTCAAATTCGAAACCCAATAAGCGATTTCTAACCTCTAAATTGCGCAATCTGGCACCACCGACCAAAGTTTTGTGGTTACAAACGAAATCAAATCGGGATGAATTAATTGGTGTTGTAATGCAGATAAACACACTATATTAACTGGTTTCAAATAAAAGCCGATATATGTTCCAAGGAGTTGACGGGTAGTAATATCAGAGCGCACGCGAGGATATTGCATGGGGTCAACTCTGAGGAGCATAAAACCACTGAAACAAGTCTATATTGTATTTATCATCCACTTTTTCCTGACAAGTGGCATACCGATATTAGTCCATTTAGGTACACACTATTTTTTCATATGCACTATTTTTCTGTTTTCTCTGGGTATGGAGATACACACTCCCTACGTGTTTTCAATGGACACCTTGTATTAGGTGGATATATCTGTATCCTCCGGGTATGTAGATACACACTCCCTATGTGTTTTCAATGGACACTTTCTATTAGATGGATAATAAATAATCGGAGCCGATAAAATGTAAAATCGGTCGTCAGATGTAAACGCCTCAACGACTTGCAGCATTACTGATAATCGGTGCCGATATTTTCTCGGGGAGCACCACAGACTGACGCCAACCTGCCCGATTTTTTGTCGGTGCATTTTCTGTCTGTCGGTGTAAATTGAGGCTAGTTGTCTGTTTCTGATATGGTAATGGGGCTGGGCTAGTCACTTCAAAGATACTGTTTTCTTGTGTGTTAATTGATTCAGTTGACTCGGGTATCACGTGATCACTCACATGGTCTGCAGATTAACACCCGGCTGCTTTAACACCCACTGACACAGATTTAACACCCACTGACACAGATTTAACACCCACTGACACAGATTTAACATTCACTGACACAAACGTCGACGGTTATAACCTGTTTACTAAAGTGGGCATTCATCATGAAAACTGTGTGGCGACCCCTGGATGGTGGGATTCAGTGGACAGTTTTAACCCTTTCCCTGCAGCACCCAGTTCGCCTGCACAGCATTACACAGCAGGCATTACCTGCAGAAACATTCCTCCTACAACCTTATTCGGGAAACAGCAATGTCATGATTTGAGTAATTTACCATGTTAACTCATGATATTTTGTTATACCAAATCAAAGTCTAATATGCTCCTTATATTTTGTCAAAATTTCGTTTAATTCAAACAATAATTCTGTTATTTATTAAATTTTGTTTGTTTGTTTGTTTGGGGAGTTTGACGTCCAATATGTTCTATTATACTTTTAAATTTTGTATCTAAGTACCAATGATGCCTCTAAGATGCCTGGATGCATCATGTTGCTGTAGCCAGGGGAATGCCTGGAGGTATCATGCTGCTGTAGCCCGGGGAATGCCTCTAGGCATCATGCTGCTGTAGCCAGGGGAATGTCTGGAGGGATCATGCTGCTGTAGCCAGGTGAATGCCTTGAGGCATCATGCTGCTATGGCTAGGGGAATGTCTGGAGGCATCATGCTGCCGTAGCCAGGGGAATGCTTGGAAGCATCATGCTGCCATAGCCAGGGGTTTGCTTGGAGGCATCATACTGCCATAGCCAGGGGAATGCCTGGAGGCATCATGTTGCCGTAACCAGGGGAATGCCTGGAGGCATCATGTTACCGTAACCAGGGGAATGCCTGGAGGCATCATGTTGCCGTAACCAGGGGAATGCCTGGAGGCATCATGTTACCGTAACCAGGGGAATGCCTGGAGGCATCATGTTGCCGTAACCAGGGGAATGCCTGGAGGCATCATGTTACCGTAACCAGGGGAATGCCTGGAGGCATCATGTTGCCGTAACCAGGGGAATGCCTGGAGGCATCATGTTACCGTAACCAGGGGAATGCCTGGAGGCATCATGTTACCGTAACCAGGGGAATGCCTGGAGGCATCATGCTGCCATAGCCAGGTGAATGTCTGGAGGCATCATGTTACAATGACCAGGGGAATGCCTGGAGGCATCATGCTGCAGTTAAAGGCTTAATTATCGAACCCATCAACGCCCATGCACGTCGATGTAACATGCCCATGTGGCAGTGCATTGCGGGGTTAATATACAGCGCACATCAGTGTGCATCGGTGTGCGTCCTAGCGTGGTAGGGAGCGCTCATTATTTACCGCAGGGGGTGAGCTATTGGAGGGGAAGGGGCGGTTGATATTTATATCAACCGCCCCCTATATATACATATACTTGCCTGGGAGGGGGGGGGGGGCAATTCGCAGTATTTGCTTGGAGAGGCGCTTTATATTGAGGTATTTCCCAGGGAGCTATAGGGGGTGGGGGCTTCATTTTCGTATGTTTGCCGGGGGGGGGTTGATTCCCGTGTGTGTGGGGGGGGGGGGCTTCATTTTCAAGGATTCGCCGAGCAAAACCCACACACCCCTGCCATAATTAATGAACGCTCCCTTAGGAGGGGTGATTATGGTCCCGATGCACCACATGATTCAAACCGGGCATAAATGCAGATTTTGAGGTAACATATACATAACACTTTATAATTCCGGAAATAATGCATCGTTATAGTTGATCTTCACGTCATATACAAAACAATATCAGACCTTTGTAGACATAAAACCTCGGTTCTATATCTAACTATGAAATTATTGATTTGAGATATTTAGCCTTTATCAAACGACACCATATGAAAAAGGTAGGATTACCCAAATATATATTCCATGTAATCCGTAAATGTTGAGTATTCCACATGTTTTCCCGACCGAATGCGTCAGCGATGCACTACGATTGTGATTCAGGATACAGTGTGTAGCCTTGAATTTAATTTCCGATTTCACTTTGTCTATCAGCCGTAATTAAGTATGAGACATGCGTCTTGTCACTAGCAATAACAATCCATGACTCACAATTCTCTACCCGTATAGACTTTTTTGTTCAATAATCACGCAGTAAATTGAGTTATTTGCATTGTCAAGTTGCCAAGTGTATCAAGTTGCCCCCCCCCCCCCCCCCCACCCCCCTCAATTCTAGGGCTGACCTTTGATATAGCAGTAAATCCACCACTGCTGGGGGTGGAGGAGAAAGGTGACTGCACACCACACCACATAGACATGGTATGAGAAGGACTGGTCTTTCATACAGCAGTAGGACTACCACTGCTGGGGGTGAAGGAGAAAATACCACATCACATGTGGAGCCAACGCAACACACACTTGACACAGAAGTGAATGACTGAAACGCACCCTGGACAGCTGTAGCTCAGACTTCCGCTCCGACGCGCATGTGCATGACACGCACCCATAACCATGAACCAAAATGGCGTCCTCAGAGAACAATAGCAGGAAGGTCTATAGTTTTTATGGTGCCGCTCCGCGTTACTCTCCAACCATAGATCCTGCGATCTGCTAGTGAAGCGAGGCGGCACGAAACATCTGCGGGAGAGTGGAGAGGTGAGAAGTGGTCACGTGGACACTCCCGCCACGTCTTCCCGCCAGTCGCAGACGCCGCACAGACGCCGCACAGACGCGCTAATAAAGTCGTCTGCTAACGACATCCACGCATGCGCTGTCGTCACGGTGCCGAGAACGAGGCTGAGACGAGCGTCTGTCATGCGCAATGCCCGTTACTCAGTTTGAATACAGCCACGAATGATCTTCAGTTTTTAATTGCGCTGATAAATGAAGTTACATTTAAGACTCTTCACGATCCGCAGAATACAAAAGGGATTTTTGGATTAATCAATTGTGAAATTAGCGTATTTCAGTGCATAAAAATTCTGAAGAAAACAGCATTTTCCGGTATATTTCTTACAGAAAATGAGGTCAATTTTATTCATTGTGTAAATAACAAAGTGGACAAAACATTATATCCTACCACGGACATCCATACACTGGATAAAAAACAAGGCTCAACATTGTGTTTATTCTACGATACGTGGTTTTCCAAGTCCGTGATTCTACACAATTGATATTATATAAATTCATAATGAACCACTTATGATAGATGGACATCAATATTAAAATATCTCCGGGTGGCACAACAGTGAATTGTAAGATATGCCTCTATTAAAGGCGTCGTGGAGTGGTGTGAAAGAGTTAAACTTGGTTTCGTTTTTCATGCAGGTGCTCTGCCGACAGACGTGTGTACGCCGTACGACGCCCGTGTGTACGCCGTACGACGCCCGGGGTCAAAACCACACCGCGCATGTCGTGTGCGCGGGAAACGTGTCTAATCATGACGTCATCAGAGACGCTGGTGTGGAATTTAATCCTGACTCACTCAACTCACGACACACGCCGACACGCGTTCAGACACGCTCCCGATACACTACGACACGGCTTTATTTTCTCAAATTAGTTACTTATTACATTATATGTTATGCACCTATTATTCCAAACTGGAACCAGTTTCCCACACCACTTGTTACCCGATATAGGCGAAATGTGACGAAGGTACTATCAAGACAACAATAAATTTAGAATATAAGCTGTCACAGGGGTTGGTGGAACATCGGAGTCACTGTACTAACGAATCAGACCAATTAAAAAAAACAATGCAGGTGTTTTGTGCCGGGCTATGACACATTACGACACAGAATTTGTCAACATTCCGATACAGCTACGATGCAGGATTTTCTTTGTTAGCAATGTTTTTTCCGGCTGTTAAGAGATTTACAGAAAATGACCCATCGACGGGATAATACCCAAACCGTTTCATTATTATTTATCTATAATTCCACGCTCATTCATCAAGGGTGAATATACCATTTATCCTGAATTCTACTTCACCAAGTCTATTTTTACAGCCATGCCATAGAACCTCTTCAAATTTACTATCGCTAAGTCATACAAGGATGTCAGTTGAGGTCAGGGGAAAAAAGTGGTAACTTTTTCATGTGGACATATTGTTTTGCCTCGGAAAGACCGGAAAAACTCGGACGATATGTCCTTGTCAGCCATGGCATGGGGCTGAGGGTCTGTGGGGAGGTTTGCACCATTGATTATTGGTGTTAATGACGTCAAATTTACTCTCAATCACCGTTTGACGCAAAACAAAATTATCTTATAAACTGAAAATTTAAACAAGGATTACCTTGTAAAGGAGGAGAACTGCCACCTTCAGTTCTACATCCATACAAAGTACCTCTTCATGTTCATCACCTACAAGACCCGCACGCATCGCACAGAAGTCTCCGGTGGGAATACTTCTCCTGAAATTCTAAACCTCTCAAAAAAGGTTTCTTTCGCTGACGTCAGACGCCCAAAGCGCACCTGGGGAGAAGACCCCAGGTGGCGCCACCAACAGCTGCGGGCGTTCTCTTCAGACTCACTCGTAAAAAGCACAGACGCCGGCAGCGCCCTGCAGCGGGCGGGGGTGGGAGGGAGTGGGAGGGGGTGGGAGGGGGAGGGAGGGGGTGGGAGGGGGTGGGAGGGGGTTGAAAGAAAAGGGCGGGGCTTGGCGTTTAAATTTGACCTAGTCAGAGGCTGGGCCGCCTTGTAACTAATAAGGAAGGCGGGGAGACTGAGTCATAACTGAGTCAAGGTGAAGCTGAGCCTTCACGTGTCGAGTTTTCCCGGCGGCTACGTGAGGGGGAGGGGGAGGTGGGGGGGTTGAAAGAAAAGGGCGGGGCTTGGCGTTTAAATTTGACCTAGTCAGACGCTGGGCCACCTTGTAACTAATAAGGAAGGCGGGGAGACTGAGTCATAACTGAGTCAAGGTGAAGCTGAGCCTTCACGTGTCGAGTTTTCCCGGCGGCTACGTGAGGGGGAGGGGGGTAGGGAGGGGGGGGGGTGCTCCGGCACAAACCACGCACCCGCCCTGACCCTTCTGAGTGCCCCCGGCACGGTCATGAACTCTCCCAGCAGATACCCTGATTCACTGGTCGTATCTCTGATCCTAATCCCAAAACTCTCCCAGCAGATATCCTGAACTACGGTGTTGTATCTCTGCCTCAAAAACTCTCCCAGCAGATATCTTGAGCTACTGTGACGTATCTCTGCCCCAGGCATTCTCCCAGCAGATATCCTGAACGACTGTGTCGTATCTCTGCCCCAGGCATTCTCCCAGCAGATATCCTGAACGACTGTGACGTATCTCTGCCCCAGTCACTCTACCAGCATATGTCCTGAGCAACCTTCACTCGACTATCATCACATCCCAAAAAGTACGTACACAGTATTTTTGAAATATCCCCCCCCCCCCCTACACACACACCAACCCCACTCTCAATCTTGTACGCAATAGAACAAAGAAGGGGTATACGCTAGAGTTTGAAAATTTTTGACACCCCGACCCCCCTTCAGTGGATGGCCCCACATCAACTTTCATCAGTTTCCTATGTTATAGTATTACAATGTAAAGTGCTTCTGAAAAACATAGCGAATACCAGCTATAAAAAACAGCGCTGGTGTTTGTTTGTCTGTTTCTTTAGTTCAACGTCCAATTTGTTCATTGAGACTTACTTCGGGTTTGACCGAATCTATGAGATGAATTTAGGTAGAAATCTCACCCCTTCACATTTACCGAGGTGAGAGTTCTTTTACTTCCCACACCACATAGACATGGTATGAGAAGGATTGGCCTTTGATATAGCAGTAAATCTACCACAGCAGGACTCAAATTAACAAAGTCTGACAACCTTGGGATGACAAGTCCAGTGCTCTTTACCACTGAGCTAACTCCCCACCCAGGTTACTTTTGTTATGCTTGCGTGCAAGCATATCCAGTCTGCACCACGAGGAGGCGAGGCGACCAAGAGGGTGAACAGATTGGTAATTGCTGTCCATCCCAGAAGACCTAGCGCTGGTGTATTACTACGCGTCAACCACTCGTGGGTTACGGCCGCCTGTCTACAAAACCATCGATTATTGTCTATGCATATCATTCCCCTGCCAGCCAAGGTGTAATTGTACATCCAATGTCTATATTCCTGTAATATCCAAGCTATATCTAAAAACATTACTGAGGTGATATGCATGTTTGACACATCAAATTAGAGCTGGAATACCATAGAATACGAAGTAATCGCTGCACTTCCTCTGGAAATAATATACACATGTATTATAAACGTATAACTCATACACACAGTCATCCAATGCTAAAGAATACATTGCCAGGTGTTTGTTTGGCTGCAGGCATTGTGTAACCAAGCAGATAAGGTGCGAACCCAGCCAGTGGGAAGAGGTCTATTGAGAGCCGACCAGCCCTGCTCACAAACTGGTCCCCGGTGACCTGGGTAGGGAGGTCGGACACAAAAGGGGTTCTGGAGTGGATCGCGTGTGACCTTTGACCTCTCCGGGGGCTCTCTGACCCTCTGGAGGGTCCTCCAGCATGAACCCGGGACGATCCGCCGGGAAACGCACAGAGGGCAGAGATCAACCTGAGACATGTGAACCCGGGACGATCCGCCGGGAAACGCATAGAGGGCAGAGATCAAGCTGAGACAGGTGAACCCGGGACGATCCGCAGCGAAACGCACAGAGGGCAGAGATCAACCTGAGACAGGTGAACCCGGGACGATCCGCCGGGAAACGCATAGAGGGCAGAGATCAACCTGAGACAGGTGAACCCGGGACGATCCGCCGGGAAACGCATAAAGGGCAGAGATCAACCTGAGACAGGTGAACCCGGGACGATCCGCCGGGAAACGCATAAAGGGCAGAGATCAACCTGAGACAGGTGAACCCGGGACGATCCGCCGGGAAACGCATAAAGGGCAGAGATCAACCTGAGACTGGTGAACCCGGGACGATCCGCCGGGAAACGCACAGAGGGCAGAGATCAACCTGAGACATGTGAACCCGGGACGATCCGCCGGGAAACGCATAGAGGGCAGAGATCAACCTGAGACAGGTGAACCCGGGACGATCCGCAGCGAAACGCACAGAGGGCAGAGATCAACCTGAGACAGGTGAACCCGGGACGATCCGCAGCGAAACGCACAGAGGGCAGAGATCAACCTGAGACAGGTGAACCCGGGACGATCCGCCGGGAAACGCATAGAGGGCAGAGATCAACCTGAGACAGGTGAACCCGGGACGATCCGCCGGGAAACGCAAAGAGGGCAGAGATCAACCTGAGACAGGTGAACCCGGGACGATCCGCCGGGAAACGCATAGAGGGCAGAGATCAACCTGAGACAGGTGAACCCGGGACGATCCGCCGGGAAACGCGTAGAGGGCAGAGATCAACCTGAGACAGGTGAATGTGTCTCTATGATGACTGCCCTGCATTAATCTCTATCATCTCACCCCTGGTATTTGTTTGTTTTTTTGTATTAGTTTATTCCTGCCAGTTCTGTTATGAAGTTGGTTGGTTGGTTTGACTCAATGTCCAGTTAACCATTACAGGTTCTTACAAGACTTTCTCAAGGTTATTTTACACCACGAGGGTGGTGATCGAATCTATGTAATGAATCAAGGCAGAAATCTCACCCCTTCACATTTACCAAGGTGAGAGTTCTTTTACTTCCAACACCACATGAGAACAATTGGACTTTGATATAGCATGGGAATGAAGGAGAAAGGTACATTAAGGGACCACATAGACATGGTATGAGAAGGACTGACCTTTGATTTAGCAGTAAATCTACCACTGCTGGAGATGAAGGAGAAAGGTGGCTGCACACCACACCACATAGACATGGTATGAGAAGGACAACAGATGGCAGAACTAGAAATCACTCTGTGCCCTATAGCATACAAACTAACTGGCCCGTACCACAGATGACGTTGAACTGGCAGGTAAGAGGCAAAACTATTGGCCGTACCACCGCTGTATGGTCGCCGCTGGTGAGCACGTGTTCTGCTCCATCGCACAAATTTCATAGATCTATTGGGCATATAGCCAGTGTGCTATGGAGGCAACCACCTTGGCCCCCGACGCCATCCAAAACACCAGATGGTGAAACACACCCTTAAGCGGTGTTCTGTTGTACACCTATTCAAGACACAAACATAAAGTGCTTACACAACTAAGAACATAATTGAGGTGCCTAATCGGCAACAACGGATCTCATCTTTAATGTTTGATTACAAATGCTGTACACGGCCGGAGCATGCGAATTTATGAATGGATGGAGCTAACTCCACTCGGGTTCAGATGGCCGTCTGCATGTTTTATTCTGCGTCATGTGAACAGCGGTTACTTTCATCACAGATATGAAGCAGGTATTTATGAAACGCCACAGAGGAATGCCATCCTATCTGACCACGCAGTTTGCCCTGGCTCAATTACGCCGCCTTTGTTCTGTAAACTCGCAGTCAAGGCCTTGGTTTGCCAACACGACCCGTTTCCACCTTCAGTAACACAGCATTGGCCTCGTTCCCAGCGTAACAAAAACACAGGCACGTGCCTCACCGCACCAGGATGGCGGGAGAGCGAGCTAAACACCGCTCACGTCCTGCGACAAGAAACCCAACACAAGAACTGCAAAAATCACCCATCAAGGATCCCTGACCGCCATTTAGACACGCCACCGTTAGCGATTAATAGCACGACCATCGTTTTTAACGGTGTACGTTGCCTCGTCTAGATTTTGGCGGCACTCTAGGCCGGTCTTTTGTTTACGGGTTCCCTAATGTGTGATTGGTGAATGATTCATTGGTGAGAGGCAATAATAAGCGTGCCTCAAGCGTGTGGCGTTGTAATGTATGCGAGCGACCGGCAAGTCATCATTGGGGTTGACTTGATTTAGAACCCCTGTGGTGGCCTTGTGTGGGGAAACCCGTTTTATCATGAACCCAATCACAATCTGGTCATTCCGTTCAAGTCCGAAATGTGTTTACTTTATTGACAATGACAGAAACATGACACCATTCTATCCAGTCTGGAAACTATATCATAGACCGACTATTCCTCAATATTATCCATATAGTCGGTGTGCCACTGTAAAAAAGAAAGCACCTAGGCCTACATGGGCCATATGACTGAGAATGAGACAAATGGGAGGCTTTATTGGAGAGTATTCTGTTAAAAATCAATCAGCAGACTTCATCTGACACCAGAGCAGTCCGGCTGTCCGTCAAGCGGCCACACCCCCTTCAGGGCGCCGGCGTTGACGGCCGCACGCGCCGGGCGAGGCCACCGGGCGAGCGGCGAGCGTCTCCCGGTGCCACACCCCGCAGCGCCCGGTCCTCCGCGAGCGCCAACGCCCCTGATAAATATCCATATCGCACGGTGGTGTTTTGTTGTGAGAGGGAGAGGCTAATGACTGTCGAGGGTTTCACGTCAAGGCAGACCGGGGGACGGGGCCACCGGATGATTCATCCAGCGGCTCCCGGGACCTGGGCCTCGGGCTGGCCGGGGATGCAGGCTGGATGCTGGGTGGGGAGATGCGAAGCTGCAGCCACCTGCAAAACAATCCTGCATAAATTGGCAATAAAGGGAAGGGAAAGCTGCCTACTTACCCAGACGATGAAGTTGAACGTAAACACCACGTACTTCATGCATCGTAGACAGCCGTGTAAAGCCATGGTGACTAAGAAAGTCGAAACGAACTAGCTCCGAGCGAACACACGATTTGAACGTGCCTCCAAATGCTGACTGTGAGCTGTCAGCTGCCCATCGCTCTATCCGGGAATTTGACCTCAGGTCAGAGGTCACAGGTTAACGCTCATTTGCATACTCACTCTCCTGCCAGATCTCCAGAAGCAAGGCGCAGAATCTAAGCTTAGAGAGTGTTGCATAGACGACGAACAGTAACAAACGGGATATTTGAAATAACCTAAATAATTTACTAAATTACTTATTCCAATATCCCTTTTAATTAGACAATCTTATGATCGTAATTTATTAGTTATTGAATTGAAAATTATTTATATATATTTTAGATTTATTTTTGTATTGAATATTCCGTTGAATTATTTCGTTGAATATCCCAAATACTGTTTTGTATGCTAGCAAAGTAATGGCAGTTCTTCCGGTGATAACAGAATCACGCCAAACTGAATCTAAGCTTCTCAGTTTTGGGGCTTCAGTAATTGTATAGAAAGTAACACACATTTGAGATATTGTGTGAGAACTGGGAATCATACGATAAAAGGGAATAACAGGAAATACATAACATTTAACGGGATTTCTCTTGATTTGCAGTGGAATTATCACCCTGCATGGGCGATAATACAAGTTGGTGGAACTGACTTAATGTCAACACGGCAGGTGAAAGTCAAAAGTTACTGGACCAGAGACACGCTCTCACTAAACATAAACGATGTAATGACAAGCATCTTGTGTATTCTAAGATAGAATATTAATATATTCATTTGAACATCCATCAAATATCATCAAAATGCCTTGCTTGTATCGACTAATGCGAAATGTCATTGCAAATCCATGCATGGCAAAGAGACTTATAAAAAGTTGTCAACTGCAAAGGAATTACCCTGTTGGAGGACGATGGCTTTCAGACAGTTCTCACACCCATTTTGACAACAGTGACAGCCTTAGGAATGACGACTGTGACAGACTGCCTTCAGATGTTACCTCCATAAATACGTCTCTTCACGTACCCGTATTACTGTCAGAAGTTTTAGACATCATGAATCCACAAAATGGACAGGTACGGTAACTAATTAGTTAGGGATTTTGCATAATTTGGAGGGTATTTTGAACCAGAGGTGTCCAGCCGGATTGGAGAATGAACATATACATTGTAGATACACCCAGTTACATCTGCGTAACTACTAGACAATACAATGTTATTTTATAATTGTGTAGAGATTTTTGCATACAACCACTGTAACTTTGTCTCCATATATCATACAACAGGCACAATATTTTGAATTTTTAGACAAATGTCTTTATATCTTCCGCATATCTAAAATGTTCATCCTGCATTATGTCATACATTATGAATTGATGATGATTAAACTTAAGACGAATTGATGCCCAAATATTGCCTTTCAGGTTGTGTACAACTGTTTTGAAGATTGATATTTATTATCCAGCTAACACAGAATCTCAATACTAAACCTAGAGGGAGTGTGTAATTCACCGGGCAGAGATTACAGATATTAATACGTGTCTAGACCTCGGATATTACTGCCGCTTGTATCTGAAACCAGTTAGTATTGTGTATGTATTTCACGTTAGGTCTCCTACTGTATTTACAAATATTACACCGTCTTATTCTGTTTTCCACAGACATTCCTGGACATGACGTTTGGTTCGGGGGGACATACTAGAGCGATATTTGAGAGGGCTCCAGAGTGTCGAGTGTTCGGATTAGACAGAGATCCAACGGCCAATGAAATAGCTCGAGATTTCGCACTTCAAAAGTAAGTAGAATATATTTCACTAAAATCTGACAATAGTCATGAGTTGTTTTACCCATCAGACCACTAGCCTTCAAAAATTTAAAATAGATATAATATGAGGAAACTACTTTACTGATGATGAAACGGTCTCAGTTCATGGCCTGTTGACAAGTCTATAGAGACCGATACCGTAAATTGTCTGTGAAGGGAAAACGTTTTGTCGTTTCCTTATTACTATATACTTAAAATCATGACTTACATGTATGTTAGTGGTCATTCACTATGACCCTACGGCGCAAACATTAATAATTCTGGTTAATATTTCATAGATGTCCACAGGTATATATTAGTAGAGTATATCAATTTCAATAGTTCAGTGTGTGCATTTCATTCACTATATTCAAGCGGTAGCCTCAGCAATGAACACTTTGTGCAGTAAACTTGATGATTGAAGAATATATATATATCACTAATGTCTAAGGATCATGTTGGGAAATTGACCAGAAACATATATTTGATATATGAAATTAAGTTCAGTGAATCAACATTATCAGTGTCTTTATCATATTTTCTTAACCTTTTTTAGTGTATTTATTGGCAACATATATGATGGTACAGCTCCTCCTGCTGGTTGAGTTGGTCGGGACAGATTTACCTCGCTCTATGAACTCGGTCAATATTTCCAACCAAAACAACTCGGTGAGTTGTCCTATATTTATCAAATGCCCAAAATTTATATTATCATACACCTATGGGCGAATGTCTCACATTTACTGGCCAGTATTACGGATTCTGTTCGTCACTGAGTGATGAAATTATATTCATACGTCCCTCCATACCACGTGACTTGTTTTAAAATGGTGTTTTTAATTATTTCCAGGTATATGGTGACAAGGAAACCTAGTGAGTGTGTCTGAATAACATCTGTTCCTTATTGTTGTCAGTTGGAAATATTTACCGAATTTGAAGAACTCGGTGAATATTTCCAACCAAAACAACACGGAACAGATTCAATTCAGTCACACTAACTATGTATCTATATATTACTTCCTTTACTTTTTTATACGATTTTTTACACAATTTTTTTTTTAATGACTTTTTTGCGTGCGTTACAGCTCAGGGTTCACGCCGCTGGTTGGACGTTTCAGTGAGGTGCAGGGTTTACTCTCAGAACATGGCGTCGCGGCGGGGTCGTTGGACGGCGTCTTGTTTGACGTGGGAGCGTCCTCGATGCAGTTTGACGAAGCACGCAGAGGCTTCTCTCTGTCCAAGGACGGGCCGCTCGACATGAGGATGGACGCTGACCGGTATGTTACGTTATTATCCACCTCATACAAAGTGTCCATAGAAAACACATAGGGAGTTTGTATCACCATACCCGGAGCATACAGATATATCCACCTAATACAAAGGGTCCATAGAAAACACATAGGGAGTTTGTATCACCATACCCGGAGCATACAGATATATCCACCTAATACAAAGGGTCCATAGAAAACACATAGGGAGTTTGTATCACCATACCCGGAGCATACAGATATATCCACCTAATACAAAGTGTCCATAGGAAACACATAGGGAGTGTGTATCACCATACCCGGAGCATACAGATATATCCACCTAATACAAAGTGTCCATAGGAAACACATAGGGAGTGTGTATCTACATACCCGGAGCATACAGATATATCCACCTAATACAAAGTGTCAATAGAAAACACATAGGGAGTGTGTATCACCATACCCGGAACATACAGATATATCCACCTAATACAAAGTGTCCATAGGAAACACATAGGGAGTGTGTATCTACATACCCGGAGCATACAGATATATCCACCTAATACAAAGTGTCAATAGAAAACACATAGGGAGTGTGTATCACCATACCCGGAACATACAGATATATCCACCTAATACAAAGTGTCCATAGGAAACACATAGGGAGTGTGTATCACCATACCCGGAGCATACAGATATATCCACCTAATACAAAGTGTCCATAGAAAATACATAGGGAGCATACATGTATCTACATACCTGTACTATACAGATATATCCACCTAATTCAAAGTGTCCATAGAAAACATAGGGAGTGTTTATCTACATACCTGGAGCATACAAATATATCCACCTAATACAAGGTGTCCATAGAAAACACATAGGCAGCGTGTATCTACATACCCGGAGCATACAGATATATCCACCTAATACAAAGTGTCCATAGAAAACATATAGGCAGTGTGTATCTACATATCCAGAGCATACAGATATGTTGTATGCTCCTGGCCTCAAAACCCAGCACATACAGAAAAATAGTACATATGAAAAAATAATGTCTAACTAAATGAACTAATATATCAGTAGGCCTACTGATATATTACCCCTTTCCTTGAGATTAGAATAGCATCACAATATCAGAATAATTCAAATTAATTCGCAAATCCAGTTAAGAACATTTAAATCTCCATGTTCATGTTGTGTCGCTCTCTGAAATCCTGGCTGAGATTAAGCTATCGCATATGACATCATTTCGCCACAGCCATGGTGTAGTATTGTCACTTTACTGGGGTTATCGTTGAATTGGTTTTTAATGTTATTCCTATGGCTGTACATGTATCTGGGGTGAGGTAAAAGGCCATTCATGATTTTAAGAAGAAAGGGAGCAGAGTTCAAGAAATATGAGAGCAATGTGCACAGGTGTATAATAAAAAGTTAATATATGCTATCCTTTCATACCCCAAAGAATCTTTTCATTTGAACAAGGTTTGCGTAGTTCATCACCTGAAGAACTTGGGCAGTACTGGGTGCCCTAGGATTACATAGCTTTTAATTACAGACTTTGTTTTATTGAAACAGAACAATTTGTGTCCGACAAAATGGACCAAGACCTTTAAATTACAGGGCGACTTCGTGTCGGGCAAATTCTCCAGTAACCCCTGATTCTCTTGCCTGCCGCCAGGTGTCCGGAGACGCCGTCGGCGGCTGACGTCATCAACACGCTGGAGGAGGGCGACCTCTACCGGATCTTTAAGCGGTACGGCGAGGAGCGGAAGCCGCGCGCCGTGGCCCGCGCCGTCGTCGACAGCCGCCACACGTTCGGCGAGATCTCGCGCACCCGTCAGCTGGCCGACATCGTCGCCTCCGTCCACAACATGTACGCCGCAGTCCTCTCTCATCTATCGTAAAACCACGCTCACAAGCCCTTTTTTAAGGGATTTTTTAAGAAAAAAAATCGACTTATACTTTTTGGCCAAAGTTGAGGGTCAAGCAGCAGCTTTGTATGGTTTAGGATTTATAAAAATTTCCCTCCCACACTCGCGTGCGTCCCATCAGGAATTTTTTTTGGGTATGATTTATGTCTTAAAATTGTAGACTATTTTAGGTCTACTATCACTCGATACCAGCACCCCCTATTTATGTATATTATTATTACTGATTCCCTGTAGCCATATATTTGACAATAACAATAATAAATATGTGTTAATTATTAGGGAAGAAAGTCGGGAACGGGGACAAAATTCGAAATTCAAAATCCTCAAAAAGGAAGTATTTATGTAACATTATTTTGGAACATAATAGCCATGAATCAATATAGATTTATTCTAATATCTCTTGATGTCAAAACAATCAGGAAATGCCACTCTATCATTGTGGTGCTGTAGGGTGTGTAGGAATTGTCGGAATCCTGTCATTTGTCTGCTACCTTGCATCCCTGTATCATTTTTATCATTATATTTTCTCTCCAGGTCTCATGGCAAGGACAAACTCCAGCGACAAGCCCACACAGCCACGCGAGTCTTCCAGGCGCTCCGCATCTTTGTCAACAACGAGCTAAATGAACTCAACAACGGTCTTGAACTTGCTCACCACCTGCTCCGACCGGGAGGAGTGTGCGTGGTCATCTCCTTCCACTCCCTGGAGGACCGAATCGCTAAGCGACACTTCCATGGCATTGACGTGGACCTCAAAGGGAACATGAGTGTGACCGATCAGCACAGGAATAACTTCAAGATGTACCAAAGGGAGCATCTGGAGAAACTGCTCGAGAAGCGATGGGAGCCGTTCAGTAAGAAGGTCATCGTGCCCTCAGCGGCAGAGGAAGAGCAGAACCCACGGGCGCGGTCTGCTAAGCTTCGAGCGGCAAGGAAAGTGATGTAGTAACTCCTTACCATTACCAACTTATTCAGGTGGTACTGATTTTTGTTATTGTTAGCAATCCATCCACATACACTGAGGTCAAATTTTGCCCATTTGAATGTAATAAGTTTCTTTATAAAGAAGTATTTAAAACAAATCTGTTAAGTTGTGTGTTTGTTTGTTTAATGTAGTAGGGTACTTTGAGGGCATAAAAATCTATGATATGACATCAGGTACACATTTACCACGGTGAGCATTCTTTAATTTCCCACAGCTCAGACATACTATGAGAACTGGTATAAATTCAATCTTGCGAGTTGGGTTTTCTCCCGTCAACTCTGCGAGTTTAGTTGGGGAGACGTCAATCTCTAAAAAATATTTCTAAGAGAATGACTTCTCCCCAACTAAACTTGCAGAGAGTTAACAGGAGAAAATCCAACTTGCAAGATTAAATTTATACTAATCATATCGTACCAAGTTCTGGAAACATCCATGGGTGCAGTTGAACATAGAACAGGGACCACAGAACAAATCTGTATCACCCAACAAAAAATGGATGGTGACAGTAAGAAACTGTAATCCCACAAAAATGACCTCACAAGAAAGCTGCAAAGACGCCTGAAGAGACATAACGAGTAAGAGAGGGAAACATTCAAATACATGCTTTCCTAAATTCTATGAACATACAGAACAATTCCACATAATCCCCACAGAGGGCAGGAGTAGTAGTGAAAGATTAGTTCCTACCTATGGCACCAGAAGCATACTCTTTAAACCTAGGAACAACAGCTGCAAGGATTGGCTAACTTACTGGTTCAAGTGCCTTTGTCTGCAAGGACAGCCAAAGCAAACCCAGGATCAGGGTCATCTGATCACCAACAACCAACCACAGTCAAGTTCCGAAAGTCTCAAGCGAAAATCTGTGCGAAATTCGCCGAAAACCATGTACAAATTGGTTACTTACTCACTAGTCGCAGAGCAGCCCTGTCACACCATACTCATACAATGAGGACTGGTCTTTGATATAGCAAAGTCATCTCGGAGATACCACAGGGAGAATCTGGAGAAATTGCTCAAGAATTGATGGGAGCCGTTCAGTAAGAAGGTCATCGTGCCCTCAGCGGCAGAGGAAGAGCAGAAACCATGGGCGCGGTCTGCTAAGCTTCGAGCGGCAAGGAAAGTGATGTAGTAACTCCTTACCATTACCAAATTACTCAGGTCGCACACCAGGGATGCAGGTTTTTGTTATGCTTAGTAGTCCATCCACATATATCGAGGTCAAATTTTGCCCATCTCACTGATAATTTTCTACATAAATGAACATTTAGAACAAACCCGTGAAGTTGTCTCAGTCATACCAGAGGAAGCACCTGGAGAAATGATGGCAGCTGCTTAGTAAAGTCACGCTGCCCTTGGATACAGAAGAGGATCGGAACCCAAGACTGGCAAGAAAAAGGACGTAGTAAATCCTTGTTACCAAATTACTCGTGTTGCACGTCAACGATGCTGGTTTTTGCCGTGGTTAGCAGACTTGCTCAAGTCTTTGATTATGGACATAATTAAGAAATAAACTGCTTTGTAGTTAGCTATCTATCCACATAGATCGGGAAAAACACTGCCCATTTAGAAATAGATATTTATTATAAATGACTAGTTAACAGTCGCTGGGGTACTGCTCAGATATGGCAGTTTTCCTCTTTTCCAAGGAAATCTTTGTTTTTATTTTCATTTTATAAAATCTTTTTTTTTCTTTTGTAAAACATAGAGAGAATAAATTGAGCCTCATTCATACCAATAGACAGTGGTTCCCTCACACACCCCAGCTCTATTCTATGGACAATAACGATGTGTTATCCAAGTTTTCTCGGTCTCTCTGAGGTAAATTTCACATAATAAATATCTTTTTCCATGACCCTCACTGACATCGCTGGATTCTAGCCAATCGTATGGCTGGAGATCTTAGTGCAACACGTGGACTTGCTGTTATGAGTACATTCTCAACCTATTAGCTGGAAGTTTAGGTGGAACAGAACAACTCTCTACTGAGGCTCAATAACCCTATTCTATCTGAATTTATGGATATTCATGGTTTCTGAAGTACTTTGATAAGAATGGATACTTTATTTGTTGAAAAAGTTGATGACATGGCCTTGCTAAGGGTGAACAGGTTGAAAATCTACTGAAAGGTGGAAGTAAACCCTGTTTCTAACCCCAATCACGGACTTGGATCCGAGCCCCAACGGACAAAAGTCTGTGCGTTCTCGTTTATACATGTTCCTTCAGGTGTCGCCACCGTCACCAGAGCTAAGGCAATGGAAGAAGTAGAGTGGGGAATCTGACTGGTATCAATCTGTGAATGTTGACTAACTCACGGCCCCGATGTACTTGCCCCGATGCTGTTAGGTGAGAAGTGTGTATTCTCGAGTCTGTAAGTGAGTAACAATTATCAGATTAAAATGCCCAGTCTGTCTTTTTCTTAATTTTATGCCTTGAACTATTTTTTTTTTTTTTTTGAACTATTTTTAAGTCATACAAATATCAATACCTTCAATCGCCATTCGAAGTCTAATTTGGGCACACAGAGCTGGGAGCTGTTTCAAAAGTCGGGAAGGTGCTAAACGAGAGTACTCACCGCCAAAGCGAGAGCTAACAATGGCAGTTGAAGTGTCGCTGTCGAGGTGGAGGTGCCGCTCGTTATTGGGTATTGGTAGCAGTTTTGCTGCTGCTTTGATTCAAAGTGCCGCTCACTGTTGTGGCCTCTAGCTTTGAAATGTGACTTGCTACTGGCGAGGCTTCACTCGACTTTTGAAACAGCTCCCTGGTGCGTATAACAGTGTACGGCACAGTAGTCCGTACATGATTTTTACGATATAGAGAGCAGAGGTCAGTAAGTACAGGGATGGCAGTTTTCCTCTTTTCCAAGGAAATCCTTATTTATATTTTCAGTTTATAAAGTTTTCTTGTGTAAAACAATTGTATAAATTAGACCTCATTCACATCAATAAACAGCGATTCAAACCTCCCCACACACCTGACTTCCATTCCATGGCCAATAACGATATATTTCCCATGTTTTTTTAGTCTCTTTTAGGCAGTAAATTCCACATGGAAAATATTTCCCCTTTTTATCATGACCCTAACTGACATCCCTGTAAGTAAAAGAACAAAGAGCACACGTGTATAATAAAAGAGGATACGGTGCAACTTATATGCAAGAAACCCCCGTCTGGTATGTTTGGGTCTGATCGCTTTAAAAAAAAGTGGAATGTGTAAAAAAAAAGTGCCTCGTGTTCAAGCTTAGAATATATCACATAAAGTTTTCACGAGTCAGACTTGCGACTGAGAAATTACCAAAATATTCCGGATTTAATTGGCAGGATTCTTTTGGGACCGCCCAGGTCACCAAGGGAAAGTGTTCGGGGGGAAGCTTCTACATTCTCAGCTATTCTTAAGTAAATTTCGTGCCTCTGGTGAGTTAGAATTATCAGAATTTCACAAATATCGCCCCATCCTTCAGGTGTTCTATAGAGGAAACCTATGAAAGTTTAGTGTCAGAGCTTGTATCCCATTGAGTTGGAATCGCGTGGTAATTCATAAGGCGAAGCCACGTGATGCATAGCGATTCAAACGAGATGAGATCGAGCTCTGACCGTAAACTTGAATAGGTTTCTGAATTTATCTCACCCTTCACATTGACTAAAGGGCTGACATTTGTGACATAATCCCCCATCGAGTATTGGGTATTACGATACGAGTTCCCAATGTTAAGTCCATGGGGAAAGAATACCAGGGGTGAGATAAATTTCGAAACCCCACTTCCCACCAAAAAAAGGTTTTCTCTTCAGATTTATACTGATTTCAAGAGGGACCCTTGGGGTGTCAGAAAAACCCAGAAATTCTGGAAAAATCGCATGCCTGATATTTTGACTAAGTTGGACATTAATATTCTTAATAAAACGGAAATAGCATAACTGATCCAGCCCTGAAGAAGGCCACACCCCCGGCTAAAAAAATATCCTGGGACTACAATTAACACAAACAATATAAATAGACTGATGTAACAACAAGTGTGACATTAAAAATTGAACAAAAATCTATGTTTGATGCGTGGTTTGTTGGTTTTACACCAAACAAAACAAAAACAAGTACCATCTTTAGAATCTTTATTCTGGAGACTCACGAATTTATGTCACATTATTTCCCACTGTAAGAACAAAAAATACATGTAATCTCATGGAGTAGGTCGTGACCGCCGAATGAAATCTTTTAATACACGATTAAGTAACTGTTAAGTAAGTTCTCCCAGGACGAATGTGACAGCAGCTAGGATTTAAATCTTATTTTTACCATGATCTTTTACATAAAATACCTTCCTCGATGATTATAATTGTTCGCAAGAACAAAATTAACAATCCATCCCCTGAACAGAAGACAACTGATTGTACACACATTCATTCGACAGTCAAATCTGCAGTAACATCTAAGAAAATACTGTCATACATTAAAGTTGATCACAGAGAGAGAAAGATGTTTGAGAATATCCCGGAATTGATTATTTATATCCATATTATCCAGTCTTCCAACACCTCTCGTGTACTCGTGCACAAAAAAATGAAAAAGACACAACTTCTCGATTATATAAAAGGCAATTATCGATGGTTTTTTTTGTACAGGCGGTCGTACGCCATGAGTGGTTGATTTGTACTAATACACTCGCTAAAGCTCGTGTATTACGACGTCAACTTCGAGTGGTTTACAGAGCCGCCTGTCCACAAAACCATCGTTTGTTGTATTTAGTATCCATCTTCACAAATAAATTGAAACTAGGACTCCCTATTATAGGGTCCATCATATGGGACTATTTTTTGTGCTGTCTGTGCACAAAAGTGTATAAATCTGCCTGAAAGTGCATTTTCCCGTAATTAATAAATATTAGGCCCTTTAGTGCTGGTTCCACCAACACAATGGATTTGCTTTGCTATATCTTGGTATATCTTGTTATATCTTACAGTGTTGCGATTTGTCGTACCTCTTCGCGCATGATAATATGTGTACCTTTTTACAAAGTCGTGTGTATATTTCGGTGCTCCACCCCCATGACGCCTCAGGATTTAATGCTAACATATCGCGGCATTCAATCAATAGATTTCAAATCTGAAATCAAGGGTTATGGTTTCTGAGAGCTAAGAAACAATGGGTAGTAGTTTACTCTGGCCCCATACATGTTCAATGGGCACTGCGTAATATGGATAATAAAATATCAGAAGTAATGCTTCACTCTTGTTTCTAATGTAACCCACTTATGTATTCGTAACCCACGATAGTTGTGGCTGTACTTACCATTATTTTTCTATGGTAATCAGAAATAAAATGTATGAGAATATATAAACTATGATGATATCCAAGTGTCGATGAGAGTAGATGAAAGCGAAAATTTACGTGAATCTCATGATGATAAATGACACCCATGAAGGAGAAAACCAATGAGGAAAAGTATGTGATGGACCGGTCCGAAGAACATTAACCATATATGGAGACATGGTTAGGGTGGCTGAATGAATTATATTCCATGTTATTTTGTGTTGCAAATACAAAGCAGAGTTTTTTGTTTGTCATTTTTTGTTATTTCATTAAGGGAATATCGTGTGTACAACCACCAAGTTCGGCTATACAGCCGTTCTTCCATTCAGACCCCAGACCCCTACTCCTCATTCTAATGGCAGGTGTTAAGCGGAATGAGCAGTGGGTACCATTTTTGTGTAAGTCTTTGGTATGACGCGACTGGGGTTTGAACTCTCGACCTACCACCTCGCCACCAAAAAGGTTTGTATTCCCAACCAAAACAACAAGGAGCAAATATAATTCAGCCACACTCACTATGTCTCCTTATTATTATATACCTGGAAATCATTAAAAACACCACTTGATTATTCACTCAACAAGTCACGTGGTACAGAAGGTAGTATTGTTTATAGTTCGTCACACTGTGCTGAACGTAATCTATACAGGTGACCAGTAAGTGTGAGACATTCGCGCACAGGTATATATAATAATATGTCATATTCAACTCCGAAATAGCACCACATATTGATGTCTGATTTTCGATTGAGTTTAGTAATAAGTATAGGGCACATAGCTATTGTGTTATTGAGGCAGCCATCTTGCCCCCCGACACTACATAAAACACCAGGTGGCGGGTCCAGTTACCAATAGATTTCATCAATTTTTTTTGGGTTTGCCATAAAGGTTTTAGCCTTGTCCATGATTATATAGAGAAAATAGTGGTTGACCCCTGGCTACAATGGCACTATCTTACAATTTCCTGGGGAATGATGGCGGAACTAGCAATGACTCTGTGCCCTATAATGATGAGTATAGACCGCAGAACCTTACAGATAAATTTACCATGTTGGGTATCTTGGAAATCTTTGAGTGATATCTTGAGTCAAAATCTTTTTCGATAAAATAATTCCTCAGTTTAATCAAACTCAACCAGTATAGTTTCCCCAATCAAGAAAACTACCAACACGAACCGTTGAACGGGCAAAACATACATTCTCATGTAGTCATAAATAATATGTTTACTAGAAGAGATAATTGCACAATATTTAGTACAAATTGTACACTATCATTGTTGTGAGTTGTCTTGCTGTAGGACTTGATGTTGCCACGAGGCTGTTGTCGTAGGAGACCCTTCGGGGGGTAATAAAGACAACTCTTGCGGGTCAGAGTTTAGCGACACCGGCTCGAGGTGAGACGCTTGTCGTTCGGGGCTGTCTCGGAGAGGGTTCGGGTACGCAGGAATGTCGTCTGCCTCTTTCGCCTTCGATGATTGGCTGTATTCGCCCAGTTTGAATCGACAGCATAGGGCGTCCACGATGTAGCCAACAAAGCTGTTTATTAACCCTGAAAGTATTAAACAGAATATTGGCTGGACAAGTCTAATTGAATAAATTGGAGCTTAAACTACCCCAAAAAACAGATAATACTGGTTGGACAAGGTGATGAGTGGTTGAAGGTTTAAGTACTTTGTATAACATGGATAATAAATAATGATTCAGCACATAACTATGAACAATATCTAAAGCCGAAAATCAAATCAATATGGAAAAAAAGCAAAATGAACAAAATTATCACCGAGAATGAAAAATGAATATCCTTAGAAATAGATTATTTAAATTAATTAATTCAAGACGGAAAAATTTAGATGGCAACGATAAATAATTCGAATTGTTACCAATATCAGAAGAGACAGATTGGAGATTTTTGGCATAGAAATCTTGGAAAACATGTCACTTTGTCCACAGTGTAGGGCTGATAGTTTGTGATGAGGTATAATCCAGTTTTACTGGTATAAACGAAGCTCAATTAATATAAGTTTTGCTAGACACAAGGGAAGACAATTTAATAGACTAAAAGTGAAAAAGTGGATTTCCATGGAGAAAGGGGAAAGCTGCCTTCTCTGTATAATGTATGGGAGAGTACTTCCATTCCAGTAGAGACTAAGTGACGATGATTTTGACTGTACCTGAGGTGGCGAAGACTCCGCCGATGATGCCGCAGAGTCTGACGAGGAACTGCCAGTAGGGTTTGTGTTCCTCCTTCACCGTCACCATCAGAGGTGCCAGGTCATACTTGACGAAGATGCCCGGCACGCCATGACTGCCAGTCTGATGGTTGATGGTGCGGTTCTACGAAGAGATATCAAACAAAAAACAGGATGTGAACATGTAGGGAGAAGTTTATACAGCCATCAAAGAAAAACGGGAAGTGACGATGTAGGGAGAGTTAGATACAGGCTCTTTGCCGAGTGGTTGATAGTGCGGTTCTACAGATATAAAACAAAAAACAGGATGTGAACATGTAGGGAGAAGTTTATACAGCCATCAAAGAAAAACGGGAAGTGACGGTGTAGGGAGAATTAGATACAGGCTCTTTGCCGAGTGGTTGATGGTGCGGTTCTACAGATATAAAACAAAAAACAGGATGTGAACATGTAGGGAGAAGTTTATACAGCCATCAAAGAAAAACTGGAAGTGACGATGTAGGGAGAATTAGATACAGGCTCTTTGCCGAGTGGTTGATGGTGCGGTTCTACAGATATAAAACAAAAAACAGGATGTGAACATGTAGGGAGAAGTTTATACAGCCATCAAAGAAAAACGGGAAGTGACTATTATTAGATTATTGGGCACAGAGCGATTGCTAGTTCCGCCATCATCCACCAGTAGAGTGTAAGATAGTGCCACTGTATTCGGGGGATATCCACTATTTTCTGCTGCCATAACGTAGATAATCATTAGACGAGGCTAAAACCCTTTGATGGCAAACCATCAAAATTTCTTTAATAAAATCCATTGATAACTGGACCCAGCACCTGGCGTTTTGTTTTGTGTTGGAGGGAAAATGGCTGCCTCATTAACACAATAGCTATGTGGTCTATACATAGACTGCCTGCCAAGTGGTGCGATTTGAGATGGGAGGGCATACGAGTGTGGGCCTCAGTCAGTGCTGGCACCTGGTGTGAGTGTTCTCAACCATCGTACAGTCCTCTTCTTTGTGCATCTAACAATATACAGTAAAACCCCGCTTAAGGGGACACCCAACGTTCCGAGTAAACTGTCCCCCTTAAGCGGGGTTCAAATAGACTCTTAATAGAGGGGAAAATTTCCGTTCCGAGCAAAGTAAGCGAGGTACCCCAGAAGCGGGATTTTACTGTACCTAATTTAATTCAATGAATATACAGTAGAACCACACAGGAATGGACACCCTCCGCTCTGACTTAAGTGTCCCTTTAGGATAGGTTTCCCCTTGAGCAGGATAAAATCAAATATCTAAAAAAGGGGGAAATAATTCCGTTCGTAGAAAAAGTGTCAACTTAAGCAGGGTGACCTCCTACACGGGGAGAACCCTTACACGGGATGTCCATTCGATGGCGTTCTACTGTGGAAAATATGGTAGGTAACCAAATTTCTCAAGTATGCAGAAAATATATCGTTTACCATCTCTCAGGTTTTCACTTTGAACCCCCACCCCACCCTCCAATATCTCAAAATAAGTTTCTCCTCGGATCTACGACGGTCTGAAAAATGACTATTGGGGTGTAAACAAAAATCCGAAAATCCGGGAAAATGCAAAGATATGAAAAAGATAGAGGAACTCATCTATGTAGAATTAACTTTATCAGAGAGACTGAGAAAACATGGAAAACACAGTCACTGACTGGAAGGTGGCTGGGAGGTTTGAACCAGTTTATTGGTGTGAAGGAGGCGAAGTAACAAAAATCATAAACTGAAAATGAAAACAAAGATTTTCTTGGAAAATAGGAAAACCGCCATCTCCGTTGAAGCCATTTTCCACTGGGTGACGAAATTGTCACCAATTAATTGAGTTCTTCTAAAAGTCAGTTAGGCACGTCGGTATCTAATTATCGGTGAGGGTACTGTGTATGCCTTGCTTCTTCCACATTTAACAGGTCCATACCGACAGAACTGTCCTCCAAACACAATGACCATCACAAACGATTTCAAACCCCTTTGATACTGTCAGTCATTGCCTACGTCAGACAGTTGTGGCCTTATTGCATAATCTATGCACAATTAATTGGTGAACACTTCTCTGCATGTCTGCTTCCAGTCACCAATCTGGCGTCGGTGGTTCCCGACTGCAGATCAGTGGCGAGTAGTCAGCCAGTGGAAAATGGGCCTTAATGAGATGAAGGTGAGTCTTACCCGTTCGGTGACGGAGTACTGGCAGGTGTCCACGTTGGCCTGTCTCGTCTGTACGTAGGTCGGCACCACCTGGATGAAGTACTGGAACATGTGATGAGCTGCAAAACCAAAGTACAACTCAGCAGTCGCTAGAGCCGATCACGTCGCTTACCATACAACTCATTGGTAGCACATTATGATGCCAAGAACCAAATAGCCAATCAATGTCCATGAATTGAAAATAGTTCCTGTTCCATTCATAAAAGACGCAATGTCAAGATATAGCAATTCTCAATATCATAACAACTTACTAAGAGGAAACCTATTGACTGAGCCCATACCCGTGGCCGTTCTAAGTCATTTGATGCAAAAATACGTCCCGATGCAGCAGGACATATTTTTGCGTCAAATGACTGAAAACAGCCACCTGTACGGGCTCAGTCAATATGTTTTCTTATTACTATATACCTCCTAATCGTTTAAAAAACCTGTTTTACTATATACTCATGACCTATATACTGTAAATACGCACCGTTTTGGCATATGAAAATACTGTACGGACCACTAGCTATACACATTTATTAAAATTTTGGTTGTCAAGAAAAATGAAATTGATTTTTTTTTTAAATTTCATCATAATTATTAACTGTACAAAACCACTGCCATTCACTATGGCCTGCTGTCACAGAGGGTGCGAACAATATGTATACTACACCCCTAGCTGTGGGTAGTATTTCATAGACATTCGCTCACAGGTATATAGTAATATGAAAGTAGGTTGACTTTTTATATACAAAAGAACCCCACGTAAGCAGGCACCCTTCGTTCAAGGCCAAAGTGCCCACTTACGCGAGGTTAAAATAAACATCTTATAGAGGGAACCGTGTCGAGCGAAGGTGTCCGTTAACGCGGGGTGTCCATTAAGCGGGGTTCTACTGTACATGTATTTTAATGAGATTCTGGTTGCTACATAATCAGATTACTACGCATCAAATCGTGTGGCGTACCTAAACTGTCAGACTCCTCACTCATATAATACTAAACTGTGTATTTGCTCTCGTGGGTGATTCGGTATTTTACTACACTTAATCTCACCCCTGGTATTTTTGTCCCATAGGCTTAACATTGGCAACTCATTCTCCATGCCACTAGGAGTATTTCAGTCCATTCTCCAAGCCTATATCATTTGTGTCATCCATTCTTTTAGTGTGTACAGGGGTGAGATAAATGCAGAAAGCAACTCGTTTTGGTCAAAGAAGTCGTTCTCCAACTCATTTGAACGCTACATGATATTCACTTGGCTATTGCCTCATTCATATCACTCCGCATCAAACTCATGGAGAACAACGACTTTGACCAAAACTTGTTGGTTTCTTCTTTAGTGTACTCACTTTCCTCGGTGACTCTGTAATCTCCGTCCATGGGGTTTACCACACCTGGTGTTGGTTTGCCGAACGAGAAGTGGTCTATGCGATGTGAGAAGTTATAATCTGAAAAAACAGTATTGAGAATAATTATTAAAAAATGTAGATCAAAACACCTGATATGAATAATATTCACTTTTTATGGTCATTCTAAGTTTCTGTTGTTTCAGGTGATTAAGAACTGTATAGCGTAAGACAGAGAAAATTAATAAAAGTTGTGCACATATCATCTAAATATGTAAAAGGATTCATGTCTATCAAAGTAAAACAAATTTTAAATCTTTGAATAAATATTACTGATATGAAAATAGGTTGTAAAAAATGTATATTTGATCTGATTATTTGCAAAGAGAAAGAGAGATGATACTTCGATCAATGACATTCTTGGCTATAATATTACTAAGCTATAAAGTAATCATTAAGAAATAAGCACAAGTTCCAAGAATAAATTTGATGTTGCTATACACTGTTTATATGCCTTGTCTATATCACTATGCAATATTTATATGCACACAATAAAGAAGAAAACAACATCATATGAAGGGAATCTACAAGGAGAAAACACTTAAAAATACCTACACTATAAAACCCTTGTAATATACAAGAAATAGCATACATCGCGATTTACAAGTTATTAACTGATGATATCATTATGATACTATTGGCCGTGATTCTCCACTCTTCACCGTAGTCACCACGTTACATCCTCCACCAGACTGCTGGGAGAGTGTCCCTGCACCAAACTCTGCTAGGAGAGTGTCCCTACACCAGAATCTGCTGAGAGAGTGTCCCTGCACCATACTCTGCTAGGAGAGTGCTCCTACACCAGACTCTGCTGGGAGAGTGCCCCTACACCAGACTCTGCTAGGAGAGTGTCCCTACACCAGACTCTGCTAGGAGAGTGTCCCTTCACCAGACTCTGCTAGGAGAGTGTCCCTGCACCAGACTCTGCTGGGAGAGTGTCCATGCACCAGACTCTGCTGAGAGAGTGTCCCTGCACCATACTCTGCTAGGAGAGTGCCCCTACACCAGACTCTGCTAGGAGAGTGTCCCCACACCAGAATCTGCTGGGAGAGTGCCCCTACACCAGACTCTGCTAGGGGAGTGTCCCTACACCAGAATCTGCTGGGAGAGTGCCCCTACAACAGACTCTGCTAGGAGAATGTCCCTACACCAGACTCTGCTGGAAGAGTGCCCCTACACCAGACTCTGCTAGGAGAGCGTCCCTACACCAGACTCTGCTAGGAGAGCGTCCCTTCACCAGACTCTGCTGGGAGAGTGTCCCTGCATCCGATTCTGCTGGGAGAGTGTCCCTGCATCCGATTCTGCTAGGAGAGTGTCCCTACACCAGAATCTGCTGGGAGAGTGCCCCTACACCAGACTCTGCTAGGAGAGTGTCCCTACACCAGACTCTGCTGGAAGAGTGCCCCTACAACAGACTCTGCTAGGAGAGTGTCCCTACACCAGACTCTGCTAGGAGAGTGCCCCTACACCAGACTGCTAGGAGAGTGTCCCTTCACCAGACTCTGCTAGGAGAGTGTCCCTGCACCAGAATCTGCTAGGAGAGTGTCCCTGCACCAGAATCTGCTGGGAGAGTGTCCATGCACCAGACTCTGCTGGGAGAGTGTCCCTGCATCAGACTCTGCTGGGAGAGTGTCCATGCACCAGACTCTGCTGGGAGAGTGTCCCTGCATCAGAATCTGCTGGGAGTGCCCCTACACCAGACTCTGCTAGGAGAGTGTCCCTACACCAGACTCTGCTGGAAGAGTGCCCCTACAACAGACTCTGCTAGGAGAGTGTCCCTACACCAGACTCTGCTAGGAGAGTGCCTCTACACCAGACTGCTAGGAGAGTGTCCCTTCACCAGACTCTGCTAGGAGAGTGTCCCTGCACCAGAATCTGCTAGGAGAGTGTCCCTGCACCAGAATCTGCTGGGAGAGTGTCCATGCACCAGACTCTGCTGGGAGAGTGTCCCTGCATCAGACTCTGCTGGGAGAGTGTCCATGCACCAGACTCTGCTGGGAGAGTGTCCCTGCATCAGACTCTGCTGGGAGAGTGTCCATGCACCAGACTCTGCTGGGAGAGTGTCCCTGCACCAGACTCTGCTAGGAGACTGTCACAACCTCCCTGTTACCTTTATCGTCGACGGCGCCTGCGTGGTGGAGATGTTGTCCCCGTATGTTGATTGGCCTGTTCCCGAGGTACAAGTTTGTTTGGAGTGTTAATGGGAGATATTACAAGTTACTAAAGGCTTGATTCCATTTACCCGAACTATGGCGTGATCCTGCTCGGGCCATGTTCATTTCCTTTTTGGATCAGGGCTAAAGTAGCCCCCCGATTTGGGCCAGGGTGGTGAGCAGCACCAAATTCAGCCAAATGGAATCAAGCCCTTATTAATAAAGCCTATACAACATTGACACCCATCCCAGATTCTCATCGATCCAATAGTCAGATTGAATCAGCGACAATCATTTTAACGTATGATACCATTGTACGGCGAGCTGATCATCAGGTGCCACAGTTTACCTGGCCCTGGGCCACAAGTAGAGTCTGTCATTACCCACATGTGAGTAATGACCGACAGCCATCAGTATTTGATACTCGATGGGCGTTGGATACAAGGCAGAGTCTGTCATAACCAACATGTGAGTAATGACCAATGGCCACAGGTAGACCAATAAAATTGGGTTGGTGAGGTGCGTACATTGAATTTTTAAAAATCTTTGATTTTTATTATGCAACAACTTTGTTGGCCATAAACGGATTGGAAAATATTGGAACACCAATGTAATATGCTTTAGACCTCGACACGACAAATTATCAATGATCTGAATCTGCCCGACCATTTTGTTGAATTGGCCCCAATAGGATTGATGTATGCAAACTACAGATCCAATAGTCAAGGGTAACATACATCAACAAGACTGTAGCTGATTCGCTCCTATCGTTGGATCTGTAAGAATCAGGCAAAGTGTCAATGTCTGATGGGCTTTACGGCTACCCTGTGGGCTCTTTAGTGTGCTGGTCCCTTGACTTGTACGGAGCGTACTTTGAAACAGACAACTGAAGTTTTACGTATATAGAGAAGGTGGTATGATGATGAGGATGTGTGAATGTGTTTTTGTGTTGTATGCAGAGATGGTAATACCATGATGAGATTGTGTCTCGAAAGGTGGTGATCCACCAGCAAGCCCATCTTAGCTGGTTAGATGACGGGTTAGGTTGGAATAAATCATGTGAGCGTATCTGACTGGAACGCTCTTGCAGAAGAGCCGCCCATGATTGATAATAGGGGACATGGAGACAGGGATAAAAATGCAACCAGATCTTACAAGATTTAGGATTAGTTTGTTTGGTTTGATTTAACGTCCAGTCAACCATTATAGGTCCTTACCAGACTTTCTCAAGGTTTCTTTTACACCATGAGGGTGGTAATCGAATCTATGTGATGAATTCATGTAGAAATCTCACCCCTACACATTTACCGAGGTGAGAGTTATTTTACTTCCCACACCACATAGACATGGTATGAGAACGATTGGCCTACAAGATTTAGGATGATCCAGCAAGATGCAGCCAGATACTGCAAGACATCACCCGACTCTGCCAGCCAAAAAATGGGGTCGGAGGAACTAGTACTTAAGATGTGGGAACAAGACAGCATTATGGGTAGCGAAGAGATTGAGAAGTGGCCAAGGCCATCCAACTCACTATACCGTAACCCATTATGATAAATCTGTGGTAGTTAGATGAAGCTGTACTGAAGATATTTCTTGTGAATTGTCTGAAGAGGGTCTTGCAACACTTTTACACCTGGACCTACTCTGGTCAGGGAGCACCTTACAATATCAACTAAATATTTATTTATTTTCTAATCTTTAATGTTTATAACACAGTGATTCTAGTGTTATAACTATTGTAGTGGGGTGGGAATCCAGCAGTGTTCGTGTGTTCTACGGAAGGTGGCGCGACGTGCCGATCCTTACTGTGTAGTGATTCCGGGCAACGCCGCACACGAGAGTGGCGCGGGGAAGACTGGGATTACGTAACGCTGGGTATATATACTCAGCGTTCACAGTAGGTCGACAGGCTGTCCTCGCGCGTCTCTTCTACGGAACAGACCCTTGGGCCCTCACTTTGCAGGCGGGTTCTCGTAACCTTCCTGGTGGTTAGGCGAGTCTTTTAGATTAGCCTCTCCAGCGTTACCTGGCACATTGTGCTGGGGTACTGTACTTGTGGGAAAGATCTTCCAGATCTTTCCGGGAAGTAGTTTGTTAATAAACATTCCTGTTTATTAAACGTGTGTGTTGTGTTGTGTGTGACTAGGTCCGTGTAAACTCACCAAAAACCGAACCAACCTACGTAGAGTGCGTAGGGCGAGATCCTGCCTGGAACTAGCATTCCGGATCGGGGTCATCCAACCTGCTAGACAGGCGGCGACCACCACACTATGTTCTGCCTTACCATTCCCACATATTTTATTTTAGATATAGGAGTGTTAGGCTGAGGGTCTGTGTGGAGGTTCAAAACACTATTGGCATGAATGAGGACTCATTTAATATTATTATTGCTTTAAAACGAAGAAAACGATTTTTTAAATTATATTTTTAAATTTATATTACTACGCGTTAACTTTCGCATGGTTTACGGCCGCCTGTCCACAAAAACATTGATTATTGTCTATCTATAGAAGCTATGACTCACTTATATATCCTGAGTTGGGATTGCTTAAAGGCATATCTTACAGTGGCTCTACCTTGTCATTTTCTAATTCTGATAATTATCTATGAAAACTGGTTTCTTGAAATTTATTCTTAAACCAAATAAATGAAGTAAAACACCATTTTCGATTTTTACCTAACACAATAGATAAAACAGAACAAGGCTGCCACACTAAATTCTTAACGGACGACAATCATTAGCGGCAGCAGTCGTTCTCTATCAAACGACATGTATATGTTTTTCTAATCTGTATCTGGAATTCTTAAATCTAACTTATTTGCAAGTGTTTGTAAGAAAGCTTCACACTCTATGTATAAATATGTATATATTCTGCTGGGAAAAATGTAAATGTTTGTGTCTAGATGTATAAGAATACAACTTGTTCAGAATTTTGAGTCTGCATTTCCATTGAGCTGTATACAAAAGACGTACGGTTGGATCTCTGTTTAGCGTTTCCTTGATTTCATGACAGGGTCCTAGACATATTTCCATGTGGAATTCGCTGCCTCAGAGAGGCTGAGAAGACATGGAAAACATGTCAGTGTCTGACACAGTGATGCGGGGCTGTGTGGAAGTTCAAACCACTAATTTCATTGGTGTGAATAAGGCATGATAATATTAGAATAACTACTCTTTTTTCTTGTCATTAAACTGATATTTCAATCATTATTTAAGGGATTAGATAGAAAAGCTAGTTATGGAAGCTGCTTTGTAAACGCTGTGGCGTTGTTGATAGTTCTGGTGGGTGTGGTGTCGGTTGGTTGTGTTGGTGTTGGGTGTGGTGTTGGTTGGTCTGGCTGTGGGTTGTGGTTTTGGGTGTGGTGTTGGTGGGGTTGTTGTTGGGTGTTGTGATGGTGGTTGTGGTGTTGGTGGGGTTGTTGTTGGGTGTTGTGATGGTGGTTGTGGTGCTGGGAGTAGTGTCGGTGGGTGTGGTGTTGGTGGGTGTGGTGTTGGTGGTCGTATTGGTGGTTGTGGCTGTGGGTGTGGTGTTGGGTGTGGTGTTGTTGGGTGTGTTGTTGGGTGTGGTGGTGGGTCTGGTAGTGGGTGTGGTGGTGTTGTAGTGGTGGGTGTGGCTGTGGGTGTGTTGGTGGGGATGGCTGTGCTTGTGTCGTGGGTGTTTGTGGGTGTGGTTATAGGTTTGTTTGTTTGTTTGGGTAGTTTAACGTCCAATTCGTTCAATTAGACTTTGGTGATGGGTGTGGTGTTGGCTGGTGGTGTTGGTGGGTGTAGTTGTGGGTGTGGTGTTGGTGTGTTGGGTGTGTTGGTGGGTGTGTTGGTGGGGTTGTTGTTGGGTGTGGTGTTGGTGGTTGTATTGGTGGATGTGGTGTTGCGGGTGTGGTGATGCTGGGTGTAGTGTGGTGTTGGTGTGGTGTGGGTGTGGTGTTGGTAGGGGTGTTGTTGGGTGTGATAGTGGGTGTGATAGTGGGTGTGGTGTTGGTGGGTGTGACTGTAGGGGTGTTGGTGGGTCTGGTGTTGGTGGGAGTAGTGGTGTGAGTGGGGTGTTGTTGGGTGTGATAGTGGGTCTGGTGTTAGTGGGTGTGACTGCGGGTGTGATGTTGGGTGTGAATGCGGGTGTGATGGTGGGTGTGACTGCGGGTGTGATGTTGGGTGTGACTGCGGGTGTGATGTTGGGTGTGACTGCGGGTGTGATGTTGGGTGTGACTGCGGGTGTGATGGTGGGTGTGACTGCGGGTGTGATGGTGGGTGTGACTGCGGGTGTGATGGTGGGTGTGACTGCGGTGGTGATGGTGGGGTTGCTGTTGGGTGTGATGGTGGGTGTGACTGCGGGTGTGGTGTTGGGTGTGACTGCGGGTGTAGTGTTGGGGTTGCTGTTGACTGTGGTGGTGGTAATAGCAGTAAGGTTAGACGCGGTGTGTCAACCCTAGTCTTACCTCGGGCACTGACTCCTTGTGTCACATGAATATGTCTCCTTGTCCCTTGACGCAACCTGCCATAGACCCCAATAAGTGAGACAGCTCAACAACCTCACACTCCTAGAGTTCTTAACTACCGGTATGCACAGGGGCCATCCAGAACGTATGTACCAAAGATGTCTTACCCCTCACAGCACAAAACTATACAAGGATCCATCTTGGCGTATCTACCACTATTGGCCACGTCTTCTTATCTTTTCACATATATACGCCCATATTGTCCACCCACATGTACAACGTAATGTCCGTATTTCCGGCTGGCGTATACTTTATAGTAGAAACTGAATGAGAGTTAGTAGTGTGAGTTTTTACCACATGACGGGCAGATCGTGTATTACTGCATGTGGCGTTAGCCAAGCGTGGTGAGTAGCAGACCTGATGAGAGTGCGATAAACACTCACACTACTAACTCGAGTTCAGTTTAGTATTTATCCTACCCCGTCTCCAATAATTCATTTGTTACCCGCGTGCAATAATTAACACTTTACTGCATGCTCACCCGAATACAGTAACCCAATGTTAAGCCTATGGCGTTTTTTTTATTAGGGGTATCATAAAGTGCATCAAACGCACAAACTAATATATATGAACGACCAATACGTTGTATGAAATTATATATTAGAGGACTCTAGAGGAGTTATGCCCCGTGCATCTTGTGCACATTAGATATAAGATATATATATTCCACAAGATGGTATGCAAATTTCCATAAACTTTTGACCCCCAACTCCCCCTTACTTCATACGTACTTCATGGATGGCCCTCTCTCATATGCACTGATTTCACTGCCAACTCTTCGTTAATCGCAGTTTCAGGACTTATAATATGCCTTAAGAAGCTAGATATCTTAAGCCTATTTTTAAGGGTGCAGGCATTATTGAAGCATTCTGCATGGGTCTTCCTTTTCTTCTCAAAAACAAACTTCTCGCTTGTGGTGCCATCCTTATTCACTAATTAATTTTTTTACGGCTTGTGTTAGAGGTGTCATAGCCACGTTTTCATAACCTTATTCGCTAAATTAAATCATACCCAAAAATATATTTACTTAAGGGGAATAGTCGACTTTTGGACTGTTATATGTTCTAGGGTGGGTATAAGTGTAACTGTTTAACATTAAAAGCCTGGTCACCGAAGTTGAATGCTACCTGTTTGCAAGCCTAAGATGTTTAATAGGGATGTCAGTTGAGGACAGATATTTTTTTCTTTTTATGTAGAATTTGTTGTCTTTTTTTGTCGGTTTGATTTTACGTCCAGTCAACCATTATAGGTCCTTTCCAGACTTTCTCAAGGTTCTTTTACACTATGAGGGTGGTGATCGAATCTATGTGATGGATTTAGGTAGAAATCTCACACCGACACATTTACCGAGGTGAGAATTCTTTTACTTCCCACACCACATAGACATGGTATGAGAAGGATGGCCTTTGTTATAGCAGTTGTCTGTCTGTCTGTCTGTCTGTCTGTCTGTCTGTCTGTCTGTCTCTATATATATATATGTATTTAGATTTAGATTTCCATTTCTATGGAAAGGTGGAGGGCTGCCATCTCTAAACGATCATTTGAAACAAAAGTATGGGACATATTTGAAACTGTATCTGTTGGTGTTGGTGAATAGCTAGCTAGAATAGTCTAAATCCCCCTCCCTTCCCCATGCATGCCCAATCAAGCAAAGCAAACTGAAAAAAGATTAGCGACCGAATGAAATAGTCAGTTTAAGTTGATCATGCATTGTGTAAGTAAGCATGTGTGTGGGCATTGATGTTGAGTTAGTGCGAGTCAGTCGGATATTAGGTGAGATCATAGCACATTCTACGCGATGATCTACGACAAAGCCATGATGCAGACTACGCATATTCGTTGATCACAATAGTTTAGTAAGCATGAGCATGAGCATTAGTGTTGTCTGAGTTAGTGCGAGTCGCTCAGATATTAGGTGAGAATCATAGCACACTCTACAAGACAGTCTATGACAATTGTTTGTTTGGGTAGTTCAACGCCCAATATGTTCTATTAGACAAAGCCTTGATGGAGACTCCGCATATTCGTTGATAGTGAACACTGCTTCAGTAAGCATGTGTGTGGGCATTGGTGTTGATTGAGTTAGTGCGAGTCACTCAGATATTAGGTGAGAATCATAGCACACTTTACGAGACGGTCTACGACAAAGCCATGATGCAGTCTACGCATATTTGTTGATCATGCATTGTGTCATTAAGTATGGGCGTGGGCATTGATGTTGACTGAGTTAGTGCGAGTCATTCGGATATTAGGTGAGAATCTACGAGATGGTCTACGACAAAGCCATGATGCAGACTACACATATTTGTTGATCATGCACTGTGTCATTAAGTATGGGCGTGAGTATTGATGTTGACTAAGTTAGTGCGAGTCATTCGGATATTAGGTGAGAATCATAGCACAATCTACGAGACGGTCTACGACAAAGCCATGATGCAGACTACGCGACCCTTACCCTGCGAGGAGGCCATAGCCAAGTGGGCGTGTCCGGCACCTGGTAGGTTGATGGACCTGTCAGATGGGGAAAGCAATTACTCATCGAGGAATATTTGTCTATATCTATTTTGATAATTTTTCTTTATGTATAACTTGAAGTACCTAAATTACCAAGTGGCTACTTGAATATGATTATCAATATCATTGCATAAAAACTCATTATACATGTTTTCATTCAACAATGTACATTTCTCCTCTTGTGTTATTATTGTTAAGTTAGTTTAGTTTTCTTCCACATAGCTAACCATTACCAGCCAAAATCATTTTGTAATCTCTTTCCAGTATTAAACCGTTGTACTTAACTGTTAAGTACTACAGTTTAATACTGGAAAGAGATAACTAAAGATTTCTGTAGGATGTGTTTATATAAACCAGTTTAGGAGACTCACATAGCATTTCTCAATAAGTAAATATTCCCCTACTTCTATTGACAGGGATTTACAGTTGGGGGACGGCAAAAACGTTGAACGCTTTTTATTCCCCAACCAAATCGTTCACCGAACCTCAACGGAACAAAGAAAATTACAACAAAAACAGAAGAAATGTTGAAAGCTGCCAAGTAATTCTAGGCAAAATTATGGCTGGAAATGTTCAGTGTGAAGAGTGGACTTGCTGATATGTGCACATATCAGCTGAAAGTTTAGGTTGAACAGAGCAGGGCTCTCCTGAGGCTCAACAACGAAGTTTACTTGGATTTATGGATATTAAAGGTGATATATGCACGGCTCTGGAATATTTTTATTTTTATTATTTTTTAATTATTTTTTTTTAGGCTCTGGAATATTGAGGTAAAATTGATATCATCTGCCTGAATTATACAAAGTTCTTTGAATTGTGGACAAAGTTGTGGACAAAGTTGAGGACATGGCCTTGCCACAGGTAAGTTGTTGAAAATCAAGCGAAAATGGAAGTTTTTAAACTCAGTTAAAGTTAATGAGTCCCTTTGAAACTCCCTAACAGAATATTCTGATAGATTCTTTGCTAACAAGTCCCAGTTCTGATGGTTTTTTTTCTATGCTATCAAGTTTAGTTCCGATGGGATTTTCCTATGTTAACAAGTCCTAGTTCTGATGGGTGTTTTTCTATGCTAACAAATCCCAATTCTGAACGTCCAAAATAAATGCGTTATATGTTTTTCCATAACTTAAAAAATAAAGATTGCCTGGAGTACAATGTGTCTACATCGAAAGCAATCTTTATTTAGAATAATGTGTGAAATATTGCTTTAATCATAACCATTACCAAGTATTTGCTTTGATAAAAGCAGTGGGTACTTACTGAAAACTTAACTCTTCCAGGGCATCACTTTACTAAGTGCAACATTATACCAAAGCCATTAGGTGAGGGCGATATGCATTAAGCATTCCGTAGCTTTGTAAATATTATGATTATAAAAATTGGCAAAAGTTTAATAAATGTAATGAAATAGACTTTGATTTAAGATAACACAACTATAAAATAGAAGTTGTCATATGAAGGTTTGACATTATTTTTGATGAAATTTCTATAAAAAAAAAAGAATACAAGGAGAGTACATATTACTTTGAAAATAGTAGTGAGGACTTTTTGCTTTGAATATTACACCTTCATGTAACTCATGAATATAAAATAATAACAGTTTTATTAACAAATCAGTCTACAAGTTCCTTAACCCTTTAAGGAAGAATGATGCCTTGAGGTATTTTTTAAATCTATGAAATTGTTTTTGAAAAGGAAATAATTTATCAATATATACATGAAATCTTCCAAAAATGTAGGTATAACATCCAAATAAATATCAGTAATCTAAAATAAGTGAAATATTATTGATTACCAATAACATCATGAAATGGAAAAATGAAATTATGACTCTATCTAAAATGTGTTCGTCCTTTAGAGATATACATTATAACTAACAACAGGTGACCATCCTTAAAGGGTTGAAGTTGAAAGAGTAATATTGTATGGTTTTAGACAGGTAATAAGATATTTATCTCACCCCTAGTACAAGCTTCGCCATAGAAATAACATAAGGAAAAAATACTCAACGATCACCCCTGTAAAGTGACAATACTACGCCATGGCCGTGGCGTAGTGAATTTGAGATGACATCATATGGATTTGCTAAGTATATTCTAACTATTCTGATATTCTGATACTATCCAACATCATTGAAAAGGGTGAGATAAATCCAGAACCGCACTCAAATTGTAAAATAGACACTATTCCACTTGTTTGGATTTGCCATAATCATCACTCGGCTTTGCTTCGATGACGATTCGGGCACATCTAAACTCATGGAGTAGTGTCTATTTTTACGATTCTCGATGCAGTTCTATATAATGACTCGTGTCTGAGGTTCTGCTACAGGAGGAGACTGAGAACTTACTTTCCCGCCGTGATGTGAAAGTTGCCGGCGACCTTGTTAACTGTTAATGTTCCGTGAAGCCGACAACCATCGTGCTCCTTATCAGGCTGGTCCTTCCTAAAAATCAGTGAAGTCAGATGGCGTCACCAAAAATAAGAGGAAATTTTCTATCATGGGGAATTTGCTGCCTAAGGAAGACATGGTAAGACTTGGAAAACACAGCGTGGGGCTGAGGGTCTGTGGGGGATTTAGTTATATGTGGGTTCTTCCCGAGCACAATTGAGAATTTCATGGGGTACCATTAGAAATTCCTTCAAATTAAAGGATATATAATTTTAATGTTTTATCATTGTATGACGTTGCTGTAATGTTGTCACTTAGTGACATGCATAGTAACATGTATAGCAACACATATTTACGTCAAATGTGTGTAGTATTGTGTGCACCCTATTGCACATTGTGCAATATAGGAATTTACTGCACACCCTGTAAATATTTTGGTTACCACATGCTTTGTAGAGTAATTGAATGTAAGATATACGTGCATAGGTATATAATAAGTGGAAATATTTCAATAGTGATTGATATATAGCGCAACACTTTGCATTGCTAGACCATCATCCAACAAGACTAGGTAGTAACAAGTTACCTTAGAGGCATCGCAGTTTGTAGGCCTGTGTGTCCAGATTTCCACAGAAAATCGTGAATCGCGTGGTATTCGTTTTTGATGTATTCGTTTATTTGCCGGATCATCTTCATGTATGATTTCTGATCCTGTGTCAATTCAAAGACCACCGGTTCCTCCTCCAGTCGACCAAAGGCGTCGGCATTTTGTCCCGTCAAGTCTAGAATATCAGCTCCTATAGCTGGAAGTAAAGCCAGTGGATTTAGACGTCATCTCAAAGGCTCGACTCCATTTGGCCAGAATTTGGTGCCAATCACCACTCAGGCCCTAATCGGGGGACGGCTTTAGCCCTGATCCAAATAGGAACCGAACATGGCCCGAGCTGGATCGGGACATAATTTGGGTAAACCGAATCAAGCCATTATAAGTTTAACACCTTCTAATTACAGATGATACTTAAAATGTTTTTTTTAGAGAATAGACTGATATAAACATAATGTTAACCTAATTCCTTAATTAATAGATTTATTCAATATTTAGTACACACAAATAGAAATTAGTAAATTATTTTAAACATATTCTTTGGTAAGGTTATTTGTACTACATGTCATCATATTGAGTCAAAGTAAGTGCACATAATTTACCGTCAATATCTCATTATCATATAACAACAATGTTTGAATATTAATAAATCAGCAAGTCTCAATTTCTTGCAATCAACTAACGATAGTTTCAAATATTCTATGAGACTGAGTGTTATAAGTACAATAATGTTATTAGGTACTCAGTTCTTAACATAAAGAAGGAATTTGAATAGCTTTATATAGAAAGTATGGTTACTTACAATCACATTTCATTGCTACGGTCATGTCTATATTTATTGGCAATTTCCTGAAATAAAGAAATGAATATTATTAAAAACCATATAAAATGGGATGGCAGTTGGGGTAAACAAAATAGAGCAATATTGTCAAGTGGAATTTTCAAGGGATGTCAGTTGGGGTCATGAAAAAAAAGAAGGAAATATTTAACATATAGAATGAAAAACCACCATATTATTGGCCATGGAAAACAAAGATTTCCTTGGAAAAAAGGAAAACTGCCTTCAGAGACACTTGGGTGGGATTTTTAAAACCTGCTAAATTGCCAAAATAAGCTTATTCAAGGTTCATGTTGTATAAACGTATCTCATGAATGTAAAAATGAAATTATTTGGTGTATCTTGTGATAGTCTTTCTTTCCAACATAGGGTTTTGTAGAGCTCTGAGGGATTTTTCCTTCAGAAAATCAACAAAAACTAAGATTTTCTATTGATTTTTGCTTTGTTCAAAATCTGGGAGACACAATTTCGAGCAAATTGTATTTATTAACATGTTTAAAGCATATGTCATGAGAAGTGTAGACAATATAATTTTGAAAATTGGTAAAAGATTAAAAAAATATTAAAATGGTAAAATCTATCCAGGACCTTCAAATTTTCCAACATAGAGACCCATAGAGTATGTTGTTCAAGACCCCGACTTTCAGGGGAAAATACTAATGAGATATATAGTGAGAAATAAATTTTTCTTTATTGTACAATGTTGACCAGATCCTGGCTGTGATACCTGAAAGTTTCAACACAATCGGATTATCCATTCTGATATCAGAACATTATGATCCCATGATGATATTTTTCCAAAAAAATGGGTTGTTGTGTAAAAGAAAAAATAATCATAATAGAATAACAAATATCCTTGGTTATGTTAAGTACCCCTACTACTCCTGAATACCCAGGTTGGTTTTTTTCTAAATAAAAAAATTTATTTTTTATTGTTCAAAAACTGACACCCCGGGGTGTCGGACAACATGCTGTTTTACAAGTTATGATTTTGGGGTTGTTTTTTATCAGTAATCGAGTGGTTTGCTTTGTGAAATATAGCTTATTATCATTTCATTAAAAATATAAAGTATTATAGCCTCAAATATTATTTTTCTCATTGTTCTGAGTAATTCTATTAACGTGTTGTCCGACACCCCTCGTGTTGTCCGACACCCCTGTGTTGCCCAACACCCCAAATATGGTTTAGAGCTTTTCTTTTAAATCTAATATATGAAAAAGGTATTTTGGATAAAATATAATGTGTGTCACCGTATGATATTAGTCTTTCTTAAGTTATAAGCATTTATAACATTTCTTGAAATTTCAGATATTTAGGGGGTTGGACAACATGCAGTATTATACACAACTTCAAAAGGCTCTCAAATCTAAACCATTGATCTGATTTTGTTGGAATAATGTTTTTCTGGACCGTTTTTAGTAGGTGAGTAACATAAAATATAAAAAGAAGTATTATTCGGAAATTTTTTTTTGCGTGTTTTATCCCAGGTTCAAAGCGGAATTTAGCAGGTTTCAAAAATCCGACCCACTTAAGAAATGTAGAGACCAAATCAGTGCCACAGTGTGTGTGGCCGAGGGGTTGTGGGGAGCTTCAGATCAGTCTTAGTGGCATCAATAAGGCATAATTAACATCAACTTTGTTTTATACAGTTAAACTCAAACAATAATCTCTTTGAAAATCATAATTTTTAAAATGATGATTATATTCTATATTTTCTTCGTGCATATAGATATAAACACTTATTTATAATGAAAATCTTTATTGATGTCGCAAGCGCAGATTACATATTACATTTTAAGAAATCAGTTGCTATCAGTAAATATTAGAAAAAAAATGTCACTTCCAAAGTGCCATTTATAGTATCATGTGCTTCACTAAAGAACACAAGACTTCAACTCTAGCGTGAGTTGATTTTCAGTCTCTGATCCCAATACAAAGTGAATCATATTTCGATTACACAATGTACATAACAAAACTACCTAGAGTCCATTTATGTAATGTTTTTACAATGGTTGCATCTTAATGCTTGTGGTTTAAGCACTTTTATATATTTATGTTTATTACGTACTGATAAGCCACAAAGTACCATCCATACTGTCAGCGATAGTAAACTTGACACACATATGGAAACACTTACGCGTCAAACTCTGTGTCGACGGCGTAGGAGTACTTCAGTTCCGTGTCGCTGTAGTATTTGATCTCCGACACGACCAGCAGCACGATGAAGGCGAACACCACCAGAGACACTGTAAGAGAAGCGACACCAGGTCAGCGGTGGAGGGCACACAGTGATCGCTAGTTCCGCCATCATCCGCCAGGAAATTGTAAGATAGTGCAACTTTAGTCGGGGGACAACTGCTGTTATAGTACATAGATAATCGTGAGACGAGGATAAAACCCTCTATAGCAAGCAATAAAAACATATTTTTAATCGAATAATTGATAACTGGACCCGCCACCAGGTGTTTTGTTTGGCGTCTGGGGGCGATATGGCTGCCTCCATAACACAACAGCTATGAATGTGAAGGTGGTGTTCCACCAGGAGGTCTGATCTTAGTCTTTATCTCACCCCTGGAATAAATGTTCATAGGCTAACATCGGGAACTCGTTCTCCATGCCCCTACAAGTATTGCAGTCCGTTCTCCATGGTCTATATCCTGTTTGTTGCCCATTCTTTTAATGTGTACAGGGGTGAGACAAATACAGAAAGCAACTCGTTTTGGTCAAAGAAGTCATTCTGCAACTCGTTTGAATACTTCATGATATTCGCTTGGCTGTCGCCTCGTTCATATCACACCGCATCAAACTTGTGGAGAACGATGACTTTAACCAAAACTTGTTGGTTTCTTCTTTAATCCTGGTCAGCTAGTTGACTGGCCCAGTGAGGGTTAAAAAAGAAACCAACCAGTTTTGGTCAAAGTTGTTGTTCTCCACGAGTTTAATGCGGAGTGAATGTCATGTAGTGTTCAAACGAGTTGGAGAACAATGACTTCGACTAAAACTAGTCGCTTTCTGTATTTGTCTCACCCCTCTGTATACACACTAAAAGAATGGACACTTCACAGGTATAGACCATGGAGAAAGGACTGCAATACTCATAGGGGCATAGAGAACGAGTTCTCAATGTAAAACTCTGGGACAAGAATACCAGGGGTGAGATAAGAATAGTGTGAGCACCCGGCGAACCCAATCATAAACCAGCACCGATCAAGCTGGCCATGCTAGGTCAGCTCAACTGATAACAATAATAAATTGAAGACAATCGAAAATATACAAATTTGACCAGAAATGTATATATTTTACTGATTTCATGGAAAAGGTAAAAACAGACTGATGGCAAATGTTTGGATATCAGTAATTTAACAGGATACGTGCATCCCTGTACAGAAAAGATAACTTGGAAACCACACCAGTGTTGGCCATGGAATGGGGCTGAGGATCTGTGGGGAGGTTCAAACCACTGTTTCATTGGCCTCAGTGAGGTTTAATTCATATTATTTTTGTTATATTAAAGAAAACGATATATCATGTACTGGAAATAAAACAAGGATTTACATAGAAAAGTTGAAAAATGCCATCTCTAAATGGAAAACGTTCAGAGAGCCGTCATTTATCGAATACTTGCAGGTATATAGACGAGGCACCTGAGTAAGACTTACCTCCAGCCCCAGATACAGTTTGTTCTTTGTAGCTCTCTGGCACTTTGGGAAAGGCATCGAGTTCCTTGACGACCTTCAAGGCCTGTTTGCGGTTAACAACGTTCATTCGCCTCATGGTGGATTCTGCGCTGTCCACACGCTGTACTCCTCCTGATCTGAAACACATAAAATTTATCATTCTGTATTGTTTTGTTCTTGAACAAATCCCAACATTTTTCATCGAAGATTCGGTTTGTTTGTTTAACCCTTTAACTACGCTATGATGCCTGGAGGCATTCTCAGGCATAGCACACCGTGATGCCTGGAGGCATTCCCGGGCGTAGCATGCTATGATGCCTTGAGACAAATAACGATAACTGTAAAATCAAAGACCAGTCCTTCACATACCATGTCTATGTGCTGATGGTGAAATCTAGGTAATTACTTTTATTTGATGAAATAATGAGAATATTTTGATGATATTTTTCCAACCTGTGAACAACTATATCATTATTATTATTATTATTATTATTATTATTATTATTATTATTATTATTATTATTATTATTATTATTATTATTATTATTATCATCATCATTATTATTATTATTATCATCATCATATAACTTTCTAATCATTTTGGTTAACATGGAGGTGTGATATAATGACGTCACTGTGTATATTGTGAACAGCACCAGCGTACTAAAGGCGTGAAAATAGTACGTTAGCAGCATACCTCAGGGTACTATTTGGTACTATGAAGGGTAGTGAAAGGGTTAACATCTCAGGGGACCCTAATATAGGGACTAACTGGAAAGAATGAGATCAATTTAGGTAGAAATTTTGCTTCTACACATCTACCGAGGCAATTTTCTTCCCATACCAGATAAGCATAGAATGAGAAGGATTGGCCTTTGATACAACAATAAGTCTACCAATGCAGGGGATGAAGGAGAAAGATGGCTGCAGTGGGACTCGAACTCACAACCCTGGGTTTACTGAAGCGATCTAACCACCCCTTTGCATGGAAGATCATTGTTTTTGCAATGACTGCAATTTAAAAAAAAAAAAAGAAGAAAAAAAAGGAGAAGACATCATGAAGGGATGTCAGTTGGGGTCAGACAGAAACTTTAAAAGTGACAATTTATACTAATTCACCAATTAACTTCCATTGGCATTGACTTGAGGCAGGATACAGAACAAGACTGTGGAGGAAAATGTTTCTCTGGCTTTTTGAATACACACGACATTTAAACAAAAAATACGTAGAGTATCGAGTATGTAATTAGCACAGTGCCAAGGATTGATCCGAGAAAGGGGTTCAGGGGGCCTGTATTCTTTAGTCCGAGAGACTTGGACTGCCTAGCGGACACCGCTTCACAGTGGGAGCCTCTCGGACTAGATCTAAAATCAAAGTGAAGCTGAAAGCTAAAAGTAAAATGATATCTTTTTTTAGGGTTAACTCATTTTCTCCTCCTGTTTTGGTCAACTCACTTTTTTCCTGGGATCTACATTGATCTCGAGAAAGATAGTTGAGATATAAAAGAAATTCCTGAAAGATCCCGTGACTGAAATGGTTAGGTATTTTGTTTTCTATCCAAGGCTCACCAGTGTGAGTGTCAGCACTGGAGTCTGAAGTAGGATACTATTACTAGTTGATCGTGCAACCGGGAAGTGTTTAGGGCGTAAACATCTACTTGTTTTCGGATCATATATCCCAATGTCACCAATATATGAGTCTATTTTTCATATCTACAAACGCCAACTAACCTGTATCTTCAATAAAGCATCAGGAATTCATAAACATTTGTTGTTTTGCGGCTAAGTTAGGCCACAGATGTTGATGTGGCTGTTGGTTCTGCGGCCCTAGCGGGCAGTTGGCAAACTATTCAAGCTACCTTTATGTATTTAGTTAAGTACTTAATTTTTTTTTATGAAGATCTAACTTAACATTAAAATAAAGTAATACATAAAATGCATTTTGACAAGATTAATATTTTACATTGTGAGTTTTTACTTTTGAGCAAAGGAATATAATACGAAAGTGCGAATCAATATGTATGTTGATTTCCCCGTCTTGCAGCCTGCGAGGAGAGAGTGTTTGTTTTCACCATGGCGGGAGGGGCAGAACCACCAACCCCTCTCTCTTGACAGCTGCTAAATAGCGTAATAGACTTCACAGGACAGACTGTCCCGTGACATGTCCATGCATAGACTACATCCCGAACCAGATGATGAAGATCCGCTGTCCTCGCGGTCGGCAGACAGTTCAGACAGTCGGCACAAACTCGGCGATATCGGAGTGGCAGAAATCACTCCGTCGACGACAATGACAACGGACGCTTGCTCGCTGTCAACGACGAAGTCCAACTGCTCAAGTCCTGGGTCGGATTTCCATACGCACGGACACAGGAAACATCCCCCGGATCATGAGGTGCACTCTCGACGACAGGGGATGGGATATGTCAAGGTAGGTTGGACGTTCGGCCCGCGTCTTTTGGTTTGGGGACCGTGTGTGATGCTGCAGTGCAGTGGGCGCCGAGGGGGAGCACCAGCAGTCCCTGTCTCCGTCGGAGGATTCAGAGGAGCTACCTACCGTTCTCATTAGTGACCTGGAGCTGTCAACCTGCTGTTAGATTACAACCGCAGACGACATTTACACAGGTTTAACACTCGTAGACCGCCTGCAGTAAGCCTGTCATGTCACAGTCGCTGGCATGTCAACTCTCCCACCCATCTGTGTTCTTTCTTGTAGAGCGCCCATCTCCCACAGCAGGCCAAGCGATCAGCTGGTCCACTGTGTACACTTACCCGGACCAACCTTTCCTGCCAATCCCCCATCCCCAGATCAATACCAGTACCCAGGAGGGAGCTACACATATGCAAACTAAACCAGCTACGAATGTACCTCCCCAATATAATAACCATTTCGTATCGTATTGACTGTCTAGAACACTCTTTTTCGTGTTTGATGTTAGATTTGGCGCGCTGCCAACACCAATCGACGCTTTTAATGTTTATTGATATTGACATTGGCCTTGCCTAGAAAACCGGTCTCAGATTTCCTGGCATGGTGCCAAGTCTTTAAGACAGTGCCTAGATGCTTACAGTGCAGCGCAGCAACAGTGCCTGTGTTTAATCAATGACACTTTGGTAATCCTATTCCAATCTATGATTGTGGTCAACCTCCTCAATCGTATCTCTAATCAGATATCATATATATCCAACCTTTCATAGGAGACCCACTTTTGCACTTTCAGAGCATAATATTATTTTTCTTCTAAAAAACAAATAACTTATGAATTGGGCCCCATTCCCGTCAATGCAGCAATGGGCTTAACCTCCCCATAGACACTAAGCCACATGACATGGCCAACACACATACACAATTCTCCAAGAAATGACACCTTTTTGTGTCAACGTGAAAGATTTTTAGCATACAACACCGACTTGTTCTCCATATCATAGGTTCTCTGAGGAAGTTAATACCACAATATTTGCGCTCCTATTTTTCTGACCCCAACTGACATCCCGGGCCTAATTCATACTTGAAATAGGAACCAGTGGCATGGGTTAGTGATTGTCTAAATGAATGTCACAATGTTTTTTGTGGGTTTTTTTTATTGTGCACGAAAACATGAACATAGTTGCTAGGTTCTAGAACAGAAAGATGACATCATGTCACTTTCCCAAGGAAATCCAGTTTTTCATTCTCAGTCTAAAGATTATTCTATATTATGTAAAACAATGAAACAAATACTCTAGCCTCATTAATGCCAAAGATACAGCCTAAACGGCCCGACAAGCCCCCAGCCCCATGTCATGGGTTATACTGACCATTCTGAATTGTATTTCATGTTTTTCTCAGTCTCCCTGAGGTAGGACTCAAACTAACATCCCTGTTTGAAGCTTAGTACACGATTTAGTGTTGAATCCACCTTGAGGACTGTTATGAGAATGACATGTGTTTCAGTAAATATAAAGTGGGCCTGATATACACGTAGAAAGTGTTTGATATCGACTGCGTTGCCCAGTCATTTGCACTGATATTTTGCAGTGGGCTGTAAATTGTCAATATGGCATCGTACATTAGACGGAATTTAGTATTGGAGAGTAACTTTAATCGATAGATCCCTTTGGGAATCAAGCCACGTGGCTGCACCCAGCTGCCAGTCTAAACGTCAATAATAAATAGGTTGTGCCTTACCTCTTGCAAGAAACGAATGTGCAACTATATGGATTCAGTGGACAAATACTGTTGACAGGATAAACCTATACTTACTGTAAATCTACAAACTGGGTTTCTTCAGCAGGTAAAGTGCTAGTTCCACCAACACACAAGATATAGCGAGATTAGTCCTGATTTGGTTGTTTTGCTGAATCTTGCTAGGTTTTGAATGATCGCGTGCATATTTGCCGTGATGCATCTTGAGGTGTCGCGGTGGTGGAGCACCAAAGTATACACACGACATCGTGAAAAAGTACACATATCATCGTGCGCGATGTGTCACAGCAAAGGAGGTACGACATATCACAACACTGTAAGATATAACACAGCAAATCCATCCAGTTGGTGGAACCAGCACTTGCCTTGTAACTTCGGGATTATATCCCCGGGAAACAGTTTCCCTCAAAGATCGTCATTTCTCCGGTCTAAGGTAACAGAGAGAAGGTCGCTGGAGAAAGGAAGATAATACAAAGAGAAATCCGGATTTAGTTTTAAATTTGTGTTTTTCAAGGTAGCTCAGCTATCAATGTTTTTGCCTGGCTATAATTACTGATTCAGTTTTAGGACTTATCAACTTAAGTTCTTCAGATCTGAATAATTGGCTCGTTTTTGAATGAATTTATTTTTATTTTGCTAGGTTAAAATTCACATTGTTGTAAAAAGGGAATATATAAAAGGTTAACAGAATCCACTTGGATAGATATGAGAAGACCTGGCTTCAAGCAACAGAGTGATTGCTAGTTCTGCCATCATCAGATAGCGCCGATGTAGTCCAGGGACAACCACTATTTTCAGTTTTTATACTTCATTGATAATCACGAGACAAGGCTATAACCCCTCTATGGCAAGCTGGAAAAAGACAATGCATTGTTAACTACACTCACCAACATGGGGCCTATTGAATAATCTAGGTTCGCACATGAAGACCTTTTCTGTACATCGTGCAGGGGTTATCGTTTACTGATATTCAAGTTCGTTTGGTAAGACAGTTTTATCTGTCTATAAAGTCGTCCATAAGTGTTGAATTAAGTTGAACCCCATCGTCCCTGGGTCTCCTTGGCATACAGAAAAGGGCCTTTATGTACGAGGCTAGATTATTAAACAGGCCCCAGCTGATCAGGCAGGTATAAAGAACCTGTGTGGTGGAGCAGGCTATTTGCTCCCCGTCGGTAGCTTGACGGTCAAAACCTGCTAAAATTTGAAGAAATAGCGTTTGCTAGACGGCGGCTGCACACTCCCTAAAGTTAACTATTTTAGGTCCTTATTTTATACTTGGTAATGAAGAGTAGACATTATTAGTAGACAGAGTATTTTGGACGCCCCGTCACCCGCTGAAAACCGAGGCGTGCTGGCTACGAAGCGGGGCGTCCAGATACCGTAGACACATACAACTAATCCATCGTAGTAAGATCACCCCCTCCTGCCATAAATAATGAACGCTCCTTTTGTAGATCGTAGATGTAGCATACAAGGCGTATGTAAATGTGTATGGAGAGTGAGAGGGAGAGTGGCAACACTTGGCGCGTTCCATTCCCGAAGCAGACGACATTCAGACAACTTCCGCTGTACGACTTCCGTTGTACAACTTCTACAACTAAGGCTGTGTTTACACCTGGTGATTATTGCTGCCGATTATTGCATTTACAGAGATTAGAACCATAATCACCCCCACCCTCCTAAGGGGGCGTTTATTATATATATAGCAGTGTGTGTGTGTGTGGGGGGGGGGGGGGGGAGGGGTATGCTCTGCGAATCCTTGAAAATGAAAACGCCTCCACGTCCCCCCAAGGAAAATAACTCAAAATATGAGGCCCCCCTCACAGGCAAATACTTCAAAATAAAGCCCCCCGCCCCCCCTCGGAAATACCTCAATATAAAGCGCCCTTCACAGGCTTCAGTTTTACTGTGATTCGACCCCAACGCACACAGAGAGGCAAATACCCTCATACCAACCGCCCCCTCATCTCCAATAGCTCATCCCCCCCTGCCGTAAATAATGAACGTTCCCGAAAACGTTACGATGCACACCAATGCACGCTTATGCACTAGACACCAGAAATGTCAGTTTTCCACTTTTCCGTGGAAATCCACTTTTCCATATTCAGTATATGTAATTGCTTTTCATTGCGTCAAACAAAAATAATATTGAATTAGCCTCATTTACTCTAATAAAACGTGTGTTTTGGATCTCCCTTCAGCACGGCTGACAAGAACATAATATCCAAGTTTACTCGGTCTGTCCGTGGCAGAAAAATCGACATGAAAAAATATCATTCCCTGACCCAAACTGACATCCCTGCTTTTAGCACCACCGACGGACCATTTTGCCTTTCCAATGAAATATTAACAGGAATCCGTCATATTTGATCAGTGATTTATGTTCCTAAAATTACACAATTTGGCACCACCGGCTGACGATCTCAGCTCCCAGCGATTTAAACCCGCAGTGAAATTCTCGTGGAGAGAATGCGTTTTACAATTAAAAATATCGGCCAATGAAAAAATCATAAAATATTTCATACATGGCCAGAGATGTGTGGACACAAAATTACGCTATTTAGCACCACCGACTGATGACTGAATTCAGCGCCGACAAAATGATTGAAATAATGGGTGCATTTTGCGTGGGCAGGTGTGAACGGGGCCTCGCGCACCCTCCAAGCACGGACCGGCAGGTGTTGCGTGTACTCCCGCTATCTATCACATCCGCACAGGTAGGCACCGGCGTATCCCTGATTTGACCACTTCCGCTCGATCAGACTCAAGGCTGGGGGTAGGCGGCCCCCCCCCCCCCCCCACACACACACACACCCTCCCACCCTGCACCCACAGCCTCCATTTCCCCAACCCCTCATGTCCCGACGCCCAAAAGACCGCTTTGCATCGATAATTCAGGCGTCGGTGCAAAAAGGATTAATTATGTTGACAAACATCGTGCTACCACTCGACGCGTAGCACGCGAAAAGCGCGTCGGGTTAAAACACGCCCTAAACGCCGGGCCTCCGGGATGGGTCGGCAGTGGGAGAGGCAGAATGGGGTATCGTGCAGGGATGCCAGTTTTCTGACAATTGACGGAAATCTGATATTTGGGAATTTTGATGGAGATGGAATCTTCAATATCCACACAGTAGCTGTACTCCTCAAACAGAAGGCGCCGAATCCCGCCGAACCAAGGCCGTTGTGGGCAGGTGGCGGGCGGCCCTGTCGAGCGGGAATACCCGGCAGGTAGCACTCTGTAGGCGCCGACCATTCCATACTTTTCTGACCTTTTTGGACGGAACCCACTTGGGTACACTGGCCACCAGAGCAAATGCATGCTAGGGTTAGGGTGAGGAATTTGGGCTTCCGACTTTTTCCCAAGTCCTGACTTTCATCTCTGATTGTGAGTAGTATAAGCAGGATGGTGTATCTGACTAGTATAGGCAGGATGGTGTTTCATGAGTAGTATAGGCAGGATGTATAGGCAGGCAGGATGGTGTACAGTTAGTAGTATAGGCAGGATGGTGTATTGTGACTAGTATAGGCAGGATGGTGTATTGTGACTAGTATAGGCGGGATGGTGTATTGTGACTAGTATAGGCAGGATGGTGTATTGTGACTAGTATAGGCAGGATGGTGTATTGTGACTAGTATAGGCAGGATGGTGTATTGTGAGGAGTATAGGCCGGATGGTGTATTGTGACTAGTATGGGCGGGATGGTGTATTGTGAGGAGTATAGGCAGGATGGTGTATCTGAGTAGTATAGGCAGGATGGTGTATTGTGAGTACTATAGGCAGGATGATGTATCTGAGTAGTATAGGCAGGATGGTGTATCTGAGTAGTATAGGCAGGATGGTGTATTGTGAGGAGTATAGGCAGGATGGTGCATTGTGAGTAGTATAGGCAGGATGGTGTATTGTGAGGAGTATAGGCAGGATGGTGTATTGTGAGGAGTATAGGCAGGATGGTGTATTGTGAGGAGTATAGGCAGGATGGTGTGTTGTGAGTAGTATAGGCAGGATGGTGTATCTGACTAGTATAGGCAGGATGGTGTATTGTGAGGAGTATAGGCAGGATGGTGTATAGTGAGTAGTATAGGCAGGATGGTGTATCTGAGTAGTATAGGCAGGATGGTGTATTGTGACTAGTATAGGCAGGATGGTGTATTGTGACTAGTATAGGCAGGTTGGTGTATTGTGAGGAGTATAGGCAGCATGGTGTATTGTGAGGAGTATAGGCAGGATGGTGTATTGCGAGTAGTATAGGCAGGATGGTGTATAGTTAGTAGTATAGGCAGGATGGTGTATTGTGAGTAGTATAGGCAGGATGGTGTATCGTGAGTAGTATAGGCAGGATGGTGTATCGTGAGTAGTATAGGCAGGATGGTGTATAGTGAGGAGTATAGGCAGGATGGTGTATTGTGACTAGTATAGGCAGGATGGTGTATTGTGACTAGTATAGGCAGGTTGGTGTATTGTGAGTAGTATTAGCGGGATGGTGTATCTAAGTAGTATAGGCAGGTTGGTGTATTGTGAGTAGTATGAGCGGGATGGGGTATCTGAGTAGTATAGGCAGGATGGTGTATTGTGACTAGTATCGATGGTAGTATAGGCAGAATAGTGTATTGTGAGGAGTATAGGCAGGATGGTGTATCGTGAGTAGTATAGGCAGGATGGTGTATTGCGAGTAGTATAGGCAGGATGGTGTATAGTTAGTAGTATAGGCAGGATGGTGTATCGTGAGTAGTATAGGCAGGATGGTCTATTGTGAGTAGTATAGGCAGGTTGGTGTATCGTGAGTAGTATAGGCAGGATGGTGTATCGTGGCTAGTATAGGCAGGATGGTGTATCGTGAGTAGTATAGGCAGGATGGTGTATAGTGAGGAGTATAGGCAGGATGGTGTATTGTGAGGAGTATAGGCAGGATGGTGTATTGTGAGTAGTATAGGCAGGATGGTGTATAGTGAGTAGTATAGGCAGGATGGTGTATTGTGAGGAGTATAGGCAGGATGGTGTATTGTGAGGAGTATAGGCAGGATGGTGTATAGTGAGTAGTATATACAGGTTGGTGTATAGTTAGTAGTATAGGCAGGATGGTGTATCATATATGTGATATTTTAGACTTGATGAGACAAACTGGTGGGATGCCAGTTGTTAAAATTTTACCTACATATAGGATTTTCATTCTAGTATAAAATCAATTCCTAATGAACTTGTAAAGATATTTTGCAGAATATAGAACTGATAATGGGTGGTCATCTTTTTTTGAATGATTTCTATTGAGGAGTACCCCATTTAGTGCAGAACTACACATAGACCCACTCTCAAGGCAGATATCCAGATATCCTAGACTGTCAGTCTATGTCCAAGGATCTGCTAGGAGAGCGCTGGGAATCCCCTTACACCATGTGCGGTTTAGGTGATACATAGACTGGCCTCAGTCCCAATGAAGGAATTTTCCTGACCCCAATTGGCCTCCCCGGGGATGGTGTATGGTGAGTAATATAGACGGGATGGTGTTTCGGAGTAGTATAAACAGAATAGGATGCGAGTAGTATAGAACTGGTGATGTTTTGCAGGCGGTTTATGTGGGTAGGATAGAAGTAGTATACGAAAATGAAGGACTGCTTCAGGTTCAGTGTCGGAATCCATAGCAGCCAATCCATAAGTACATACCCACAATATTCCATGGAAATCAACGTTTTACTAAGTGGAAACAAGTAACGCTAACTGCAATATCAAAGACCAGTCCTTCTCATACTACGTCTATGTGGTGTGGTGTACAGCAACCTTTCTCCTTCATCCCCAGCAGTGGTAGATTTACTGCCATATCAAAGACCAGTCCTTCTCATACTACGTCTCTGTAGTGTGGTGTACAGCAACCTTTCTCCTTCATCCCCAGCAGTGGTAGATTTACTGATATATCAAAGACCAGTCCTTCTCAGACCATGTCTATGTAGTGTGGTGTACAGTCACCTTTCTCCTTCATCCCAAGCAGTGGTAGATTTACTGATATATCAAAGGCCAGTCCTTCTCATGCCATGTCTATGTGGTGTGGTGTACAACCACCTTTCTCCTTCATCCCCAACAGTGGTAGATTTACTGATATATCAAAGGCCAGTCCTTCTCATACAATGTCTATGTGTTGAAGGACGTAAAAGAACTCTCCCCTTGATGAATGTGTAGGAGCAGGATTTTCATCTGAATTTATCTCGAGCAATGCTGAACTTTGAGGAATTTTAGAAAAGAATTGTTACAGATAAACTGGCGTTACTTCAAACAAATATTCCCTACAGGGATAATACAAACCACTTCTACAGTCAATTTTTTTCCAAAGAAATGGGATACACCAAAAAGATAGGGACATCTTCTTAGCCTTTTTGCTGCCTTTTCACCCGAATTAGGACAATAATAAATGTTTTAAAGCCTGGGTTCTCTCGGTGATGGCGTACAAGCCTGGCTATGTTTTAGTGTATTTAATACGCAGCCAGGCCCGTAATCAATACCTATTCAGCTTTTTTTTAGATTTGAGCATTTTCTCGTGCCTAGTAACGGCCACGTTGCCTCGTTGGTGTAAATAGCAGGGTGATTTGATTATCAGCCCCAAAGGTCAAATAGTCCTATTAATTGAACGCCGAACATTTAATAAGTTTGGCCACACTTTTTTTTAATGATATTCCTTCATAGGAAATGTGTAGGTAATAGGAAAAAGCCTAATTTGTCTTTATCTGAGTAGAGTTTTCCCACAACCAACAAATACCCGTAATTTTGATTAAACATGGAGAACGATTCATTCAAGTTACTTTGTTGTAGATACAGATCTTATGCGCTTGGCATTTTTTTCCCTTTTTTTTTAGATCGTATATTTTACCTGGAAAAGTTTAGGCTCTGTGGCCTGTCTTACAATGCTCCAGTACAATGAGAATCGTCATCAAGTGGTTACCTCTCTACAATTTACTCTGATGTCTATGTACATATACAATAGTGACTGGTTTCAGCCAAATTGTCCGATATGTGTTTAAGTTGCCATCATTACGGACACAAGTAGTGTATGAAACTGAGAGTTTGTGGATGGGTTCTCTCGTATGCCATGAATCTATCTTTCATATCTACAAGGATGTCAGCCGCCCTTCATAAATACACAATATTGACTGGTTACACATATATGCGGCCGTATGCTACGAGGAGTTGACGCGTAGTAATATCCGAGCGTACGCGAGGTTATTGCGCAGAGTCAACTCCGAGGAGCATACAACTGCTTTTAATCTGAAAGCAGTCTTTATGGTATCCACCATTTCTGGACAAGTGGCATGTTCGTTTTAGATATGCACGATCTTTTCCGTACGCACTTTTTTGCCGCATGCGCCCCCTGGAGCATACAACATATCCGTATGCGCCGGGTATGTCCATACCCGCTCCCTATGTATTGTCTATGGATACTTTGTATTTGCTGCATGGTAAAGTGAGTAGGGACATACATAGGTAGGATCATTGGCTGGTCTGGTAGGTTAGTATTTGAGATCGAGAAAATATGGCATAGGTAGATGATGTATATGAAGTTTGATGTTCATATCGTTCAGTAAATCCCTTCTTCTATCTGAACGTAACATGCAGAAAATCATTCAAAAAAAAAAATCGAAAAAAAAGACGAATGTAATGGGGGTGACTTTTGTCCCATTATTTTATGGTGGCGCCAGCATGTATTTTAGGATATGTATTCAAGATATCCCTTCTCAAGTACTCTAAGATTGACTATTCATTTATCGTAATGTATGAGTATTTGGAGGAACGTTTGTAGCCTTTACTATATACCCATGCCGTATATACTGTAAATACGCACCGTTTCGGCATATGAAAAAATAATAAAAATAATAAAAAATAAAAATACTATACGGACCGCTGGTCCGTACACTAAAATACAGGTGGTCCGTACAAACCGTAAATTACCATCTCGTTCTGTGACTTGTACAGCATTGTCAGGACGTTCTATATAATTACTCTGTCTCCAGTATAAATAAAAAACTGCGGGATATATCTACAGAAGTGACATAGAGAGATTGATGGCTGGTGGTACGGGGGGGGGGGGGGGGTGGCTCCTCCACCCCCCCCCCCCCCGTAGCTCCAGATCCGTGCTTGCCGTTTGAGGACAGTCTCGTCGCCGGAGACGGGGGCCTGTCACCCCGCCCCCCCCGCTTTCCTCCCACGCTCCCCTGGACAGCGGACCGTAGACGCTGCCAGGCGCAATCTCAAAGCCCCCCGCTCCCCCGCTCAGCGGGTACTCCTTGTTTACCGCCGTGCCGGTGATTTGTGTCAGCAGAAATGGCAGCTTTCCATCGGAATTCACTTTTCCATTTTCAGCATAAAAGATTCTTTTTTTTTAAATTTTAAAGCAAAGATAATATAAATTGAGCCATACTTTCTAATGCCTCTTTCGCTGAAAACTTTATTTCCTTTGACGGTGGAAAACACATTAAAATTGCGGAAATGATGCCTACAGGTATCACAACGTACTATGCCCAGGAATTCCTCCAGGCAACAGCGTACTATGCCCATACTATGCCCGGAAAAGCCTCCAGGTATCGTAGAGTACTATGCCCAGGAATTCCTTTAGGCATCACGGCGTAGTAGGCCTGGGAATGTCTCCAGGCATCACAGCGTACTATGCAAAGGAATGCCTCCAGGCATCACAGCATACTATGCCCGGGAATGCCTCCAGGAATCATAGCGTACTATGCCTGGGAATGCCTCCTGGTGTCATAGCGTACTATGCCTGGGAATGCCTCCAGGAATCATAGCGTACTATGCCCGGGAATGCCTCCAGGAATCATAGCGTACTATGCCTGGGAATGCCTCCAGGAATCATAGCGTACTATGCCTGGGAATGCCTCCAGGAATCATAGCGTACTATGCCCGGAAATGCCTCCAGGAATCACAGCGTACTATGCCTGGGAATGCCTCCAGCCATCACAGCCTAGCGAAAGGGATACAATTATATTTTTCTTAATATCCTCCTCTTTTGTTTTTTTCTGCTGTCCTTCTGTCCACGTGCATCCATTTTACAAACTAATGGTACAATTTTAATTGGCAACACCTCCTTATTTAATTTTTTTTTCATTTTTTTTCCCCCAGCTGCATGTGTTGACATAATTTGGCCATAATTAAAAGGTAGGAGGGGCATATTCAGTGCACCGGTTAGCGGAAACATGACAACTATCTTTCCATTCTGTTGACTCTCCAGCGAAGTCCCGTTTTTACGAGGGTTATTGGCGTTCTGGGAGAGATGAGGGGGGACTATGGAATGTGACTTCAGGTTTAAAGGATGTTCCCCCTGCCTGAGCGAAAATATCGACATCAATCTCACTCAAATGCAAATCGATTTTTGATTTAAATTTCAGTGGGTGGGGTCACATGCGGAGCCTGGTATCTTGTCCCCGGGACACCCATTCCTATCCCCACCGATGCCCTTCAAACCCAGAAAAACAACGGGTTTTTTTCTGATGCTATAAAAATATGGTATTTGAGACAATTTCAAAGAAAGATATCATGAGATTTTGGTAATGGACAAATCTTTCTGATTGTTTATAAAAATATAATTTGACATTCAGAAGAATTGATTGAAATAAGTCTACAAAAGTGAAAAGCTTAAATCTTTGATGGTCCCTATATCCCTTCAGGACTTTAAACCACAAACAAACAATCTATTTCCGAGTCTGTTGTGGAAACCCTGGGAAGATTGTCAAATATCACTCGTATTCATGTGTAATTTTATCATAGGGGTTAGAAAATTTTGGAATTTTTTTGTATGTTTGTTTTATTGCGTGCAAGATCGAGAGTGGGGGTTTGAAGGTCAAAATTTTCGGAAATTCTGCGTACATAGTTTATGGTTGGCCCCTTTGGTTTTGAGTCATCAATGCCTTGAATAGCACAGAGGTCAACACTGGTGGCGCCACCTCATGTGTCACACGGGAATTCCCGTGACCTTTCTAGCGGATGGCTGGGGAAGCAAGGTAGGCTATGTGATTTTAGTTTGCCATCATCCGGCAGGAAATTGTAAGATGGTCCCACTATAGTCGGGGCGCAACTGCTGTTATCAGTTGTTACAATCCATTGTTAATCGTGAGGCGAGGTTAAAACCCATCTACGGCAATTACAAAAACAAGAAAATCCATCGATAACTGCTCCCACCGCCTGGTCTTTTGTTTGGCATCGAGGGCAATTTGGCCACATACATATCGGTCTATCCATAAAGTATGTACGCACAATTTCCCAAATTCTTGCCCACAACCCACCTCTTCCACACCCGATCTTGTACGCAATAGAACAAAGAAGGAGTATACCAAAATTTTCCAATTTGTTATCCCCCCTCAGTGCGTACGTACTTATGGATGGCCCCTAACACAGTTCCCTGTGATCTTATCCTACCCCGAATAAAAAACTCCATATGCTTAACATTGGGTCACTGTATTCGGTCTGGAGTTCAGAAAAATGAAAAATATCGCTTGACAAATGACGTCATTTGTTAATGTAGAAGTAATTTAGACGGGCGGGGTAGGATAAATTCTAAACCAAACTCGAGTTAGTCATGTTATTGTTCATCGCACTCCGGAAAGATCGCGTATTACTGCTCTCGGCTTCACCTCGCGCAGTAATACGCGATCTTGCCGTCGTGCAATAAACAACAACACGACTAATTTTTGTTTGGTTTCTCCATATTCCTAGCGGACGGCCGGGGAAGCAGGGTAGGCTATGTGCTGTTTGATAAAGAACTCTCTTACCATCTGATTGAGGGCTATCTCATATTGCATTGCATTTTATTCACATTCATCTCAGTTCTATTTGTAAAAGAAGTGCAGAGTAATTAATCATGAACTATTCAGCGGGCTCTCTGTGGAAAATTGTGATTGATTAATTATCCTGAGATCGCTTCAAATCCCAGTCAGTGAATATGAGTTCTTCACAGAAATGTCCATGTCGATTTATGAAGGAGAAAAAAGACACAATGACAGATGTAAATGTAATCAAATTGGAATTTGAAACCCAGAAGCTGGTGTCAGGGGAAGGTGCTAGATCTAGATACAACTCCATCATGAGAGTGTGCTCGCATGGGGTCACATATGGACTTCTAGCGCACTGCAAAAAAGCTATTCCTTCACTATCTGCGTGCTATTCACTGTGATGTTGGGAACAGAGCAGGGTGCCAGTGTCTCTTAGAGGCATGTCCAGCTGACCATGACCAATCACTTCAGACCGAAATACCTCAAGACCCACTGGAACTTGATATATTTGGATCCTAGGCAGTTGCATCAATGGCAAGTTAACCCTTTAAGGACGGCTGCCTGGGGCCTAGCTACTGCCATAAGGACGAGTGCTGGTAGCAGTTTGTATGGCTAGAGGACGGCCACATAATAATTAAAACTGATATCCAAGTTTCTAATCATGCAGTATGATATATAATCATAAATATTTTATTTCTTTTTAATAGAAATACTAAATATGATGTTATATCTACATATTCTGAAGATCTCATGAATATTGCTCTATTATTTCTTTGTTAAAACATTTTTGTTGATATTGGGACAATGATGCCTCAAGGCATTATGCGTCTTTAGTGCGGTGATGCCTCCAGGCATCATGCGTCTTTAGCACGGTGATGCCTCCAGGCATCATGCGTCCTTAAAGGGTTAACTGGCAAAAAGTGGGTTACAGAAACGATCCATAGATTGAATTAAACCCAAACGTTTTGATTATTATTCATTCATAATTGCACGCTCATTCATCAATGACGAACATACTGTTTGCTCCTAGTTATATACCTGTGCACGAATGTCCCACACTTACTGGCCAGCTGTACAGATTCCGTTCATGCACATTGTGCAGAACTAATAGTTCGTGCGCTCCATACCACGTGACTTGTTGTAGGATGTCGTTTTTAATGATTTCGAGGTATATGATAACTAGGAGCAAATAGAATGTTCATCATTTATGAATAAGCGTGCAATTTTAAATGAATAGCAACTAAAAGGTTTTGGTTACATTGAGTCTAGGGATAGTTTTATGTAACTCACTTGCCCAGTCAACTTGGCATTTCTCTAACTGCCTGAGTCTAGGATCAAAACATATCAAACACCAGTGGGTCAATGAGGTATTTTGGTCTTGAGTGATTGGTCATGGTCAGCTGGCCATGCCTCTGAGATCCTCAGACACTGGCACCCTGCTCCTTATCCAATAGCACAGCGAATAGCACACAGATAGTGAAGGGATAGATTTTTCCCAGCACGCTGAAAGTGTATGTGACCACTTTCACCTTTTATATGCAACGTATATAGGGCGCGCGAGCACGCTCTAATAAGGAGACATGTGTCTGTGTGAGTGGGTGTGTCTGAACTACATTTGTTCTGTGCTGCTTAGGTCGGAAATACTCACCTCCTTCTTTGCAATCGGTGAATATTTCAGACACAAAACAACACGGAACAGATTCCATTCAGCCACACTATTTAACTCACCCCTGGTACAAGTTTAGCCATAGGAATAACCTTAGAAAAAGGATGCCTAAAGAGCACCCCAGTAAAGTGCCAATACTATGCCAAAGTCGTGGCGGAGTGAATATGAGATGACGCCATACGTTATTAACCAATTGGATTCGTAAAGTAATTTGAATTATTCTGATATTGTCATGTTATTTAATATCAGTGAATGAAGTGAGTTAATCCAGAACTACACTCGAATCGTAAAATGCACAATACTCCTCACGTTTGGATGGGCCGTAATCGTGGAGTATTGTATACTTATACGATTCTCGATGCAGTTCTATATATAGACAATAATCAATTTTTTGGACAGGTGGTCGTAAACACGAGAGGTTGAAGCGTCGTAATACACGAGCGCTAGTGAGTGTATTACTACGTCAACCTCGAGTGGTTTACCATCGTTTGTTGCATTTACTATCCATCTTTTCGATGGTATAACAATAGGGACTATTTCTATGCTCTTGAGTACAAAGGGACTATTTTCCCGTATGCCATGGTTTTGAGGCCGTCTACCACAGATTTGAATCCGTATACTACAGGTATGGTATCTGACATGTTTTATATAATGGGTCGTGGTTTACTGAGTCTCCATACATCTTCAATGGGGGTTTTGTATACGAGGGATGATAGAAGTCTGCCTGTGGTCCCCTGCCTCTCCCTCCACGCCCCTCACACCTACAGGCTCCTGCAGCAGGGACCATGCATTGATTCGCTCCTGCGTCGGGCCCGTTATGAGTATTGATAACGATGCTCGCCTTTCATTAGCCGTCAGTTCTAATTAATAAAAGACGCACCCTGGGCAGGCGGGGGGCGGGTTTCAGGTGGGGGGTGGCAGGCGGGGGTGGCAGGCGGGGGTGGCAGGCGGGGGTGGCAGGCGGGGGTGGCAGGCGGGGGTGGCAGGTGGGCGGTGGCAGGCGGGCGGTGGCAGGCGGGGGGCGCATGTCCAGGGGCTGGTGCTATCGGATGTTACCCCATGCTGCACCCCATGAATTTCAGACTCCATAAAGCACACACCCTACCCCTCAAACACCACCCCACTCACCATGTACCCCATATTGCACCTTACCACTCCCCATCCACTGCACACCCCATTCACTCGTCCACCCGCAGTACTGCACACCCCATAAAACCCACACCCCATAAAGCTCACACCTCATAAAGCTCACACCCCATACCTCACACACCACCCCGCACACCATTAACCCCATATCGCACCTCACTCCCCATCACCCTACACAACACCCCATCCACAACATCCCACACAACACCCCACCCACCCCACACAACACCCCACCCACCCCACACAACACCCCACCCACCCCACACAACACCCACCCACCCCATACAACACCCTACCCACCCCACACAACACCCCACCCACCCCACACAACACCCTACCCACCCCACACAACACCCTACCCACCCCACACAACACCCCACCCACCCCACACAACACCCCACCCACCCCACACAACACCCCACCCACCCCACACAACACCCCACCCACCCCACACAACACCCTACCCACCCCACACAACACCCCACCCACCCCACACAACACCCCACCCACCCCACACAACACCCCCTCACCCCTCAAATCAGAACTGTGCCCTTCAGTAGCAGACCAATCTGAGCTGCGGGGAATCAGTGGACCAATCAACGTTGACCATGCGTGTGCCGAACACCCCCAAACAGGCCCTCACTGCACGCTGACTTTCCGAACGGCCCCGACCCGGACCGGGCCAGTCCATGGGGACCCGGGCGGGCGATTCCAGTAGCCCGGGTTAATTTCCTTTGAAATGAGTTAATCGCTTTGAGATGCTTCCTTCCCTCCCTCTTTTTCTTATGTCTTTTTTTGCTATTGATTCAGTGAGAGAATAAAAGACAAAAGGGCAGCAAATTGAGGACAGTGGGTTGGACTGTGAGTGTAGAACAGGATTCAGTGACTGACCACATGCTGCTCAGGGTGTATGGTAGGCAGGGAGGCAACGGACGGCTTAAAGGCATATCCTACAATTCATTGTGGCGCCACCTGGTGATTTTTAGATATTGACATGTATCCATTCAAACTGGTTCCTTGTAATCTAAAACCAAATGAGTAAGATATGATATTGTGTAAAATCACCTACAGTAAAACCCCGCTTCTGGGACACCCCGCTTAAGGGGACACCTCGCTTAAGGGGGCACCTCGCTTAAGGGGGCACCTCGCTTAAGGGGGCACCTCGCTTAAGAGGACACCTCGCTTAAGGGAACAGTTTGCTCGGAACGGAGGCTGGTCCCTTAAGCGGGGTTACTGTCAGCTGGTGTCACACTGTCAGCTGGTGTCACTGTCAGCTGCTGTCACACTGTCAGCTGCTGTCACACTGTCAGCTGGTGTCACTGTCAGCTGGTGTCACACTGTCAGCTGGTGTCACTGTCAGCTGGTGTCACACTGTCAGCTGGTGTCACTGTCAGCTGGTGTCACACTGTCAGCTGGTGTCACTGTCAGCTGGTGTCACTGTCAGCTGGTGTCACACTGTCAGCTGCTGTCACTGTCAGCTGCTGTCACATGTCACCCTCACTGAACCTCCCCACTAACCCATGTAAAAACCTGAGTTTTCCCTTGATCCCTTGATTCCCCACTGTGATTCACATGTCATGCGTATACTCTGTACTGCGATGGGGAATATCTCAATGTTTTTCCTGACCCCAACTGGCATCCCTGAGTTATAGAGATGTAGCTCTCCCCAAGTACCGGCAGTGTTTTACTCGGCAGTGACTCGTTTCGGTCCCACTTTTAGAACCATTTCAGGAGGATTATACGATTTGAGAAGCAAGTTCTTCATCTCCACTAAAATCATTCTACTCTGTCTGTATCCTCAGTAGCTTTTGAAATCTTGACACACTGGATAAAACTGAGTAAAGACCCTGAGATCAGGGACAAGGGGGCTGCGGAAGTCTATGTCAGTGTGATGGATACAAACCTCATTCTTTCAGGAGTCATGTCGGATACGACACATTCCAGGCGTTACTGGCTCAGGCAAAACCTGGACAAAAAGTGGGGTACAACCCTGCCACGCCGGAGTAGTAAGGAGGGAAAGATCTTAATGGGGCCATGAAAAAGGCCGAAGATGAGATCAGGCAGGCTAATAAAATGTCCAGAAGGAAATATGAGCCGCAATCTCAGCGGAAAGATTTATGTAAAAAGGACTATGGTTACAAAAAGACGAACAAGTCCTACAACAAGAAATGGAGTTTAAAGACAAGTCCCCGTAAAACCTCAGGTCGGGTTATACAAGCGGGGGTCATAGTAAATCCACAGGTGAGGTCTGCTGGGGTGGACAGCAATTACCAATCTGTTCACCCTCTTGGTCGCCTCGCCTCCTCGTGGTGCAGACCGGATATGCTTGCATGCAAACATAACTAAAGTGACCAGGGTGGGGAGTTAGCTCAGCGGTAAATAGCACTGGACTTGTAATCACAAGGTTGTTGGACTTTGTTAGTTTGAGTCCCACTGCAGCCACTTTTCTCCTTCACTCCCAGCAGTGGTAGATTTACTGCTATATCAAAGGCCAATCCTTCTCATACCATGTCTATGTGGTGTGGGAAGTAAAAGAACTCTCACCTCGGTAAATGTGTAGGGGTGAGATTTCTACCTACATTCATCTCATAGATTCGGTCAAAACCAAAGTAAGTCTAATTGAACAAATTGGATGTTCAACTACCCAAACAAACCCCCCCAAAAAACACAGGTGGGTGACTCCCTTACTTTGCCAAGTTATGGCATATATAAATGTGCCAGGTGGTACAAGATATCATGTGAATGAATGGTTGAAGATTACACATCATTCTTACATCATTGAAAGGATGGGCTGCCTGGCCTAGATCTTTTGCTTTGTCCCAAGAAGCTAGGGCTAACCTTGATGTTGAAATGATAATATCAAACCACCTAGACACACAGTCCCCCTATAAGTATTTAGAAATAAAATTAGAAAGGAAACCGTGGGTCACTACTACAAAAAGCTAAACAAAAAATATCCCATCAATATTCTTTTAATATGGTCTTCACAACGAATTGTACATATCGCATACTATACATATGCAGCATTTTTTGTCATTTATTTATTTATTCGAGCACAATTTGCTTACAAGGTAGTCATACATAATGTTCTAAACTCTCTTAGGTAATTATACTCAGGATTCCCTCTGTGTCTAATCTTCATTAATAATAATGTTACGAATAAACTGAGAGAAGACACAATGACAAATATCAATGGATATATACTATATTGGTGAAGCCTCAAGATATGAAAAGGGATAAGTTGGCTGGAGCTATCAACAAGATGCCAAGAACAACCAGCATAAAGCAGCTTTCCCCAGCATCCCTCTCTCTACTGTTTAGGCTATTTGGATCGATAAATGAGAACCCCTTTGTGTCCCTAAGGGCATGCCCACAGTAAGCCACACCAGCGGCATCAGTTGACATCTTTTGCGAAGCATTTGTGGCTTCTAGCTGAGAAGCGTTGGAGCATGATCTTCGTAATTATAGCCGCATTCCCGGAGCGTCTACCAACCACCACTGATTGGCTTCCACTGGACAAATAGCTGCAATCCCAGGGGAAACAATATACCCCCAGTTGCCATAGCAACCGTGGCATGTCACTTGGAACGCTGTGTGTCAATGCAACGTCCATGAATGGTCCCAGCGCGAAACTCATTCGTTGTGCCATTGGCAACAATGGAACCCTGGGCCTGCTGGGTGGGTCCGATTTTCTCCTATTTTCTCCAATTTTCTTTCATTTTTCTCTCCCTTCCCCTAAGGAAAAGGGTGCATCTTACTAGTATTACGGCGGCGTTAATGATTTCATTGATTTATTTGCTCCCACCAGCGCGCCTTGCTTAATACCAGTTCTCGCCGGTTCCTCCGCCAAATGGTTGCTATCAAGGGGCTGAAAGTCGTCTGCTTTTTCCCGCGCTTTTGTCGGATCACTGTCCTTCGCGCTAACGATGCAAATGGCGCACAGGAATGACACAAATGACGCCCGGCAACGCAACGATCATACTTTACACTGTGTTTTTAGCTCAGGCTAGTGATGTATTTCGTAATTTAACCCGGAAATCCCCCCCCCCCCTCAGTGGCTTCCACCGGGAGTCTTTGGCCGACTTTTGTCGTTATTCTCAGTGAGTACTGCTAGCAGATAATGAACATGTCTCTTTCCCAATCAGGGCCATTACTCGGTGAACACCCGGTCTTGTGAAGTTCATTTGCAGGAAACATTAGTCCATTTCTGCTCTAAGTATCGTTATTTTCGCTATTTAGGAAATGATAAATATGCCAACGCATCATGAATCGAGTGTAAAACCTAGAGAAATAGAACTAATTGTCATCCTTTTGTGGAACTGACGGAAATACTTAAAAAAGAGAAAACATAATGGATCATGTTATCAAATAACATGGAGATTCCATAATTCAGAGATGGTAGTCTTCCTATATTCTAATGAAATCCTTGTTTTCATTTTCAGTTTATCAAATTCTTTGTTCTTGTGTTAAACAACGAGGGATTAAATTGGGCCTCATTCACACCAATAAACAAAGGTTCAAACCTCCCCACACACCCCAGCCCTATTCCATGACCAATAACGATGTGATTTACATGTTTTCTCAGTCTCTCTGAGGCAATAAATTCCTCATTAAAACAAACTATTTCCTCTTTCATTTTTCATGACCCTAAAGGCCATATCACACTGTGCAACTGCCGGGGCTTGAGAGCGGGTACCTCAAGTCTCAGCCTGGAGGTACCGCGCCTGAAACTTGAGGTACGCCCAGTTGCACGCAAATATGTGTGAACCACCCACCTTGCGAGCGGAAAGCTTGCTCAGACTAGCGGTACCAAATATCAAACATGTTTGATATTCAAAAACGCTTGCGACTGGGAGTACCTGAGGTACCTCCAGTCTGAGACTGGGCGTACCGGTACGCCCAGCCTCAGACTAGCGGGAAACTGGCAATTCACACTGTGTTTTTTTAGGTACATAGCAATTACCAATCTGTTCACCCTCTTGGTCGCCTCGCCTCCTTGTGGTGCAGACCGGATATGCTTGCACGCAAGCATAACAAAAGCTTAGTGATAAAGAGCACTGGACTTGTAATCCTATGGTTGTCAGACTTTGTTGATTAAGGTCCCACTGCAGTCACTTTTCTCCTTCACCCCCAGCAGTGGTAGATTTACTGCTATATCAAAGGCCAATCCTTCTCATAACATGTCTGTGGTGTGGGAAGTAAAAGAACTCTCACCTCGGTAAATGTGTAGGGGTGAGGTTTCTACCTGAATTCACCTTGTGGTGTTAAAGAACCTTGAGAAAGTCTGGTGAGAACCTGCAATGGTTAACTGGACGTTAAATCAAACCAACAAACCAAAGATTGAGGTACATAGATACCCCTAGTCTCAGACTGGGCGTACCTTTGCACCCTCAAAAAGTGTGAACTGGCCATAATAACTGACATCCCTGCATAATATAGCGACTGGTTTTGAAGGCATTTTTCTCAACTTCTCTCATAGCCAGTTGAAGGTGCCACATATTTAAAGCCAACGTGCGCGGACATCCCGGAGACTATTGGTGTAGATTATGGCCGTGTGTCAGAAGGCATCATGGGAGGCCGCTCATACGTCTTACGTAATGTGATTACGTAACCAGCTTATTCGGCAGGTGGGGTAATTGCGTTACTAGTTTCTAAGAGGTCCGGAGTCCGGCGGAGTACTTCCAAGGCCCGCAGGCGATTAACGCACGCAGAACCATCTCATTGTGCGGAACACATCCCCTCACTATATTCTCAGCCGTTTAAAGTGGTAAAATCGATTAAAGAAAGATGGAATCTGTGATTCCAAAGACCGTATTGTACATAGTGATGATTTGACCTTTTGTTTCCATAATCCAGTACTAAAAAAGAAACCAACAAGTTTTGGTCAAAGTCGTCGTTTTTGAAGCGGAGTGATAGGCGAGGGCATATCAGGAAGCGTTCAAACGAGTTGGAGAACGACTTCTGTGACCAAAACGAGTTGCTTTCTCTTTCATCCCCAGTAGTGGTAGATTTACTGCCATATCAAAGTTCAGTCCTTCTCATACCATGTCTATGTGGTGTGGTGTACAGCCATCTTTCTCCTTCATCCCCAGCAGTGGTAGACTTACTGCTATACCAAAGGCCAGTCCTTCTCTTACCATGTCTGTGTGGTGTGGTGTAGAGCCACCTTTCTCCTTCATCCCCAGCAGTGGTAGATTTACTGCCATATCAAAGTCCAGCTCTTCTCATGCCAAGTCTATGTGGTGTTGGAAGTAAAGGAACTCACACCTTATTTAATGTATAGAAGTGACATTTCTACCTAAATTCATCACATAGATTCAGTCACCACCCTTGAGGTGTAAAAGAACCTTGAGAAAGTCTGGAAATTACCTATAATGGACATTAAATCAAACCAATAAACAAAACCAAAAAGCAAAACAAATTAATCTCATAGAGACCACCCTATGGTGAAAAGCAGTGAGAAAAACCTAGAGGCCATCCATAAAGTACACACGCAGAATTTCCGAAATTTTCAACCCCCCACTCCCTTCCAATATTATACACAATAGAACAAAGAAGGAGCATACGCAAAATTTCCGAAATTCTTTATACCCTTTCACGCACCCTCAGTGCGTACGTACTTTATGGATGGCCCCCTATGGACACCCAGTGAAGCTGAAAGGCCTGGGAACCTCACCTCACCGCCAGTAACGAGCGTGTGACAAGCTGCAAGTTCAAGCCGGTACAATGACGACATACTCCAGGGGGAGCGCATACAGGTATTTATAGAGGACGGGGCGGCTTACCGCTGTCAGTGGCGGACGACCATCCTGCTGCTATGGGCGGGAACCTCCGTTGAGGGGAGGTGAATAAAAAACGTACTCCCGGTCGGCGGTTTCCGCTGTGTTTAGATCCATGAGTCAATAGCAGGCTGCTGAGATGAATCGCTGGTCTGCTGGATATATTAAAACACAAGACCTGCCTGCTTTTATTGGGGATATCATCAAGAAACGTCACGGAATTTCATATGATTGTTTGTATGGCATGAGTTGTCTTTGTGGAATGATATCACGAAGCAGAGCTGAGTGATATCTGTAGCAGAAGACAATGAACGCCATGTAAACAGTTATATGAAATTGAGTGCCGTTCAGAATTTATCCTATCCTGTCACATGCTTTTAATTGCATATGTCACGCGTGGCATATAAATATTTTATGACATAACCGTGGCATACAGTTAAACCATCCCATCGTGGCATAAACACTGACAAGTTTAACTCTCGTTCGGTTTCTACTAAATATTTTTGGCATAAACTACAAGGTATCGACAATATTTTATCATAGCAATGATCACAAAACTAAGTATACAATACACAGTCACAGATTTTGTATAGATTCAAACATATCTTTTGTCAAAGCCTTATGGTCCATAGTCTACTTCTAGAAGTAGAACATCTGAACAGCATGAAGTTGTCCCTCTCCCTTCACTGCCATATAAGGAATGCAGTAGGCGTGCTTTGAACCAAGAGCCAATGACTGCATTCACAGCAAACCACGACCTTCACCCTTTTTTTTTTTTTTTATTCAAAGAAAAAAGGCAGTTCTAACACTGGGTTAGATCTTCCACTGCGTCTTGTATACAGAACATGTTTACAAATAGTAGTCGTCCTCTTAATACAATTGTATATCAAAAAGAAAGAAAAAAGTACATAAATGACAGATGAGAAATAATGAGATGAGTAAATGTATCTATCTCCAATCAAACTCCGAGTACATCAGTTTTATGACCTCCTTACATAGTGTTAATATCGCCTTTCACCTTGTTCTACAGTCTATACTTGACCTGAATCTAGAGGGCCAAAATCAAGCTCGAAAGATTTCATTATTTAGCTATTGGAAAAATCCTGTCCCATACAGGGAAGCTGAATGAGACAAATAAATTCGGAGTATCGTCATGGGAAAGGGCTGCCCTTCTGATGAAATATTGATATTATTAAAATCATTATTATTATTATTTTTTTTTTTTTTATTGCACAAAGCTCTCGACCGTACATGTGTCGTTCTTCCAGGCTCGTGTTACAGAACAGAATATAAGATAATATTATCTATAAAAAGAATATAAAAAGGGATAGGGACACAAAACACCCGTGGGAGTGGTTCATTTGCCTGCTTGTTGTAAATGTCAACATGAACCATCCGAGTGAAGAAAACGAGACCTTCAAGGGCCAAAACACAGGGTATTTTTTGTATCGAGTGTAAAAACCATTCCCAGGTGCCGACCTGAATGTTTAGGTAATTTGTGAAGATTTACGCGATCCTTGAGAACATGAGCAGGAAAAGGTCGTTTTCTTGGGGAACCCTCAGATTGAGACACTCAAAAAGAGGCTCACCGTGAAACATGCACATGGTCAATCTCCGAGGATTCCCCGTCGTGATGGTGGTTAATGGTGGCCTGTAATTGATAATTATGGTTCAGTCACTGGATTAATTCCTTGGCTCCTCCCTCGATGATCGGATGAGATCAGTTGAGCTTTTAAGCTCATGCTCATACCGTTGGGGGGTAGGTGGGGGTGGGGGGGTTAGCTCAGTGCTTAAGGCTCTGGACTTGTGATCCCAAGGTTTTGGGCTCGAATCCCACTGCAGCCCCCTTTCTCCCTCATCCCCAGCAGTGGCAGACTTACTGCTATATAAAAGGCCAGTCCTTTTCACACCATATTTATGTGGTGTGGTGTACAGCCACCTTTGTCCCTTGATCCCCAGCAGTGGTGGACCTAATGCTATATCAAAAGCCAGTCCTTCTCACACCATGTCTATGTGGTGTGATGTACAGCCACCTTTCTCCTTTATCCCCAGCAGTGGTAGATTTACTGCTATATCAAAGGCCAGTGCTTCTCATACCATATCTATGTGGTGTGGGAGCTAAAAGAACTTTCATCTCGGTAATTGTGTTGGGGTGAGGTTTCTACCTGAATTCATCACATAGATTCGATCACCACCCTTGTGGTGTAAAAGAACCTTGAGAAAGTCTGGAAAGAACCTGTAATGGTTAAATCAAACTAACCAACCAACAACTCATACCTAAGCGTTACACTCAAAGAAAATGCGTCGCACTAATATTGTACCCTTCTAGATGGAAATCACATGCATGTCTCAAATATGATTCAAAGGATTGTTAGAGACTTATATATAGTTTTGTTCTTCATGACGTTCCAAATATTCAACAAATTAATAGACTAAACCTGATGAAGGATCTTTTATGAATCCGAAACGTTGTTATCTAATATAAGCAAATAAATACCATCCTGAACTTTTACTTCAATTCACTGTCTTGAGTTGTGTCTTCTCTACAAACCATTAATAGATAAATGTTGAAGGTAAACAGGGTTCGGAAATTTTCCGGCTATAGGCCATTTTCCATTAGCTGATGAAAACGGCACCAATTATTATGTGGTGGCCACCGACGCCACGTCGGTATCGATTAATCGTTGAGGGTTCAGTGTGTGCATTGTTTCTTCTAAATTTTCCAGTCCCATGCAGAGCTGAGTGATATATGTAGCAGACGACAATGAAGGCCATGTAAACAATTATATGAGATTGAGTGATGTTTAGCTTTTATCCCACCCTGTCACATGTTATTACTTCATATGTCAAATGTGGGATATTTTATGGCATTAACGTGGCATACAGTGACATGCATACAGTAACGTGGCATACAGTGGCATACAGTCTATGGAGATTAATATGAGGGGTAGGGTAAAAGAGTGCACAGCACAGTAGGCCGTACATGATTTTTACGTCAATATGAAGCAGAGGTCAGTAAGTATAAGGTCTATATGCAAAGGTGTATGATAAATTGGCAAAGTGGAAAGTCCCTCATTTCCTCCCTCTTTCAGATGTTTCATTGATCAGCAATCCTCATGTTGTATTGAGTTAAGATAGAGGCTACAAAAACATGTTAATTTACTTGACAGCATTTTCATAGCACAATATTAATCATTCATATTTCATAATCAATCATAAATTCATATACAATCAGGAAACATCCAGTAACACCCAATACCTCTAACTATTTTCCTTACATGATGGTAAAAAATATAACAATGGAAATAACATTTTATGTAGGTTTGAGCTGCTTAGAGAGGGTGCCATGCATTGATAGTAAATCTCAGACACTGGCTTCTGTGTGGGGCTCTGAGAAAACATGCCCAGGGTGTAATTATCATCAGGCCTTTCTAATCATATCCATTAACCTACATCACCATCATTGGTCAGGAGATGCCTAATGAATACACTAAGGCAAAACAGAGGCTCCTCACCCAGAGGGCTGACGAGTACAACCACCGCCTAGTTTAGGCCTAATGGCTCAGTTTCCACCGAATCAGCCTATTTTAAGGTTTCCGGTAAGTGATGTTCATTTTGTGCCACAGTCATTTGGAGATAGGACGTGAAGTGTACGGAGTGTTTTATCATTAGTTGTAGCTCCTGTCGCATTTTCAGTGTTAAATCTACTACGCACAACATTGGCAATGTTTTTATGGTTGTTGACATCACTTGCCGCAAGAAGTTCATTTACTAAGTGGAGACTACCCCATTTGTTAAAGGCATCCACTTGTATTAACGAAGCCTTGAAACCCTGGCCCCCATAACCCATTGGCAAGCATACTATATATATGCTACACTACTGGCTCCATTGCTTAAAGGCATATTCTACAATACAAAGTATATCAAAGGCCAGTCCTTCTCATACCATGTCTGTGTGGTGTGGTGTACAGCCACCTTTCTCCCTCATAGCCCACAATGGTAGATTTACTGCTATACCAAAGGCCAGGTCTTCTCATACTATATCTCTCACCTCAGTAAATGTGTAAGGGTGAAATCTCTACCTACATTCATCTCATAGATTCGGTCAAACCCAAAGTAAGTCTAATAGAACATATTGGACGTTAAACTACCCAAACAAACAAATAGATAAACAATCCTGGTGGATGATGGCGGAACTAGCCATCACTCTGTGCCCACACTGCTTCTCTTGCTGTCTCCATGCCTACGTTTAGGGACAATGCTTTGTGGTGCAGTCTGCAGGGTCAAGGTCAGTTTGCACATCAGTAGTGCGAAGAACATCAGAAAGTAAGGTGCAACACAGCCACCACTGCACACACACTACTCTACCCGTTACAATGCCCCTGGAAATCCCTGGAAACTGCCAGAGTACTGTACCTGTACTGTACCTGCGCTAATCGTACGGGACGGGATCAACAAAGTCTGACAACCTTGATATTACAAGTCCAGTGCTCTTTACCACTGAGCTAACTCCAGCCACTTTTCTCCTTCATCCCCAGCAGTGGAAGATTTACTGCCTTATCAAAGGCCAATCCTTTTCATACCAAGTCTATGTGGTGTGGGAAGTAAAAGAACTCTCACCTCGGTAAATGTGTAGGGGTGAGGTTTCCACCTAAATTCATTTCATAGATTCGATCACCACCTTTGTGGTGTAAAAGAACCTTGAGAAAGTCTGGTGAGAACCTGCAATGGTTGACTGGACGTTAAATCAAACCAACCAACCAAGTACGGGACGGGAGGGGCGCAGGAACCAGCGTTCAGGCTACCACTCACAACTAGGCGGTTTTTAGGGTGTGCTCGGAAGATCTATATACATTGCCTAAAGGTTAGAGTGGTCACACACAGACTTCCAGCGTGCTGCTAAAAATCTATCCCTCCACTATCTGCCTGCTATTCACTGTGTTATTGGGAAAGGAGCAGGGTGCCAGTGTCTCAGAGTCGCAGAGGCATGATCAGCTGACCATGACCAATCACTCAAGACCGAAATAGCTTAAGACCCAATGGTGCTTGATATGTTTAGATCCTAACCCAGGCAGTTGCAGAAATGGCAAGTTGACTGGGTGCAAGTACGTTACAGAAAACTACCCATAGACTGAATGTAACCCACACCTTTTAATTGTTATTCATTTGTAACTGCACGCTCATTCATCAATGGTGAACATACCACTCGCCCCTAGTTTCCCGGAGCAGCATCTATCTCCCCGGCATACAGCCGCCCCGTAGCATGCTACACAAACGGGTCTGTGTGTGCTAAATGTCTTAGTGGCCGCCCCAGGGAGGTGGGCGTGGCTGGATGTGTCAACAACAACCCCCCCCCTTAACCCCATCCCACATACGCCCCGTCAGGTGACCTGCTTCTAGGACAATTGTTGCGCCTTGGACGACATCTCGGACAGTTTGCCTTGAAATCTAAAACCTTTGTGATTTTCCTGGGAATTAGATATGATGATCTATAAGTCTTATGAAACCACGTATCTCACACAAAATTTGAAAGAATTGAAAATGTTTTGATCAGTGTATCCTAAAACAGTAGATAAAATGTCCTTATTTACATTTGCTGATTTATATTGGGATTATACTGAAAGATATGATATTCTTCAGTTTTGTGAAAAACAAGGATGGTGACCTATAGTTTTTGATATTTTATAGAAATATAGATTTAGTATATTTGAAGAAAATAACGTGGAATTTACAATGTGAAAACAACCCTGTTGAATGGCTATATATTATATTATAATATTATCATAACAGTAATCGCCAAATAAAAACACTAGCACAGTGACCCCCAATTTTAAAGTTAGATATGTATTCTACAAGGCTTTGAGATCAACATTCAGCCATGGAGTTTTCCGAAATAAAACAGAAAAGAACAGTGAAATGGAACGATTATATTGATAAGAATAATACATATCAAAATGCCTCCTGGCATCTTCAGACTCCACACATCTTCAGGCCCTACATGACAATGCCTCCAGGCATCTTCACACCTTAGACAGCAATGTCCCTAGGCATCTTTAGACCCTATATGGGAATGCCTCCAAGCATCTTTAGACCCTATATGGGAATGCCTCCAAGCATCATCAGACCCTCCATTAAGATTCCCCCAGGCATCATCAGGCCATATATGGGAATGCCAGACATAACATAACTTTGCTAAAAACACCAAAGCTGACACATCTGACAGGGTATTTGTAGACCACGAGAGACCTTGGTTCAAGGATGTGTATTCATCTACACAGATGGCTCAAAGGATGGAAAGCTACTGGTTATGCCTTTCACACACCCTATGGAAACCTGAGAATGGCCCTTCATGGCAGAAGCAGTATTCTCACGGCTGAGGCTAGTGCAATACTGCATTCCTTGTCATGGATAAAGGTGTCAAAACATGAAAAGTTCATAATCTTCTCTGATTTTAAAGTCCTGTCTGCAGGCCATGGGCCAGCACCATCCAGGAAATCCCATCATAAGAGACATTAGACAATCGTACACAGACTTGAAGAGAGAACATGGCAAGGAGGTGGTCTTCTGCTGGCTACCCAGCCATATCAGAATTGAAGGCAATGAAGCTGCAGACCATGCAGCCAAGGAAGCACTGGGCAGACAATATGGAGCCCATACAATTCCTCATACAGATCTGAAACCAATGACTTAAGAGCATTTGCAAAAATGGTGGCAGAACATCTGGAACAATGCCAGAGATAATAAATTGAGGAATATGGTACAGTCCATCAACCATAATTTCAGAAAAGAGAACCTGACAAATTCTGAACAGGTGAAACTGACCGGTCTGCAGACCGGTCACACCAAACTGACACATTGACACATTCTGAAAGGTGAATTAGCACCCATGTGTCAGACATGCCAAACACATCTGAGCATTGAACATCTGATGCTCCACTGTCAGGTAACAAAGAAGAACCAGGAAAATTTCCTGAAGAACACAACATCAATTCGCAGTGCCTTCCACAGTGCCTTCCACAGCACTGGTAGGAAAGAGCTTTGAACAGATATAAGCAACCCGAAGCCTGGACATCCAGGCACATCACCCTATCTAAGGAATAGGGAAAAGTTCTTAAGCCATTGTAAAGTCTGGGAAGAGAAATTTTAAACTGACTGGACATAAAATCAACCAAACCAAACCAAACCACCCCTATTTCGGAATGCATTCAGGCATCATCAGGTCCTACATGACATTACCTTCAGGCATCATCAGACCCTACATGGGACTGCCACAAGGCATCTTCAGACCCTACATGGAGAGGCCCGATATGGCAATACCTCCTGGCATGGTCAGGCCCTATATGGCAATACCTTCAGGCATAGATAGGCCCGATATGGCAATACCTTCAGGCATAGTTAGGTCCTATATGGCAATACCTTCAGGCATAGTTAGGTCCTATATGGCAATACCTTCAGGCATAGTTAGGCCCGATATGGCAATACCTCCTGGCATGGTCAGGCCCGATATGGCAATACCTTCAGGCATAGTTAGGCCCGATATGGCAATACGTTCAGGCATAGTTAGGCCCGATATGGCAATACGTTCAGGCATAGTTAGGCCCGATATGGCAATACCTTCAGGCATAGTTAGGCCCGATATGGCAATACCTTCAGGCATAGTTAGGCCAAATATGGCAATACCTTCAGGCATCAGCAGGCCCTATATGGCAATACCTTCAGGGATAGTTAGGCCCTATATGGCAATACCTTCAGGCATCAGCAGGCCCTATATGGCAATACCTCCAGGCATTGTCCCATGGTGCAGCTATAAATTGTCAAATATGCCTACAATGTTCTGCAGCATGAACACAAGTACAACAGAGAGAGAGAGAGTGATAGAGTGATATAGGGAGAGAGGGAGAGAGAGGGAGGGAGAGAGAGACAGACAGAGAGATGTAGTTTAGCTGAAAACATAAAACACTTGGCGCTAACGAGACTCTTCTAACAGCACGAGAAGTGTGTGGTGATGTCACCTGCAGACATGGCGGTATCCGTTTACACTCAGCAGACCACACCTGTGCCCACACCCCGCCCACACCTGTGCCCACACCCCGCCCACACCCCGCCCAGCCGTCACACACCTGTTTTCACGCACACCTCACTTCAGGTAACACTACAAGGAAATGTAGTGACTGAGGCCGTAGTGATGGCCGTTTGAGGTCTCGTTAGTGCTCCCATAACACCATAGACGAAGGGTCGTAGTTATGGGACGAAGGAGTGAGGACAGCCATCGCTACGGGCTCAACCGCTATAGATCTCACTCAGCTCCGGTTTTTCTTTTATTCAGAGTAAATGGGATTAGGTACAAATCATCACCAATGATTCAGTCCCACTGCAGCCGCTTTTGTCCTTCACCCCCAGCAGTGGTGGAGTTACTGCTATATCAAAGGCCAATCCTTCTCATACCATGTCTATGTGGTGTGGTGTACAGCCACCTTTCTCCTTCATCCCCAGCAGTGGTAGATTTACTGCTATATCAAAGGCCAGTCCTTCTCATACCATGTCTATGTGGTGTGGTGTACAGCCACCTTTCTCCTTCATCCCTAGCAGTGGTAGATTTACTGCTATATCAAAGACCAGTCCTTCTCATACCATGTGTATGTGGTGTGGTGTACAGCCACCTTTCTCCTTCATCCCCAGCAGTGGTAGATTTACTGCTATATCAAAGCACAGTCCTTCTCTTACCATGTCTATGTGGTGTGGGAACTAAAATAACTCTCACCTCGGTAAATATGTAGGGGTGAGATTTCTTCCTACATTCATTTCATAGATTTGGTCAAATCCAAAGTAAGTCTAATTGAACAAATTGGACGTTAAACTACCCAAACAAACAAACAAGCACTACGCTCAGCCGCTACAGATATCACTCAGCTCCGCATCGTGATATCATTCCGCGAAGACAACTCAGACCATTTAAACACTGTATGACATTTCATGACGTTTCATCATAATACCTCTGCACGGACGTAAGGGCACAGAGTGATTGCTAGTTCCGACAACATCCGCCAGGAAATTGTAAGATAGCGCCACTGTAGTCGAGGGACAACCACTATTTTCTGCTGTCATAATCTAAAGAAAATCATGAGACGAGACTAAAATCCATTAGTGGCAAACCCCCCCAAAATATTTCGAATAAAACCCATTGATAACTGGATCTGCCACCTGGTGTTTTGTTTAGCGTCGGGGGGCAAGATGGCCGCTTCCATCGTATAGCGTCGGGGGGCAAGATGGCCGCTTCCATAACACAAAGTCTAATAGAACTTATTGGACGTACCCAAACAAAAAAATCCATAACACAATAGCTATGTGCCCTATAATGACGGCCCTTTGCCTACAGCCTTTGGACGTATTTAAGAGACGAAAGACCTCTAACGACGGTCACTGCGGGCTCAGTCACTGCGTTCCCTCATACTACCCGCATCCCCAGGTATACCTCCCGGAGGTTATTTTCCCACCATTACGTCATGTGACATGATCACAGTGACGTCACGCCGACGTCATGCCGTGACAGTCACACCTGTGCCGTTTGACGTCGGAACACATCGATCGTCGATATCGGTTTGCAGTGGAGATCAATAGCGCTGTGTCTCTATTAATAGCGCGCCAATGAATGGGAACGGGCAGGGATAACGGGACTTGAAACGCGCAGCCGTGCGGGCAGGGCCGCCGGTATCAAGGTCAACGTGCAAGGTGCTTTATCTCACCCCCTGCTCTGAAGTTACATCCAGGCACAGTGAAAACTCCACACATGGATATGACAGCCCCAATAAGAGAATTTACAATGAATAAATGGTAATATGACTGGAACAAGCAAATACGAAACAAACTGCATATTATTCATTCAACTGTGAATGGGAAGAGAAACTGTGGGGGATTAAGTCGTAGTGAACAGGTGAAGTTGACCCGTCTGAAAATAGGTCACTGCAGACTTACACATGATAATCTCCTGAAAGGGGAAATCCTCATTATGCCAAGTGTGCAATGTATCACTGTTCAGCAGTCCTGCCGAACTGCAAAAGGGTACGAGAAAATAGAGGAAAGTACTGAAACGTAAACAAATATATATCATAAGGTTTTTGAAAGAGAAAAATCTCTTTGATTGTTTATACAATATTTGAAAACATTGAAAAGAATTGACTGAAATAAATCTATGAAATTGATAAGCTTAAATCATTGATGGCCCCTTTATATCATCAGGGTCCCCTGGGGTGTTAAACCACAAACAAACAATATCTCACCCCAGGTACAAGTTTATTCATAGGAATAACATGAAGAAGAACTCAACAATCACCCCTGTTGAGTGACAAAACTACGCCCTTGTCGTGGTAGAGTGAATGTGAGATGACGTCATACTCTATCAACCAACTGGATTTGTGAAGTAGTTTGAATTATTCTGATATTGTGATGCTATTTAATGTCATTTAAAGGGCTGAGATGAATCCAGAACTACACTCGAATTGTAAAATGCACAAAACTCCACTCGTTTGGAGGCACCGTTTGTCTCACCCCTGGTATTTTCATACCAAAGGCTTAACATTGGGAACTCGTTTTCTATGCTCATATGAGTATTGCAGTCCCTTCTCCATGGTCTATACCTGTGCAGTGTCTATTCTTTTAGTGTGTATACATAGGGGTGAGATAAATACAGAAAGCAAATAGTTTTGGTCAAAGTTGTTATTCTCCAACTTGTTTGAATGCTACATAATATTCTCTCGGCCGTCGCCTCGTTCATATCACACTACATCAAACTCGTGAAGAACGACGACTTTGACCAAGCCTTGTTGGTTTCTCCTTTAAATTCTCACTCGGCTTCTCCTCGATGATGATTGCAGTACATTCACTTTCATGGAGTATTGTGTATTTATATGATTCTCGATCCAGTTCTATATGAATACAGACTTTTAGTTTATGACAATTAATAACGTGCGAGCGGCTTCTACGACTGACGCCTAACTGCATGCACACGGGGGGGGGGGTGAATACACTGCGCACGGATATAGATGGATTGGTGTCGGGATATCAGCAAATCACATGAATTATGGATTAATTCCGATTCATTAGTTCATATGGGGATGAATAAAGATAAGCCGTTTCAATACTAGCGTGCTGAATGTAGGGGAGGGAGACTGTGTTCATTATATAGAGTGTGTGCTGACTGATTCTGAAGACCGCCATTTCATGTTATACGCTATTATATTATGATATGTCATATCAAATTACATTTTACTATATAACCATGCCGTATATATACTGTAAATACGCACCGTTTTGGCATATGACGTAAAAATACTGTACGGACCACTGGTCCGTTACACTAAAATACGCGCCACCTAGCCATACACATTTATTAAAATTTTGGTTGTTAAGAAAAATGAAATGGATTTTTTTTTTAAATTTCGGGTATATATGTATATATGTACATATATCATAATATACTATATGTATTTTATAGCAGAGACTTCGTGGCTTCTGACCAGCATGAACACTGTATATAACCCTCTTCTGAGCTTTTTCGAGCAATTTTGAATGATACTTCATCCAATATGTGAAGATATGGAAAGCAACGGTAGTATTGTTTAGATTGTCGATGGATACTAACCTTTATTTCTCCCCACTCAGTTAACATTAGGAACTCGTACTCAACGCCCATGGAGTATTTAGAAAAAATACTCAATGAGGGAGCATGTCTCAAATGTTAGCCAATAGGTCAATATGAAGGGTGAGATAATTCAGAAACCTGTTCAAGTTTAGGGTCAGAGCTCAATGCTCAGTCAGTCAGCTTTGCCTTGAGAATTACTACGCTAAGACAAAGACATTTTGATGTTCAGGGATTTTTTTCTGTATACATTCTCCTAGGATACTATGGAAGTTTGTATTCCCCTCGGTAGCGGTGGCGAGCCTATAGGACGTTTATAATGTCCGGCTCGTCTGATAGGGATGATAAAATCATCCGCCATGCGGGTTTCAGGTGCTCGCTTCATTGGAATGACGCAACTGCTGATTATATTCTGTGGCTGACTACGAGCTGAGCTGGTGGTGAGATAAATACACAATGTTGACTGGGTTCAGATAGAAGCGAGGAGTTTGCGCGTAGTAATATCCGAGCGGATGAGAGGATATTGCGCAGTCAAGTCTGAGGAGCATACAACCGCTTTTATCTGAAACCAATCTCTATTGTATTTATCATCCACCTTTTCCTGACAAGTCGCATACCGATATTAATTCATTTAGGTATACACACTATTTCTCAGTATGCACTATTTTCGGTATGCGCTATTTATGGGAATCCGGAGCATGCAACATATCCGTATGCTCCGGTAACGCTACCCATGTGTTTTCCATGGACACTCTGCATTAGGTGGATATATCTGTATGTTCTGGGTATGTAGATGCATGCTGCCTATGTGTTTTTCTATACATTCTATACTCTGTGTTTTCTATGGACACTTTGTATTAGCTGGATTTATCTGTATGCTCCCGGTATGTAGATACACGCTCCCATGCGTTTTCTATGGGCACTTTGTATTAAGTGGATATATCTGTATGCTCTGGGTATGTAGATACACGCTGACCATGTCTTTTCTATACATTCTGTACTCTGTATTAGGTAGATATATCTGTATGCTCTGGGTATGTAGATACAAACTCCCTATGTGTTTTCTATGGACACTCTGTATTAGGTAGATATATCTGTATGCTCTGGGTAAGTAGGTACACGCTCCCACATGTTTTCTATGGACACTCTGCATTAAGTGGATATATCTGTATGCTCTGGGTATGTAGATACAAACTCCCTATGTGTTTTCTATGGACACTGTATTAGGTAGATATATCTGTATGCTCTGGGTATGTAGATACACGCTGCCCATGTGTTTTCTATGGACACTCTGTATTAAGTGGATATATCTGTATGCTCTGGGTATGTAGGTACACGCTCCTATATGTTTTCTTTGGGCACTTTGTATTAAGTGGATATATCTGTATGCTCTGGGTATGTAGATACACGCTGCCCATGTGTTTTCTATGGACACTCTGTATTAAGTGGATATATCTGTATGCTCTGGGTATGTAGGTACACGCTGCCCATGTGTTTTCTATGGACACTCTGTATTAAGTGGATAATACACCAGTGACACTCCCAGCAGTGCCTTTCTGAATCACACCGCCAACACCCCAGTTGTGTTTCTCTGTGCTAACTGCGCCACAGTCTTCTATTTTACCTGTATGAATAATTTGAGGAGGAAATTGACGCTACCTTTTTCATGCATCTCTGGCCTGGATTTCGATTCACTATGATTTGATATGCATCGGTTTCTGCCACATTAGTCCTGATATTATACAACGGGGAAACGACCTGCGGGGTGCCCGCAAATGTGCCTTAGATTCTACTGAGCGTGAGCAAACGTGATCCAGTCAGGAAAGTCAAAAATAGAGGAAGTTTAGGAAAAGATAATATCATGAAACATCACGAAATTTCGTATGATTGTTTATATGCATGAGTTGTCTTCGCGGAATGATATCACGAAGCGAAGACAACGAATGGCATGTAAACAATTATATGAAATTGAGTGATGTTTAGATTTTATCCTACCCTGTCACATGTTTTTAACTCCATATGTCACCAGTGGCATATGAATATTTTATGGCATAACCGTGGCATACTATCACACCATGTTAAGTCTATGGAGATTTATATGAGGGTTAGGATAAAGGATTATACCACATGATGTAGGTGGAAACATATTTTGACTAAACATGGCAGAAAAAAACCAATTCACCCGATCTCTGAATATAAGTCACACATGCAGATGTCTATCAGGTGTAGCATACAGCCACCTTTCTCCCTCATCCCCAGCAGTGATAGATGTACTGCTATATCAAAGGCCAGTCCTTCTCATACCATGTCTATGTGGTGTGGTGTACAGCAACCTTTCTCCCTCATCCCCAGCAGTGGTAGATTTACTGTTATATCAAAGGCCAGTCCTTCTCATACCATGTCTATGTGGTGTGGTGTATAGACACCTTTCTCCCTCATCCCCAGCAGTGGTAGATTTACTGCTATATCAAAGGCCAGACCTTCTCATACCATGTCTGTGTGGTGTGGTGTATAGCCACCTTTCTCCCTCATCCCCAGCAGTGGTAGATTAACTGCAATATCAAAGAATGTAGGATGTTTGTTGATATGTTCTTTTGTCTCTTTCAGGTAAGTGAACCTGCTCAAGGACATTTCTGATGACCATGACGTTAGATCGTACATTAAGGTAGGACGCTACTCATTACAGGGTCTGCTGGGGGGGACAGCAATTACCAATCTGTTCACCCTCTTGGTCGCCTCGCCTCCTCGTGGTGCAGACCGGATATACTTGCACGCAAGCAAACAAAAGCGACCGGGGTGGGGAGTTCACCCCAAGCAGTGGTAGATTTACTGCTATATCAAAGGCCAATCCTTCTCATACCATGTCTATGTGGTGTGAGAAGTAAAAGAACTCTCACCACGGTAAATGTGTAGGGGTGGGATTTCCACCTACCCAATCTGATGGGAAGTGATAAAAATGAGATGACAGCCGAGTGAATATCATGTAGCATTCAAACGAGTTGCAAAGACTTTGACCAAAACGAGTTCCTTTCTGCATTCATCTCACCCGTATATACACTAAAGTAATGGACGATACACGGGATATAGTATTTCTAAATTATCAGGAGACTGGTACCAGATGGTGATCCCAGTCTCTTAACACGCCTCGTCACCCGATACACAGGATATGAACCATGGAGAATGGACTGCAATACTCATAGGGGCATGTAGAACGAGTTCCCAATGTTAAGCGTACAGGACACAAATAACAGATGTGAGATAAAACATGAAGCTTAGGTGACAGAAAAGGGAGGAAGAGCAGTTGGGTTAATAAATTAATGTGTGTCGGAATAACGCTCGGGGTTACGGGGTGAAAGTGGTGAGGTAATTATATAGAACTGCATCGAGAATCGTATAAATACACAATACGCCACGAGTTTAGATGGGCCGCAATCGTCATCGAGGCGAAGCCGAGTGACGATTTGGGCTCATCCAAACGAGTGGAATATTGTCTATTTACGATTCAAGTGTGGTTCTGGATTTATCTCACCCCTTTCTATGATATTAGATAGCATCAGAATATCAGAGTAGTTCGAATATACCTAGCAAACACATATGACGTCATCTCACATTCACTACGCCACGGCTGTGGCGTAGTATTATCACTTTACGGGGGTGATCGTTGAGTATTTTTTCCTAATGTTATTTCTATGGCTAAGCTTGTACGAGGGGTGAGGTAGAGACTAGCCTGGCCTTGAGTGTGACTCTGGAGTGTGGTTAGTGATACGACTACAGACAGGGACCTGTCGGAGGCCCCCAGACGTCAGTGTACGGCGCCTCCAGGCTCCACCACGGACATGTAGTCCGCGCCGCTAATTCCAGATTACCTCAGATTACGTCAGATTACAGATAATCCTTAGTTCCCCTCCCCGACCCGCTGACAGTCACCGACACTCCCACCATGTCCTCACCGTGTACCCTGAGTGACTCAATTAGAGTAGTATACAGAAACCGACTTACTCTGCTCGTGCCTTGAATATATGCAGTGCAATTAGTGATTACTTATAGCCCGCTGCTGAAGGCAGAGGGATGGAACTGATCTAGAATGTTACCATGTATTTTGATGTATAAAGACTAAGAAAGAGACTGATGAGTGTCTGTGTCCCCGTTCCCCATCAAGTTTGGAGTGTGCAGTAATATGAACGAGGCGATAGCTGAGTGAATATTCCAAAGCGCTCCAAACAATATGGCGAACGGGGACCAAACACGTATATGTTTCTGATTTGAAATATTCATATTTTTAACGCCCATTGAGTATGAGCTATCGTACTTGCAAGTCTGTAGAGTACGAATTCTTAATTTTAAGCCTATGTACGTTTATACCAGGCTAAGATAGAGCCTGTTTTCCTATTTGTTATATACCTAAAAACGGCAAGGTTTTACCCAAACACGTGGCGACATTATTTTATCTCACCCCGTAAAACATTATTAATTGATAAAATAAGTCACCCATTTAGCCATTTAGTATTGGGTACACTACCTTCACGGCCGTGGAGTATTAAAGAAGAAACCAACAAGTTTTGGTCAAAGTCGTCGTTCTCTACGAGTTTGATGCGGAGTGAATTTCATGTAGCATTCAAACGAGTTAGGGAATGACTTCTTTTACCAAAACGAGTTGCTTTCTGTATTTATCTCACCCCTGTAAACACACAGGATATAAACCATGGAGAACGGTCTGCAATACTCATAGGGGTATGGAGAACGAGGTTCCAATGTTAAGCCTATGGACATTTATTCCAGGGGTCAGATAAGAGTTCTTATCGTTAAGCATAAGGAGAAAAATACCGGTGTGAGATAATATTAGGAAACGATCTTACTATGGACGAAACGGTTCTTCTTCGAGGTCAGTCTTTGATTTCATACTGCCTAACGCCATAGGCGGAAGGCAGTGTGAAATCAAAGACTGGCCGAGAACGAGAAACGTTTCGCCTATAGTGAGGACGTTTGCTTATTGTTATATACCTTAAATAATTGAAAAAACTTTATTTTGATGACTTATTAAGTCACACTCGCAGCGGGCACAAACATTATTATACTGCACCCCTAGCTGCGGGCAGTATTTCATAGACATTCGCACACAGGTATATGATAATACCCGGTACGTCACCGGGTGAGATATGGGTATAAATACGACACGGGTAGGCGTGGGCAGTATGGACCCACTTAGTTGATACAGCCATAGATACATGAAGATAACATTTATCCTGTACATAGCCTAATCAAGCCGGCCAATCAGCCCCGAGTAGGCCACTCGCGTCCCGTCTCTCACGGTAACTCCTCGAGCCCATCACTCACCCTCTCCTCAACCCCCCGCCCACCGAGCAGCTCGCGTCCGACTCGTGCCCCGCTCGCCATGTCACCTACTTACCGGGAATCCATAGCCACTGATCCTAAACCGAGCATTCTCAGCAGAGTCCGAGTCCGCCTCTTAATCCCCGCACTCGGGTGCCAGGGGCCTGTTACATGAATTCTGAACCATACGACCATTGTACGATAAGATCTATCCAACGATGTACGACCTCATGGACGATGGTCGTCCAATTTGGTTACATAAAATAGATCGTAGGGAAACACATGAATTGCTCGTACAGATTATCGTATCTTTGACATACTTCGTAATGGATCATAGATCTACTATGTGTAAGCTATGCACCCCCCCCCCCCCCCCCCACTCATATCCATGCATACTGTTTATGACCTATTGGGTTCCAGTGTTAACGATCAGCCTCCTGGTATTCAACCCACAGCACATATTTGGGCCTTAGCTATAACAGTCAATTTTAGTGATTTTTCGAGGATTTCTTTTTAAAAACCTGTGTATCTTGATGTGAATAAAGCCTTATTTCAATTTTAGATCTGAATAAATGAAATTAATACATGAATCGAGACCCACGACACCCTCGAGAGGTTTCGTACGTTATGACGATCTTGGACGATATAAGACAACTTACATGATGTCGGTCAATGTTTATGTAACAATATTTGGCATTCTCATTTGATCGTATCGTACAAAGGTCGTACGTGTACGACCAAACCCATTTATGTAACGATATCAGCCCTACGACCATTATACGATCTTTCAGATGATCTTTCAAAATGTATGAAACAGGCCCCGGGAGAGTTGGGTCGGTAGCGGGCCGGCTTGCGGGTCGTGAGATCTGGGGTTGTGTGTGTTGCCTGTTTTTAATCTCACCTCTGGTACAAGTTTAGCCATAGGAATACCGTTAGACAAAAAATACTCAACGATCATACCCGGTAAAGTGACGATACTATGCCACGGTCGTTGCAGAGTGAATGTGAGATGACGTCATATGCTATTCATCAACTGGATTTGCGAAGTAATTTGAATTATTCTGGTAGTGTGATGCTGTTTAATGTTAGTGAAAGGGATGAGATAGATCCAGAACCGCACTCGAATCGTGAAATACACAATGGGGGAGTCTCCACTTTGCTGATGTACTACTTCCGGTAAGTGATGTTGATGGCCAGGAAAACGTCACCAAAATCATGCACAGTAGATTTAACACTGGAGACATGAAAAGTTCTACAAATGATGATTAAACACTCTGTACGCTTCACGTCTCCAGGTAACTGTGACACAAACTGAACATCACTTACCGGAAACAGTTAAAACAGCATGATTTGGTAAGTGTAAACTGATCCATTCTGCACTCGTTTAGATGGGCCGTATTCATCACTTGGTTTCATCTCAATGACGATTGCGGCCCATCCAAACTCGTTAGGTATTGTATATATATACGATTCTTGATGCAGTTCTACATAAGTCTGTTATCCTCCTCTCATAGATTCCACCTCCCAGTGATGTGACCCTGGGTGTAAAACCAAACAATCCCCATGTTGTTGCAGTTAGCCTCATAGCACCTAGTCTACTAACTATTCTACTTATTGCTTAAGATACTACCCTTTGAAGCCCAATCCTTCGTATACTAACACATCAACGTAAAATATTTTGCAAAGGTTTAAGATATTTGGTGAAATGAAAAAAAGATATTCTGAGGACATTCTGCTTCACCAAGCACACCAGGGAAACATTGAGACTATACAGAGACGATTTTAAAAATTATTTTTTTATTCAAAAATTATTTAAAGACGTTACCGGCGTTCATCGATGGGTTTTTGGACAGGCAGCAATATACCACGAGAGGTTGATATGTGGTAATACAGGACGTCAACTTCGAGTGCTTTACAGAACCCCCTGACCACAAAGCCATTGTTTGTTGTATCTATCATCCATTTTTTTTTACCAGATTGAAGCCATGAATTGCTATATTAAAAGATATATCAATGGGGACTATTTTCTTTGCTCTATTGCATAAGAGGATTAGTCTACTTCTTGTTACTGTCAGTTTGGGTTCGTGGTTTACTGAGTCTCCATACATTTTCAATGGGGACTTTGTATACGGTAGATAATGAATACAAATATAAACACTCCTACATAAATATATGATTGAGCCTCGCCAAAACCCACCTAGGCACATCGCCGCCAACAATATTGCCTACCGATACCAGCTCTCATAGAAATTAACCTCAAGCTTAGCCAGGAACCCACAAATATTGATCCAGTGGGGGTGCCCACTTGCCAAGGACCTAGTTTTATAATTCTTCTATGCCTTAATCCACACGGGCCTTAGAAGGACGCACCCCAACTCTCCTCCCCCAACCCTCCAGGCTAAGTCTAATTAGGTTTCCATGGATATGTGGAGTAAGCGGTCCCCGTCATTGACTATAGGCCATTTTACATGAGCCGACGAAAACGGCGCCGATTATTTTAATTCCCCTGACAGTCTGTTGGAGGTGGCCACCGACGGCATGTCGGTATCAAATAATCGGTGAGGCCACAAAAATAGAGCAGGAAAAAATTCCTAAAGAATGTAAAAGCAATGGGCAGTGTTTTCCGTAACACTGGCATTCTTGATTTCCTAAAGGATTGTAAGGTTTTCGATAAGATATAATCGAGAAGGGCAAGATGCCTGGATCAGCTTGTTATTCCAACAGGATATGCAAATTTTGATAAAGTGAACCAAAGAAAGTCTGATTGAACAACCCAAACAAACAAAAATAAAGGGTGAGGATGCAAAAGGATTGGTGCCGTTGTCGTCGGCCACTGGAAAATCGCCTAGATTGGACTTAAAACCTGTTTCCATTAGCTATTATAAATGGCTCCGATCATATGAGTTCCCATTAAAGACAATCGTTGGTGCCACCGGCTGTCTATCAATTGATCGGTGAGGGTCCATAGTATGCACTGCTTCTACTGTAAGTTTTAATGTTAAAAATAGGACCTTGAGGATCGCCGGCAAAAGCAAAGCAAAGTGATTCTGTCAGTCTGTGAGAAAATCCGTCGGTGACGGCTTTGTTACATAATGCATGAAACATTAGTCGGTGAGCATTCTCTGCAAGTCTCGTTCCCACTCACCGATCTGGGGTCGGTGCGCCAAAGAAATCTATAGGCCCCTTTCCTTTGGCCGATTTCCCGTCACCGATCTACAGTCAGGAACCACCGATGGACTTTTGGCACTGCTGACCCAAAATCGGTCAATGGAAACGACCCAGCTCGTGAAATGACCCACAACTTTTTCTGCTTAGATTATGCAATGTGGCACCAGTGAAAACATGGTTACTGAGTGAAAGTCTTCTACCCTCAGCGATGTTTGGATACCAACACACAGTCGGTGGCACCACCGACAGGCTTTCGGGTAACTCACAAAATCTCCGCCGTTTTCGTCGGCAAATGGAAACGGGCCTCATCGGTGGTTCCCGATTCTAGATCGGCGCCGAATAATCGGCCGATGGAAACGGGCCTCATCGGTGGTTCCCGATTCTAGATCGGCGCCGAATAATCGGCCAATGGAAACGGGCGTTATCGGTGGTTCCCGACTCTAAATCGGCGCCGAATAATCGGCCAATGGAAACGGGCCTCCAGTGGTGAGACCGTTGGCTCTGGGCCCCACAAGGCCCGCGGACAATAATTATAGGCCCGCTTCTGCGCTCAATGGACGATTGAATGTGTCCTTAGGTGGGAGTAGTAATTGTCACACGTTCATTGCCAGTGGGCAGAGGCAGTGCGGACGCCTCAGGTCGCCTATGTTATGACTGATGAAAGCTAATGGGGGAAAATACATGAATTATACCATGGTGGATCAAATGAAGCGGTCTTAATGGGGTAGCTCCCCCCTATGTTTACCCCAAATACCGTGTTTGAACTATAATCACCAGGCTTGTTGTTTGTGTTTTAGAAAATATGTTTTTTTTTATTGCCCGAAATAGGATCGGGTGGATCTACATATATTGTATAAATATTTCTGGATTTTATAACCGTATTTTGCACTTAATGTGGCAAACAGAACATTAACGAGGAACGATTATAGAATTCATTATCCACCTAATACAAAGTGTCCATAGAAAACATATAGGGAGTGTGTATGGACATACCCAGTGCATACGGATATGTTGTATGCTCTGGGTGGCTCATACGGAAATAGTGCGTACAGAAAAATAGTGCATAACTAAAACGATATAGCGACATGCCACTTGTCTAGAAAGGGTGGATGATAAATACAGTATAGACTGGTTTCAGATAAAGCGGTGTATGCTCTTCAGAGTTGACTCTACGCAATAACCTCGGGTACGCTCGGGTATTACTACGCGTCCACTCCTCGTAGCATACAGCCGCATGTATGTGTAACCAGTCAATATTCTGTATTTATGAAGGGCGGCTGACATCCTTGGAGATATGAAAGATAGATTCATGGCATACGAGAGAACCATGCACAAACTCTCAATTTCATACACTACTTGTGTCGGTAATGATGGCAAATTACAGACATATCGGACAATTTGGCTTGAATATTTAAACCGATGTTACTTTCTGAAAGTTGGTTATGATAATGTTAAGGAGTTGCAGAACCTGTATCTAACTTAATAATTGGGGTCACCTTGCTAGTATTTAATTTAAAAATCAAAATATAACAGAATGTATAGAAATCTTTAAACGTTGTTTTTCACATAGTAAATCCATGTAATTTTTACAAACTTTCACAAATGTCGAGTCCTATACATCTAAGTTTTAAAAGCCATAGGTCATGATCACAGCCTTCCAAACTAACACGGAAATCCATGTTTTCATTTTCATTATATAAAATTTGACTTCTTGTGTAAAACAAAGAAAATATGAATTGAGCTTCATTGGTGCCAATTAAATAATGGTTTGAACCTCCCCACAGACTTATAGCCCTATGCTGTGACCGACACCGATGTGTTCTCTGCGTTTTCTTGATCTCTCTCAGGCAGCAAGTTCCACATGAAAAACATACTATTTTTGTTTTTTTTCTCTAGCTGTTTTTATTTTTGGGAGTTCCATGCAAGAGGAAATCATAAATGATGGAAGTAAATTTGCGGATTCATCTATACACAGAAAGCGATTTCATGAATGATCTGTCTAACAGATTAACTCCTAATCCAATACTGTTATGACATGAGAAATCCAACCTCGGCCCTGACGCCACAAGATAAAAGTACAGACTAATAACTCGTGGCTTTATGAGCCCATCAGGTTGATATAGCTTTCAGGGAATCGTGTAACGCCGTATCAACTGCCGGAGTGATATCACAGCGTTATCAAACACATGGGATCAGATACAGAGGGAGATGCATTGGCGTAATAGAGCGAGTGAGGCGAGGGAATCTGTAGGGCACAGAGTGATGGCTACTTCCACCATCATCCACCAGGAAAATGTAAGATAGCGCCACTGTAGTGGGGGACAACCACTGTTTGGTTTGTTGGTTTGATTTAACGTCCAGTTAACCATTGCCGGTTCTCACCAGACTTTCTCAAGGATCTTTTACACCACGAGGGTGGTGATGGAACCTATGTAATGAATTTAGGTAGAAATCTTACCCCTACACATTTACCGAGGTGAGAGTTCTTTTATTTCCGACACCACATGTACCGAGTAATACCCGAGCAATAACCGAGCAGTACCCGAGTAGTACCGAGCAGTACCCGAACAGTACCGAGCAGTACCCGACCAGTACCCGAACAGCACCCGAGCAGCACCCGAGCAGTACGCGAACAGTATCCGACCAGTACCCGAACAGTTCCCGAGCAGTACCGAGCAGTACCCGAACAGCACCCGAACAGTACCCGGGCAGTACCGAGCAGCTCACAAAGACTGGCAGAGGCCCTTATGACAGTTACCAGCTGTTTTCTCGCTCGCCCCGCCGCCGGGCTCCTAGACCGGGTGTTTGTTTTAATTTACTCGCCCGAGCTGCCAGCCCTCGTCCCTGTTTGTCTGCTTCTGCAGAACCAGGCGAGAGCTGATGGGTGTGACCAATGAAGCGTGGCCGACCAGATGGGTTTTACCGGCCGGCTGTTCTATTTGATGACATACTGAGGGGAGATGAGGGAAGGCTTGTCATGTTTCCCGGGTGGATGTGTTCTGAAATGTGGAAAGAATTTTGACGTCTCAATGGCAGCTTTAGGGTTCTCATACTATACTTGACCAATATGTAGCCAATTATTATTATGATGATATAAAGATATGTGGAACCTTTATATTACTATGATTACATATAGGCCGAAAAACCGTTATATTTCTGTCATTATATTTAGCAATATGAAACCTTTATACTATTATGATTGCATTTAGCAATATTAAACCTTTATATTACTATGATTACATTTAGCCGCATGAAACCTATTTACTATGGTTTCCGGCATACAGTACCGGTATCATGATACCAGTATTAAGTTCTAGTATCATACCCACCACCAGCTCTAGGGTTGGAGACTGAAGAGCCACGAGAGAGAGAGAGAGATTCTCGTGTAGTGGAAATTCAAACATGCTATACGTTTTTGTAGCTCTACACTCAGCAGGAACTGTTATTATATATTATATCATAATACCACAAAGATGAACTAGTATACACAAGTACACTAGTATAGACAAGTATAAAGTATCATAATACTATTCTAAAAGTCAGTATCATTATACCAGGATATAGAAGCAGTATAAAGTAGTCAGTATCATAAAACCAGTATGAAATACCAGTATAAAGTACCAGTATCATGATACCAGTCGAAAGTACCATTATCATAATACTTGTATAAAGTGCCATTATCATAATACCAGAAAAAAGTACTAGTTAGAGCGTGCTCACACGTGATTTATTTATATACATCGCCTAGAGGTTAGATATGTGATATTGGGGGGCCAGTGTCTCAGGGTCTTAGAGGCATGCCCAGCTGACCCTGACCAAAACTCAAGACCGAAATACCTCAAGACACACTGGTGCTAGATACGATTTGAACCTAGAGTTAGGTAGTTGCAGAAATGGCAGGTTGACTGGGTGTAAGTGGGTTAGAGACAACTATCCATAGACTGAATGTAACCAAAACCTTTTAATTGTTATTCATTTATAATTTATCATACCTTTTGCTCCTAGTATACTGGTACGAGTATAAAGTACCAGTATATGTATAATACAAGTATCATAGTACAGTAGAACCCAGCGTAAGCAGACACCATCCTTCCCGGACCAAAGTGTCCGCTTACACGGGGTTGAATTAAACATCTAATAAGAGAGGGATCTGTTCCAAGCAAAGGTGCCCGTTAACGTGGGGTGTCCGTTTACGTGGGGTTCTAAAAACCAGTATCATAATACCAGTATGAAGTGTCGGGTGTTAAGTAGCAGTATCCTAGTATCAGTATAAAATAGAGTATAAATAGACAATAAGCGATGGTTTTGTGGACAGGCGGCCATAAACCACGAGCGGTTGACGCGTAGTAACACACGAGCGCTAGCGACTGTGTTACCGCGAGTGGTTTACAGAGCTACCTGTCCACAAAATCATCTTTTGTTGCATTTATTATCCAACTTTTCGAATAGATTAATCCAAGTAATTGCCATTTTAAAGGGTATAACAATAGGAACTATTTCTTTGCTCTATAGTAAAAGGGACTATTTTTTCCGTATACCATGGTTTTGAAGCTGTATACAACAGGTTAGAATCCGTATACAACAGTTATGGTATCTGGTTTTATACAATGGGTCATGGTTTACTGAGTCCCCATACATTTTCAATGGGGGCTTTGTATACGATGGATAATAAAGTAGCAGTATCCTAGTGTCAGTATAAAATAGAGTATAAAATAGCTGTATCCTAGTGTCAGTATGAAATAGAGTATAACGTAGCAGTATCCTAGTGTCAGTATGAAATAGAGTATAACGTAGCAGTATCCTAGTGTCAGTATAAAATAGAGTATAACGTAGCAGTATCCTAGTGTCAGTATGAAATAGAGTATAATGTAGCAGTATCCTAGTGTCAGTATGAAATAGAGTATAACGTAGCAGTATCCTAGTGTCAGTATGAAATAGAGTATAACGTAGCAGTATCCTAGTGTCAGTATAGAGTATACGACAGGCGGAACAGGTGCCCACCTAACGAACTCATTTCTCCGTGTTGATAAACTTCTGAGATGTGAGGAAATGGCAGGTCCTGAATGCTGCCGTCCACGAGGGTTTTATTGACAGTGAGGACGAGGTGGGGATGGCCGGCGGGGGGGGGGGGGGGTCGCGGGGGGTGGAGGAGGCAGGGCTGGAGTCTGCAGCCGCGTCAAAGGGTGAAGATGGAGTCAGGGGGTGTGGTGTGGAGGAACGGGGTGCCGGGAAAATGAGTCTGTGAGGCTTGGGACTCTATAGTGGAGATGAAGTAGGAGTGGTGTCCAGTGTAGGGTGCTGCCTGACGTCCTACAACCCCTCACACCCCTCACACCCCTCACACACCCCTCACACACCCCACACACACCCCTCACACCCCTCACAAACCCCTCACAAACCCCTCACACACCCCTCACACCCCACACACCCCTCACACACCCCTCACAAACCCCTCACACACCCCTCACACCCCACACACCCCTCACACACCCCTCACACCCCTCACACACCCCACACACCCCTCACACCCCTCACACCCCACGCACACCTCACACACCCCCCACACACCCCTCACACCCCACACACACCCCACACCCCACACACACCCCTCACACCCCACACACACCTCACACACCCCTCACACACCCCACACCCCACACACACCCCTCACACATCCCTCACACACCCCTCACACACCCCTCACACACCCCACACACACCCCTCACACCCCTCACAAACCCCTCACAAACCCCTCACACACCCCTCACACCCCACACACCCCTCACACACCCCTCACAAACCCCTCACACACCCCTCACACCCCACACACCCCTCACACCCCTCACACACCCCACACACCCCTCACACCCCTCACACCCCACACACACCTCACACACCCCCCACACACCCCTCACACCCCACACACACCCCACACCCCACACACACCCCTCACACCCCACACACACCTCACACACCCCTCACACACCCCACACCCCACACACACCCCTCACACATCCCTCACACACCCCTCACACACCCCTCACACACCCCTCACACACCCCACACACACCCCTCACACCCCTCACAAACCCCTCACAAACCCCTCACACACCCCTCACACCCCACACACCCCTCACACACCCCTCACACCCCACACACCCCTCACACACCCCTCACAAACCCCTCACACACCCCTCACACCCCACACACCCCTCACACACCCCTCACACCCCTCACAAACCCCTCACACACCCCCCACACACCCCTCACACCCCACACACACCCCTCACACCCCCTACACACCCTACACTCCCACACTAGGAGTGGAACGTGTAGTGGTTTTACCCCTGACGCAGTAAAACATTTTCTGATGGATCAATCACTCTGCCACTACCCCACCGACCGGCCGCCCAACCCCTAAGCCCCCACATCACCCGCCACACCCCCTCTAACCCCCCCCCCCCCCCCGCCCGCCCGCCTACCACACCCCGGAGGAAGTGCCCGGCCTCTTTGCACTAACCCAGGCCGCTGTCCATCACCACTCTCTTCCATATTGGAGCCTTTGCCAATTTTCCCGCGTAAATCTGGAGTTCCGAGTTTTCCCGCCAAAATAACCCAGAAATGTCGTCTGCTTTTCCGGTTTTTTTTTTTCTTTCCACCGGTTTATAAGATATGTAATCAATACTGGGATAGTCACCTAATAGATTGATATAGCTGTGACCTAGGAATTTACATATGTATAAAGGGTAGCGTCCACCAACTACGCAAGGCTACGACAAACGCCGACAAGAAAGTTCGAATCGGCGGTTGTCGTGGCCTTGTCGTAAGGAGGGGGGCTTTACGACAGCTGAAAAGTGGAAGTGCATCCAAATTTCTTCTGATAGTTTCGGATGCTGCTCACCAAGTCCACTCGCCATCTCTGAAAGAATCGTAAAGATTCATATCACTTAATCTCACCCCTGGTATTTTTTCCCCATATACTTAACATTGGAAACTGGTACTCGACACCCGTGGAGTATTGTAGAAATATACTCAATGGGGGATGGTATCACAAATTTTACCCAACTAGTCAATGACCAGCACTCGATCCATAACCACTGATAATATGCCATTCATTTTGGATTTCTACATAAATAATCTCACTCGGCTTTGCTCGTGACATTACTCCGCAATCAAAAACTCATGGTATATTGTCAGTGGCTATGGATCTCGATGCAGTTCCTCATTAATACAATATTCTCCGATATATTCCGAAGGGCCCGGAAACTTTCCGGTGAACCATGCGACCTGAGTGGGACCCCCCCCCCCCCCCGAACGACCATCCCGGCTATTATTAGTCCACAGATTACCCCCCCCCCCCCCCGCCCGCCGCCACACATGATGAGCCTCCTCCGATTATTGACCAGAGGGAGCTAGCTTGATGGACGTCCCTGATAAGTTTGATTACTTCTCTGGGGTAAGAGGGGAAATGAAGGGCCACAGTTTGCCCAGTTGGCCGATGATGGGGGCAGTGGATGAGGCGATAGGGCAGCGAGGAGTTGTAGGTGGGCAGCGATCCGTCGTTTCATCCACTCGACTATTAATGTAGCTCCATTAGCTGGCAGGAGTCGGTCCGAGCAGCTCAGAGACCCTTCCGAGGTGCTCGCTCGTCTGACTGGGAGTAGGGAGTGGTTGTTGAATGTAATCGCAATGTTGTGGGTTCGGGTCCCACTGCTAGATAAAAAGCCAGTCCTTCTCATACCATGTCTTTGTGGTGTGATGTACTATCGTAAAACTGGATGAGTTTTAATCTTGCCCACTGTACGCCACGACTGGAGTTTGGCAAAGTGATTTCACGAGGTGAAGCCGAGTGAAGTCCGGAGCCAAAACTCCAGAAGTGGCATGCGCTGGCAATGATTAAAACAAATCAGGTTTTGATTTTATCCTATTCCGTATCTTCGATTTTGGAATATTACGTGATAACAATTCTGTATGCCACTAGTGGCATATAAAACTCCGTATGCCACTCAGCGTGGATACTCAATGTTAAGCCTATGGGATTTTATATTAGGGGTAGGATAAAGCCACCTTTCCCCTTCATCCCCAGCGGTGGTACAATTACTGCTATATCAAAGACCAGTCCGTCTCATACCATGTCTTTGTGGTATGGGAAGTAAAAGAACTTTCACCTCGGTAAATGTGTAGGGGTGGGATTTCTACCTAAACCTATCTCATAGATTCGCTCACCTCCAAAGTAGGTCTGATGGGACATATTGGGCGTTAAACAAACACAGAATACCATTGGATTCCCCCGGAAGTCACCGACTGAGTATAACTCCGTGATTCTTCCCCTCGTTTGCTTGGTGAACAGACACTACAGCCAATCATAAAACCCCCAGAACAGGTCTCCCAGCAGAGGCGTACACCAAGGAGACGAGGTGGGTTCAGATGGCAGAGACTGCGTTAGGAGAGTGACGGGAAATAGGGCGTGAGTGTAACTGCTCCAAGCGCAATCCAGGTTCGGTCGATACGATCTTCGATATCGACGATTTATTGGCAGTTGCGTCGGTGTCTATTCACCGTTAGGTCTGTAACTGTGCATGGAGAGTGCTTAGTTCTGTAAATGTGTATGGAGAGTGTAGTGCCTACATGTGTGTCCATGTTCAAGCATAGGTAGGGATGTCGTAGTTCAGGGAAATCCCTGTAATCTGGGACTATTTATATAAAACAGAAATATTGTCATCAGTATTGAAAAAAACATAATAGAACCTGTGTATGTCAACCCCATAGTATTTCTCTAATTCCCTCTACCTGACTTCCTGGTCAATGTGTGCATTATTACTTCCATGATCTTCATGGTTTTCCCTGACAAGTTGCCCATGGATAAAGCATTGATGAGACTCCCTGAAGTCCCTGAAACCATGGGGTAGTTAACCATGGGGTGGTTGGCCAACAAAGGGGCCATAGACATCAACCGCTATTTTTAAGGCTAGTTTTAATTGTCCGGCCTGCAATTAATCCAGCTGTCTTATAGTATAACAAGAGATATGGTTCTGGTTGGAGAGCACATACACCAGGTGTGTGTGTGTGTGTGAGGGGGGGGGGGGGGGGGGGGTTGTCGCTTCAAATGACTTCAGGGACTTTATCTCACCCCTGGTATTTTTGCCCCATAGGCTTAAAATTGGGAACTCGTTCTCCATGCCCCTACGAGTATAGCATTCCGTTCTCCATGGTCTATATCCTGTGTGTTGTCTATTCTTTTAATGTGTACAGGGGTACAAAAAGACAAAAAGCAACTGGTTTTGGTCAAAGTCATTGTTCAACAACTCGTTTGAATGTTATGTGATATTCACTCCGTGTGGAACTGGTGGACAAGTTTGAGCTAAACTTGTTGGTTTTATCTTTATTCTTTGATTGCTGCTGACATCCTGCATGTCTAAGGCTATGTACCTTCCACTCTAATACACAGAGATGACAGCTTTCCACTTTCAAATAGAACCCCACCTTTTGATTTTTACTTATGTTAAGCAAAACTAATATTAATTGGGCTTCATTCACACCCACAGAACAGTGATTTGAGCCTGCCCATAGACCTTCATCCCCACATTTCTCAGAGACAGGAAGTTGCACATGAAGAATGTTATTCTGACCCCAACTGACATCCCTCATAAATGTGTCCATAAATGCATGTGTAGGTGCTAATATTTATTATAGTTTAGAAGCAGTTTTGTTTAATTTAGTGTTACAAAGTGATGTTATTCTCCGTTGATTGGTTTACTGAACTTTCCCCGAGTGGTTAATAGAACATCGAGATGAAAAACAACAAGTTTTGGTCAAAGTCGTTGTTCTCCACAAGTTTGATGTGGAGTGATATGAATGAAGGGATAGGGAGTGGATATCAGATAGCGTTGAAACGAGTTGGAGAACAATGACTTTGACCAAAACGAGTTACCTTTTGTATTTATCTCACCCCTCTACACGACGACGCATAGGATATAGACCATGGAGAACAGACTGCAATACTCGTAGGGGCATGGAGAACAGACTGCAATACTCGTATGTAGAATGAGTTCCCAACGTTAAGCCTATGGGGCAAAAATACCAGGGGTGAGATAATATCGTAAAACTGGATGACTTTTAATATTGGCCACCGTATGCCACGACTGGGGTTTGGCTTAGTGATTTCACGAGGTGAAGCCGAGTGAAGTCCGGAGCCAAAACTCCAGGAGTGGAATGCGATAGCCAAGATTAAAACGAATCAGGTTTGATTTTATCCTACCCTGTCTCGTCGATTTTGTAATATTACATGATAATAATTCTGTATGCCACTAGTGGCATATAAAACTCCGTATGCCAGTCTGCGTGGCATACGGAAACCTAATGGGATTTTATATTAGGGGTAGGATAAATAGTATGCTTAGAAGTTACCCCTTGAACGGGGTGTCCCTTAAGCGGGGTTCTGCTTGATGTCATTTGATCTTCGCTAAGTATTGATTTCCAATTGTGATTGACCCAGTGACATTACAGCAGTATCTCACGAGTGACCACCACACAGCACATGGGTCTATAAATATCGACCAGATAGGGGGAGATGGACTGGAAAGTGTTGTATGATATTTCCCCTCTGTGTTTTTATCATAAAACAGGTGGGGAGAATAGGAGGTGCGTGTGTGTGTGTGCAGGGGGTGTGTATTGTCCGCCGTTAGCGGGCTGGAGATGGGGGATGGGGGAGAATCGAGGTGGCTCTACCAGTCATGGGTAACCCGGTGCATACTATTGATTCCCTCCAGTCAGAAATAGAACTACATGTATTACATTCTGACAATCATGCCGCCATCAAAGGCCTCCAATATCCGGACGCCCAGAAGTTCACTCTCCTAGCGGAGATCTTGAGCTCTACTTCCTTCGGCCATTTGTACCTCTGCAGCGACCTGCCTGTTTGGGACAAAATCTGGCCCATATGCCAGTTTTTCAAATATCCTTAATTCTTAGCGCTTTGGGAGAGTATTTTGTATTCTATGTGTATATAGAGATGCTTATATTTGTATGGTAAATGATATACACTCATTTCTGTTTTTTGTTATATCAAATCGGACCTAGTCTTAGAGAATACTTCTTTCAGTGGGAAGCACCTCATGTGTTGTACAATGTTTTGTTTGTCAACATGACACATGTGCTCACTCGAAGGGGCAGTCTAATCAAATGTGGATTCATATTATAAAGGGGTTTAAAGCTGAAAAAGAAACAGCTGGAAACAGCTCATTAAACAATTCCTATATTTCGAAACTCATAATACATGACGTGTTTGGGTTTCATAACCTTTGACAGTTGCCTTGAAATGTTGGCCGGGTCCTTAGTGAATACCCGGGGAACGAGCGTTGGGTTGGTTACTTGAGAACTCGACTCGAAATGGAGAAATCGATTAGGGAACTCGACCCGTTTCAGATACTTATGGAAAAGACATTTTCATATACAAGTAAAGGTCTGACTAGTTAGCCTTTTAAACAAATAAACCAGCGCATATAGAAAATAAGTCTAGCTAGATTTAGGGTTAGAGTTGTGGTTAGGGTTAGGTTTGGGGTTAGGGATAGGGATATGGTCAAGGTTAGAGTTAGGGTAAGGGATAGCGTTAAGGGTAGGGTGTTCTGTTTGTATTTTTTCCTCAGAGAAGACCAAATTTGAGGTCAAGATAACATACTTACTACCAAATATAGTATTTATTCACAGTTGAGGTACTTGAGTAGGGAAAATATAAAACAGGTCGAGTTCTTAAAACGGGTCGATTTCGTTACGGGTCGAGTTTTTTATGGGTCGAGTTCTCCAGTATTGGTTGGGTTCAGGCAGAGACTAGTAAACGCTAGCGCCGCGAAGGCTCTGCTGGGAGAGTGCGGGGAGTTGTGCTCTGTGCGCGTGCGTGGCTGGGACGCGTGCGCAGAGCCGTGTTCTGTTTCCGGTTTGTATTTACTCGGCGTTCGCGTGGCGGCCGGCTCTTTTTTATGGTGTTTTATCAGCGCGATCCGCGCCTCTCAAACACCTCTCACTGTGCCTGGCCCGCTGGAGTTATGTTAGACCGCGCCTGAACACGGAGCGGGGAAGGTGATGTAGAACATCCGTGAGGGAAACAAAGTGTTGTCCGTGCTGCTTCCTCCTCCAGATGGATGCCTTTTTAACCTTCCCGATTACATTGCCTTCCCATGAAACAATAGTTTTAACCGACTGCTCGGCGTTTAGTGAGCAGTTTGAAAAGATGGATATAAAACATGTTGTTGTATTCCAGCAATTTGAAAAGATAGATATAAAACGTTTTGTTTTATTCCAGGTACGAGCTTGATAAATATCATATATATTTATCCAGAACTAATGGGGAGGGGGGGGGGGGGGTTAATAGGTCTTGTCTTGCATTCACAAATGATTTTAACAAAAGATGAATAGATACATATATCTATTAAGTATCGATAGTATATCTATAAACAATAGATCATATCTCTCTAAATATATCTATATATCTATCCATCTATACATCTCTCTCTATATATATATAGAGAGAGACAGAGACAGAGACAGAGACAATGAATAATCTCTTTGTGGTCCAGCCCCATCCCGATTATTCGATTTCTATCGAGCAGTTTGAAAAGAAATGTGGCAACAGTAAACCACTTCCCATTGTTTGTAAGTTCTCACAACAGATAAACACCATGTAAATCTATGGATTAAAAATCCCATCAGTTGCGGGCCTCAAAGCCACTAATTACAGGAATACGACTTCCGAGCAGAATAACTCGTTAACGCTTGTGTACTACCACGCGTCAGCCTCTCGTGGTTTGAGGCCGCCTGTCCACAAAACCACCAATCATTGTATACGCAATATGTAAAGGCACATATAGGGCACAGAGTGATTGCTATTTCCGCCATCATCCACCCATACATTGTGAGACACTTTGTGTCTTTGTAGTCACTGTAGTTGGAGGACAACTCTTGTTAGTAGTTGTTATGATCCATTGATAGTCATCACTGGAGACTGAAACCCCCTTCTATGTCAAGCCCAAGGAAAACCCAAAAATACCATCCATTGATGGCTGCACCTGCCATTTGGTGCTTTTCTTTTTTGTATTTTTTTTTGTATTTTTCGTTGTTGTTTAGTTGGTTTTTTTTCTTCTTTTCTTCTTCTTTTTTTGGAGGGGGCGCCAGGGGCAAGACAGCTGCCTTCATAATATAATAGCTATTTTCCTATAGATATATGTATGTATGTATGTATGTATGTATGTATGTATGTATGTATGTATATATGTGTGTGTATATATATATATGTATAAATACATATAAACATATATATGTATATATACATATATGTTTATTCATATTCATATCTAAAAAAAACCAACAAAATAATGGCAAGAAGGCTGCCTCCATAACACGATTGTCCCTATATCAGTGACGCGTGTTTTCCGGCAAATGACAGAATTTCGACATCTCACATACACCGACAACACTAGACTACATGTATATGCATCGATTCATAGACATTTTAAAATGATATCATAAATGATTCCTTTTTGTAATAAGTGTTTTGGGATTTTTTTCCCGAGTCCCGGCCTTCATCCCTGTACTATATACATGTATATCTAAATAAATATAAAAAATGGTGGCTGATCAACACGTGGGCGCCGTGCATTGATCCCATTGGCTGAGGGTCTGGCTGTAAAGGTCAGGCGTGGCGGCGGCGGGGGAGGCGTGGCGGCGGGGGCGGGAGGAGGCGGGGTGGTGTTGGGGGAGGCGCCGGGCAGATAGCACAGACACGCCGGGAGAGGAGGGATCCAGGCGGCGGTCATTGATCCCCGGGCCGCCCGTGGCGAGGGCCGCCGCCCGCCGCCCGCCGCCCTGCCGCCCCGCCGCCCCGCCGCCCCACTCACCACGGGCTCGATACGTGGTGTAGCAGTGTGCTCTTCTGCCACCAGGCGGTGCCTCTTCCGCCGCGACCCCTGGTGGCCGTGGGGGCAGCGTGTTTCCTGCGTAATCCCGGCATGCCATCGTCAGCCTCACTTTCACCCCGTAACCCCGAGCGTTACCCCGACACACACAGGGATATTACCCCCTACTGCTGTCCCTCCCTCACCCCTTCCCGTCCCCTACACTCCCCTGTCCAGCGTTACCCGACACAGGGATATTACCCCTACTGCTGTCCCTCCCTCACCCCTTCCCGTCCCCTACACTCCCCTGTCCGGCCTTACCCCGACACACACAGGGATATTAACCCCTACTGCTGTCCCTCCCTCACCCCTTCCCGTCCCCTACACTCCCCTGTCCGGCGTTACCCCGACACACACAGGGATATTAACCCCTACTGCTGTCCCTCCCTCACCCCTTCCCGTCCCCTACACTCCCCTGTCCGGCGTTACCCCGACACACACAGGGATATTAACCCCTACTGCTGTCCCTCCCTCACCCCTTCCCGTCCCCTACACTCCCCTGTCCGGCGTTACCCCGACACACACAGGGATATTAACCCCTACTGCTGTCCCTCCCTCACCCCTTCCCGTCCCCTACACTCCCCTGTCCGGCGTTACCCCGACACACACAGGGATATTAACCCCTACTGCTGTCCCTCCCTCACCCCTTCCCGTCCCCTACACTCCCCTGTCCGGCCTTACCCCGACACAGGGATATTACCCCTACTGCTGTCCCGCCCTCACCCCTTCCCGTCCCCTACACTCCCCTGTCCGGCCTTACCCCGACACACACAGGGATATTAACCCCTACTGCTGTCCCTCCCTCACCCCTTCCCGTCCCCTACACTCCCCTGTCCAGCGTTACCCGACACAGGGATATTAACCCCTACTGCTGTCCCTCCCTCACCCCTTCCCGTCCCCTACACTCCCCTGTCTGGCGTTACCCCGACACACACAGGGATATTACCCCTACTGCTGTCCCTCCCTCACCCCTTCCCGTCCCCTACACTCCCCTGTCCGGCCTTACCCCGACACACACAGGGATATTAACCCCTACTGCTGTCCCTCCCTCACCCCTTCCCGTCCCCTACACTCCCCTGTCCGGCCTTACCCCGACACACACAGGGATATTAACCCCTACTGCTGTCCCTCCCTCACCCCTTCCCGTCCCCTACACTCCCCTGTCCGGCGTTTCCCCGACACACACAGGGATATTAACTCCCCTGCTCTACCCTGGCCTGCCTTTTCTTGCCCTCTCCTGCCCTCCCCTGCCCTCCCCTGCCCTCCCCTCTCCACCTCCTCTCCCCCCTCCTCTCCTCTCCTCTCCTTTCTTCTACTTTCCTCCCCTCCCCTTCCATTTCTCCTCTCCTCTCCCCACTCATCCTCTCATCCTGCCCTGCCCTGCCCTGCCCTGCCCTGCCCTGCCCTGCCCTGCCCTGCCCTGCCCTGCCCTGCCATCTCCTCCCCTTAACTTCCCTCCTTTCCCAACCACTCCCCTCCCCACATTTTCCCTGCCCTCTCCTCCCTCCCTCCCGCCCCCCACCCGCCCGTCCCTCCAAACTCAGTCCTGTTCCTCCTGCTGCTATCACCCCTCCTTGTTACTAGATACGCCGATCACGTTACTTGTCCACGTGCGGCGGCCGTCGGTCGACCTGCTCCACCGGCACTGCGGGCACTTCACGCCGGACTTAGCGCCCACTTGTCCGTGTGATGACGCGCAGCCACGCGGCCCTCTCCACGCCGCCCTCCTCCGGTCCCGCCATGCCTCCGCTGAAAAGAGAGGCCAGTTTCCCATCTCATTATGAAACTTATTTTCTCTTTCCTGATGTACTTTATATGTTTTGCGGTATTGTATTTTAAAAAAGTGACCTATGTGGGAGACCTACATGCCCATAGACTATTTAGAATTCCAAGGAAATCCTTGTTTCCCAATTTTCAGCTTCTAAAGTTCACTTTGATTGTGTAAAAACACAGAGAGAGGGTGAGAGGGATAAATTGAGAAAGCTATTCAAGTTTACAACTAGAGCTTGATTACATCTGGTTTGAATCGCTATGTAATTCATTGGCTTTGCCTTGTGAATTACTAAAGAAGAAACCAACAAGTTTTGGTCAAAGTCGTCGTTCTCCATGAGTTTGATGCGGAGTGATATGAATGAGGCGATAGCCAAGAAAATATCACATAGCGTTCAAACAGGTTGGAGAACAATGACTGACCAAAACGAGTAGCTTTCTGTATTTACCTCACCCCTGTACACACTAAAAGAATGGACATTGCACAGGAGTTAGGCCATGGAGAACGGACTGGAATACTCATAGGGGCATGGAGAACAAATTTCCAATATTAAGCCTATGGGACAAAAATACCAGGGTTGAGGTAATTTGCTTTTCAAATTAGATGGGATACGAGCTCTGACCGTAAACCCCTGGTACAAGTTTAGCCATAGCAATAACGTTAGAAAAATATTGTATATTTATACTATTCTCGATCTAGTTCTATATAATTACTCTATTTTAACCTCTTTATAGACCCAGTGGGAGGCAGCCTCAGTTAAGGCCCACTCTGCAGGCCTAGTCGTCTCTACGAATCTAGGCCTGCGGGCCTGAGTCTAGGCTTGTAGCTCTAGGCCTGGCCGCTAGGCGGAGCGGTGAGCGTACACGGCTGGGTTAGCGCACTGATCCTACATGACAGCTTCTTCAATAGAGCTATCTGAGGGCGGGGCAGGGGCTGACCTGCCCGGCAGAGGGGACTTTTATACGGCCAGTCCCCAACGCCACTATATCTATGGCCAAACCCTAGCACTGGTGACCTCCTTAAAAGACTAAAGATGACTAACACTTATAAGACTAAAGATTACTAACACATATAAGACTACAGATTACTAACTTATAACTTACTCAGCGACTCATGGTTTAATTGATAGGATATATATGGGAAGAAAAAAGAGTCATACAACAGGCATACTACCATACACTCTTATTTTTAAATCCTATATATGTACTGACTGTAAAATGCTTCAAAGGACATCACTGAACGATATATTGGTATAACTCAAGGATATAATAAACTGCTTTATACAAAAGGAAAATCGACCCAACAACATCCCAAATCTCGCTGTACATCGCAAAGCTCATCTAGCCTTGATAGCTAACAGCCTTAAATCGGAACAATCTGGTGACAACGACAGCTAAGTACAAGAGCATACTATGGACAGGCCTCCCAGTGAAACCTTTAAATCCTATAAAACCTATAAAAACCTATGTTTCAACTCTTCAGCCTTTTTGTTATTTTAAGTAACATATATACCCTATAAAAACCTATATCTATTTATTGCCATGCAGATTGATGTATACAGGGAATTCTAGAAGTTCAATTGATACAAAGTCAGATTTTCAAATGACAAGAAATACACATTATCAGTGTATAAAAGAGATCTTAAAAATGCTTAAGGATCGACAAGTTGTATGACTTCCTGCCAGTCTGGCTAGCCCGTTAGAGACTCAAGCTAACCTGATGAGCCAGACATCCTGACGTCCTAACAAATCAGTACTAGGTAAATCCTTTTAGAAATCAACAACAGAAGTTAAGCAATTCACTACATTTTGACTCCATCAAGGTGAATATGTTAACCCTAAAAACCTATAAAAGCCAATGTTTTTGGCCTGTAAAAACCTGTAAAAACCTATAGATTGATCTTCATAAAATACACAATACTCCACTGGTTGTAATCGTCACTCGGCCTCACCTCGATGATGGTTGTTGCTCATCCAAACTCGTGGAGTACTGTGTATTTATACGATTCTCGATCCAGTTCTACATAAATCTTCAGTAAACATCCGGGATCTGGGACGACCTCCCTGATTATGTTGTGCCATTGAAACCCAAACCTCAAACGGTACCTCAAAAAACACCAATAAAATAACCATTACTATAGGGGACAGAGCCATTGTTAGTTCATGAAGCAGTCACTAGGTGGCCCGCAGTATGGCGGGGCCCTTGGGGGGACAGATCTATATTCTGGCTCTTTGTTCTTACAAAATTCAACTGCCTTTCAATGTTTTACCATGGTTCTCTTGAATGTCTACTCTCATCCCAAAGCAAGATAACATAACGATTAAACCAAGGACATGATGTTTTTCACATGGAACACTTTATAAACATTTGTCAGCAAGGCTAGACTTGTGACACTTCCCAATTATCACTCACTTCTTTTACACCTCCTTTATTGAAGAACACCTACTCGGGGGGCGTCATGGCGGCGCCCATTGACCATAGGCTATATGCCGTATACATCATTGGACGCTAAAAGAAAGTGGTAACATACTATAACGTCGAAAGCACTATATGTACTAGGGATTTAAGATAAATATAAATTTTTAAAAAGTTATCCTTAACTTGAATCCAAACCTTATGCGCACCCAAGTATAAATTAGACCCACACATCGTATGAGCGACCATCCACGATCTATATCTCCATTTCTTCTGGTACTTTTATGTGTTCTCATATTACAAGATGTTTTACTCCAGGGGCTGTGAGCCTGGCTTATTCAGAGGCACTTTATCCCCTGACTTGAATGCATGTATAAGTAGGATCAATATATACTTGACTGTACCTCCAGTGCCCGTCCGAGTTGTATAGACTGAAAGCAAGACAGGCTGCTATGCCTAGATCATGTCCTGGATAGATATAGGAATTACATTTGGGAGACTCACTCATACCAGCTAACCGCTGAAGATTGTCCCAATGAAAATAAAGAATTTAAAAAAGAATAAGTTACACCATGCCTGCTAACATCCCCACCTTTACCCTCTATCTACCTGTACATGCCCATACCCCACTCCACTATATGTAAGACCCCATGCCTTCTCACACCCACACCTTTATCCTCTATCTACCTGTCTACATACCCATACCCCACTCCACTATATGTATGACCCCATGCCTTCTAACACTAACACCTTTACCCTCTATCTACCTGTCTACATACCCATACCCCACTCCACTATATGTAAGACCCCATGCCTTCTCACACCCACACCTTTATCCTCTATCTACCTGTCTACATACCCATACCCCACTCCACTATATGTAAGACCCCATGCCTTCTCACACCCACACCTTTATCCTCTATCTACCTGTACATGCCCATACCCCACTCCACTATATGTAAGACCCCATGCCTTCTCACACCCACACCTTTATCCTCTATCTACCTGTACATGCCCATACCCCACTCTACTATATGTAAGACCCCATGCCTTCTCACACCCACACCTTTATCCTCTATCTACCTGTACATGCCCATACCCCACTCCACTATATGTAAGACCCCATGCCTTCTCACACCCACACCTTTATCCTCTATCTACCTGTACATGCCCATACCCCACTCCACTATATGTATGACCCCATGCCTTCTAACACCTACACCTTTACCCTCTATCTACCTGTCTACATGCCCATACCCCACTCCACTATATGTAAGACCCCATGCCTTCTCACACCCACACCTCTACCCTCTATCCACCTGTCTACATGCCCATACCCCACCCCACTGTATGTATGACCCCATGCCTTCTCACACCCACACCTTTATCCTCTATCTACCTGTCTACATGCCCACACTCCACCTTCACCAACTACTCGTCTGTCTGTATGCCTGTCCGTGGCCTCTGCCTGACTTTCCCACTTCTACCTGTCCCCACTACCTCTGCCCCAGAATGTCCCTGTCCATATTACCCGCCAGTTTACCCACCTGTCTCCAAACTATCTTTCTACCTGTCCCAAAATATTGCTGTCCACACTACACATACTTTTATCTCACCCCTGGTACTTTTTGTTACATGGGCTTAACATATCATCTCATCTTGTTTCAATTTGTTTGGGGTGGAGTCCAATTGTTTTATTTTTGTTTCTTCACCCTAATTTTTTTTTCTCTTTCAGATTGCAACTGAAAACCCCACAAAAACAACTAAAAACTCTACCCCAGAAAATCCCATCAAAACTACCTGCCTGCCTACCCACCTATCTCCAATTTCGTTACCCTCCTTCCCCACCGCTACAGTCTTCACTCAGGGATGCCAGTTGGTAGGATTTTGCCTACATGTAGGATTTTCATTTTAGTCTCAAAGAGATGAAAATTTAAAGAAATTGTATGTTTTGAGAATAATATAGACTCCAGGTTCCCTAAAATCTAGATCTTAGATACACTTGTTCTGTTATCTTTCAAAATTCTGAATTCCGCTACCCCCAGCACACTCAGTCAGAGAGCCTATGGATCCCAGTGCTCCAACCTACAGCTGTAGGATGGTAGGATTCCTGTGGGAAATGCTCCTACGATAAGGGCAAACTTAAATATTGACATCTGATTGGCTTAAAATATGTCAGGTGAGAATAAAGTTATTAAAGCATTACAAAGTCTAAAAGAAAATATCAGAGGAATGCCTAATGAACTTGTAAAGGTATTCTGCAGAATATAGAACTGATAGTGTGTGATAATCTTTCTTAAATGATTTTCTTCGAAGAGTACCCCATTTAGTGCAGAACTACACATATACCCATTCTCATAGCAGATATCTAGATATCTTATACTGCCAGTCCATGCCCAAGGAACTGTTAGGAGAGTGATGGGAATTCCCCTACGCCATGTGCGTTTTAGGTGATACATAGACTGGCATCAGTCCCCATGTAGGAATTTTTCCTGACCCCAACTGGCATCCCTGTGCACTACCTCAGCTTTAAAATATCATGTCTTATCCTTATCCAGAATAACTAAACTGATTTGTTTTCAAACCTACACAAAGAATAAGTGTAGTCGAACCTAGGGAGTTTAGTAACCATACTGGTAGCCACCTAGTGACTGCTTCGTAAACTAACAATGGCTCTGTCCCCTATGATGTCGTAAAGCCCGTCTCGGCATGGCGTAGAGACCGGCGTTCCGGGCCTGTCTGGGGCGGCGGCCGGTCGCTGGGCGGTGACCGGGGCGTCTGAGGTGATGGTAGACTCCGGGACAAGGCAACTTCCCGCAGGCCATACATCTTGTTCTCACTTCCGGTCAGGCGAACTGTCAATCGCGACTTATAGCGCCGCCTAAATGGTCGCTCGCCGAGGTGAGGCCCATAAGTCATTATGCCACAGTTTCCATGGTTACTCCTTACACTGGTTTCCGGTGGGAACCTCTTATAGACAATATCCCAAGAGGCTGACCGACCAGGCACCAGCAGGTTAGGTATTGTAGAGATGACAGTTTTCCAATTGTCCATGGGAATCCATCTTTGCGTTTCTAGTATATGGAACTATTCTTTCCTGTGTAAAGGGAAGGTGGTATGATTTGATCCCCATTTAAACCAATAAAAGAGTGGTTTTGCAGTTCCCCACAGACCCTCAGCCCTATTTCATGGCCGACGTTGATGTGCTTCCCACGTTTTCTCAGTCTCCCTGAGGCAGAACATTCCACATAGGATATACGATCATTGTTATGACAAAATAACATTTCCATTCAGCTTTCCTTATTCCTATATACCTATAGCCGAACAACCTATGATTACCTAACGCTGCTGGGGGCGGAATAACTTTTTTTACTGCCCAGGTTGACGCTTACTGCCCAGGTTGACGTTTACTGCCCTAGGTTGACATTAGCTATCCAAGTTTGACTTTTCAACCAATCAGATTGTTTCTTACAAAATTCATATGAAAAGTGCAGTGGGTAGAAAACGTAGAGTGTCAAGTTACTCGATAAGCTTAGATCTGGCTTCGCATTTGATGGTGGGTAAGCAAATAACACTATTTATCATTATTACACTACATTTGAAGGTTTATAGGAATAGGGAAACCAAGTTTCCGGTGAGAGAAAGTCAAAGTTACTCGGTAAGGCTCGGAAAACGCTTTGGGCTGTAATTTTTCCGTGCCTTATCTCGTAACTTTGACTTTCTCTCACCGGAACATAGTTTCCCTCTATTCCTGTATTTTGAGTGTTGGCGAGGGGAACACGGAGGGGGGAGGGAGGGGTCTCAGAGAGTGTACATACGCAAGAGGGGGGGGGGGGGGTGTTAGGAAAAGCGTATTCTGTACAACGGGGAAGGGGGGGGGGGGTGGCAATGTTCCCGAGAAAACTGCGCACATGCTCTATGCATGGCCTGCAACCTCAGAACCACAGATACAGGTAAATGTTAGATAAGATCGATAGGTTTGTGGACAGGCGGTCGTAAACTACGAGAGTTAACGTTGTAATACACAAGCGTTAGCGGGTGATCTTACAACTATTGTATTTATCTATAAGTAAGTCCTAGATAGGACACGGGAGGCAGTTCACGGAACAAGTTACTGGAGGCTGTGGAAGATAGGATATTACTATATACCTATAGGCGAATGTCTCACTTTTACTGACCAGGAGTACAAATTCTGTTCGTCACTGAGGGACGAAAGAATATCCATACGTCCCTCTGTACCACGTGACCACTCATTCTACTGTTTAGTGAGTTGTAGAATGACATTTTTAATGATCTCTAGGTATATAATAATAACCAGACACAGTGAGTGTGACTGAATTCCATCTGTTCCTCGGTATTTTGGTCAGGAATATTCACCTCGTTCTACGAACTTGGTGAGTATTTCTGATCAAAATATCTCTGAACAGATTCCATTCAGTCACACTAACTATGTCTCTATATATTCTGATACCTCACCTGACACCTCCAGTCTAAATAAAAACCTTAAACAAATATATGAAATTGAGTGATGTTTATATTTTATCCTACCCCGTCAATATATGACCTGTGGCATATGAATATTTCATGGCACCAACATTACATACAGCCACACCCATGGAGATTCACATGTGGGGTAGGGTAAATGTAAATGCGACCTGCTGAATGATATTTGTGGATCATTGATTTTCTTACTTTCATGCACCATGTTCTAACAAGACCTGGTATTTCAGTATCCTCCTCGCTTGTATTGCGCCCAGGTATGTGTTTGTGAACTGGTAATGGTGTTTATTTATATGAATATATCTATATATATACACTGTTCTCCAAAGGTCGGAAAGGGGGCCATCCATAAAGTACGTACGCACTGAGAGGGGGTGGGGGGGGGGGGGGTAAAAGATTTCAGAAATTTTGCGTATGCTCTCTCTTTGTTCTATTGCAACTGTTTGTGGAGGGTGGGAGGGAGGGGGGGGGGTCAGGGGTGGGGCAGACAATTAGTTAGGGCTTATAGGAGAGTGGGTGGGTGGGTGGGTGGGTGTGGGGAGGGTTATCCTGTAGGATGAGGGGTCGGGTAGCAAATTGCAGTTAGGTTGTACAGGAGAGTGGGTGGGTGGGTGGGCGGGTGGGTGGGGGGGGGGGGGGGCGGGCGGGCGGGCGGGAGGGAGGGTTGTGGGGTAGAAAATTACAGTCAGGGTGTATAGGAGAGTTGGTGGGTGTATTGTACAAGAGTGGGAGAAGGGGGGGGGGGGGGGGGTCCGAAATTTCAGAAATTTTGCGTACGTACTTTATGGATAGCATTAGGTATTATCCACCTAATACAAAGTGTCCATAGAAAAGATATGGGGAGCATGTATCTACATACCTGGAGCATACGGATATGTTGTATGATCCGGGTAGCAAAAGCTGGTGCATACGGAAAAATAGTCCGTATGAAGAAATAGTGCGTACCTAAAATGAACTAGTATTAGTACGCCACTTTTCAGGAAAAGGTGGGTAGTTAAGACAATACAGACTGTTTTCAGATAAAAGCGGTTGTATGCTCCTCGGAGTTGACTCTACGCAATATCCCTGATTTGCTCGAATATTACTTTACGTCAACTCCTCGGAGCATACGACCGCTTGTATCTGAAACCAGTCAACTTTGTGTATATGTTCACTGTTCTCCAAAAGTCGGTGGAAACAGGCTTGAGATGCATTATGAGTAGTATATGGAATAAGAGGTATTGCTATGGACACGTAGGATCAACGTTAAATATAGAGACTACTGTTACCACACCCGGCGTTAACACCAGACTACTAAGAACCTGACGACTGTCGAGCGTCTAGTCAGTAGTCGCCAGCGAGTGCTCGATGATGCAATACACCTAAATCCAAACCCATTATCCAATTTCTAGGAATGGAAATTATCATTAATGACCATGGGTAAGAAATTCAACAATCGATTGTTTTGGGACTTCCGGCTCCGTAAACCACTCGAGGTTGACGACGTAATACAATCGCATTTGTTCATGTATTTCTACGCGTCAACATCTCGTTGTTTAATGCTGCCCATAACAAACAAAAAATGAGGTTGGTGTTTATTTACGGAACTCAGCCAAAGGCCTCGTGTCGTAAATGAAATAAGTCTCATCCCGTTTGTACCATGTACAGCTTAGTCATGCTGTTCTATATAAGGACGTGCAATAAATACAGAACTCACCTCGTCACAAATGCGCCGTCTGCTATATCCCATCCCCCAGGCTCAAAATAGTAATAGGCTAGTAATAGAGCTATTGTTCGCTGATTGCCTTTCATGTGGCCGGTTTATTGTCATCTCTGTCTTCATGCCTACTCTTTTGTCTTTTTCAGGTAAGTTGACCCGTCCTACCATCCCGTTGTTGATGATCCAGACACATTAGATTGCCAACAAGGTAGGAGATCATTTAGTACAGGGTTGGGCAGTTAGGTCAGTAGTGTAGGCACTTCAATGGTAATGCCAAGGTTGTGGGTTCAAGGCCCACTGCAGTCACCTTTGTCCTTCATTTGTGGTAGATTTACTGCTATATCAAAGGCCAGTCCTTCTCCTACCCTGTCTATGTGGTGTGGTGTACAGCCACCTTTCTCCTTCATCCCCAGCAGTGGTAGATTTACGGCTATATCAAAGGCCAGTCCTTCTCATATCATGTCTATGTGGTGTGGTGTACAGCCACCTTTCTCCTTCACCCCCAGCAGTGGTAGATTTACGGCTATATCAAAGGCCAGTCCTTCTCATACCATGTGAATGTGGTGTGGTGTGCAGCCATACTTCTACTTCATCCCTAGCAGTGGTATACTCCCTGCTATATCAAAGACCGGTCCTTCTCATACCATATCAATGTGGTGTACAGCCACATTTGTCCTTCATCCCCAGCAGTGGTAGATTTACTTCTATATCAAAGGCCAGTCCTTCGCATACCATGGTGTAGGAAGTAAAAGAACTCTCACCTCAGTAAATGTGTAGATACCTACCTACTTTCATCTCATAGATTCGATCACCAATCTTGGCCAATTCGGACAACCCTTCAGATCTGTGTAAATCTAAGGCAAACAATATTCTAGATCTTTTAAATTCTGGGGGTACTAGTATGAGTCAATGGCATTACCTTGGCCACAAGAATGGCCAAGAAAGCTTCGTTTCTCATATCATTATACAGAAACACTCAGAAAGTGTCCCTAGGCTTCGCAAGAACCTTAATTCTCCTTCATACTTTTACCAAGGTAAGTAATCGGATAATTACCTATTCGGCAACAATAACGAGGGCCTAGTCTCAACTGTATAAGTTGATTGTCATGGCTTAGCCCTACCCTGATAAGCGGTCGTACAGTAGATCATGGTTGACAGTCGTCAGAAGATAACACTTGATAAAGTATAAGTATTGATATCTTATATAAGGATGGTTGCATTAATAGTTTTGTAGTAACAATGAATGTAAGAAAAGCTCTAAAGTCGTTTAGTCTGATCCTAGAATTTTTTTTATAGCAATTTTAAACGGGATATTGTGTTACACAATCACCGAATTCTTCCACTCGGGCCCCAGACCCCTACTCCTCATTCTAATGGCAGGTGTTAAACCGAATGGGCAGTGGGTACCATTTTTTGTGTAAGTCTTTGGTATGACCCGACCGGGGTTTGAACCCACGACCTCCCATGTTAGAGGCGAACACCCCTACCACTTAGCCACCGAGCTTGGAGAATCACAGAATAAACGGATGGAAAATACTGCTGTAAGGTCGTTTTATTTTAAGATTTCCAAGTTTAAATTTGTCAGGGAGAAATTTTATATCTAAGGGAAAGGTCAGGGAATATCAGGAAATTGTATATCCCAAGTGTCTGGCAACTCGACCGTTAGAGGGCCCTAGAACTATGAGACTCACTAAAGGAAAACCTCTCCCGGCCCGACGCCCTCAGCTAGTACTATATGGAAACAAGGTTACTATGGGCGTACGGTAAATATATATCAGATTCCCTGATGTCGAAGAAAATCTCCAAGTATCTTTTAAGAAATCAGTGATGACATCTTACTTAAATATTGTGGTCACTGTAGTTAAATAACCAGTAAAAATAGAAAAAGGGAGCAATAGTATGACCACATTATTATGGGTCTTTGTTAGGAATTGTTTATTTTGTTGTTAGGAAGTGTTACGAAGGTTTAAGATCGTATGAGGACCGTAAAGTCAGGCGTAAAATATGTGTCTCTGCGCTAAACAGACAAGACGGTGAATAAGGTGGAAATATCAGTTTATTCTTTTTAAAATTGGAACGAATTATTAAAACGAAAATGGGGCCTGAAATATGTGTAATACTTGACACTTTAGTAAAAGAATTATCAGTCAATGTTATTTTCAATGTAAATGTTCCGTAATTTTCTGTTCTGCCTCCCCCCCTCCACTGCCCATCATGGGCACCCCAAGGGGCATCTCTGCCCACTGCACGCTGCCCAGCCCCAGCTGATGACCCCCCCCTCCCTCACCACCCCGCGTACACAGACTGACCCCCGGCCACCGGGGAATGTATGGACAAAATGTCTATTACGACCAGCGGGTTGTCACATGACCTATCACGTGACCCCAGTGAGTGATGAGGACTGAGACGCTGGCGTCTGCACCGATCGATGTCGAGGCTAGAGGAGAGTGGGTGGGCGGGCGATAGGGTGGGAGAGTGGGTGGGCGGGAGATAGGGTGGGAGGGTGGCCAGGGCTGGGGTAGACAATTACAGTTAGGGTGTATAGGAGAGTGGGTGGGCGGAAGATAGGGTGGGAGGGTGGCCAGGGCTGGGGTAGACAATTACAGTTAGGGTGTATAGGAGAGTGGGTGGGCGGGAGATAGGGTGGGAGAGTGGGTGGGTGGGTGGTGTAGGGGGAGGGGTAGCAAATTACAGTTAGGGCTTATAGGAGATCGGGCGGGTGGGTGGGTGGGCAGGAGGGCGGGAGGGTTGTGTCGGGTAGCAAATTGCTGTTAGGGTGTATTGGAGATCGTGTGGGTGAGTGGGTAAGTGGGAGGGAGGGAGGGTGGGTGGGTGGTTGGGTGGGTTGTGGTGTAGGGTGAGGGGTCGGGTAGCAAACTACAGTTTGGGTTTATAGGAGATCGGGCGGGCGGGTGGGTGGGTGGGTGGGTGGGTGAGTGGGCGGGTTGTGGTGTAGGATAAGGGGTCGGGTAGCAAATTACAGTTGGGGTTTATAGGGGCGGTGGTCTTGGGAATGGTCTTGGGTGAGGGTTGTAAAATGCTAGTGTGATACAGTCAGGCTTTAGGGTTATATGGGTGGTGGGTGTGAGGGTTGTGATACTGCATGTGGCAGGGTAGTCAATTACAGTGAGGCTACAGGGAGAAAGGGGTGATGGGTGGGTGGGGGAGAGGGAGGGGGGTGCTATTGGGTCAGGGATGGGGTAGTAAAATAGTGAGTGTGACACAGTAAGGGTTTAGGTCTATGGTTTAGGGTAGTAGGATTGTGGTATTGGGTGAGGGGTGGCAGAGTAAGGGTTTAGTGGTAAATGGGTGGTGGGTGAGAGGGTTGTGGTTGACGATGTTATATCCTCGCGTGATCTTGGATATTACTATCCGTCAGCTACTCGGGGATTAAGTCTAATTGAACAAATTGGACCTTAAACTACCCAAACAAACAAACTCGACCACCCATACACAAAACAGGTCATTATTGTGTGTAGGATGAAAATGTTCCTATTTTCCTTGTTTTCATTTTCAGTTTATGAGATTCTACTTCCTTGTGTAGAACAAGGTGAGAATTTATAAGGCATTGTTCACACCAATAAACAGTGGTTCAAACCTCTCCACACACCCCACCACCATACCACGGAGGATAACGAGGCAGCAAATTTCACATGAAAAATATTTCCAATAGGGCACCGAATGATTTCTAGCTCTGCCATCATACGCCAGGAAATTGTAAGATATCGCCACTGTAGTTGGGGGACACTGCTGTTATCGATTGTTATGTTTCATAGATAATATTGAGACAAGGCTAAAATTTCTCCATGGCAAGCCCTCCAAAAATATTTTGGATAAAATCCATTGACAACTGATCCCGCCACCTGGTGTTTTGGATGGCGTGGGGGGGCAAGATGGCCGCTTCCATGCGCCCTATATTTTTCCCATGACGCCAACTGACATCCCTGTGTATGTAGACAATAAACGATGGTTTTTGTGGATAGGAAGCCTCGAGTGGTCTACAGAGCCGCCTGTCTGCAAAAACATCGTTTGTTGTATTTTCGAATAAATTAAACACAAGGATTGCCATATCAAAAAATATAACAATAGGGACTATTTCTTTGCTCTATAGCACAAAGTGACTATTTTCCCGTATACCACAGCTGTGAGGCCGTATACCACAGATGGGAATCCGTATACTACAGTTATGTTATCTGACAGGTTTTATACAATGGGTCGTGGTTTACTGAGTCCCCATACATTTTCAATGGGGTCTTTGTATACCCTGGATGATAAAGAAAGGGTTTTTAGAAGGAAACTCACGAGATGAAAATAGTTTGGTCCGTACTCCACCGAGTTTGACTGCAGAGTAATTCACGAAGCGAAGCTGAGTGAATTACCCTGTGGTCAAACGAAGTTATTTTCATCCAGTGGGTTTCTGATTTTATCTCAGCCTGTATAACATTATTTATTGATGAAATAAATCACCAAATTAGCCATTGAGTATTGGGTACACGAACCTCACAGCCGTAGAGTACGAGTTCCTAATGTTAAGCCTATGGAGAAAAATACCGGGGTGAGATAATAGAACAAACCCCTCCCTGCCGCTCCTCGGCCCTCCGTGTGGCCGAGCGGAGCAGCTCACTGCGACACAGATACCTCCCCGTCGTCCGGCCACTGCTGATTCGCGTTGTCAAGTCTGTGCGCCCAGTCGCCGCCCGAGTCCCGGCCCCGGACCTCCGAGGAGTCGACCTCTCAGAGGAGTCGACCTCTCACCACGCTCCCACCTGCCACAGTGATTCGGGTTCCCGCCATCACGGGTATAGCAGTTGAATCTGGGGTTTATCCGTGACATGTATAGGGATTTATTATTTCGTCCTATTTCTATGTATGACATGTATAGGAATTTGAAATTTGTTTATCCATGTCATATATACAAATTTAATCTAGGTTCTGTCTATGGCATGTATAGGAATCTAATATGGGTTTCGTCCATAGCATGTATAGGATTTTAATCTAGTTTTTACATGACACTTATATGAATTCAATCTAAGTTTCATCTATGACATGTATAGGACTTTAATCTAGGTTCTGTCTATGGCATGTGTAGGAATTTAATCTAGGTTTCGTCCATGATATTTAGATGAATTTAATCCAGGTTTCGTCCATGATATTTATATGAATTTGATCTAGGTTTCATCCATGATATTTATATGAATTTGATCTAGGTTCCGTCTATGGCTGCACTTATGGCACCAGCCTGGAAGAGATCTGTATCAACCACTTTTGAAATTGCTTTAGATTTTTTCAACATATCCGTATACACCGGGAATATTTGCACCCACTCTCTTCGTCTTTTCTATGAAAACTTTTTATTATTTGTTCCTATATATTCAGACATTGTCATAAGGCCCGTTTCCATTGGCCGAATTTTTTAGTTGGTCTGTCTGTCGGTGGTGCCACTGACGGTGCGTCGGTATAGAAAAATCGGTGAGGGAAGTAGATTTCACTAAGTGACCTAGCTTTCACTCAGTGGTGGGTGGTGCCACATTGCATAATCCAAGCAGAAAAAGTCGTGGGTCATTTCACGAGCTGGGTCGTTTCCCTTGCCCGATTTGTGTCAGCAGTGCCAAAAGTCCGTCGGTGGTTCCTGACTGTAGATTGGTGATGGGAAATCGGCCAATGGAAACGGGCATATAGGAATACATTTGGTGTAATTTTTTCGTTCCTTTAGAATTCCCGTGCGGGTTCTAAGGTTGGAAAAGATTCCGTGGTCGCTACGCGGTGAGGAAGGAGCTCACATTCCAGCTAAGCCCTGTGACTTAACATATAGGAATATTTGTCTGGCGAAAATCGGCAAATACCAATCAGAGTGGAGTGCGTGAAGAAAACAAAACAAGTTTAATTCATTGATAAGGGTGGACTTTCCCACCTGTCAGAGATCAACAAATTGTCATTTCTATCCGTTTTTCAATTCATATAGGAATAGTGAAACAAGTTCCCGGTAAAAGAATCCCGACATTACTCGGTGGGGATGGATAACATTATTAACCTCGACTGAAGTCTCAGTAAATATCTTCAGCCAGCCTCACCTTTTAACCCTGAGATATATTCACTGGGAGCCCGTAAAACATCGACCTTTGGAAATACCTAAGGGCATTGTTATTTTGGGAGTGCAGGGGGTATGGATCTTTTTTTTAAACGAATAGCAGTGTTTACTATGGTTCCAGAGTACAAATGTGGTCTAGCATATTTATGTTTGAACTTCACTAGCTTGAAGTTCTCGTAACTTATTATAACACTCTGCTTTTCCCCCACTTTCCTTGAAGAGATAATCTAACTGTTAATACATCCTTATGTTGTCATATGATATAACTCCTACACAAAATTGTCTTTGGGAGAGGTCCAACTGTTCCCCCCTCTTTATAAAGAATGAGATAAAGATTTGTTTGAGGAGACAGCCCTGATAGAAAATTATATAATGATGAACACAGTGAAGTCCGATCGTGAAGTCAGCACCGATTCTTTTTTTCCAAGAGAGACACTGGTGCTGGGGTCTTATTGTATTGATCTGCCATGTGTTGAAGCAACATATCCCTTCATACATTAACCTTTTCCCTGCAACGCCAATTCCATATGACACCCTAACACCGCAGGCAGTGTCTGTTGTAGCAACCCTCCTACCACAGGCACTTAAATGAATAAACGGCAAAGTGACGTGATTCTAGTATTTTACTACGGTAATTGATGGTGTTTTGTTATTCCAAATCAAAGACCTTTGTCATTTGTAGAACATAAATATCATTTATTCATGGTTCAAATTGCTGCAGAGGCCATGAGTATATCGTTCTACAGTTGTTATAGAAATACCTGGAGGCTCCATGCTGCTGTAGCCCAACGAATGCCTGGAGGCATTATGCTGTGGTAGCCACAGAAATACTTTGAGGCATCATGCTGTGGTAGGCAGGGGACAGCTTTGAGGTATCATGTTATGGTAGCCATGGAAATACCTGGAGGCATATTGCTGTAGTAGCCACAGGAATGCTTTAAGGCATCATGCTGCAGTAGCCGAGGGAATGCCTAGATGCATCATGCCGTGGTAGCCACAGGAATGCTTTAAGGCATCATTCTGCAGTAGCCGAGGGAATGCCTAGATGCATTATGCTGTGGTAGCCAGGGGAATGCTTTTGGGCATCATTCTGTTGTAGCCCAAGGAATACGTTGAGGCATCATGCTGAGGTAGCCAGGGGAATACCTGGAGGCATCATGTTGTGATGGCCAGGGGAATGCCTGGAGCCCTTATGCTGCGGTAGTCACAGGAATAGCTGGAGGCATCCTGCCGTGGTAGCCACGGGAATACATTGATGCATCATGCTGTGATAGCCATAGAAATACCTGGAGGCATCATGCCGTGGTAGTCATAGAAATACCTGGAGGCATCATGCCGTGGTAGTCATAGAAATACCTGGAGGCATCATGCCGTGGTAGCCATAGAAATACCTGGAGGCATCATGCCGTGGTAGTCATAGAAATACCTGGAGGCATCATGCTGTGGTAGCCAGGGGAATGCTTTGATGCCTCATGCTGTGCTAGGGTTAAGAGATCTAATTGGTTTAACTGACATCTGAGGCCGGATGTGAGAGCCTTAAAAACAAAGCTCCTGCCTCCAGCATGCCTCTGTATGATGGCGACCAAGGTCACGGTGACGGGCACTGAACCGTGAAGATAGCCGCCTTCCCGGGACGATACGCCGCATCCTGACTAGACCGGCGCCAGTCCCTGCATCCTATGGCTACCCTCCTCACTGGGAAACAGGGACTGGCGCCAGTCCCTGCATCCTATGGCTACCCTCCTCGCTGGGATACAGACTGGCTCCAGTCCCTGCACCCTATGGCTACCCCCTCGTTGGAATACAGGAGACTGGCGCCAGTCCCTGCATCCTATGGCTACCCTCCTCGCTGGGATACAGACTGGCTCCAGTCCCTACATCCTATGGCTACCCTCCTCGCTGGGATACAGACTGGCTCCAGTCCCTGCATCCTATGGCTACTCTCCTCACTGGGATACAGTCCCTGCGTCCTATGGCTACTCTCCTCACTGGGATACAGTCCCTGCATCCTATGGCTACCCTCCTCACTGGGAAACAGGGACTGGCTCCAGTCCCTGTTTCCTATGGCTACCCTCCTCACTGGGATGCAGACCGGCTCCAGTCCCTGCATCCTATGGCTACTCTCCTCACTGGGATACAGTCCCTGCGTCCTATGGCTACTCTCCTCACTGGGATACAGTCCCTGCATCCTATGGCTACCCTCCTCACTGGGAAACAGGGACTGGCTCCAGTCCCTGTTTCCTATGGCTACCCTCCTCACTGGGATGCAGACCGGCTCCAGTCCCTGCATCCTATGGCTACCCTCCTCGTTGGGATACAGACTGGCGCCAGTCCCTGCATCCTATGGCTACTCTCCTCGCTGGGATAAAGACTGGCTCCAGTCCCTGCATCCTATGGCTACCCTCCTCGCTGGGATACAGGGACTGGTACAATCGGTAATGGTGTTAGATTTCTGGTGCTGTATAGCGCCAGTATTTCCAACTTTCTCTATACAGATATCATGGCTACTGATCAGATATCTGATTGGAGATTGATACCCTCTGACTTTGATTTTAATCGGGTCACAGTCAGGAGCTAAATTTATTGCTAAGACAACACAGGCGGCCAGGAAACTGGAGGAGGGAGGGGTAGGGGTAGGAGGAAGTATAGTGTTACAGGGCGTGGCTTGGGGCCATAAACAGGAGATTTGGTTCATAGTGGACAAGTCTTTGATTCATGGGCCAGTCAGAGAAGGATAGATACTATAATGAACTTTATTCTGATTGTGATTAATCAGTCTATGAATGTTCGTAATCTAAGACTTGAGCAAGTCTATATCCCGACGTGCGGCCAGCGCCGGGCCAGTGGCCTACGACTCCACGCTCATATCTTCTCACGGCTATTTCCAGATTTGATGCATTTATTCATTGTGCTTAGCAGACATCGGAAAGGGAATCGGGAATTAACACAGAACAGATGTAAGTCGGACACCTTCACTATGTGTCCTAAATAGAGCGTACGCTATATACGGTCGCTGAAGGTTAGAGTGGTCACATATAGACTTCCACCATGACCAATCACTCAATGACCAAAAAAATTCCCACTGGTGTTTCATATGTTTGGATCCTAGACTCAGGTAGTTGCAGAATTGGCAAGTTAACTGGATGCAAGTGGGTTACAGAAACGATCCATAGACTGAACATATAACACCAAACCTTTTAATTGTTATTCTTTTATAATTGCACGCTCATTCATCAATGATGAATATACACCTGGACATGATTAAAAACGCCATTTCACTACTCACCTTTTCATCATCTCAGCAAGTCGATTGGTACCGAAGGGTAGTATTTTGTTCTTTTTTTTAGCAGATTTTCTTCCTGAATCCGCGTTTACAATCACATCCAGACAGGTAAACAAGAACAGTACTCATTTTTCCAGCAACATCTTGTTTTTCAGTTCTACAAGAAAGGCCAACAGATCTAGGACATTGTCATGGAATAGGCGCTGTCTGTGAATATACATCTTAGCATACAGGAGAACATAATTTGCCAATTTTGTCATTAGGGATCTATCAAGGATCCCAAACAGTAGGTCTGCTGGGGTGGACAGCAATTAAAGATCTATTCACCCTCTTGGTCGCCACGCCTCCTCGTGGTGCAGACTGGATATGCTTGCATGCAAGCATATCAAAGGCGACCGGGGTGGGGAGTTAGCTCAGTGGTAAGGAGCACTGGACTTTGTTGATTCGGGTCCCACTGCAGCCACTTTACTCCTTCACCCTCAGCAGTGGTAGATTTACTGCTATATCAAAGGCCAATCCTTCTCATACCATATCTATGTGCTGTGGGAAGTAAAAGAACTCTCACCTTGGTAAATGTGTAGGGGTGAGATTTCTACCTGAATTCATTACATAGATTCGATCACCGCCCTTGTGGTGTAAAAAAACCTTGAGAAAGTCTGGTGAGAACCTGTAATGGTTAACTGGAGTTAAATCAAACCAACCAACAAACCCAAAGAGTATCTTCCTCGGTTTTGTTTGAAGAATATCCCTACCTCGTCTACCTTTTAACCAGCGGTTTAGCTGTTCACGGAATTCTTAGACTTTTAAACAATCCCTGAAAAAGTGAAGGATAGTATTCTGTTTTGTACAAATATTGCACTCTGAGCAGTCAACGATAGCTCCCTGTGATAGATATTTATAGCATGTAATTGTAGCTTTTATATGTAGTTCATCGCACTGTGACGAACGGAATCCGTACAGCTGGCCAGTAAGTGTGAGACATTGGCACACAGGTATACACTACTGTATATGTATAGCTAAAGCTACATGATTGATCCTAGAAGCCATGATCGAGTGCAGAATTTATACACTGAACCTTTTCTATTTATGGCGCGCTTCCATTAGGGCCATAAATTCTGGGAGGGGTGGCTGTAGGAAGCCATTCTGAATACACGAGCGGCGCCGGAGGAAAACAAACCCTGCAGGTAGTGTAGTTAGGTATGCATGGAGTGTGTGACCTGGGCGAGCCCAACCCTGGAGGAATAGGTAAGGAGCGGCCGACAAGCACAGGTACCTGGATGGCATAGTGGAATGACTTCCTACTGCAGCCTGGAGACCAGGGGGATGGGGAGTTAGAACAAGGGTTGTGAGACTTTGTGGGTTAGAATACCAGAGGGAAACTATGTTCCGGTGAGCACACACTCCCTATCTGCTTTCTATGGACACTTTGTATTAGGTGGATGATAAATGCTCAGTTACTACTTTCTCTTATTATGATACATAGCTGAAAACCACGAAAACGCCATTTTATTTACTTACTCACAGCGAGTCCGGACATTATTGATACCATACCCTGCAGCGGGCAGTGTTTCATTGAAGTTTGTGCCGAGTTTTGATGTAATACAAATTACAGACTGTAGATTGCACGGTCCGGCCGTGTACACACTGCCTAGCAGGGCGTGGTGTGTCCAGCACTCCCTCGCTGCAGGCCGTGTTGCCATGGCCACTTCCATTTACCGGGATATTTGTCAAATTAGGCGGCGCCGACAAATTAAAATGTTGAGGTTTGGCACCGTGCCGGCCACCGCTATTTGGGGAAAACCATTCGGGCTTTTATTTCAAACGCCGGGGTCTAATTTCCCGCGCAGGCATCGCAGACGACTTTTTTTTCCCGCGCTTTCGCTGAGGCCCTGACCTTTCACTTCACGCCCGGTACCAGCGCGACCGAGCCGGGATCCAGTCACTCTCCCAGCAGATCTTTCGCGGCGTTAACGCTTACTAATCTCTGCTTCATCCCAGTGACGTCATATTCCCGACAACGGGAAGGAACATGCTCCTTAATTTATCGGGCCCGATTTCGGAACATCGAACTGCACTTCATGGGCGACTATGGTAGATCTCCACAGGGGGGGGGGGGCATTTTCAAATCTTAAGCAACATTCTGGAGGGGGGTGCCACACTAACCAACTCAATATCTAGGCCTCGCCTGAGCTTACGATTGTTCTTTTGCCGCCGAGAAAGGAGCATTCATGATCCGAAATCGTACAGTGTGTTATGGCCTTAATCTTTGCCTCAACCCAGTGACGTCATACGCTGATTTCCTGGGTACCTGCTAACAACAGGGGGAACCAGCCAACAGTTCAGATTCAAAACAAGGCATCTGTCAAAAGTTATGAAACCCAAACAACTCATATATTATGGGTTGGGAAATTGTTAAATGAGATTCACAGACAATCCCGCTGTTTTTTATTCAGCTTAAAACCACTTTATGATGTGAATCCACATTTGATTGGACTACCCCTTCTAGTGAGCACATGTGTCATGTTGACAAATAAAAACGCATGAGGTGCTTCCCACTGAAGAAACCAATCCGTATGACTATGTCTAATTTGAGATAACAAACAACAGAAATGAGTGTATTTTATTCACCATATAAATATGTGCATCTCCATTTACAAGTAAACCGCACAATACTCCCCAAAGCGCTAAGAATTTAGGATATTTCAAAACACTGGCGTATGGGCCAGATTTGGGCCCACACAGGCAGGTTGGGGCAGAGATATAAGCGGCCACAGTAAGTAGAGCGCAGAATCTCAGCTGGGAGAGTGGGGAGCAGTGGCTGCTGGTGTTGGGCATGCGTGCTGGTGTCAGTAAGTATTTTAGAAATGAGACGTTTAATTCCAGTCACCACAGACTGGACGTGGAACCACGAGCCGCCGTGTGTTCACCTCCACCGGGGAAAGGTCATATACGGAAACAGGGCTACTGCAGGCGTACGATAACACACTCGCGTTAGGTCTGTTGATCAGAATCCCAATGCTGAAGGCGGAGGGATATATAATCAACAAAATTACCAAGTTTTGTATACCTGGGGATAATAAGAAATGAAGTAATGGCAACCAAAAGATAAAAGATAATTTATGTTTCTAAAAACCAGCGTAGTACTAGCTGAACACTGTTACCCATGATGCACCAGATAATTAGAGGCGTTACCCATAGTGCACCAAAAATAGTGGGCGTTACCTGGCCTATAATGTGAGTAAGCACATAGGCCAGGCTTCCAGGCTATATATACCTAAGCTTGAAAAACCTACCGATGTCAACCTCTGCTACAGTTTTGGGTATCTTATCCATCCCACCATACTGTGCCGGGATGGGAAAATCCCAACATACTCTAAGGGCAAGCTTTAGCCCTCCCAAGCACACTCTTTTAGCCTTGTCTCACGTAAATCTATGGACTGTGACAACTGATAGCAGTGGTTGTCTCCCGACTACAGTGGCGCTATCTTATAATTTCTTGGCGGATGAGGCGGAACTAACAATCACTCTGTACCCTATACATACTGCACGGGGAGCCACTCAAGTTATACTTTGATGCCAGTTTGATAATATGATGGTTGCCATTTTGTAAATGATGAAGACACTATGCGGCCCCATGTCTATGGCCCCTTGTGTCTATATATATAGACAGAGCCAGCACAATTTTTTCAGAATCGCTTGGCATCAAAAGGCACAACATTATTACCAATTCTGGAAATCATATTTACAGCATGGACAGTCTGAGGGGTGCCCTGTGAGGGTAGCGGGGTGCGAGTGTGCCGTTAGTAAACAGGACAGGCTGTATTGATAGCGCATATAGGACATTGGGAGTTAATTTACTTTGATGTCTTCATGTGTCTGTCCATAGAAAGGAACCCGCTGATGTCTCAGTCTAAGTGAGGGTGAGTGTGGGTCTTGTATCCACAGAGGGCAGTTGGTGCGTATCGTCAGACCGTACGACGTTAAAAGTGACCACCACCACCACCACACACTCTCCAAGCATAGATCATAGATTCTGCGCCCTGCTTGTAGGTCTGGCGAACTAGCCTGGAAGCCTTATACCGAGGACACACCAAGCGAGTCAAGGCAACGATCTCCAGAATCGCCAACACTAAATGGTATATATGTAAAATATTGTTTCATAGTAATATCTCCCACCAATAATTTAGTGTATCAGAAAAAAATGATCCTAGAAGATATGAAATAATAGCTCACATACACGCCATTTTGTGTTGGCGATTACGGAAATCGCTGCGTTTCTCGCTTGGTGTGTCCCCGGCATCATGCTGGAGACACACCAATCGAGTAACAAAATGGCCTATAAGTGAGCTATTATTTCATATTTCACCTGATTTTTGCTTCCAAGATGCTAAATTATAGGCAGGAGATATTCCTATGAAAAAATAGCTCACATAATACGCCATTTTGCGTTGGCGATTCCAGAGATCGCTGCCTTGACTCGCTTGGTGTGTCCCCGGTATAATGCCGGAGACACACCAAGCGAGTCAAGGTGGCGATCTTTGGAATCGCCAATACAAAATAGCATATATCTGCATTATTTTTTCATAGTAATATTTCCAACCGATAATTTAGCGCATCAGAAGCAATAATCAAGGGAAATATGAAATAATAGCTCACACACACGCCATTTTGTGTTGGCGATTCCAGAAATCGGTGACTTTCTCGCTTGGTGTGTCTCCGGCTTTACCTCTGTGCTCACTCACATATGAGGGCAGGTAACGGCCACCATTTTTCGGTGCATTATGGGTAACGCCTCCATTTTTCTGGTGCATTGTGGGATTGCGCCACCTTGGTATGACACCACATTAGCGTGACGTCATTCTACACAGCTCAGTTGTAGAACATGTTTCCTGTTAAATACATTCTCCACTTACTTTATTTTGACTGGATAACCACAAAAAACATTCATTATTAGTCGGCAGCAGACCTGCTAGGCTTCGCAGAGTTTGGATCTGTTTGGCACCAGAATGCCACGTGATAGCAGGGAACCCCGATAATGATGGCAACAGCTGGCGTGGCTGACAGGTCAAGGTCGTTCACTAATAAGGCGTTACCTGTCCCATATTTCATTGGGGCAGGGAACCAGTCTACTGGCCAACCTGCCTGTTTGGGGCAATATTTCATATATCCTATTTCCTGAGCAATTTTGAAGAGTGCTTTGTGACTTATTTATGAGATTATCGCAGAGTAAACATTACACACTTATTCCTGTTGTGTAATGTGTCAAACCGGGCAGAATCTCTAAAGTGGTGAATACCATGTTGTAAAGTTCTGGTCTTTATCTCACCCCAGATATTTTTTCTCCATAGACTTAACATTGGAAACTCGTATCTAACACCCATTAGATATTTAGGAAAAATATCCAATGGGGGATAATGTCACAAATGTTAGCCCATTAGTCAATATTAAGGGTGAGATAGATTCAGAAACCCATGAAAGTTTAGGGTCAGAGCTCGATCCCATCTCATTTGATTCACATAGCAATTCACGCGGCTTTGCATTGTGAATTACTACGTGATTCAAAGTCGATGGGATATGAGCTCAGACCCTAAACTTTCATGGGTTTCCTCTATAATACATCCCTTTAGTGGCCAAGTAATATTGGTTTCTATGAGAAGAAAGTAATTATCTAAATTACTCCTAGTTATTGAGAAACAAATTGACTGAATTGACCATTTTGGTTAGTAACCTCCTCCCTGATGTTTACAGTGTGGCTGCCATTCTTTGAATGGCCTATAATATCCCTATTGTCGCTCTAGTTCCCAGTATGTCCACATGAGGGCAGGGCGCTCTACCAATGACACCTTGAGTTGTTCAGTGTCATGAGCGGCCTCCTGACATGTGCGACAGACCGGAATGGATTTGGTCATCCCCTATTGGCTGTTGGTACAACAGCCAATGAGAGCGCAGAGCTCACAGATGCCAAACCTGTCATGTCAACCCCCTGCTATGGGAATAAAACAAGGACCCTTTCTTGTCAATAAACAGTTAAGTCCTTGACAAACAAACAAACAAACCACTCACAGGATGGCCGCTGGTCCTCGTACTACGAGCCACGAGTCCTGATGGCTCGCGGGAATCAGCGCCCCCACCCGGTGCTTACTGGAAGCTCCCGCGTCTGATGCAGATGATGCACCAATCAGAAGCAATCATATTGTTTGCTGCGGGACCACTGGGAGCGAGTCTGAAGGCGCATGCGTGACATTTACTGCGGAGGTGAAGGTCACTCAGTGTTTACATTTGGAGACACGTTTCTCTGTAGGACAGGTGTCCTCAATAATATAAATATACACAAGCTTCTCCTATTTCTACCTATCCGGTTTTATTTGGAGACTGGCTTACTACTTGTACGTCGAAAATGTAATTAGATTAGATTAGATATATCACTTTGCAGAAGGCAGAGGTTCACTATGCAGAAGGCAGAGGCACATATCTGATTGATAATTGTATTTTGATGTAGAAAGACAGTCTGTTTTGATATTAATATCATTATCATCATATACTTTAACGTCTATAAAATACTACTCGCTGCATGGATGCAGTATGAATAATGTTCTGCCACACTGTACCCGTATTTAATGAGCACCGACAACGCCTAAAAACTGTGAATCGACGACTTCTTAAGTAAAAGTATATATAGATAATAAACGATGGTTTTGTTATACCGCGAGGGGTTGATGCGTTGTAATAGTAAATACACGAGCGCTAGCGATTACGACGTCAACTTCGAGTGGTTTACAGAGCCGTCTGGTCACATTACCATCATTTGTTGCATTTATTATCCATCTTTTTGAATGAATTAAACCCAGTAATTGTCATATTAAACGGTATAACAATGTAGGGACTATTTCTTTGCACAAAGGGGCTATTTATCCCATATACCATGGCTGTGAGGCCGTATAATACATTTGAATCCGGATATAGGCGTTCAGTATTTTGACTGTGTAGGTTAGAGATTATATGTGTCATTCTCCAATCTTTTAGATCCATATTTCTGATAAACTTAACAACTGTCATCGTAGCTTTGAGACAGAATTATTTTGAGACGATAGTAGTAAACTACACTTCAAAAGGAACAAACGAGACCAAAAACAAAAGTCTAGCCTCAAACCCCCATATGTTTAGCACTAAGCCTCATTCTTACTGGCCACCGGAAATGGTGTTCTGTAAACGGGTATCTGTGGTTTTAGCGGTTCACTTTGGCTCCCTATAGGCTCAGTAAGCACGTGTTCTCTTGTGAAGGAGGAGAGAAGCGCTAGACGAGATCCGAAGCATTTGACACAGCAGCAACAAACCGGAAGTGATCGCACCGTGCCAAGATGGCGGCCTGCTGGCTCATTCCGAGGCTCTAATGGCGGGGATCGCTGGTTGCTGGCACGCCCCCTCGACGCATGCGCCGTAGATTAGGTGTTCGCGGACTGCGCAGCTCTCAGCTGGCAGCGTTAACCCACTGACCCACAACCCCAGCCGCCCCGAAATAAAAACAAAATGGCGCCGGCCACTGAGTAATGAACGTGTTTATCGCCAGAGGGCAGTGGAGTCGTGTGCCAAGACCGGGTCCAATAGTAGGAGTGCCTCCAGTAGCGGCTGCCCTTCTTAGGCTTCATTCCATTTATCCGATTTCGGAGCCGATCGCCCGTTGGGCATTAGGCGGGGTGATAATCGGGCGATAGGTCGGGCGAGTGAACCAGCAGTGGAACTCCTCCACATGTGTTGGCTCTGAAAACGGGGCCCCATAGTGTATAAGGCATGATTCCGTTTACCCGAATTTTGTCCTGATCTTGCTCATGTTCAGTCCCTATTCGGATCAGGGTAAAGCAACACCCCCACCCCCCTTTCCCACCCGAGTGGTGATTACCCCCCCCCCCCTTTCTCCTCTCACTCCTCCTCCTCCTCCTCCTCCTGCCCTCCCCCTCCTCCCCTTCCCCCTCCTCTCCCTCCTCCTCCTTCCCCTCCTCCTACCCCTCCTCCTACCCCTTCTCTTCCTCCTCCTTCTCCTCCCCTTCCCCCTCCTCTCCCTCTTCCTCCCCCTCCCCCACTCCCCCTCCTCTTGCTCCTCCTCCTCTTCCTGCTCCTCGTCCTCCTCCTCCTCCTCCTCCCCCTCCTCCTACCCTCCTCTTCCTCCTCCTCCTACCCCTCCTCCTACCCCTTCTCCTACTTCTCCTCTTCCTCCTCCTCCTCCTCCTCCTCCCCTTCCCCCTCCTCTCCCTCTTCCTCCCCCTCCCCCTCCTCTTGCTCCTCCTCCTCTTCCTGCTCCTCGTCCTCCTCCTCCTACTCCCCCTTCTATTTCTCCTGCCCCTCCTTCTCCTCCTACTTCTCCTCCTTCCCCTTCTCCCCCTCCTCCTCCTTCTCCTCCTTCCTCCCCTCCTTCTCCTCCTTCCCCTTCTCCTGCTCCTCCCCCTCCTCCTCCCCCCCTCCTCCGCTTCCACCTCCTCGTCCTCCTGTTCCTCCTCATGTTCCTCCTGCTCTCTCTCTCCTGCTCTGGCCCTCATTAACTGACAGTTTTATGATTGATACGCGTCTATAAATAGGCGCGGCACGTCGCCGCCTGGCGCTGAGCCCCTGATTAACATCACACCCGGCATTGTACGCCATGATTTCCCGCCGATTAGCCTAATTAAAGACGCCCGACTTGTTGAGTCAAAACCAGCCTCAGCCATGCCTCCCAAACCCGCCCCAAAAAATAATAATAAAAAAACAACACATCCATTTGTAGAGGAATTAAGCATCCCGATCCCACCCCCACCCCCCACACGACAGTGAGATTCCTGTACTCGCGCCCATTACAGGACTCTTACAGGGTCGCCCATGTAATTCATTGCTCTAATTAAGTCATAATTAAACGTTTCAGGGCTAATTGTGCTTAAACAATATTGACTGTCGGCTGCTTGCTGGGTCTGCATTGTGAGGCTGAGTAGTGAGGAGGGACGGGCGGGCTCCATGCTAATCTAAAATAGTGTGGATATCTATGAGACCCACTGTGGTGGGCATTAATTAGTAGCAGACCACAGGCGTTGAATATCGCAGGAAATCCAAGCAATTGCCGAGGCCTCGATTCCATATTGGAGATTCATTGTGTATTTATATGGAACGGCCTGACTATGATGTACATGCTACAAAACGAGATTGGGAATTGTTGCTTTTTATGGAACTTAAGCCCAGGCCGAGTTCTGTAAATAACATCAATTCCCATCGAGTTTTACAAGAATGATGGGTCGTTATATATTCATTATTTATACCCAGAATTGATAAAACCTTACCATATATAGGTAAAGGAGACATGTCAAGTGAAAGCCCACACACTGCTGATGTTTCAAAGTGTTCAGTATAACAGTGTACTGCACAGGGTTCAGTACACAATTTATACTGCATAGGGAGCAGCAGTTTACCGCTAGGGGCTTGAGCTCATAATTTGACTGCTTAATCAAATGACATGGTACGCTGTCGTCAATATCATTCTACTTTTACTTAGGAATGTTGAATACAATGTTATGTCTACGTTCTGTGACATTTCATGTCTATTCGTCCATTATTTATTTCTTAAAGATTATCTTTTGAGAAATAATGCCAGATTGTATTTTTATCATCCACCTAATAAATCGTGTCAATAGAAAACACATAGGCAGCGTGTATCTTCACACCTGTATGCTCCGGACTGCAAAACCCAGCGCATACAGAAAAATAGTGCGTATGAAAAAATAGTGCTACCTAAAAAGTAGCCCACTTGTCAGGGAAAGGTGGATGATAGATACAATATAGACTGGTTTCAGATAAAAGCGGTAACAAGTATGCTCCTCAGGCTTCTGGGAGTTTACGCTGCGCAATATCTTCGCACATGCTCGGATATTACTACGCATCAACTCCTCTGAGCCAATTTCCCTTGGATCTGAAACCAGTCAATATTGTGTATATACTCGGTAGTCATAATCTGAAGGTGTAAACTGGTTGACCTTAGAGGTCAGGAGGGTTGGAATCGGGGTAAGGACACCTTGGTATGAAGACAATCGGTTGGCGATTTAACGTAGCGATGTGCCCCGCTGGTCACCCAGCTGTACCTCACACATAGCTCTATCCCAGTGCCTCGCTCTCCGACAACCAGCGGTGTTGAGAGTGGTGTTGGTGGCGCCCCCACTGGCGAGCGTTGAGACTAATTGGGTCCCACCGGCTCTGATTGAATGTCTGTCAGAGATGGCAGTTCTCCACTTTTCCATGGAAATCTTTGTTTTCATTTCGAATTCATGAAATTATTTCTCTAGTATAAAACACAGATACTAGAGATTGAGCCTCATTCACGCCAATGCAACAGAAGTTTGAACATCTTCAGGTCTTTTCCACGGCCAGTATTGATAAGCCTTCCATGTTTCCATGTTGAGCATCCGTTCTCTATGTGTCTGCTCTATTCTCATAAGTTCAGGCCCATGTTTGAGTGTTTTACCGAAGACACACCGAGCGAGAAACGCAGCGATTTTCAGAATCGTCAACACAAAATGGCGTGTCTGTGGGCTATTATTTCATATTTTACCGGATTATTGCTTCTGATACGCTGAATTATTGGTGGGAGATATTACTATGAAGCAATATTTCACATATATACCATTTTGTGTTGGCGATTCTGGAGATCACTGCCTTGACTTGCTTGGTGTGCCCCGGCATCAGCATTGCAGGCCGACTTGACCGGCGGGCCGACTTGAACGGCGGGCCCACTTAACTGGTAGGACGACTTGACTGGCGGGCCGACTTGACTGGCAGGCCGACTTGACTGGCGGGCCGACTTGACTGGCGGGCCGACTTGACTGGCAGGCCGACTTGACTGGCGGGCCGACTTGACTGGCGGGCCGACTTGACTGGCGGGCCGACTTGACTGGTAGGACGACTTGACTGGCGGGCCGGCTTGACTGGCAGGCTGACTTGATTCGCGGGCCGACTTGACACGCGGGCCGATTTGACTGGCAGGCCGACTTGACTGGCTGGCCGACTTGACCGGCGGACCCACTTGACTGGCGGGCCGACTTGACTGGCGGGCCGACTTGACCCATGGGCTGACTTGACTGGCGGGCCAACTTGACCCACGGGCTGACTTGACTGGTGGGACGACTTGACTGGCGGGCCGACTTGACTGGCGGGCCGACTTGACCCACGGGCTGACTTGACTGGTGGGACGACTTGACTGGCGGGCCGACTTGACTGGCGGGCCGACTTGACCCACGGGCTGACTTGACTGGCGGGCCGACTTGACTGGCGGGCCGACTTGACCGGCGGGCCGACTTGACTGGCGGGCCGACTTGACTGGCGGGCGGGTGGGAGGTTGCGTGGGCCGGGACCGCGGAGACCCACACCTCGTGACCCGTAAGGAGGCCAGCGCCTCCAGCGGCAAAATACAAACAGGAACTGAGATGACAAATAGTCGAGAATAGAAACGCCAAGCTGAGTGAGGCGAACGGCGGCCGTAAATACTCCACAAAACAAAACCCAGAGACACTCCCACCTTGCCGGGCCCAGCCAGGCCCAACCCGTTCCCCAACTCCAGAGATTCAGATAATGAGATCAGCTCGAGGGTCGGTGGCCTTCTCAGCACATCGCTCAGCGCCGGATCCACCAAGGCGTCTGCGATCCATGCGACTGTGCGAATCCCATGCGATGATATTCAATATATTGAATATTGTCGCAAGGCATTCGCATGTCCATGCGAATGTCTGCGAACGTCTGCGAACCCAAATTCGCATGGAAAATCGCCTTAGTGGATCTGGCGCTTCCAGAATCCATGTGAATGCGACTATATAGTTATATACAAGGTATAATTTGGATATGCTGGGATGAAGATATTTAGACACAGATCAGCCATGGAAGATTTTTATATAGATACCACCTAGATTCATGATTGTTACAGACCTCCCAGTGAAAACTTTAAAACCTATAAAACCTGTAAAAACCTATATTTTGATTTTCAAAACCTATATTGAGGAAGCGGGGCACTGGAAGGCCTGTTGCTGTCTTATAGATTGCATCTCACTAGGATATGACCTCACCTGTTGCTACAACGCTAAACACGATCTCCGTCAGAACTCCCGCACACAGTAAGATAGGCAGTCAGTATTTACCGGCTCTCTCGGCTCTCACTAATGAACACAACCTCGAGTTCAGCTTCGTGAGATTCCCAGACTCAGTCGGCGCCCAATTGTTAGAATACTTTTCTGCTGCATAAAAGTTCGAGTCACATGACCGGAAGTGGCGCAGCAGCGTCCGGGGACGAGTCAGAAGAAGAATTAGTAGCGGCGTCTAATGAGGGCAGGTGTAATGTGCTTTTAACGCCTTTACGGCAGTATGATGCCTCCAGGTATTCCTGTGGCTACTGCAGCATGATGCCTCCAGGTATTCCTGTGAATACCACAGCATGATGCCTCCAGGTATTCCTGTGGCTACTGCAGCATGATGCCTCCAGGTATTCCTGTGGCTACTGCAGCATAATGCCTCCAGGTATTTCTGTGGCTACTGCAGCATGATGCCTCCAGGTATTCCCGAGGTTACTGCAGCATGATGCCTCCAGGTATTCCTGTGGCTACTGCAGCATGATGCCTCCAGGTATTTCTGTGGCTACTGCAGCATAATGCCTCCAGGTATTTCTGTGGCTACTGCAGCATAATGCCTCCAGGTATTCCTGTGGCTACTGCAGCATGATGCCTCCAGGCATTCCCGAGGTTACTGCAGCATGATGCCTCCAGGTATTCCTGTGGCTACTGCAGCATGATGCCTCCAGGTATTCCTGTGGCTACTGAAGCATAATGCCTCCAGGTATTTCTGTGGCTACTGCAGCATAATGCCTCCAGGTATTCCTGTGGCTACTGCAGCATGATGCCTCCAGGCATTCCCGAGGTTACTGCAGCATGATGCCTCCAGGTATTCCTGTGGCTACTGCAGCATGATGCCTCCAGGTATTCCTGTGGCTACTGAAGCATAATGCCTCCAGGTATTTCTGTGGCTACTGCAGCATAATGCCTCCAGGTATTCCTGTGGCTACTGCAGCATGATGCCTCCAGGCATTCCCGAGGTTACTGCAGCATGATGCCTCCAGGTATTCCTGTGGCTACTGCAGCATGATGCTTCAATGTATTCCCGTGACTACTGCAGCATGATGCCTCCAGGTATTCCCGTGGCTACTGCAGCATGATGCCTCCAGGTATTCCTGTGGCTACTGCAGCATGATACCTCCAGGTATTCCTGTGGCTACTGCAGCATGATGCCTCCAGGTATTCCTGTGGCTACTGCAGCATGATGCCTCCAGGTATTCCTGTGGCTACTGCAGCATGATGCCTCCAGGTATTCCTGTGGCTACTGCAGCATGATGCCTCCAGGTATTCCTGTGGCTACTGCAGCATGATGCCTCCAGGTATTCCTGTGTCTACTGCAGCATGATGACTCCAGGTATTCCTGTGACTACTGCAGCATGATGCCTCCAGGTATTCTTGTGTCTACCGCAGCATGATGCCTCCAGGTATTCCTGTGGCTACTGCAGCATGATGCCTCCAGGTATTCCTGTGGCTACTGCAGCATGATGCCCCCAGGCATTTTTTGGCTTCTGCAGCATGATACCTCCAGGCATTTTGGGGGCTACCTTAGCATGATGCCTCCAGGTTTTCCTGTGGCTACTGCAGCATGATACCTCCAGGCATTTTGGGGGCTACCTTAGCATGATGCCTCCAGGCATCTTTGTGGCTACCGCAGGATGATGCCTCCAGGCAGTTTCGTGGCTACTGTAGCATGATGCCTCCAGGTATTCCTGTGGCTACTGCAGCATGATGCCTCCAGGTATTTCTGTGGCTACTGCAGCATAATGCCTCCAGGTATTTCTGTGGCTACTGCAGCATAATGCCTCCAGGTATTCCTGTGGCTACTGCAGCATGATGCCTCCAGGCATTCCCGAGGTTACTGCAGCATGATGCCTCCAGGTATTCCTGTGGCTACTGCAGCATGATGCCTCCAGGTATTCCTGTGGCTACTGAAGCATAATGCCTCCAGGTATTTCTGTGGCTACTGCAGCATAATGCCTCCAGGTATTCCTGTGGCTACTGCAGCATGATGCCTCCAGGCATTCCCGAGGTTACTGCAGCATGATGCCTCCAGGTATTCCTGTGGCTACTGCAGCATGATGCCTCCAGGTATTCCTGTGGCTACTGAAGCATAATGCCTCCAGGTATTTCTGTGGCTACTGCAGCATAATGCCTCCAGGTATTCCTGTGGCTACTGCAGCATGATGCCTCCAGGCATTCCCGAGGTTACTGCAGCATGATGCCTCCAGGTATTCCTGTGGCTACTGCAGCATGATGCTTCAATGTATTCCCGTGACTACTGCAGCATGATGCCTCCAGGTATTCCCGTGGCTACTGCAGCATGATGCCTCCAGGTATTCCTGTGGCTACTGCAGCATGATACCTCCAGGTATTCCTGTGGCTACTGCAGCATGATGCCTCCAGGTATTCCTGTGGCTACTGCAGCATGATGCCTCCAGGTATTCCTGTGGCTACTGCAGCATGATGCCTCCAGGTATTCCTGTGGCTACTGCAGCATGATGCCTCCAGGTATTCCTGTGGCTACTGCAGCATGATGCCTCCAGGTATTCCTGTGTCTACTGCAGCATGATGACTCCAGGTATTCCTGTGACTACTGCAGCATGATGCCTCCAGGTATTCTTGTGTCTACCGCAGCATGATGCCTCCAGGTATTCCTGTGGCTACTGCAGCATGATGCCTCCAGGTATTCCTGTGGCTACTGCAGCATGATGCCCCCAGGCATTTTTTGGCTTCTGCAGCATGATACCTCCAGGCATTTTGGGGGCTACCTTAGCATGATGCCTCCAGGTTTTCCTGTGGCTACTGCAGCATGATACCTCCAGGCATTTTGGGGGCTACCTTAGCATGATGCCTCCAGGCATCTTTGTGGCTACCGCAGGATGATGCCTCCAGGCAGTTTCGTGGCTACTGTAGCATGATGCCTCCAGGTATTCCTGTGGCTACTGTAGCATGATGCCTCCAGGTATTCCTGTGGCTATTGCAGCATGATGCCTTTAGGTATTCCTGTGGTTACCACAGAATGACGCCCCCAGGCATTTTGTTGCTACTGCAGCATGATGCCCCCAGGCATTTTGTTGCTACTGCAGCATGATGCCCCCAGGCATTTTGTGGCTACTGCAGCATGATGCCTCTGGGTATTTTTGTGGCTACCGCAGCATGATGACTTCATGTATTCCTGTGGTTACAGCATCTTTTATTGGCCCCATCCTCCCACTAATACCAAGTCTGTTTCAAGTATGGGAGGCCTTGCATCATCACATTGAGGTGGCCAAGAAAGATTTAAGATAGTTCAAGGTCTGAAATTCCTGAGGCCTTCCCCTCAAAAAGAAGAAATGGATGGAAAGGAAGACCCTAAGGCCATTTATAGGTATATAGGACAATTTGGCTTGAAAATTAAAACCAATGTAAATGTCCTGAAAATTTAATATGATGATCTCCAAGTGTTGTGGAACACGTCTAACTTAAAAATCGGGGGTCACCGTGCTTGTTTTTGATTTATAGATCAATATTATGATAATTTTATATTAGAATATATAGAAATTCTAAAAAGTATATTTTCACATAGTAAAACCCATGTCATTTTCCTCCAACTTTCACAGAATATAGTATATGTATAGTACTACTTATGAAGGTTTTAAAAATCTTAGGTCACCGTCCTTGTTTTGCCATTTAGTGTACGATCCTATCGTTTCATGGTCAGGGAAAAATAAAGTCAGAGAAATGTCGCGGAATGTTGACGTCCCCAGTGTGTGGCAACTCTGCGTAGTACTTTCTCCTTTTCCTATAGTAAAAAGGCGAGTTTTTGATCCGCGGTACACAGGTAATAAGTGATATTCCCGGTAACTTTAACAAGTGCTTCAGACTACTTCATAAAGCTCGAGCCCTGGATGCTGCGACTTGAGGACTCCGTCACTGAGTGTTATAAAAGAGGATACAAATGTCAGTCGCCAAGTCTCCCGGGGTGTAAAGTTTAGTGGGCGAGATGGGAGACGAGGGACGGAGGACTGTAAGTCTGCAGAGCTTCAGTTGTAGGCAAAAGGAAATGGTATAGACTTTTTTACTGTCTGTGTCAGAGTCACACCATTTTCCATTGGGCCCAGTTTACACCTACCGATTTTTACTAGTAATTGTAGAATCTGGCACTGTCGACCGATTATTACACGTTCCCAGTGGAATATCTGTACGTGTAAATAACAAAACTGATCGTTCAATCCGAAAGTAAATAATCTGGCACCACGGACCAACATTTGAGGCTTTCAAATTGCTCTGAAATTGTTGCGGATATTCAGGTTGGTCAGGTCTGATCGCTCCCTAGACCAAGAGCTCTGTACAAATATCTCAAAGCAGCGTACAAACTATGAATACTCACTACAAGACATTATCAGCTTAGATAATTGATAGCATAGTCTTACTTCCTGGATTCTTTATCAAAATACTCATAAAAGAAAATGATAACATAATAAGTGTACTGCAGTCTCCAACCACAATAGCCAGTAGTGCGAGACTACAACCATAACAAAGGATCTGCTGGAAGAATGATTCATTCTTCGAGCAAAGATTCTGATTCTGGTAGTTAGAAGATCAGCTTGGAGAGTGCAGGTCAAGGTGGCACAGATCAGACTGCACCAATGTACTGCTTTCACATGCCTGGCAACAAATTTTTCTTCCAACTTTTTTTCTCAAATAGAGGACCCCTGGCTGTAGTTTAGGCAGGGTTTATCCTTAGACTTTCTCCTTCGTTATATATGATTATGGGGTGTGGGGAGCTCAGTGGTTAGAGCACTGGACTTGTAACCACAAGGTTGTAGGTTTTGTGGGTTCAAGTCCCACCCCCAGCAGTGGTAGATTTACTGCTATATCAAAGGCCAATCCTTCTCAAACCATGTCTATGTGGTGTGGTGTGCAGCCACCTGTTTCTTTCATCCCCAGCAGTGATAGATTTACTGCTATATCAAAGGCCAATCCTTCTCATACCATGTCTATGTGGTGTGGGAAGTAAAAGAACTCTCACCTCGGTAAATGTGTAGGGTTGAGATTTCTACCTGAATTCATCACATAGAATGTGTAAAATAAGCTTAAGAAAGTCAGGTAAGGACCTATAGTGGTTGACTGGACGTTAAATCAAACCAAACAAACAAATATATGATCGATTTTCATGAAGAGGTAGGTGTAAACGACAGAGTCTAGGTGCTTTGATATCGTCTGCGATCCTGAAGGCTTTAAAGTGAAGATTAAATCGAGATATTCCTGGAAAACACAGTAGAAACAGTGACTACAATGCACCCTCACTGGTTATTTGATACTGACGTACAGTCGGTGGTAGATTTTTATTGGAACTCAATTAATCGGTGCTGTTTTCGTCGGCCAATGGAAACTAGCCTTATAGCCGACACAAATACTCAACAACACACACACACACTCACTCACATACACTCAGCCATACTGCTGTACGCCTTTTTCATCTGGGACCTGGTTCCTTTTTGACTTAGAGCCTTTTGCCACCAACTGCGTTCTAATTTGAGCGCCGCCCAATTTGCGGCGTCGGGTCGGAGCTCGTAGTAGCGGTATAAATGGCATCCCCGAGTCACGTGGTACCACTTGTTGACAACAGGATGTGGCCTTTTTGTCGTCTGCTGTCAGTCATTTTGACGCGGGAACCTCCTGCAGCCATGAAGAGGACGCCCGTGGAATTCAAAGCGTGACCTTGTCCTGCTATTTTTCTGTCGGTGATTATACCAGAGACACCGCCTCAAAAATGCTGTCTGCTGGAAATGGATGGTGGCTAGATCAGGGGCCCGTTTAATAATCTAGGATCGTACATGTAGATGGCTAGATCAGGGGCCCGTTTAATAATCTAGGATCGTACATGTAGATGGCTAGATCAGGGGCCCGTTTAATAATCTAGGATCGTACATGTAGATGGCTAGATCAGGGGCCCGTTTAATAATCTAGGATCGTACATGTAGATGGCTAGATCAGGGGCCCGTTTAATAATCTAGGATCGTACATGTAGATGGCTAGATCAGGGGCCCGTTTAATAATCTAGGATCGTACATGTAGATGGCTAGATCAGGGGCCAATTTAATAATCTAGGATCGTACATGTAGATGGCTAGATCAGGGGCCCGTTTAATAATCTAGGATCGTACATGTAGATGGCTAGATCAGGGGCCCGTTTAATAATCTAGGATCGTACATGTAGATGGCTAGATCAGGGGCCCATTTAATAATCTAGGATCGTACATGTAGATGGCTAGATCAGGGGCCGGTTTAATAATCTAGGATCGTACATGTAGATGGCTAGATCAGGGGCCCGTTTAATAATTTAGGATCGTACATGTAGATGGTAAATCAGGGGCCCGTTTAATAATCTAGGATCGTACATGTACATGGCTAGATCAGGGGCCTGTTTAATAATCTAGGATCGTACATGTGCATGGCTAGATCAGGGGCCTGTTTAATAATCTAGGATCGTACATGTACATGGCTAGATCAGGGGCATGTTAAATAATCTAGGATCGTACATGTAGATGGCTAGATCAGGGGCCCGTTTAATAATCTAGGATTGTACATGTGCATGGCTAGATCAGGGGCCCGTTTAATAATCTAGGATCGTATATGTACATGGCTAGATCAGGGGCCCGTTTAATAATCTAGGATTGTACATGTAGATGGCTAGATCAGGGGCCCGTTTAATAATCTAGGATCGTATATGTTCATGGCTAGATCAGGGGCCCGTTTGATAATCTAGGATCGTACATGTACGTGGCTAGATCAGGGGCCTGTTTAATAATCTAGGATCGTATATGTACATGGCTAGATCAGGGGCCCGTTTAATAATCTAGGATCGTAAATGTACAGGGCTAGATCAGGGGCCTGTTTAATAATTGTTTACAAAGTCCCCACTGAGAATGGATGAGGCCACAATAAACCACCAACCATTGTTACTATGTTTTCAGAAACCATAACCATTATTTACGGCTTTGAAACAATCGATTACATCCTCAAAACCAGTGATTACGGGGAAATAGTCCCTGTGTGCTGGAGAGCAAAAAGATAGTCCCCATACTGATGAGCCATACAATATAGCATTCCGTTTTTAGATGGGGTAGTCGTTAATAGCGATTATTAAAGATTCAAGACGGTTGAAAAACCACGGTCCCTGATGTGTAACTTTGTCAGTGGATGTTTTCCACTGTTCCATGGAAATCCACGTTTCCATTTTCAATATATAAGAAATATTTTTCGTGTGTAAAACAAAAGTTATATTAACCCTGTTAGGATGCGTGATCCCTGGAGGCATAACCGCGCTATTCAGGGTTTACAGACTTCCACTATTTGGTGTGATTTCAACATTTTCGTCCAGGCCAAGGCCAGGTCATCCACTTATTCAGCTAATTTAGAAACTACAGATACATATTATTAACAAAGAATTCACATGTATTATTCAACCTTCCATAAATGTCCAGCTGTTCACCCCCAGCAGTAGGCTGCTACCCACAGCCCCTTTCTCCTTGCCTGCCTTCCACCTCAACCTTCAGCTGATCGGTTGAGAATCTGCCAAATCTCAGCAAATTCACCACTGCACTGAATATTTCCAGCCATATGATTGGCTAGAATGTCTAGCCCTTGTGCAAGCTTGTTCCCGTTGGTTTTCAATGCCCTACTATATAAGTATGTGGTGAGTCACCAAGCACCAGCTCAGTCAAGCTCCAGTCTGTTCCCGCTCATTAGTGGGTCATTTTTCGAGGGGGGGGGAGACTGTTGGTGGACCAATGTGGCGAAAAAGGTCATTTGTTATGGGGGATACCATGTCGAATTTGCCCACTAACACTTCTCATAGAAAATGTAATATTTAAAGATTTATAGCAAAGATATATGTAGGCTTAGATGTTGACTATGATGAAGAGAATTATTTGTACCTTTCTTATACCATTATTTATAAATATATTGAATTTTACATTGGAAACATAAATAGGTTAGTGTATCCAGTTCATGTAAAAGTATACCCTATAATAGTCTCTTGGTTTTTCTATGGTGGGGGGACTTTTTTTTTTGGGGGGGGGGGTTGTATGTTGTTTTCTTCTATTATGTCCAAGGGGGTTGGGGTGGGGGTGGGGGTTGCCATGGGGGGTTTGTGTAGTGGGCCCCTCATTTTTGTGTTTCCATGAGGGGTGGGGGGGGGGGGGGGGCTTTTGGAGAAAACAACCCCAAGGGGTTGAGGGATGTTCTATTCCTATATACCTATGGCTGTACACTCTATGCTTACACCACGCTCTGGGGGGTGGAGTAACTATCTGATACTACCCAAGGTTGGTATACTACCCAAGGTTGCCGTATACTACCCAAGGTTGACATTTAGACCAATCAGATTGTCTCTTATTAAACCACATTTGAAGGTATATAGGAATAGGGAAACCAAGTACCAGTGAAAGGAAGTCAAAATTACTCGGTAAGGCTTGGAAAAATTACTGCCCGCGGCCAGGGCCTTGGGCAGTAATTTTTCCAAGCCTTACCTCTAACTTTGACTTCCTTTCACCGGAACATAGTTTCCCTCTAATATTTCAGGGTTACAATTTTTTTTTTTTTTTTTTTCCCAGGAGTCCATTTTCTTTTAAAATACTATCTATCTATGGGGGTTACTTTTAGATAATCTTCAAGCAGGTGGGGCGACCTGTGGGATTATACCCTTGCCCACCTAGCTTCGCTCTCACAAATGTGCTTCGTCACACACTCCTTTGACCCGCAAGGTATAGACCTGCCGCCTTTCAACCTTTTTGACCTACCCCAACTGTAAACCCTGCTATTAGCGTACAGGCATCATTTTGTCAATTCTGAAATCATGGATTTTTAAAGGAAATAAAATCGAATTTGCTTATTTTGTTGAAAACTAGATCTGATCAAGGTACATGTATATATGAAATAGATGTGGTTGCCCATAGCAAAGCGTATAATACAAACCCATAGCCACAGCTAGGCGGTCGTCCGTAAAGAGTTAATTGAGCTTCATTCACTCCAATAAAATAGTGGTTTTAAACTCGCCACAGAACCTCAGCCTCATGCTGTATCTAATAAGGACAAGTTTTCCCGATATTCTTAGTTTCACTGAAGCAGCAAATTCTCTTTTTTTTTTTTTTTACCCCAAATGACATCTATGAATATAGTCTCATGGATTATCCTTTCGCAAATATGCATATATTATGATACCCGTAAAAGCATATCAGTGTTATGCATCTTCCTTCCTCTGCCACACTAGATTAAGTAAATGGGATTAGTAGCAGGCCAAGCTAAGCTGTCCGATGCACGGTTGAGTTTGCTGTTGCGTTTATCTACTCTATAGGATCATGGAGATCAATGTATATGCTGAGTGGTCAAAGTACTGCTTTTAAAGGCATATCGGACAATTTGGCTTGAAAATTAAAACCCATGTCATTTTCCCAAAATTTGAATATGATGATCTCTAAGTGTTGTAGTACACGTATCTAACTTAAAAATCAGGGGTCACCGTGCTAGTTTTTGATTTATAGATCAATATGATGATAATTTAATATAAGAATATACAGAAATTCTAAAAAGTATTTTTTCATATAGTAAAACCCTGTCATTTTCCTCAAATTTTCACAGAATATAGTACATATATAGTATAACTTATTTATGTTTTAAAAATCATAGGTCACCGTCCTTGTTTTTGAAAGAATTGAAGAAAACCATATTTTCAGTTGATTTCCTATGTAAATTAAGGAAATGCAAATTGGCCTATTTTACTTACTGAGATTGGAAAAACTGGACAAAATGTTAGATTTACTCATGTAGAACTAGAATGAATCCCAAGAAACCAGTTTTGACTAAAAATTGACATTATTTCAAAATCACCAGGTGGCGCCACTGTGAATTGTAGGATATGCCTTTAAGTCCCACTGCAGCCCCCTTTCCACAACATCCTCCTCTCTGTCATCGCTGTTGGCTGATTGCCTTTCATGTGACCGGTTTATCGTCATCTCTGTCTTCATGTGACCGGTTTATCGTCACCTCTGTCTTCATGTGACCTGTTTATCGTCAACTCTGTCTTCATGTGACCGGTTTATTGTCATCTCTGTCGTCATGTGACCGGTTTATCGTCGTCTCTGTCTTCATGTGACCGGTTTATCGTCATCTCTGTCTTCATGTGACCGGTTTATCGTCATCTCTGTCTTCATGTGACCGGTTTATCGTCATCTCTGTCTTCATGTGACCGGTTTATCGTCATCTCTGTCTTCATGTGACCGGTTTATCGTCATCTCTGTCTTCATGTGACCGGTTTATCGTCATCTCTGTCTTCATGTGACCGGTTTATCGTCATCTCTGTCTTCATGTGACCGGTTTATCGTCATGTGACCGGTTTATCGTCATCTCTGTCTTCATGTGACCGGTTTATCGTCATCTCTGTCTTCATGTGACCGGTTTATCGTCATCTCTGTCTTCATGTGGCCAGTTTATCATCATCTCTGTCTTCATGCATACTCTTTTGTCTTTTTCAGGTAAGTTGACCCGTCCTACCATCCCGTTGTTGATGATCCAGACACATTAGATTGTGCATCCAGGTAGGAGATCATTTAGTACAGGGTTGGGCAGTTAGGTCAGTATTGTATGCACTTGAATGGTAATGCCAAGGTTGTGGGTTCAAGTCCCACTGCAGTCACCTTTGTCCTTCAGCTATGGTAGATTTACTGCTATATCAAAGGCCAAATATCAAAGTCCTTCTCATACATGTCTATGTGGCAAACAGCCACCTTTTTCCTTCATCCCCAGCAGTGGTAGACTTACTGCTATATCAAAGGCCAGTCCTTCTCATACCATGTCTATGTGGTGTGGTGTGCAGCCACCTTTCTCCTTCATCCCCAGCAGTGGTAGATTTACTGCTATATCAAAGACCAGTCCTTCTCATACCATGTCTATGTGGTGTGGTGTGCAGCCACCTTTCTCCTTCATCCCCAGCAGTGGTAGATTTACTGCTATATCAAAAGCCAGTCCTTCTCTTAACATTTCAGAAGCCCACTCTAGCCTGGACCGAGATGGTGCTGTAAAGTCCACCGAATAGTCGTCGCTCAGGGCCATGATAAATCACCGGAAAATAAAATGTGCCCGTAAGAAAGCCATGCTGTTTATTTTTTAAATTTTATTAGTTTTTTGGTTATTTAGCAGGTGATTCTCAGCGAAATACTTAAGGTGTTTTTTATGAACCCGGCAGCGTCGCCGCCCCCTGTTATTGGTTTATATCGGAGATAATCTTTTATAACTTGGCAGTGTTTAATTAGTTTCCATATAGAGATACACTGAGCACAGGATCCTCCATCTGCCATCACTAATGGAGGATGGTAGGATGGTGACTCTGGATGCTCAGTGTGGAGCTAGGACAGGAGGCTCGGCTGAGTCAGCTGCTGGTGAGGTGTTCCCCGCGAGTGAGTGACTCAGTGAGTGACTCAGTGAGTGACTCAGTGAGTGACTCAGTGAGTGACTCAGTGAGTGACTCAGTGAGTGACTCAGTGAGTGACTCAGTGAGTGACTCAGTGAGTGACTCAGTGAGCTGCTCAGTGAGTGACTCAGTGAGTGACTCAGTGAGTGACTCAGTTAGTGACTCAGTGAGGTGCTCAGTGAGTGACTCAGTGAGTGACTCAGTGAGCTGCTCGGCATGCATCCCCTTGTCACAGATACCGCTCGGCACCTGCCCGGAGGATATACGTGCACAGGGAGCCGCTACACAGGAGAGCATTCATAAAGAACGGCCTGACGATGCTGTACAAGCCTGGTAGGTCGTTAGAAATTTATTATACATGTATATCCAAAATCAGGAAAAATCATTAATTCATTTTGGCCTAACAACTAATATTTTAGTCAAGGTACATGGGAAGGTAGTCTTTCAATGTACATACCAGTGGTCCGTACATTATTTTTACGTTATATGGCGAAACGGTGCGTATTTATAGTATATACTGCATGGGTATATAGTAAGTGTCCATATGTACCTTTATACTTGCTCATATGTGTTTGAGCGAGCCACTCATAGTTTGTACAGTAGCACGCTGGCCTGCGGGGCACAGGATCTGGGGTTTGAGGCTCAGTTGCCCCGCTGTTTCCTGCTTGTCTGTCATGCTTGTGTTTGATCTCGCCATGATATGACTTGTGTAGGTTTCAGCTCGCCCTTCATGAACCAGGCTATGATGTAAAACACCACCGACACACTTATAAAACACCCCACATGGAGATCTGCACACGGAGCTAATTGCATTCCTCAAATACCTGCATACTAATGCCTGGTTGCATGCCCTATGAAGGACAGAGTAATTAGAGTTCATGCCGATACCACTCATATACATATATTACTGTCATGAGCTGCTCATGGGACAGTTGATAACTACACTTCTTAATGAAGCTCCCACAAAGATACCAGACCCACCATACACTACTATGGTAGACGTTCATAGGATAATTCCTGGTAACTTTCTGACCACGGGGAGTAGCAGCCCTCGTGTTATGAGTTATGTGAACGAGTCTAATTGGCAAATATCTATAAGAGCAGCTCACCAATGGAGGCAGTTCTATTCACTCTATGAGCCGTTCACTTACAGACTGCTCAGGAGTGTCTGGTGGTAGAGATATACGTATTCACACAGAGGAGCTACTTCTTAACAAAGCTGCCCCAAAAGGTGAGATACAGGCATGATACACTACTGTGATAGCAGTGTATGAAGCAATGTAATTTACTCTATGAGCCATTGCCTCACAGACCCGCTGGAAGGTGTGCAGCAGTGGAGATGTGCATGTCATCTTCATTCAGAGGAGTCGTTGCATTACAGACATAACTGGACCTGCCCACAACCTGCTCACCACTTTGAAGACCTGCTCCTATGTTATCACAGCGTCCGGATTTATACAGAACTGCATGCGAAGTGATATGAACGGGCCGTCAGCCGAATGAATATAACATAGCATTCAAACGAGTTGAAGAACAACGACTTTTACCAAAATAAGTTACTTTATTTATTTATGTCACACCTATACACATTAAGAGAATGGACGACACACAGGATACAGACCATGGAGAACGGACTACAATACTCGTACGGGCACGGAGAACGAGTTCCCAATGTTAAGCCTATGGGAATAACGTTGGGATAAAGATACCAGGGGTGAGATAAAGGACGGGACTTACTCAGGATCTGCTCAGCACTGGAGCTCGGTACCTGGCGAGCTGCTCACAGAAGAGCTGCCTCAACCTGACCCGCACATTACCCGCCCAGAGGAATGGGGTCGTGGGGAGCGTCCGACACCTGTCACCCACCGCCTCCAGAGGACCGGCGTGTACACTGCAAGGTGAGACCTGAGTCCCGCAGACACCCCGCCCCACGTCCCACCCGCCACCCCGCCCCCGTAATGCCCACCCGCCACCCCGCCACCCGCCACCCCGCCCCACGTCCCACCCGCCACCCGCCACCCGCCACCCCCCCCCCACGTAATGCCCACCCGCCACCCCGCCACCCGCCACCCCGCCCCACGTCCCACCCGCCACCCCGCCCCACGTCCCACCCGCCACCCCGCCCCACGTCCCACCCACCACCCGCCACCACCCGCCACCCCGCCCCACGTCCCACCCGCCACCCAACCCCACGTCCCACCCGCCACCCGCCACCCCGCCCCACGTAATGCCCACCCGCCACCCCGCCACCCGCCACCCCGCCCCACGTCCCACCCGCCACCCCGCCCCACGTCCCACCCGCCACCCGCCACCCGCCACCCCGCCCCACGTAATGCCCACCCGCCACCCCGCCACCCGCCACCCTGCCCCACGTCCCACCCGCCACCCCGCCCCACGTCCCACCCGCCACCCCGCCCCACGTCCCACCCACCACCCGCCACCACCCGCCACCCGCCACCCCGCCCCACGTCCCACCCGCCACCCAACCCCACGTCCCACCCGCCACCCGCCACCCCGCCCCACGTAATGCCCACCCGCCACCCCGCCACCCGCCACCCCGCCCCACGTCCCACCCGCCACCCCGCCCCACGTCCCACCCGCCACCCCGCCCCACGTCCCACCCACCACCCGCCACCCCGCCACCCGCCACCCCGCCCCACGTCCCACCCGCCACCCCGCCCCATGTCCCACCCGCCACCCCGCCACCCGCCACCACCCGCCCACCACCCCGCCCCACCAGCTTCCTCACCTAAACGTCAACGTATACAGGGGTCTGTTTAATAATCTAGGATCTAGGACCCCTTTCTATACCTCGTACAAGGGTTTTCGTTTAATGATATTCAAGTCTGTTCATTAAGACCGTATTAGTAATTACTATTAGCCGTCCATAAGGGCGTCCGTAAGAGGTAAATAAAGTTGATCCACAGCGTTCCTGGATCTCTATGGCGTACAGAAAAGGATCTACATGTACAGAGGTGTCAGTTTCCCATTTTCCGTGGAAATCCACTTTCTTCATATTCAGTATCTTTAATTTGTTTGAACTTGCCTCAAAGAAAGATCATATTGATATGACCTCATTTACGCTAATAAAACAGTGGTTTGAACCTCCCCATAGACCCTCAGCCCCATACCATGGCCGTCAAGGACATATTATCCAAGTTTTCCTGGATTCTCTGAGGCAGAAACATCTACACAGAGACATTTCTACTTTTTTCCCTGCCCGCAACTTGTATCCTTGGTTATAGGAGCGCAGAGTGAGGGATGGGGTTTACATTGGAGAACTTTGCCAAACACCTAATATGGTATATTATACGGAAATAGGCTTACTGTCGTCGTACTTCAAAACACGCGGTAAAGTTATCAATCAGATACATCCCGATGCCGAAGGAAGAGGGGTGTATCTGATCAATAACTTTTACAAAATATTTTGATGGACAGACAACCTGTTTATATACCTAAAATTGGGAAATGTTACCTAGTCACGTGATCACCTACCCCGTACGTCACAGTATGACGTACGTCCATAAATACGACATGGGTAGCAGTGGCCGGTATGCGTAGGAGATACGGACATATATAGACATATAATTAATAACATCCTACCCCTCATATAAATCTCCATAGACTTAACATGGTGTGACTGTATGCCACGGTTATTAGCCTACCCCTTATATAAATCTCCATAGACTTAACATGGTGTGACTGTATGACACGGTTATTATCCTACCCCTTATATAAATCTCCATAGACTTAACATGGTGTGACTGTATGACACGGTTATTATCCTACCCCCTTGTAAATCTCCATAGACTTAACATGGTGTGACTGTATGCCACGGTTATGCCATAAAATATTTAAATGCCACTGGTGACATATGAAGCTAAAAATACATGACAGGGTAGGATAAAATCTAAACATCCTTCAATTTCATTGATTGTTTACATGGTGTTCGTTGTCTTCCGCTACAGATATCACTCAGCTCCGCTTCGTAATATCACTCGCTAAGACAACTCACGCCATATAAACAATCATATTGAATTTTCCTGACGTTTCTTGATGATATTTGACCCGAGGTGATTGTGAAGCTCCTGGGCCAGCAGCCCACGTGGTGGCCGCCTATATATAGCAGAGGAATGCCGCACTGATCCTGTTTTTATTATGCCCTTAATTGGCCATCGTTCCCTCATTAGGAACCATAACCGGGTCCACACCCATTGAATTCCGATAGCGCGGCTCACCGCCCCTGGACGCGTTCGGAAACCCCTCTGCAGAGTCATACACATTATTATCCGCCCAATACCGAGTCTCCATACTAAACCAATAGAGAGCGTGTATTATCCGCCTAATACCGAGTCTCCACACTAAACCTATAAGGAGTGTGTATTATCCACCTAATACGGAGTCTCCACACTAAACCTATAGAGAGTGTGTATTATCCACCTAATACGGAGTCTCCACACTAAACCCATAGACAGCGTGTATTATCCGCCTAATACCGAGTCTCCATACTTAACCCATAGAGAATGTGTATTATCCACCTAATACGGAGTCTCCACACTAAACCCATAGAGAGTGTGTATTACCCACCTAATACCGGGTCTCCAAATTAAACCCATAGAGAGCGTGTATTATCCGCCTTATACAGAGTCTCCATACTAAACCTATAGAGAGCGTGTATTATCCGCCTAATACGGAGTCTCCATACTAAACCTATAGAGAGTGTGTATTATCCACCTAATACGGAGTCTCCACACTAAACCCATAGAGAGTGTGTATTACCCACCTAATACCGGGTCTCCAAATTAAACCCATAGAGAGCGTGTATTATCCGCCTAATACGGAGTCTCCATACTAAACCTATAGAGAGTGTGTATTATCCACCTAATACGGAGTCTCCACACTAAACCCATAGAGAGTGTGTATTACCCACCTAATACCGGGTCTCCAAATTAAACCCATAGAGAGCGTGTATTATCCGCCTTATACAGAGTCTCCATACTAAACCTATAGGGAGTGTGTATTATCCGCCTAATACCGAGTCTCCATACTAAACTTATAGGGAGTGTATATTATCCGCCTATTACCGAGTCTCCATACTAAACCCATAGAGAGTGTGTATTATTTGCCTAATACCGAGTCTCCATACTAGAACTATAGAGAGTGTGTATTATCTACCTAATGCCGAGTCTCCATACTAAACCCATAGAGAGTGTGTATTATCCGCCTATTACCGAGTCTCCATACTAAACCTATGGGGAGTGTGTATTATCCGCCCAATACGGAGTCTCCATACTAAACCCATAGAGAGTGTGTATTATCCGCCTAATACAGAGTCTCCATACTAAACCCATAGAGAGTGTATTATCCACCTAATACCGAGTCTCCATACTAAACCTATAGAGAGTGTGTATTATCCACCTAATACCGAGGCTACATACTAAACCAATAGGGAGTGTGTATTATCCGTCTAATACCGAGTCTCCATACTAAACCTACTAAACCTTTAGAGTCTACGGATCACTACTGAGTAGAATACGGAAAGCTGTATATTCTCCCAGAAGAATATGGAAAAATAGTCCCTGGTGCTTGAGAAGATCGGTGGCTATTTAGCATTCCCTTTGATAAGTTATATTTGGAATGCTGAAGGATATAGGGAGACATAGTTGTTATTTTTATACATCCATGTCCGAACGTCTATATGAAATACTACCTGCTGTTGGGGGTGTAGTATAAATAATGTTCGGGCTCACTGAGACGTAGTAAATGTTCGGGCGCACTATACACAAAGTGTACTTCTCAAGTTCATAAAATGACCATTTTTCGTCATTTTCTGTATATAATAATAAAATGTAGTGAGTGAACCCATAGCGATTCCGTTTAGTCTTTTGTGCCATTTAATACACCTTGAACGGCAATCGCTACGGGCTTTCTAACCACGTTTTCTCTTAGTGCGGCTGAATTAAATCTGTTCCATGTGTTTTTGTGTTAGAAACATTTACTGAGTTTGAAGAACGAGGTGGACATTTCCGACCAAAATAACAAGGAAAAGGTGTAATTCAGACACACTCACTATGTCTCCTTATTATTATATACCTGGTAATCGTTTAAAATGCCATTTTAAAACAAGTCATCTGGTATGTAGTGCTTAAAGTTATAGTTCATGCACAGTGTGCAGAACGTAATCCATACAGCTGACCAGTAAGTGTGAGGCATTCATGCACAGGTATATGATGATAAATACAACATCACCATGATTTTGATCTACGTGGTCGTATTCTCCTCGTAGTGGACACCATGCGATATCCTCGCCTTCGCTCGGATATCACTACGCATCAACTACGCGTAGAGTACAACCACATAGATCGAAATCATGATAATATATACACAATTTAACATGATTTTGATCCCCTTGATGTATTCTCTGCTTTATATGATTTTCTTTGTAATAATTAGTCGAAAGGTGGGTAATAAATACAACATTACCATAATTCTTATCTGCATGGTCGTATTCTCCTTGTATTTGACACCATGCAATATCACTGCGCATCAACTCTGTTGTATTTAGATATGTGTTCTACAACACCTTAGGATCATGATATTCAACTTTCAGGAAAGTGATATGGGTTTTACTTCTCAAGACAAATTGTCCGATAAACATTTAAAAGCATTTCCCAATGTATTATCCAGTTTCGGTGTACCTGTATTACCTAAGCCGTATCCAAAGTATTATTAAGGTGATATGCATGTATGACATGCCAAATTGGAGCTTGAACACCATAGCATACGATGCAAACATTGTTATTGATATCGAAATGAATTATATGGGTATCATAAACGTATTACATTCTTACACTCAGTGAGTCAATGCTAAGAACATATTGCCAGGTGTTTGTTGGCTGCAGGCATTGTGTAACCAGGCAGATTAGGTGCGACACCGGCCTGTGGAAAACGGTCTATTGGCGACTCCCTCCACAACAGCACCTATATATTGTATTTAATATTCTAAAAGCTAGATTTAGCCAGAAGCTGGTTAGACTGCAAATGGGATAAACTGCCTCAATTTGTAGCCTGATAAATGAAGGCAGAGAACGGGATTTCAGGACAGGTTGCTGTGAAGATTCACATCTCCTTAATCAAAATTAGAGAAACGTTTCCAGTTTCTTTTCTTGTAGTTCAGTGATTAGATTGAATTCTCGTCTGTTAGAGTATTCTGTTAGATCTTCGTCGGAAACGGGAATAATACATAAGATCAAGTACCTTTTTGTTTTCGCGAATTGTGTGAGACCGTCTGTGCTTTGTATGCTACAAGAGTTAGACTTACAAAGAATTGAAGCCAATTGTGGACATAGAGCCTTAATTAGGTTTAGATAAGGTTGACTGGAATGGGAAGGAAGACTTATGTTTTCTAGTCATTACATTTAGGTCTGATTCTCGAGGGAAACATTGTAGTGATATGAATATTTTATGGGGCATCTAAAGTCTTGTTGTTGTTTTTCAGCCAAATGAATGGAGTATTGTTTTTTTACAATTCGAGTGCGGTTCTGGATTTATCTCACCCCTTTCTCTGACAACAGAATAACATTGCAATATCAGAATAGTTCATATTACAGACTGGATATGCTTGCAGTAAGCATAACTAGAGCGACCAGGGTGGGGAGTTAGCTCAGTGGTAAAGGGCACTGGACTTGTAATCCCAAGGTTGTTGGACTTTGTTGATTTGAGTCCCACTGCAGCCACTTTTCTCCTTCACCCCCAACAGTGGTAGATTTACTGCTATAGCAAAGGCCAATCCTTCTCATACCATATCTATGTGGTGTGGGATGTAAAGAACTCTCACAATGTGTAGGGGTGGGATATCTATCTACCTACATCCATCTCATAGATTCGGTCAAATCCAAAGTAGGTATAATTGAACAAATTGGACGTTAAACTACCCAAAACAAACAAACTTGCAAATCCAGTTAGGAACGTTTAAATCTCCATAGTGTTGTCTTGTCCTCTTTCTGAAATCTGGCCGCTGATTGGTCAATCGCCTATGACATCATCTCCTATTCACTCCGCCATGACTAAGGCGTAGTATTGTCACTTTACCTAGGTGATCTTGAGTACGTTTTCTAATGTTATTCCTATGGCTAAACTTGTACCAGGGGTGAGATAATGGCTTCTACCTGTGCTCTTTACTTCCCCTCATAGACACAAATTTCACCTCTAACACCTGAATTATTACAGGACTATGAGGAAAATAGGGTAAAACAAAACGTGAGACATGAAAATAGTCCCCTCACATGAAAGCTAAACCTGTAGTTCGAATTACTGTAACCCCTGGCACCTTTTCCCACATAGTGATACCTCCAGGCATTCCCAGGCGAACTGCAGCATGATGCCTCCAGGCATTTCCAGGTGAACTACAACATGATACCTCCAGAAATTCCCAGGTGAATTGCAACATGATACCTCCAGGAATTCCTAGTTTGTGTGATAAAAAGAACCTTTGACAACGAACAATGAGCTTTGCTCTAGAAAAAAACACCAGTTGCAGTTATAAAATACCTAAATCAGGCGATCTTTCTATTTCTGGGTTTAATGTGCCAGTGTTAGGAGAGGTGTTACTGCAGGCACTGTCTGTGGTGTGATGCTGTGTCAGAGAATTGACTGCTGTTTCTGGGTTCAAGGTGTCTTTGGTAGGAGGGGTGTTACTGCAGGCACTGTCTGTGGTGTGAGGCTGTGTCAGGGAATTGACGGCTGTTTCTGGGTTTAAGGTGTCTGTGGTAGGAGGGGTGCTACTGTAGGCACTGTCTGTGGTTTGATGCTGTGTCAGAGAATTGACTGCTGTTTCTGGGTTTCAGGTGTCTGTGGTAGGAGGGGTGCTACTGTAGGCACTGTCTGTGGTGTGAGGCTGTGACAGGGAATTGACGGCTGTTTCTGGGTTTAAGGTGTCTGTGGTAGGAGGGGTGTTACTGTAGGCACTGTCTGTGGTGTGATGCTGTGTCAGGGAATTGACTGCTGTTTCTGGGTTTAAGTTGTCTGTGGTAGGAGGGGTGTTACTGTAGGCACTGTCTGTGGTGAGAGGCTGTGTCAGGGAATTGACTGCTGTTTCTGGGTTTAAGGTGACTGTGGTAGGAGTGGTGTTACTGTAGGCACTGTCTGTGGTGTGATGCTGTGTCAGGGAATTGACTGCTGTTTCAGGGTTTAAGGTGACTGTGGTAGCAGGGGTGTTACTGCAGGCACTGTCTGTGGTGTGATGCTGTGTCAGGGAATTGACTGCTGTTTCTTGGTTTAAAGTGTCTGTGGTAGGAGGGGTGTTACTGTAGGCACTGTCTGTGGTGTGAGGCTGTGTCAGGGAACTGACTGCTGTTTCTGGGTTTAAGGTGTCTGTGGTAGGAGGGGTGTTACTGCAGGCACTGTCTGTGGTGTGATGCTGTGTCAGGGAATTGACTGCTGTTTCTGGGTTTAAGGTGTCTGTGGTAGGAGGGGTGTTACTACAGGCACTGTCTGTGGTGTGAGGCTGTGTCAGGGAATTGACTGCTGTTTCTGGGTTTAAGGTGTCTGTGGTAGGAGGGGTGTTACTGCAGGCACTGTCTGTGGTGTGAGGCTGTGTCAGGGAATTGACTGCTGTATGTATAGAGTTATAAGGGTACGTATGTCAAATTGCTGGTATAAGTGAAGAGTTTCATCCAAGATACAATCTCCCAGCAGGGACATGGACTCCCGTTAGGAGATCACGTGTTAAAAGATCGACCAATCAGCGACAGCCTTGCAAAGGTTGGGAGTGAGAAAGGCCATCGTTGTGAAGCTCGAGAGAGCTGGTGAAGTTCAGCACCAACATGGCTGCCTCCTACCACGACCCACTGGGGTCGAGTCTCTGTTTCACTCAGGGCTGAATTGAATTCATGTATTTGAACTTGATAAAACAAGATTCCGACACTAGAAGTTTGAATACTGGATAACGCGACCCGAAACTAACTCGACCCGTAAAAGAATTCGACCCGAAACGAACTCGACCCATACAAAACTTGACCCATAATGAACTCGACCCGTTAGAAGAACTTGACCCATAAAAAACTTGACCCATTTTAAATCTTCCCAAATCAATTATCTTATATCAACTGTGGATAAATATAATTAGGTAGTGTGTATGTTATCTTGGCCTCAAATATGGTCTTCCCTGAGGAAGAAAACAAACAGAAAACAATACCCTTGACCCTATCCCTAACACTATCCCAAACCCTAATCCTAACGAGAAACATAACTTATATTTCAGACCCGCTGGTTTATTTGTCTAAAAGCTAACTTGTTTATGTTCCTTCTTTGTTCGATTGGACACCAGACTGAGATGTGGATGGAGGCTCAAAACTTTCAGACATTTTAGATAATTCATGGATGACCCCCACGGAAACAAATCTTCTGCGAACCCGAGATCCGAGTGAGCGAAAAAAACAATGCCACAATGTATTTGAACGAAGCAAAGGAGAAAAAAAGACACAGGAATGAAAGAACTGCAGCAGTACGTCTCTAGCGGGGTGTTGACTTTGTTATTGGTTTGTTCAAACACGTCGGTGTGGCCTCGTCGCCTTGTGGTGCATATTTAACTCTCCCGAACGTTACTGCAGGCGGAGTATTTCACGGGATATTTTCATTTTAAAGCCATTTTCCATTGACTAATTATTCGGCAGCGATCTGCAGTCGGGAAACACTATATATATCCCGTATGTTTTACAGTGTATCTACACATTCCTATCTTCCATTGCCTGATACTTTGTCAGAAGTCCTATAATAAAACCAGTTGGTGGTTACCAATGAATCTTTAGGTGGCAAAAGTCAATGGAAACCTGTAAGGTGTTTCATAACCAAGGTGGTGCCTACACCTGTTGAAACGATCACTGCTGGTCTAAGACCTATTTGTATATAACTGTGCCATACATGCAAAGCTATGATAATTCGACTATGCAGCGGAAACGGTCAATATCAACGATTGTCACTACTATGAAACGCCTCCATGGCTTATGGTTTGAGATCTCCTTGGAGTATTTTGTAACGGTACCCGGGCATGGGGCCCTGGAGCTCTAATGACGACCGTTACACACCGGAGACCCGTCGTGCTAAATATAACCGTACACCTGAACGCTGTAGTACGTGTAAACGTTTCAGTGAGACTTAGCGTACTGGAATAGACTTAAGTCCGAGGCACGGTCGAGGGCCAACTCCTGACCCCAGCGATGTGGTGGTGGTGCGGTGTGGACCGGGACGTTTCTCACACACCCACCGGTACAACCCTGACTCACATACAGACGACCGTCAGACAGTTCATGGGAACATGGACGCGGAGGTAAGGCTGGATGGAACTTAATTATAACTATATGAAGGACCAATCACAGTGTGTGTAGGGAGTTGGAATAGGTCTAAATCAGGGTTTACACTAGACTAGTTCTGATGTATACTTCCTGAGGTTGGGGGGGGGGGGTGTAGTAGTACATGTATGCTTGTTTTTGTTAGAGCGTGCTTGCATGCCCTATATACATCATCTAGAGGTTATAGGGGCCCATATAGACTTTCAGGGTACTGCGTACAAACCATCCCTTCACTTTCTGCGTGCTATTCACTGTGATGGTGAGAACAGACCAGGGAGCCAGTGTCACTGTATCTTAGAGGTGCGCCCAGCTGACCATGACAAATCACTCAAGACAGAAATACCTCAAGACCCACTTGTGTTTGATGTGTTTGGATCCTAGACTCAGGCAGTTGCAGAAATAGCAAGTTGACTGGGTGCAAGTGGGTCACAGAAAACTATCCTTAGGCTGAGTTTAACTCAAACCTGTTAATTGTTATTCATATAGAATTGCACGCTCATTCGTCAATGATAAAACATACCATTTGCTCCTAGTATTGGTTATATAGGGCAAATAAGTAATGTTCTCCAGGGGGTGCCATTGTGCCCCTGAGTAGGTGTTCTCCACTGGTGGAGGTGAGAAAGTAGGTTTATCCCATTTTTGTCCCATAGGCTTAACATTATAGACTCGTTCTCCATGCCCCTACGTGTATTACCGTCCGTTCTTCATGGTTTATATCCTGTGCAACATCTTTTCTATTATTGTGTACATGGGTGAGATAAGTATAGAAAGCAACCTGTTTTGGTCATTGTCATTCTCCAACTCGTTTGAATGCTACGTGATATTCACACGGCTGTTGCCTTGTTCATATTACTCTGCATCAAACTCATGGAGAAAGAGGAATGTGACCAAAACTTGTTGGTTTCTTCTTTAGTTCTTCACTACTGGATGGGCATAGTAAGTGGGTCCAAAGTGGGTGAGTGATACTAGGCCACTCGCAGTATTAACCTTTCTGACATATGCATGTATATATAGAGCCTCTGGTGTGTAAACAAACATGTCCTGGGTTTCATCTTTAAGTCGTCTCAAACTGGGATGGGTGTGAGAGGTAAAGGAGGCATCGGGAATCTGTGAAAGTCACACGTGACCTTGATTGCAAGGTGACGTTTCAGGTGATGTTTCAGGGACTTTTTTCATTTTATACACCGGTGTCGTATTCTCAGTGATACTCACTCATCATGTGTTTTCAATGACGACTTTGTACCAGCTGGATGGCCAGGTCATCTCCCAGAAATTTTACTTTTTTTCTTTTTGTGTCAAATTTCTTTCCATACATCTGAATTGCAATAAGATACAATAAATCCATATAAGTTATAGTAGCCAATCAAGATGGCAGCCTGTCAGAGTGGTTGCCCGTTCATGGTCTTCCGCAGGTAGCCATGTCTCAGCCTGTTTTAACTTGTTTCACACTTGTACATTCACCCAATGCATTCGTCAACAACAGCATTTTCTAAAGATACTCAACTACAGGATAGTAAAACAATGCATTACTATATACCCATGCCGTATATACTGTAAATACGCACCGTTTCGCCATATAATGTAAACATACTGTACGGACCACTGATCCGCACAGGAAAATACGGACTACCTCCCATACACGTTTATTAAAATGTTAGTTGAAAAGCCAAAAGAAATTAATGATTTTTTCAAAATTTCGGGTATATAGTAAATATATAACGTCCAACCATGCTTGTACAAGTCACAGAACGAGATGGTAATAAATGCCTCGTTCCGTACAAACCATAAATTACCATCTCGTTCTGTGACTTGTACAGCATGGTCAGGACGTTCTATATAATTACCTTCTTTATATACAAACAACAAATATCGTAATCATAGCGGTATACTTTCCTCCAAAATGTTTTTTTTTTTTTTTTTTAACATAGCGTATGTTGGTGTACTCCTCACTATTGCCGGGAGATTGTTCCATATTAGGATATGGGGGTTCATTGTCTCTCTCTCACGGTTACACCCACACTCCACTACACCCCCACCACCCACTACACCCCCAACTATATAACCCTTGCATGATGGAAATCGTGATAAGCCATAAAATCCCATTGGTAACTCAGTATAACTGTGCACACATTCTTAGGACGATTAATTTCATTTGGGGATCAGAACCAAGCGGCATTTGTCTGTTATGTCTTAAAGGCATATCCTACAATCCGCAGTGGCGCCACCTGGTGATTTTTAAATAATGTCAAATATTAGACAAAACTGGTATTTTGGGGATTCATTCTAATTATACATGAGTATATTTAACATTTTGTCGCGTTTATTCAATTTTGATGGGTAAAATAGGCCAATTTACATGTGTTTAATTTACATGGAAAATGTACTGAAAAATATTGTTTTCTTCAATTCTTTCAAAAACAAGGACGGTGACCTATGCTTTTTAAAACCTAAATACGAAGTACTATATATGTACTATATTCTGTGAAAGTTTGAGGAAAATGACATGGAATTTATTATGTGAAAAAATACTATATATATATATAGAATTTCTATATATTCTAATATAAAATTATCATAATATTGATCTATAAATCAAAAACAAGCAAGGTGACCCCCGATTTTTGAATTATATTTGTGTTCTACAACACTTGGAGATCATCCTATTAAATTTTCAGGAAATTGACATGGGTTTTAATTTTTAAGCCGAATTGTGCGATATGCCTTTAATACCCGAGAGATTCATCTCATTAGGAGCAGTGCGTTGAGGGGGATCACACGGTGTTTACTATGGATCGGCCATGTGTCGTACGAACCAATACGGTGAGCCAGGAATGGTGCTGGGTGCATGCCCCGCCTCATGAACTGTCGATCAATGGCCGCGCCGAGGCACCATAATATTTGTGTATACAGTTCGAACACAATATTGGCATTTACAAAGGCACATTGGCCCGCACTTTGTGGGCGACAAGTTGTGTGAAATGGGCCGTTGGCGGCGGGAGGTCGGGCCGTCGGGCTCCGGGCGATGGGGGCCTTAACCCACTGGTGGCGGGTGATGCCTTCAGCCCATATTTTTTTAATTTATTTTTTTTATTAGGTATTATTCGTCATTACAAGTCTGCAATCTGCCATAACACCCTACGTGACGATATATAATCTGTTTTGTTTTCCTCGTACATTTGAGTGTGTCACTTTATATAAGTATATGTATGGAAGTAAGGCCTCAAAGAATGTACAATGCACAATAATAGTGGATATAGTATAGTATTTTGATAACAATAAAGTAAATTAACAGGGTGTAGTATACATCCAGGCTTATAGTCTATCTTATAACTAAGAATGAAGGAATGACAAGTGATAGCAGTGTTGATCTGGTGCTGGTTTGGGGACGTTCAGTTTTACCGTCTCTTTGGTGGATCTAAACTCTTGGAATTCCCTCAAGCAAAAGTTAGTTTCAATATTCGAATGGTGATCTGTGAGTGAGGCTGAAGTTAATCTCTTCCACCTAATGACAGCATGGACATCGTCTCTTGATTCCGCGCCGTCACAGGAGTGTTCTTGGGAAATTGTTCATATCGTGATGCCCATTGTCCTAGCCCTAATAAAAAACGCCATAGGTTTAACGTTGATTCAATGTATTTGAAGGAGCGTTGAATAAAGTGTTATTTATGCACCGAGGTGAATAAAAGGACGGACCAATCAGGGACGAGATTACGAAAGTAGATCCGGCAGCATTGATAAATGTGGCCATCCTCCGATGAGTGTCAACACGCTACTAACATGGATAATTACAAGATTTTCTCTGTATATCGGTGAGATGGGGTAGGATGAATACTAAACAGAACTCGAGTTAGCCTTGTCAATGTTTATACCACTCTGGTTAGGTCTGCTACTCACCACACTCGCTAATGCCTCGTGTAGTAATACACAACCTGCCCATCGTGGCATAAACATTGACAAGGCTAACTCTCGTTTGGTTTCTACTAAGTATCTCACCCCTGGAATAAATGTCCATAGGAAGGTGGGTGGGGGGGGGGGGGGGGGGGGGCTGAGACTTCAGGGTAGAGAGGGGAACGAGAGCAGCGATCTCCGGAATCGCCAAGGAAAATCGGTGTTTATCTCACCCCTGGAATAAATGTCCATAGACTTAACATTGGGAACTCGTTCTCCATGCCCCTACAAGTATTGCAGTCCCTTCTCCATGGTCTATATCCTGTGTATTGTCCATTCTTTTAGTGTGTACAGGGGTGAGATAAGTACAGAAAGCAACTCGTTTGGTCAAAGAAGTTATTCTCCAACTCGTTTGAATTCACTCGGTTGTCGCATCGTTCATATCACTCTGCATCAAACTCGTGGAGAACGACGGCTGTACCAAAACTTGTTGGTTTCTTCTTTAGTACGCTATGATGCCTGGAGGCATTTTTCTCCATAGGCTTAACGTTAGGAACTCGTACTCCACGGCCGTGAAGGTAGTGTGCCTAATACTCAATGGCTAATTGGGTGGATTGTTTCAGCAATAATCGATGTAAATATGGGGTGAAACAAAATCAGAAATCCACGAAATGAGAAACGTTTGGTCGTACTCCACCGAGTTTGACTACAGAGTAACTCACGAAGCGAACTAAGCATGCTATGATGACTGGAGGCACTGCCAAGCCTAGTACGCTATAATGCCTGGAGGCATTCCCAGGTCTAGTTCTCTAGGATATCTGAAGGATTCCTAGGCCTAGTACGTCGTGATGCATTGAGGAATTCCCGGGCATAATATGCCATGTCTTGAGGCATCAATTTTATCAGTGATTGCTTTTTTTAATTGAAATAATACGAATATCTTCATGATGATTTCCGGGTCTATGTAAAACTATATAATGAATAATATTATTAAGGAATTCTGGTAAAATGGCATCATGGGAATGTCAATATATGACTTAAAGTGGCTCCAAAAGCGCCATCCTACTACAGCTTCAGTAGGGACACCTCAAAAGGTCTCCTACAACAACAATGTGTGGAGCTCACGGACGACGTGGGCTTGGAATATTTCAACAAAGAGTATAGAATGACAATAAAAGGATCCGTCTTTATTTTAGATTTACATAATTTTCTTGGAGTCACTGGTTGTCAGCATGAAGGTCTGACCTTCTTGGATTTCAAGAATTTTTTTGTTTTTCATTTTCCCGTCTTTTTTTAGGCCGAACGTGAAGATTAGGACTATCCTAAGCGCCTACAAGGAGGTCTCCTCCTGTTATTAGCGGGGCCCCTTACTCTGCCATAGGCGCCCGGCCTTACAGGGTTAGGCGTATTGTAACACGCGGGTGTTCCTCCGCGGTAGGAGTGGCCACTGACACCATTGATTCGCCGTCCGTCGCTCGCCTCCCTTCTTTTCATTGGCTTTGTTTAAATATTTGAGGATAGCTGCCTTTATTTACTTGTAAAATTTCATAGATTTCTCTGACACGTGTCAATCCCTCGCCGTACAGTGTATGTAGGCATCCTTTGATGTTTAGATAGATATTATTATCCATCGTATACAAAGACCCCATTGAAATGTATGGGGACTCACTACCCATTATGTAAAACCTGTCAGATACCATAACTGTGGTATATGGATTCAAATCTGTGGTAGACGGCCTCAAAACCGTGGTATACGGGAAAATTTGTTCCTTTGTGCTTTGGAGCTACAAAAATTGTCCTTATTGATATACCCTTTAATATGGCAATTCCTGGGTTAATTTATTGGGGAAGATGGATAATAAATACAACAAACGATGGTTATGTGGACAGGCGGCTCTGTAATTGTGGATAAGGGGTTGTGTAAACCACTCGAGATTAACGTCGTAATACACTCGTTGACGTTCGTGTAATACTACGCGTCAGCCTCTCGTGGTTTACGGCCGTCTGTCCACAAAACCGTCGATTGATGTCTATGTAATCACGGACTTCCATACTGTGTATAGAAGTCGGTGATGTAGTCGATGGTTGTGTGTAGATAGGCGGCCGTAAACCACGAGAGGTTGACGCGGAGTCATACACCTGATACGGCCAACTGGAGGTTGTGGGGAGGCTAGACTTGCTCAAGTCTTTGGTTACAAACATTCATTAAATGATTAAACACAATAGGAATAAAGTCCAGTAAAGACTTGTTCAAGTCTTTGATTATGAATATTCATTAAATGATTAAGCACAATAGGAATAAAGTCCAGTAAAGACTTGTTCAAGTCTTTGATTATGAACATTCATTGAATGATTAAACACAATAAGAATAAAGTTCATTAAAGTATGTATCATTCTCTGACTTGCCCATGAATCAAAGACTTGTCCACTATGAACCAGATCTCCTGTTTATGGCCCCAAGCCACTCCCTATAACCCTATACCTCTATAGGGCCAGAGATCCAACACCATTACCGATTGTACCAGTCCCTGTATCCCAACGAGGAGGGTGGCCATAGGATGCAGGGACTGGGGCCAGTCTGTATCCCAACGAGGAGGGTAGCCATAGGATGCATGGACTGGAGCCAGTCCTGTATCCCAACGAGGAGGGTGGCCATAGGATGCATGGACTGGAGCCAGTCCTGTATCCCAACGAGGAGGGTGGCCATAGGATGCAGGGACTGGAGCCAGTCCTGTATCCCAACGAGGAGGGTGGCCATAGGATGCAGGGACTGGAGCCAGTCCTGTATCCCAACGAGGAGGGTAGCCATAGGATGCAGGGACTGTATCTCAGTGAGGAGGGTAGCCATAGGATGCAGGGACTGGAGCCAGTCCTGTATCCCAATGAGGAGGGTAGCCATAGGATGCAGGGACTGGAGCCAGTGTGTATCCCAATGAGGAGGGTAGCCATAGGATGCAGGGACTGGAGCCGGTCTATGTGGAGGCCTGTGCAGAATGTGCACGTGCGGGGAACATGCATGCACGCTTGTGTCACGCACTCACCTAGTTTCTAAAAATAACCTCCACAAAGAGGAAGAGACAGAGAGCGTTGTGAACGTCATATTCTTAGACCATACCTGGGGAATGGAGGCCGCCGTATAATACACGCTCTGCTTTAAGGACACATCCACCACTGTATGTAACTTTACTATACACCTGTGTCCTTAATAGCATATCGGACAACTTCCATGGAAAAGTAAAAACCATGTCAGTTTCCTAGAAATTGAATATGACGATCTCCATGTGTTGTAGAACACATATCTAATTTGAAAATTGGGCGTCACCGTGTTAGTTTTTTTTATTTATTTAGAGATCAATATTATAATAGTTTTATAATAGAATGTATAGAAATTCAAAAAAGTTGTTTTTCACATGTCATTTTCCTCAAACTTTGACAGAATATAGTATATCTCCAATACTACACATTTACGTTTTAAAATTCACAAGTCACCGTCCTTGTTTTTGAAAGAATTGAAGAAAACCATATTTTTCAGGACTTATCTTATGTAACCAAACAAATATAAATTGGTATATTTTACTCATTATGATTGATGGAAAACCATTCATTGTCATTCATTGTCGTCTGCTACAGATATCATTCAGCTCCACTTCCCGATATCATTCCATGAAGACAACTCACGCCATATTAACAACCGTATGAAGTTTTGTGATGTTTCGGGATAGTATTTTATAGAGATTTGTGCATATGTATATGATGGTAGAGGGAAACTATGTTCCAGTGAAAGAAAGTCAAAGTTACGAAGAAAGGCTACAAACCAAGGCTCAGATGCAATTATTCCGAGCCTTACCTGAAACAGTACTGTCCGCCATTTTAAAATTCACCAATCGTAGCTTGTGGTCACATGTCAACCTCAGGTAGTAAACGTCAACCTTGGGCAGTAAACGCAATTTACTACACCCCCAGCAGCGGTATGTAACTATAGAGTGTTTGTTCTTAGATATATAGGAATAGAGCGAAACTATGTTCCGGTGAGCAAAAGTTCCTGTATCCCAACGATACCAGTACTTGGTTTCCCTATTCCTATATACCTTCAAATATCGATAAAAATGATGATTTCTTTTCCTGTGATAGCCCCAGAAAAATGGCCACCCTTGTCGAGTAACTGCAATAGCTAAGTTTTTGTCCCGCTGCTCTTTATGTCACGTGGTCAGGCCGGGACGAAAACGTCAGCCTGGGACGAAAACGTCAGCCTCGCTACATAACTTATAATTACTGCACCCCCAGCAGCGGTATGTAACTATAGAGGTTTCGGAAATGGGTATAGAGGAATTGCCGATCCGGAGTTCGTCACTATTATCAGATGCAACTCCCAGTCTGTTTTCCTTTTCGACAGGCTGACACGTGATATCGTGGAATATCACTCCTCATATTACCCCTAAGTGAGATATGACTACTGGTACTCACACGGGGCGTATTGCCTGGGGAGGTACACTGAGTGCCTGTGCCCACATCATCTTTCCTGAAACATTTCCTACTCCGTGACCAATAGGTGGCACTGCTGCATGCCTGCAGGGGGAAAGAAAGCATCACTCTCCAAGCACCACACGCAATGCTTACCAGTGCAGCCTGTATCCGCTGGGAGAGTGAGCTGGACCCCCTAGGGGTTCGTCCTCTGTCGTGGCGTATTCGGAAATGTGGCTAAAAATAAGCCGGTGACATATGTAGGGCAAGTTATTGCGGTGTGTCATGGCACGTGTGTTACCTGTGTGTAGCTGTGTCGATGTACTGGAGGAGGGGGTGGGGGGTGGGGGTGCCTGTGGTGTGGGTTCCTCCTGGGCGCACCCTCCTTTGAGGTGCCAGGGGGATTAATGATGGCAATCAACACCTGCTGCTCCTTAGTAGACATCAGAACCCCGTACTCCATCTTATCTCCATCTTATCTCACCCCTGGTACAAGTTTAGCCATAGGAATAACAATAGAAAAAAATACTCAACGATCACCCCCGTAAAGTGACAATACTACGCCATGGCCGTGGCGTAGTGAATTTGAGATGACGTCATATGGATTTGCTAAGTATATTCTAATTATTATGAAATTGTGATGTTATTTAATGTCATAAAAAGGGGTGAGGTAAATCCAGAGCCGCACTCAAATCGTAAAATATACAAAACTCCACTCGTTTGAATTAAGTTTATTCTACCTTGTTCTTCTGTCATGTCAAAAATGATGACATAAATGGGTACATTCTGAGAAAATGCGAGGTTTACAAACAAACATGGAGCAAGTCGTACGGCGCATCGGTGTGCATCAGAGGGCCGAACCCTCTGAGCTCCCGACACACTACGACACGCCTCCGACACGCCTCCGACACACTACAACACCGAATTTTCAACTTTGCAAGACTGCTGCGATATAGTAACGTATAAAGTTTAAATCTCTTTGCAAAGAAATGTCTTATTATTGGACCAAACTCCTCAGTGATGGAATAAGCCTGCAGCTTTGTATTGTTGTTATATTCGAACGCTTATGGAGGTATTATTTAGTCTATAAATATGAATTTATGGAAAATGATAGTTATGCTTTTTGTTTGTAAACATAGGATTGTTTTTGTTGCTCCAAAAGAGAAGCACACTTGTGGATGAATGATATATATATTGGAAATCTGTTTATAGATCGCATTTCTTTCATCATAATTTGGGACTTACATAAGCATAAGGCAGAGTCAAGAAAAACAAATGCTAAGGCAATCGAGGCGAAAGACCCGTTATTGGGTTGTATGAAATTGGGATTGTATCACTTCTTGTACTGTACCTTCGTAAACCCCAAACCGTAAAGAAACCGCACCTTAGAAAAATGGATGTGTGGCCATGTCAGAGTGTGTCAGAAGCAGTGAGTGCCCGACTTAAAACGGCCTTCAGTCAGAGAATGAAAGGTAACAGAAACCTCAGCCAGCTTATACACAGATGAAAACAGTGACTGATATTAAGACCTCGTCTTCCCTCCACTAATACCCAACAGTATCAGATTCATCCTGGTCCGAAATACATCAAGTCATACAGCTTTGTCAGTGTCAGTGTCACTCTAAACCTGTGTCGTAAAATCATCATTGTACCTTATAAGATGGAGTTGTTTTTTTAAATGGAGTGTATATGGGATACTGATATCTTATTATCTCTTATTTATCTAGAATTCTTTATTCAGTTGAAGTTTATTTTGGTTCAGTTTCAATTTGCTTCCAACGTGGGTAGCATTGAGTATACATCCTATTGCTAAGATCAAATATGCAGATACTATAGTTGGTTAGTTGGCTGGTTTTATTTAACGTCCAGTTTCATGGCATGAAAAGGACTGGCCTTTGATATAGCAGTGAATCTACCACTGCTGGAGATGAAGGGAAAAGGTGGCTGTACACCACAACACATAGACATGGTATGAGAAGGACCGGTATTTTATTTAGCAGTAAGTCTACCACTGCTGGGGATGAAGGAGAAAAGTGGCTGTACACCACACCACATAGACATGGTATGAGAAGGACTGGTCTTTGATATAGCAGTGAATCTACCACTGCTGGGGATGAAGGAAATAGGTGGCTGTACACCACACCACATAGACATGGTATGAGAAGGACTGGTCTTTGATATAGCAGTAAGTCTACCACTGCTGGCGGTGAAGGAGAAAAGTGGCTGTACACCACACCACTTAGACATGGTATATGAGAAGGATTGGCCTGTGACATAGCAGTGAGTCTACCGCTGCTGTGAAGGAAGGAAATCCTATAGTAGTCTAATTTATACATCGATAGAATACTTTCTATCTCCTTCGTACTTTTTTTTAAATAAAAAAACACAGTACTGTCATGACACATTAGCTTCATAAAAACTAACGAAGCATACATGTGGTGAGATTATGATACACTGTTCTGATACACAAACCTTCGCTTATAAGCGTAAGGCTCCTGCTATATTTGATATGACGGGTAAGAATTCAGACTCCTGTTTCTCTAAGGCTGTATGTGGACCAGGAACGTTTACGCAGCAGTTTTCAGGCTCTCCTATTCAAGACATGACACGCGTAATTGATGACGGCCATGAATAATTCTTTATTTAACAGCTTCAATCGATCTGTTGGTGACACTGTCGTCACAACATCTGGGACTGGCCTCTGTACTGAGTGGGCAGTGAGGGGCAGTCACACAAGGTGCAGGGTTTATATAGGACGACCTGACCATGCGGTACATGGGACTGGCCTCTGTACTGAGTGGGCAGTGAGGGGCAGTCACACAAGGTACAGGGTTTATGTAGGACGACCTGACCATGCGGTACATGGGACTGGCCTCTGTACTGAGTGGGCAGTGAGGGGCAGTCACACAAGGTACAGGGTTTACTGATATAGGACGACCTGACCATGCGGTACATGGGACTGGCCTCTGTACTGAGTGGGCAGTGAGGGGCAGTCACACAAGGTGCAGGGTTTATATAGGACGACCTGACCATGCGGTACATGGGACTGGCCTCTGTACTGAGTGGGCAGTGAGGGGCAGTCACACAAGGTGCAGGGTTTATATAGGACGACCTGACCATGCGGTACATGGGACTGGCCTCTGTACTGAGTGGGCAGTGAGGGGCAGTCACACAAGGTGCAGGGTTTATATAGGACGTCCTGACCATGCGGGACATGGGACTGGCCTCTGTACTGAGTGGGCAGTGAGGGGCAGTCACACAAGGTGCAGGGTTTATATAGGACGACCTGACCATGTGGTACATGGGACTGGCCTCTGTACTGAGCGGGCAGTGAGGGGCAGTCACACAAGGTGCAGGGTTTATATAGGACGACCTGACCATGCGGTACATGGGACTGACCTCTGTACTGAGTGGGCAGTGAGGGGCAGTCACACAAGGTGCAGGGTTTATATAGGACGACCGGACCATGCGGTTCATGCTACAAAACGAGATGGGGAATTGTTATTTTACGGAACCAGGCCCAAGGCCCCAGGCCTCTAGTGTTAACGATTCTGTGTCACTGCCGCCCAGAACGATTCTCATTTCTGCCATTGCACAATTTTTGACGCAGCATTAGGGCACCACACTCGTGATCACAAGGTGGGGGTTCGTGTCCTACTTTAGCCACCTTTCATCAGTAATGCAAATGTAATAGAAATTGAGGTTCATTTACACCAATAAAACAATACTTTGTACACAGTTTTCCACATAATCTTGGTCAGCAAATTCCACATCAAATATATTTTTCCTCACCCAAACATACATATATATACATATACATGAACATTTTTATATATAATGTGTGTATATATGTTATTATATATATATATATATATATATATATATATATATATATATATATATATATATATATATATATATATATATATATATATATATATATATATATGTAGGGGTCAGGGTAGTCGAGCAGCGTTGTTTCACTTTACGCTAGATGGCGCGAGTGCCGATCCCTGCTGTGCGGTAAAGCCGGCGGACCCATGTATGCAAATACGGGTCGCCCGCATTGCGTAACTCAGTCAGTATATAAGACTGACTCTGCAGCAGGATGACAGGACTTCTGTGGTACCTCTCAGTCAAGTGAACGCCTGGAGCCTCATACATTGGTAAGGTTGTTTCGGAACCTTTCAATGGTGAAGAGACCAGAATCTCTTCCCACGTTAGTTGGTGCCCGTAGCACTAACATACTGTAAACTTTATACAGAATAAAAGCCTGTATATTGAAATAGTCCGGAGTCTGGTTTTGTGTCCACCGGTATAGGTTGTAGATCCTGCATCTGCCTGCCCTTTCCAGTGGTTCATTCCGAACCCACCCGTGCTGGAGCGGTAAGCACGGGGTAGCGACTATAGTCTCAAGCCATTGGTTGACTGCCGTTCACGGAAAGTGGTCACACACTTTCAGCGACCAGTGGTACGCTACATATATATATATAAGTTATATATGAAATATATATGTGTGATGTGTGTATATATATTATTATCATATATAGAGAGAGAAATAGTTACACTAAGTGAAGTTGCCAATAGGCCACAGCAATGGTGTCTTTCGCTTGCACAGGTAAAGACAAGGAAGTGCAGGTGAGAATGCATGACACCGTCTTGACAAGCGGACTGTCTACCTGTAAAGACAAGACGACCCTGTTATCACCTCCACCAGGGCTTCTCAGCGTTGTCATGGTTACTGCCCATGTCTCCATCCAGGGGCCTGTTTAATAATCTAGGATCGTACATGTATTCCCCTTTTTCTGTATGGCATAGTTATATAGAACTGCATCGAGAATCGTATAAATACACAATACGCCACGAGTTTGGATGTGCCCCAATCGTCATCGAGATGAAGCCGAGTGACGATTATGGCACATCCAAACGAGTGGAGTATTGTGTATTTTACAATTCGAGTGTGGTTCTGGATTCATCTCACCCCTTTCTATGGCATTGAATAACATCAGAATATCAGAATAATTAGAATATACTTAGCAAATCCATATGACGTCATCTCACATTCACTATGTCACAGTCGTGGCGTATTATTATCACTTTACAGGGCTGATGGTTGATTACTTTTTCCTAATGTTATTTCTATGGCTTTGTCTAGGGGTTAAATAAAGACCCATGTACAACGTGGGTCAACTTTATTCAACACTTATAGAAGATGGCCTGGTGAATAGACTTAGATATTATTAAACGATAACCCTTGTATGAGGTACAGATAAGGGTTTTCATGCACGATCCTAGATTATTAAACGGGCCCCAGGCTGTCTTATCCATCAGAGAGTTGGCATGTTCGGGTCCAGGTCTCACACATCCATGTCTTTAAAACGTTTCTTTTTTAAATGATTATTTAACCTTGATGAGATAAGGCAGAGTCTGCCAGTTGACAATCTGTAACCACCATCGTAATATTACAGGGATTGACTGATATAGAGCTTAATCCTGTCTAACTAGGTGATAACAGAATACATGATTGATGAAATACATACAGTGACCACAAAAGTGACACATCATAGGAAATAATTCTTCAGGAATTTTACAATGTTACTAAAGGAAGTTCATTAAATTTATAGCCTTCAATGATATCTAAGACAAATTTGATTTAATATTATTCACATTTGATATTATCTAGTATTGCAAATTTAGGTTATCGAAGGAAAGACAAAATGCACTATTTTGCATGCGTGGTGATGTTTGGGAACTTTGATATAGCAGTAAATCTACCACTGCTAGGAATGAAGGAGAAAGTTGGCTGTACACCACACCACATAGACATGGTATGAAAAGGACTGGCCTTTGATATAGCAGTAAATCTACCACTGCTGGGGATGAAGGAGAAAGGTGGCTGTACACCACACCACATAGACATGGTATGAGAAGGACTGGTCTTTGATATAGCAGTAAGTCTACTACTGCCGGGGATGAAGGAGAAATGTGGCTGTACACCACACCACATAGACATGGTATGAGAAGGACTGGCCTTTGATATAGCAGTAAATCTACCACTGCCGGGGATGAAGGAGAAAACTGGCTACAGTGGAATCGAAGCCACAAAGTCCTACAACCTTGGTATTACAGGTTCAGTACTCTGTGTAGGGTAGAAGTCCATCCTTCTGGTGTTGGAGAGGTCGTAGGATTACAGAGAATTCAATACAGTTGGCCTGGCTTTCAAAGTCCAGAATTTATCCCCACTAAACCCTCCTGAAGGGGATTCTCGGATTCTCTTTCCGCCGGTTTAAAGTGACACAAAGCGCATTTTTCTAAATGTATTTAAGTTTCCTCTCTTTTGCAACTGGCAATACTCAATTAACAAGCCCCGAGGAAGGCCTTTGCCATCCGAAACGTTGACCACACTGACAAGTGTGCACTTCCAGTACATTAAATAGTCACCAAGTCAAATAAGGAATTGGAATCTTCATTCGTGCGTTTACGGGAGTCAGTATTGTATTTAAGTTTTTGTTGTTGTTTTTTCTGTATTCCATTGAAAGATAAGACATATACAATCGCCTCATTGTAACTGCCATTAGTAGTATTGCTACTGGCCATGAGAAACGCATTTATGTCTGGATTTGTAACTGGCCATGGGAAATCTATATATGTCAACATTCCTTTACAGATTGCCATAGAAAATGGTTCAATATCTACACTCTTTCATAACTGGCCATAGAAAATGTATTTATGTATAAACTCTTTGTTAACTGGCCATAGAAAATGTATCTATGTATCCATTCTTTTGTAGCTGGCCATACCAAATATATTCATATTTACTGACTTGTAACTGACAATATGGAGTGTATTTTATTATCCATGGTATAAAAAGTCGCCATTGAGTATGTATGGGGACTCAGTAAACAACGACCCATTGTATAAAACCGGCCAGATACCATAACTGTGGTATACGGATTCAAATATGTGGTATACGGCCTCACAGCTGTGGTATACGGGAAAAATAGTCCCTTTGCGCTATATAGCAAAGAGATAGTCCATATTGATAAACCCTTTGATATGGCACTTTATGGGTTTAAGGAAAAATCGATTCCAACGTCAACCAACTCAGGTTATACGAACGAAGAAACTTTACAACAGCACTTTATGAGTTTAGTTTACTCGAGGAGGTGGATGATAAATACAACAACCGATGGTTATGCGATCATTAACTCTGTGGCTCTATAAACCACTCGAGGTTAACGTCGTAATACACTCCCTAGCGCTGGTGTATTACTACGCGTCAACCTTCAATTATTGTCTATATATTCCCCAATAGAAAGCGGGGGGCTGGGGAGAGAGAGAGAGAGTGATTGTAATGTGTTTAGACTGCACACACTCTGTCTTACTAGAGGAGGGTTTTATTATGATTGTTACTGACATGCTGGAGATAGGATGTCCCTGACAATAAGGGCAAAGCAGATAGAGGCAATATCACCACTCAGGTGGGGGGAGAGTGGAGGGGAGGTAAGGGAGTCAATGAAGAGCTGAAGAGGTTTCTATTTCAAGGCATATATCGGACAATTTACCTCGAAGATGAAAAGCAATGGCATTTACTTAAAAATCGAATATGACGATCTCCAAGTCTTATAGAGTACATATCCACTTTAAAAGGGGAGGGGAGGGGGGGGGGGGGGGCTACGATGTTAGGTATTGATCTAGAGATTGATTTTTTAAAATATTTTTTTAAAAAATAAGTTTATTGACGAAAAAGTCTCAATACAGCATGATTGATTTTCAGCATTGTCGTCGTAATACAACAACAGGACAATATAGTGACAAACATTTCAGGACACGACACCGACTTAACGATATACAATACATAAACAATGTAATACGGCGACAAAGCATAATTATACGCTTTCTGGGCGTGATAACACTTATATCAAATGTCCATAATTCAATGATAAACTATACCCATGAGCCATATATATTATTTGGGCTATACACACCATTTATACGAACCACGCGAAACCCATGTCATATTCTTACAATTTCACAGAATATAGTATTACCACAAATTTGATCTAAAATCCATGTTACCGTACTTGTTGAAGGAAACCACTTTTTCAGTAGCTTTCCTCTATATATCGAACACATTGACAGTTTATAAACAATGGGGAGTGGCTTACTGAATCCCCATATATATTTTGTCAATTGTGACTTTGTATACGGTGGATGAAAAAACAATATATAATATGCGTCTGTTGATATATAATCGCTTGGGCCACTCAAAAGTAAAAGAAGAAGCATTTTATTGAAAATTTACCCACCCCCCTCCCCACACCCTAAGGGGAGGGAGAGGGGTAAATATAAAACCTGAAAATGAAATCTTAAAGACAATTCAATTTTTTCCATCCACGGAGTTTTTCGAAACAAAAAAAAACCAACGGAACGAGAAAATTACAAATATACTAAAAGACAATTCAACCCACAATATGTAATGTGAACCATGACTGTGACATCTTGGGAATAAACGCTGCAGATACCTTTTTTTAAAAGAAGAGACAGAAGACATGTAAACTGCGATGGGGGAGAATAACTGCAACTTAGGAAGCCCTAAATAAATTAGGATATAACAGAGCAGGAACGATGAGGCATGGCGAAGAGAGGTGGCCATAGATCGTGATTACGGGAAAGGGTGATGACAGAGGAATATGAGAAAGAGTGGATACTGATGAGGGAGGGTGGAAAGAGGAACAGGGCCAGGATTAGACACGGGAGTAAAGGGGTCGGAGGGCCGTGACAGACAAACCACTCATGAGGGAGAAGAGAGAGAAACACTGCGCGAAAACCACCAGTTTATTCATTTATTACCCACCAATTACGGAGTCTCCATAGGAAATGTATAGGGCACCTGGAAACAGCTACCTGGAAATTCTGGCATGTCAGAATCTCCTGCAGGAGATTCCTGAAAGATAGTCCTGTCCATAATGAGGTTGAATTATTGTGTACTTCAAAATACTTTTCTTGAATGTTCCTTCAATGCTAATTATTTAGAATCAATCACAATAATCTCATTTACCATCAGAAATCACTGTCATATTACACTTTGCATGCTTAAAGTACAGGTTAATGGCGAACTATATTATTGGTGTATGTACACCGAATTACTGCCAAAACAAAACAAACCACATGAAGGAGAAGAGAAAGAAAGGAGCGATAATCTACATCAATTGGTGAAGCGCCATCGACACAGCTCATTGGTGCCGGGGTTGGTTAGAGCTGCTCGCAGCTGCCTGGTATTTAGAAGGAAACCCACAAGATGAAAATAACTTGGTCCGTACTCAACCTCGTTTGACCACAGAGTAATTCACTCAGCTTCGCTTCGTGGATTACTCTGCAGTCAAACTCGGTGGAGTACGGACCAAGATGTTTTCATCTTGTGGGTTTCTGATTTTATCTCAACCCATATAACAATATTTATTGAATGAATCACCCAATTAGCCATTGAGTATTGAGTACACTACCTTCACGGTCATGGAGTATGAGTTCCTAATGTTAAGCCTATGGAGAAAAATACTGGGGTGAGATAATATATTCTTTTAAATTTTGGATCAAGACATCTCTCAGTAATCCTGCGTTTTTTATATGCAGGATGTATTAATCAGGCCTCCCAGTGAAACCTTTAAAAACCTGTATTTCGATTCTTGAGCCTTTATGTTAAGTAGCCTATGTAACCTCTAAAAACCTATATTTTTTCATTGCCATGCAGATTTACTTCCTTGGGAAATTTCTGAAGTTAACTTGTCACAAAGTCAGATTTTCAAATGACAAGAAATCCACATTATCACTAGTGAGCAACTTTCGCTGTTCCCCGCTTATTTGCCGTTGCAAGGATAACCAGCAAAACCTCTCTCTCTCACGAGGTTCCCCAAATAACTTGAACGTATTTGCTTATAATGTATGACGATACATAATAAAGTAATATCAACCCTTCAGAACATGAAAGATAACTTATCAGAATGTTTCTTTAAAAAGAAGGGCGGGCGTTACCCATAATGCACCAAAAATGGTGGGCGTTACCTGGCCTATTATGTGAGTGGACACAGGCTTCCAGGCCATATAGGGGTGTTCTGTCAGGGAGCGCAGTTTACCGTAGGAGCGGTGCAATTATCAAAGTGAGTGAGGCTTGGCAGTTAAGTGCATGGAGAGCGGCATGGGTTGTTGAGTGGGTTTCTGGTGATAGGGAGAGAAGGAGGAAGGCAGAAAGGAGGTGTGACAAATGGAGGTTCAGTGTGGAGGTATTATGTCGGCAAGGGTGGGGAGCTAGCTCAGTGGTTAAGGCGCTGGACTCGTAACCTCAAGGTTGTGGGTTTTTATGGGTTTCAGTCCCACTACAGCCACTTTTCTCCTTCATCCCCAGCTATGGTAGACTTATGACCAGTCGTTCCCATAGCATGTCTATGTGGTGTTGGAAGTAAAGGAACTACCTTAATTCATCTCATAGATTCATTCACCAACCAAAGTGAGTCTACTAGAACATATTGGATGTTAAACTACCCAAACTAACAGACAAAAATCAATGTGTGAGGTGCTATAAAAGACTCTATTGCGTTTAGATGATTCGGGGTCATTCAAAATACGCACAAAGGGAAATACAAATATGTAAAAATGGCTTCAAGAGTGAGAAATACCACATTCTCCGAACATAGATCCAGGTCACACAAAGGTTCTGCAGGGATTCATGCACCTCACAAGGTGTTTGTCTGAGACAAATCCTGCAAATATTCACATACCTCACAGAGTGTTTGTCTGATATGAATCCTGCTGAGATTCATGTACCTCACAGGGTGTTTGTCTGAGACAAATCCTGCTGAGAATCATGTACCTCACAGGGAGTTTGTCTGAGACAAATCCTGCTTCTGTACTCGCACACAATTTCTTTGTCTTAATTGTAGGGTTCTATTTTCCTGAGACATTTTCCCCCCTGTAATTTTTGGCGACGTTAACCCTAAAAAGGAACAGAATCTGATGAGATTTTGAACTCTGTAACGCACATGAATCCCACGGTGTGGATTCCACTTCACGTGGTGTAGCTCTGGTTGCCAGTGTACACAGACAGCGGTAGGCGGTGTTAGTTGCCGCGCGTGCTGTGTGGGGGCGCTGTATGTACTTGTTTACTCATGTCATAAATGTCAGCGAGAAGGTCGCCCGCTACCAACCTTAAAACACCGCCACCAGCGAATTCCCGCTCTTTTGGCGAACCTGCGGAATATTGGTGTCAGCAGAACGCGGGCTAAAAATTCCCGCCATTCGCCAATTGTCGTCTGCTTCTCAGCACCAGGGGCCTGTTTAATAAGGAAGGAACCGTATTGAAATAATCTCAAGATTATTTTAAGCCAGGTATCGTTTGATGACGGTTAGCGTCCTACAGCTACGACCAAATGGATGATAAGATCAAAAGTACAGCCTTAGGTCTTTCATTGAGTATGACGACCTGTCGTTACAAATTAAAACACCTTGGTGAGACATTTATATGGAACTGGATCTTATACTAGGAGCAAATGTAATGCGTATGTAATGTGTAAAGCCTATACTGCAATGGAAAATATCTCAATGTTGTTTTTTTCTGACCCGAACTGGCATCCCTGAATTGACGCTGTATTATGTGCAGATTGGTACGGATTTCATTCGTGACTCAGTGATGCATGAATATAGGGCACAGAGTGATTACTAGTTCTGCCATCATCCTCCAGGAAACTGTAAGATAGCAACCACTATTGTTATAATCTATAAATAATATATCTATAGATAATATTGAGACAAGGCAAGCCCCAACAATATTTTTGATAACATCCATTGATACCAACATAGATTTCCGAGTTAAAGTATTTTTTTAGTATTGGCCTTTTATACTTCAAGTCTAATGTTATTTGTGCTCCTAGTCTCTTGCTCTTACATTATATATGTGTTGTTCTCATTTTGTGCCCACCATCTTATATCATTGATGATAATTGTTCCTTTCTTCTTCGATCCTGATTTTGCACTTATTTTGTCTATTTATCTATTTTATTAATGATAATAATGAGAATAAGCTACCTGACCTTGTAACTTGGGAATTGTTTTGCCTGGAGCCAGTTTCCTTCAATAATAAATCGTATTTTCCCAATCTCTCTCTCTCTTTTCATTTCACTAGATCGGTGGCGGGCATATAGTTATAGATGCATTGATTTGGAGACCTGATGGTAGGCCAAAAACACGAGTGGTATCCTATAGCGAGAGGCTGGGCGCTGGATTTATGGTTTCAGTTATCGTTTATTTTTGATGAGAACACCGGATAAGGGGTCTCAGTTTTTATGACAGGATGGCTCTTGTACTCCCTACGAGGGCTGATGGATCGAGGCAGCAATCTTTATTGGTTCAGTTAGGATTTATTTTTCATGAACATTCCCAAAAAGAGATGGTGCAGGGATGTGAGTAGCGATCAATGTTTTGTACGGCCTCTTCAAATAAAGCTCGTTTAATAATGGTCCCCGCCTCTCCCACTGAGCGGCATCCTCACCCACCCAACCTCATCCATACCCACATCGTGGCCCGGCTCACCCACTGAACCTCATACTCATCCTCACCCACACCGCAGCCCGCCTGGCTCACCCACCGAACCTCATCCTCACCCACACCGCAGCCCGGCTCACCCACTGAACCTCATACTCATCCTCACCCACACCGCAGCCCGCCTGGCTCACCCACCGAACCTCATCCTCACCCACACCGCAACCCGGCTCACCCACCGAAACACATCCTTACCCACACCGCAGCCAGCCCGGCTCACCTACCAAACTGCATCCTCACCCATACTGCAGCCCGGCATGGCTCACCCACCCAACCTCATCCTCACCCACATCACAGCCCGGCTCACCCACCGAACTTCGTCCTCACCCACACCACAGCCCGGCTCACCCACCGAACCTCATCCTCACCCACACCGCAGCCCGGCACGTTCCACCCACCGAACTGCTTCCTCACCCACACCGCAGCCCGCCTGGCTCACCCACCGAACCTCATCCTCACCCACACCGCAGCCCGGCTCACCCACCAAACCACATCCTCACCCACACAGCAGCCCGGCTCACCCACACCCACACCCACACCTCAGCCGACCACCCTCTCCCACTGCTACAACCACACCCCAGCCCCACTCCCACACCCACACCCCAGCCCCACTCTCACACCCACATCCCAGTCCCACCCACACCCACACCCACACCCCATCCTGCCCCTGCCATTCCCAAGTTCCATCCTGCCCCTTCCACCCCAGCCCCACTGCCACACCCACACCCCAGCTCCACTCCCACACCCACACCCCAGCCCCACTCTCACACCCACATCCCAGCCCCACACCCACACCCACACCCTCACCCCATCCTGCCCCTGCTATCCCTACCCCCACCTCTACATCCCAGCCCTCCTCTCCCACCGCCCAAAACAGAATAACATCTCGAGATAAAAAAAGAACCTGACCTACTCAGATTGTAATGGTGTCACCAGTATCTGGTCTGACCGGCCTGGCGGGGTGGCTGTACGGACACGCGGCGGCCTGCTGTTGACACAGTGATGAGCAGGCGCCCGTCAAGCGGTCTACACGGGTCTTCTCCGCTGGGTCGCCACTCTCTGAACCTACGTCTGAGTGTCACACCCCACCCCGGGTGTGAAGTGGGCGCGGTGAGGTGGGGACTGGGCGAGGCGCATCTCTGCGTGAGTCGTGTTTAATCACCAGCTGGGGTGTGAAGTGGGCGCGGTGAGGTGGGGACTGGGCGAGGCGCATCTCTGCGTGAGTCGTGTTTAATCACCAGCTGGGGTGTGAAGTGGGCGCGGCGAGGTGGGGACTGGGCGAGGCTTATCTCTGCGTGAGTCGTGTTTAATCACCAGCTGGGGTGTGAAGTGGGCGCGGCGAGGTGGGGACTGGGCGAGGCTTATCTCTGCGTGAGTCGTGTTTAATCACCAGCTGGGGTGTGAAGTGGGCGCGGCGAGGTGGGGACTGGGCGAGGCTCAACTCTGCGTGAGTCGTGTTTAATCACCAGCTGGGGTGTGAAGTGGGCACGGTGAGGTGGGGACTGGGCGAGGCGCATCTCTGCGTGAGTCGTGTTTAATCACCAGCTGGGGTGTGAAGTGGGCGCGGCTAGGTGGGGACTGGGCGAGGCTCAACTCTGCGTGAGTCGTGTTTAATCACCAGCTGGGGTGTGAAGTGGGCGCGGTGAGGTGGGGACTGGGCGAGGCTCGTCTCTGCGTGAGTCGTGTTTAATCACCAGCTGGGGTGTGAAGTGGGCGAGGCGAGGTGGGGACTGGGCGAGGCTCAACTCTGCGTGAGTCGTGTTTAATCACCAGCTGGGGTGTGAAGTGGGCGCGGCGAGGTGGGGACTGGGCGAGGCTCAACTCTGCGTGAGTCGTGTTTAATCACCAGCTGGGGTGTGAAGTGGGCGAGGCGAGGTGGGGACTGGGCGAGGCTCAACTCTGCGTGAGTCGTGTTTAATCACCAGCTGGGGTGTGAAGTGGGCGCGGCGAGGTGGGGACTGGGCGAGGCTAATCTCTGCGTGAGTTGTGTTTAATCACCAGCTGGGGTGTGAAGTGGGCGCGGTGAGGTGGGGACTGGGCGAGGCTCAACTCTGCGTGAGTCGTGTTTAATCACCAGCTGGGGTGTGAAGTGGGCGCGGCGAGGTGGGGACTGGGCGAGGCTCAACTCTGCGTGAGTCGTGTTTAATCACCAGCTGGGGTGTGAAGTGGGCGCGGCGAGGTGGGGACTGGGCGAGGCTCAACTCTGCGTGAGTCGTGTTTAATCACCAGCTGGGGTGTGAAGTGGGCGCGGCGAGGTGGGGACTGGGCGAGGCTCATCTCTGCGTGAGTCGTGTTTAATCACCAGCTGGGGTGTGAAGTGGGCGCGGTGAGGTGGGGACTGGGCGAGGCTCAACTCTGCGTGAGTCGTGTTTAATCACCAGCTGGGGTGTGAAGTTGGCGCGGCGAGGTGGGGACTGGGTGAGGCTTATCTCTGCGTGAGTCGTGTTTAATCACCAGCTGGGGTGTGAAGTGGGCGCGGTGAGGTGGGGACTGGGCGAGGCTCAACTCTGCGTGAGTCGTGTTTAATCACCAGCTGGGGTGTGAAGTTGGCGCGGCGAGGTGGGGACTGGGTGAGGCTTATCTCTGCGTGAGTCGTGTTTAATCACCAGCTGGGGTGTGAAGTGGGCGCGGCGAGGTGGGGACTGGGCGAGGCTCATCTCTGCGTGAGTCGTGTTTAATCACCAGCTGGGGTGTGAAGTGGGCGCGGTGAGGTGGGGACTGGGCGAGGCTCAACTCTGCGTGAGTCGTGTTTAATCACCAGCTGGGGTGTGAAGTTGGCGCGGCGAGGTGGGGACTGGGCGAGGCTTATCTCTGCGTGAGTCGTGTTTAATCACCAGCTGGGGTGGTTGGGATGGTGCTTTATTACCCACCTAATACAAAGTGTCCATAGAAAACACATAGGGAGTTTGTATGGACATACCCGGAGCATACGGATATGTTGTATGCTCCGGATGGCGCATACGGAAAAATAGTGCGTACAGAAACTTAGTTCATAACTAAAATGAACTGATATCGACATGCCACTTGCCCAAAAAGGTCGGATGATAAATACAATATAGACTGGTTTCAGATAAAAGCGGTTGTATGCTCCTAGGAGTTGACTCTGCGCAATATCCTCGCATACGCTCAGATATTACTACGCGTCAACTCCTAGGAGCATACGGCCGCTTGTATCTGAAACCAGTCAATATTGTGTATTTATGCTGTAGTCAGGGTCACAACACAGTGAGATCGGATCTATGAGGTGATGATGACAGACTACAGAGGAAACCTATGAACGTTTAGGGTCAGAGCTGGTGTCACATCGAGTTTGAATCGCGTAGTAATTCGCGTAGAAATCCCCCATTGATTTTCTTTCTAAATACTTCATAGGCGTTGGATACGAGTTCTTAATGTTACGTCTATGGGGGAAAATACCAGGGGTGAGATGATATCGAGGAAACCTATGAAAGTTTAGGGCTCTTATCTCAACGAGTTTGAATCGTGTAGTAATTCACAAGGCGAAGCCGCGTGAATTACTTAGCGATCCAAATAAGATGGGATTAAGCTCTGACCCTAATTTAACAGGTTTCTGAATTCATCTCACCCTTCACATTGACTAATTGGCTACAGATTTAGGCTTTTATGGTGGACCAAGTTCTCATCATATTAGAGGAAATGACAAGATTAAAGCAAGATTCTGAAATATTCTGGGTTTTTCTGACATTGATATGTTTTCCTTTTCTCTGAGGCAGCAAATTCCACATGAGAAATATGTCCACCTTTTCCTCTGACCCCAACTGACAATCCCGAAATACATACCGAGGCATTTATGTCTTTTAAACATTGTAAGGGGGTTGGGAGTGGTCAAGGCACTGGACTCGGACTTGTTGGACTTTGTGGTTTTGAGTCCCACTGCAGCCTCTTTTCTGCTAAACCCCCAGCAGTGGCAGACTTGCTGCTATATCAAAGGTCAGTCATTCTCGTACCTTTTCTATGTGGTGTGGGAAGTAAAAGAACTCTCACCTTGGTAAATGTGTAGGGGGTGAGATTTCTACCTGAATTCATCACATAGAACCTTGAGAAAGTCTGGTAAGGACCTATAATGGTTAACTGGACGTTAAATCAAACCAAACAAACAAACATTGTAAAAATTCACAAATAACTACCAGGAGCCAGAGGTAAATAAGCATATCCAAGAGACTGCAACTGCAACAATATCTACCAAAAAAACACCATATATTCCTGGTGTATACTGTTTAGACTTTATTCCTGGTGTACTGTTTACCCACCCAATATGGAGTCTGCATACTAAGCCTACGGAGCCTACAGATCGCTACGGAGTAGAATACGGAAAGACGTAATCTCCTAGGAGAATACGGCTTTTTCAGCCACCTGACGGGCATTATAGGAACTATTTATATATACAATGCACGGCGGTTGCGTCGAATTTCTGATTATTTACAAGATTTTTTATCCTAATATTTAGCCGAAAGGTGAGTGATAAATACAACATGATTTCGATCTGTGTGGCCGTATTCTCCTTGTAGTTCACACTACACAATACTCCTCGCTATCACTCGGAGTTTTATTACGCGTCTACTACGCGGAGAATACGGCCACTCAGATCGAAATCACGGCAATATTGTGTATACAGGTAACATCACAAGGACAATACGTGTGTATACAGCATATCAGGTTTCTACGGGTCTCTGACGTTAACCGACTGGGCCAGAATCATGTCTAACGTTAACCGACTGGGCCGGAATCATGCTCCAACACGTGTTTGATCTTCTCCGTAACAACTACAACCTCAGGCGTTAACAGTCGCTAAACGGGAAGTCCGCGGGTGAAAATTGGTGAATAAATGAAGAGAGGGGCTGCGACTGGTGCAGACAGCCCGGGTTGATGGGTGGCCGCGCTCTCCTGTCCGTCAAGGGAGCCCTTACTCAGATTTGCGCTTTCATTGATGGTGCCATAGGGTAGGCACCCACGGACCAGCGGCACATTCGCTAACTTTTTACTGGGTACTTTCCACGGCTGCGTTCGGAAACCTCCCACCTGTAATTTTCCCGCTTAAGGGGGTGTTCCACCGGTCTTACCCCAGACATGTTCATAATGTACAGCGACAGACCGATTCCTACCGATCACACCTTTCCCCGACGGATCCGTCGGATCGGTAAGAATCGGTGAACTTTACGTCGCTGTTCGCACTTCACTTCCCCGATTCTAATCGGGTCGGACATTACTAGCATATGGGTAATGACCGACTCTGCCCGACCTTAATTTTGTTGCTGTACGCACTTGACTGACTGTCACCGATTCTCTGAAGTTCTTAAACTCTGCATTGTAGTCTATCACCCAGCCGGGGGCCCAGCCGGGCGCGGCTCCCAGCCGCTCTCTTTGATCTCAATTGTGTCGGTTTAAGAGGCTAAAAAGGGAGGAGGTTTGATCGGGAAGAATATGTGAGGGTACTAGACAGCGACATTTATGTTCCCGATTGATATCTTCGATCGGATCGGTTAAAATCGGTAGATGTTGCTGTCTTATGGGCTTAACTGTCAAGGCATACCTGAACTCTGTATATTATTCAGGTGCAAAACTTTGGACCGGACTGTCTGCTGTTGCGAGAAACATACCAAATTTCGCTGAATTCAAAAACATATCGAAACAAAGTATCTTAAACACCATCCTGCCTGTAATCCTGTAAGTTTGTAACTGACTCTATGTCGGAGGGGATTGCTGTTGCCCATGTGCAAATTGACAAACTCTGTATCAGTTATTACCCCAGTTGCCGCTTAATAGTCCAGGAAGTAAAATCCCGAGAAAAAAGCCCCCATATTTGACCTTTTATTTAGGTCCGTTGACAGGTGGGCTCAGTCCAACATCACAAAATGTGTTAAATTAAGATGGGAAACAGTAAACGATAAAAACTACAAACTGCGTGGAATCTTGAGGACCACATTTAAGAAGCGTTCTGGCACTCTGTTCGCGGTCACTGTCGCCTGGGGTTTGTCCTAACGGTAATCCTTCAGCCAGTACCGTTCTTAGTTTATTAAACGATTCCAGTCCCAAGACAGTTATAAAATCATTTTTCTTATCATTCCAAGATTATCATTATCCACCATTGAAAATAATATTAAAATACTTCCCAAATCCAGTTAGAGACGTTTAAATCTCCATGTCGATGTCTTGTCTTCTCTCTGAAATCCTGGCCGCTGATTGGTCAATCGCCTATGACGTCACCTCATATTCACTCTACCACGATCATGGCATAGTAGTGTCCCTTTACATATTCGTGTTCGGTTTATGTCCCCATTTGCCATCAAGTCTGGAGTGCGCTGTAATATGAACGAGGCGATAGCCGAGTGAATATTCTAAAGTACTCAAAACAAGATAGCGAATGGGGACTCAGACCAAACACGAATATGTTTCCGATTTTATCTTAGCCTGGCAATATTCATCTGCTTATAGCCCATTGAGTACGAGTTACCGTACTCGCAAGCCTGTTGAGAATGAGTTCTTAACTTTACTATATACTCATGCCGTATATATTGTAAATACGCACCGTTTCGCTATATGACGTCAAAATACTGTACGGACCAGTGGTCCGTACAGGAAAATATTGACTACCTTCCCATACACGTTTATTAAGATATTGATTGTTAAGCCAAATGAAATTAATGATTTTTCTAACTTTTGGGTATATAATAAATACATAACGTCCAACCAACTCGAAGATAATTTACAGTTTGTACGGAACTCTGCATAAACGCCTCATTCCGTACAAACCGTGAATTAGCATCTCGTTCTGTGACTTGCACAGCATGGTGAGGTTGTTCTATATAATTACTTTTACACCAGGCTCAGATAACGACCTTCCCCTCAGCTCTGTAACGACCCCCAGGCCAGGTCCCGCTGCGCCACACAAGTAGGCCCGCGGGGAGCGGTTTACGAACGCGTCCAGCGCCAGCCGCACTCGTAATGGGCGGTTGGCGGAGGGGATTGGACTGGAGGTGATCTCAAATGTCAAGGTACCATGTCTAGCTTGTGAGCAGGTCAAGAGGACGATAGGATAGTCAGCCCCCAAACCGAGGCACCCTGCTCATCGCTTTATTAAAGCATAGACTAGGTTCCTTTTTTTCTTATTGGTCATAAACATTATGCATTCGAGTCGTATAGGGTTTTTTTTCTGGTTGTCTTTTCTTTTTTTAGTTTAGTAATATAATAGGTATTTTTCGTTGTTTGTCCTTTTAGATGCCTTCAGGGAATACTGGAGAACTCGACCCGAAACAAACTCGACCCTTAAAATACTCGACCCGAAACGAACTCGACCTGTTAGGATAACTCGACCCATAACAATCTCGACCTGTCATTAACTCGACCCGTTAGGAGAACACGACCCATAACGAACTCGACCCATTAGGAGAACACGACCCAAAACGAACTCAACCCAAAACGAACTCGATCCGTTTAGATCTTCATAACTCAAGCTTCTTATTACAACTGTTGATACTATATCTAATAGTAAGCATGTCATCTTGGCCTCAAATTTGGATTTCTGTCAGGAAGAAAACAAACAGAAAACCCCACCCTTGACCCTATTCCTAACCCTCACCTTATCCCTAACCCTATCCCTAATCTTAACCCTAACCCCATCCCTAAACATAACTGGGATTATTTATTTAATCCACTGGTTTATTTGTCTAAAAGTTAGCGAGTCAGATCTTTCCTTCTATATTAAACTGTCTTATCCACAAGTATCTGAACAGGTCGAGTTCTTTAATCAAATTCTCCAAAACGGGTCGAGTTCTCCTGACAACTAGAGGTCGAGTTCGTTTTGGGTCGAGTTCTCTAGTATCCCCCTTTAGGCACCCTTCCTCAGAGGGTTAACCATTGCTGTCAACCTTTTGGCGCTATCCTCGATTCATGGTAGATTTGTTGAGGTAGGTTATCTCATTAGCAAATTGATGAATTTAGGCAAGTAGGGGCTGACCATTATGTGACGGTTGGGGGATACTGACATGGTGACTAGAGGCTATGGGCTGGGATTGTGAGGTATGATACCAAATGTGTGGGCCTCTTTGGATGGAATCAGTAATTGGATATGGATTGATCAGATGAACATTATGGCCACCTTGTATTTACCCGTGGCTATTATTGCCTGCTATAGTTTCACTATCTGGATTTGATGGAAATATGATTTGTCGGTGATTCGTAGGGAAATTGTAACCTTTACATCTTCTGAATGCTTTGAACCTTAATTTTCAAATATGTTCTTTGACAATAATCACGTCAGTCTTTAGTGTCCATCTTAGATCATTTCTTCCTATCTCAACCAGATAGCCCAACAGATTCCATATATTTACTAAAACTACATGAAACAAATATTATGACTGAAAATCATCAATACTACTGACATTTGTCGGCCATCTTTGAATCCAAGATGGCCGCCGGAGATAAAAAAAAATCCATTAAAATCATTTTAGATTTGCGAGCATTCCGGATTTCCTTTGTTCCTATCACAATACACATAAGCTATTCAATAAGAGCAATCCCCTGCATGTGTGTACGAGTGGTTCACGCTGAGTGGGCCGGACAAACAGGAGGCCACAGTAAGCAGTGTTGATGTTGCTGCTTAATGTCCTGCCCAGCGGCTAACCCCTAATTACTGCTGCCTCAACTAAAGTCAGCCTACAGACCTTCAATGCCGTTATGACCTGTATACATAGCATCAGTAGCACCATAGTTTTCCGCCAATGACCATACAGGTGATTTCCCTTATCACTTACGAGGGGCACTGGTATGCTGGCTGGGCTGATGGGTGAGGCGAAAACCTCCATGATTTGTACAAGAAATCGGTCGGTGGTGGGGCCCCGAAAAGACTACAGTTTATTAGTGACCGTGATGATCAGTGGTCACTTTCAAGTTACTGATTTTCATCATCGGCCAATGTTTGGAGCCTTGACCGATTTCGTCAAGGACAAAGTCAACTCGGTTTGACTTTAACGGAGGTGCATTTCATCAGTTTATGAGGCAAAGTTTCGCCTTCATCAAGCTCTGTTGATGTTGCTGAATAGTGTCTTGCCCAGCGGCTAACTCTTGATAACCACCGGGTGAGCGATTGTCAGAATAGAGACCTCTTAGTGCCATGATTACCCATACATAGCGTCACTAGCACCATTGTGTGCCGCCAATGGTCATACAGGTGATTTCTCCCGGGGCTCATAAGGGACACTCGTATGATGGCTGGGCTGATGAGTGTGACAAAAACCTCAATGATTTGTACAGGAAATTGGTTGGTGGTGGGGCCCCAAAAAGCAAGTACCTGTATGGAGATGGCCCTCTGCCTTCACTGCCATATAAGGAATTTAGTAGACCCAGCAGCCAATGACTGCATTCACAGCAAACCATGACCTTCACCCTGACCTTCTTACATAGTGTTAATAGCGTCTTTGGACGGTTCTAAAGTCTATAGTTGACCTGAATCTAATGGGCCAAACCCACCCTCATATAATTTTTCAGTGACCCTGATGATCACAGGTGAGTTTCGAGTTACTGATTTTCATCATCGGCCTATGTTTGGAGCCTTGACCGATTTCGTCAAGGACAAAGTCAACTCGATTTGACTTTAACGGAGGTGCATTTTATCGGATGCAAAGTTTCGCCTTCAGCAAGCTGTGTTGATGTGGCCGCTTAGTGTCCTGCTCAATGGCTACCTCTTGATTACTGGCGGTGAGTTATTGTCAGAACACAGACCTCCTAGTGCCGTTATGACCTGTATATATAGCATCAGTAGCGCCATAGTTTTCCGCCAATGACCATACAGGTGATTTCCCTAGTGGCCCATGGGGGACACTGGTATGATGGTGGGGCTTATGGGTGTGATGAAAACCTCAACGACAATATTCAACTGAGCCTCATCCAGTCCAAGAAAACAACGTTTTTATGTTAACACTTCAACTGTGTAACAGGTGTTTCCATTCAACGCCACCTAACGGTGAGTACTTTCCCTAGGCCATGGCTAAGACAAACACAGCCCACTGTGGCCTCTGCCCATAGAGACACACAGCAGTCACACCTAGAGTGTGAACGGTGGGTGTGATTGCAGGAGTGTTGTTTTTTGACAGATAGGACTGCTGGAACAATCTAGGGCATTGTATCAACGAGTCTATGCTGTCTAAACTTCTTAGTTGATGATTGTTTTGGTTTCAACTTGGACAAAGATAAGCATATGATAGCTAGGCCTGACAATGTATCATTGTGTATTCAGTTTTGATGATCCTGTGTTACCTATGCTATATCTAAAGTGTTATTGAGGCAATATGCATGTATGACATACCCGATCTGAACTGGAATACCATAGAGTACAATGCAATTGTTATTATTTCTCTGGAAGTAATGTACACGGGTATTATAAACGTATTACACTCATACACTCAGTCGTCCAATGCTAATGAATACATTACCAGGTGTTTGTTTGGCTGCAGGCATTGCGTAACTAAGTAGATAAGGTGTGAAGCCAGCCCCTGAAAAAAGGCCGCGACAGACATTTAAAATGGTCCCCACACTAATCCGTCTCCCCTCAGCTGATACAAACAGCGTATAAAGGCCGGCAGAGGAGGAGTTAAATCCCAGACCCTTCAGTAATTACAATTAGCTGGCGCCGTACGACAATGTCAGTCCGTGTTTACCAACCTGAGAGTATTTACTAAATGAGTCTGTGGCGTATTGATCTCTTATCGACCTCTCTGTCGCGCGTTATGTCTTATGTAACTCTGCTGGACGGCGGACCAGTGGACTGACAGTCAGAGGTGCTGACAGGTCACACGTTCTACATACACAGGGCATGTGGAGAACACATCAATAGACGTATTAGACACCTATCAGTCTAATATGAAATAGAGGGAAACTATGTTCCGGTGAGCAAAAGTTCAAAGTTACGAGATAAGGCTCGGAAAAATTACTGCCCAAGGCCTTGGCTGCGGGCAGTAATTTTTCCGAGCCTTACCGAGTAACTTTGACTTTTGATTACCGGTACTTGGTTTCCCTATTCCTATATACCTTGAAATATCGATAAAAACGATTATTTCTTTTCCTGCCATAGCCCCAGAAAAATGGCCACCCTTATCGAGTAACTGCAATAGCTAAGTTTTCGTCCCGCTGCTCTTTATGTCACGTGGTCAGGCCGGGACGAAAACGTCAGCCTGGGACGAAAATGTCAGCCTTGGACGAAAACGTCAGCCTCGCTACATAACTTATAATTACTGCACCCCCAGCAGCGGTATGTAACTATAAAGGTTTCAGAAATAGGTGTATAGGAATATGATTGATTATATACCCATGCAGTATATTTGATGATTACAATAAAACCCCGCTTTTGGGTCACCTTATAGTTTATCAACCTAGCTATGTATGGCCTATTTAATTGCCCTTATACATGTATATCAATGACAACATAGGTATAACTAGGAACAAACAGTTTGTTTAAGTGGCATACTTTCAGTGGCTATGGATCAAGTGCGGTTCAGATTGATTGCCTAATGTTTGTGATGTCATTGACCATTGCATGTGTTTTTTTACCATACTTCACGGGCATTGAGTACGAGTTTGGAATGTTAAGTCTATGGGAGGATAATCAGCAACGTACACTGCCCACGAGAGGAAACGTTTCTACATATCTAAGAATTCTAATCTCAATGTACCAGTCGCAGCTTTGTATTTAAATGTTTTCCCGATCTCACAAATGTTTCGGTCTATAATGAATGTCCTGTTTTGTCAAATGTGTTGTCCAATGTTAAATTCCTAAGATATAATCTTGTAGTTGGAATCGTCTATATAAGTTACATGATGAATAGAACACTAAGTTTGAACACCAGACATATTCCTAATCAAGGAAATCTTACCACATGAACTAAGGCGCAAAGTATGGTGACTCTAATCATATGTATACAGAAAAAAGACATTCTGCTGCAGGTCTTGTGAACAGGGTTATCACCCAGTCTAACCACAGTGAAAAGAACAAAGACTCTACCCAGAAGATAACCTTTAAAAAAATAAAGGACAAATGAAACCCATTAACTCTGAGCGTGGTAACCTGGTAGTCAGATAGAGTCAGGTATAGATGCAGTAAGGGATAGATTAGTGCAACCTACCTCAATAGTTTTATATAAAAAAAATTGAAAATCCCCAAAAGTAGCAAACTGTTGATGACCACCAAAATAGATAAAGCTAATTCTGTAATGATTGCATGTTGTGATAGCATGTAACACACTGAAACTAAAAAAGAAGGATTTTAACACATTTTCTCCTTTTTTTCGTGTTTTCCAGGATGAGCCATTGAATATCAGAAATGCGGAGGGACGCACACCGGCGCGGGTGGTGGTGGTGGGGCCGTCAGCCTGTGACGTCACCACCGACACGTCACTTCCGTCCGATGACGTCAGCAAGACGCCCGACGTCACCGGTCCACCAGGTGGCGCCAACAGCCACCCGCCGCCCGCGCCGTCTAGTGACGCGGAACAGAACCAGAAACCGGAAGCGCACCCTGCGCCGGACACGGTGAGTCTGTACTCGCTGCACATGAAGCGCGACTTCCGCTACTACTTTCAACACCCGTACTTCCGTCTGGCAATAGCTTATCTCGTGACGTTCCTCAACTTCCTGTTGTACGCCGAGGATCCAGTGTCCCACAGCGAGGCCGAGTGCTTCATCCCCGTCGTGGGCAACTGTTTCTCCTTCGTCTGTACCAAGTATCCACCCAACGCCTGGGCAGTTGTCAAAGTGCTTATGTGGCTGACCGCCATGATCACCGGACTCTTTGTGGGGAAACTACTCATTCACGATATTTTATTCAGTAAGTACCGCTACTTATTTAACCTCCGAGAGCTACTCAGATATAGGTCAATTATCTTACCTTGTTTGTTGTTGTTCTGAGGGGGGAGACTTGAGGGGTTAGCTGGCCTTTTTTAAAAAAGATCTTTTATTTATACTGGTCAGTGCTCAACAAAGTGTTTGCTGGTTTAAATGCACGGCCATGGGTACTAATTGGAAAGCACGAACAGGTTTTTTCAGTAACAGGTATCATTATGATTTACTACAGGTTGAATGCTTCGTCCCCGTCTGGGCAACTTCTTCTCTTTGTCTGTCTCAAGTATTCACCCATCACCCAGGCAGTTGCCAAAGGATTTGGAGGGTTAAGGGTTGTCCCGATGTACAATTGGAAGCCAGGCAGGTTTTTAGCCTTTCGTTATCATTGCATATTGTAGTGGACCCGTGGTGGTCGGCTGCCGACCGCTCTGTGAAATGCTGGTCGCGCTATGTATGTGCCGGCGGTGCTATTTTCGGCACAGACTTAGAACCAGTCCAAACGGGTTATCTGGCCATCTGACAGGTACCCACAGTATAGGCTGGTTCTGTGGTAGTAGGAAAGGTTCCCAGACAAGCTGACTGGTCAGCTGGGTACCAGACTCACACAGAGAGACCAGTGGGGACCCAGCAGGGTTCTGCACATGCCCAGTGAGGCCCAGCAGGTGTGTATAAGAAGCCTGCTGAAGCTCAGCAGGTCACACTGGGGGTGGAGGGACTATGTGCAGTTCCTCTACGGGTTCTGTCTCTGCTCCCTGCCTAGGGTAGACCTTCGGGTTCCCTTTGGGCGGGGTTCAGAGAGTCCCGGATCTCTGGAAGGATGGAGTTGACTTTCAGGGCCGCCCTACAGATGGAATCCCGGATATCAGCAGCATGTGAGACCTCCGGGTCTTCCCTGTGTGATCCTGGGCAGCGCCGCAGTGCCGGGTGGTTGTGGTAAAACACAGCTGCGGGTGGGACCAGCACCAAGATGACATTCTGGACCAAGACCTTGGTGGTGCTCAGGAGGAGCCTCGGCTGTACCTGACACCCAGCACTACAGTATCATTAACATTCAACCGTCAAATGCCTGGGCAGTTGTTAACGTGCTTATGTGGCTTACCGCCATGCTACTGAGGTGTAGGTCAATGTCTTACCTCATTTGTTGCTGTGATGGGGAGAATTGATTGGATTAGGTGGGTCAAACCTTCTTCCAATAATATACAAATTGGAAGGCCCAGACCAGTTTTTTTTTTCAGCAATGGGTTTCATTAAAGTTTGATACGGGTTGGATGGTGCAATAATTTCTGAATGATTGCCGAACCCGGAAATGACATATAAATTATTATACCCAATAAAAGAGATAACAAAAAGATGAACATAATGCTTCATAGCCGTCATACGGAACTTCTTCTCCTTTGAGTTGGATGGGTCAAACTTTCTACCAATGTACAATAGGGAATTCTAGATAAGGGATATCATGAAATATCACTACATTTCATATGATTGTTCATATGGCATGAGTTGTCTTCGCGGAATGATATCTGTAACAGAAGACAATGAATGCCATGTAAACAATTATATGATGTTTAGATTGTATCTTACCCTGTTACATGTTTTTAACTTCATATGTCACGTGTGGCATATAAATATTTCATGGGATAACCGTGGCAAATAAAGGAGTAGGAGTGGCCTTCCCACGGAGAAAGTGGTAAGCAGTATTTCTAGTTAAGTGAGTGAGAATCCGCGGATGATGAGAAATGTATGGAGCTACGAAATACGCAATCCATGTTCTATTTCCAGCAACAGACCTTTCCTTTCTCATTATTTCACAAACTCGATCTCACCATGATATACGGTTCTAGAGTCGGAAAACCACCAGAAAACATGACATTAATAGCGATTTGATATCCTCCCCAATTTATCATAGTTTAATACCGCATATTGATACGTTAGATGCCTTATAGGGGATATGGATGTAATAATTCAGAGGTACATCTAGTAATAACCGCTCAATACTGAAACAGCGGTAAAATGTCGTCTGCCGGTGTTTTTGATTGATGGGGTTTGTTGAGTCTGGTGTACTCATCACGTCATATCCCCGGAGGACCTCCAGTAAGGACCTCCATTAAAAACCCATAAAACGTTTAATGGACAGGCTTTAACCCTTCACTATAGCTAGCGACTTCGTCGATTCGTATTTGGCTACCACTTACCACATAGTTTATATTCCACTATGTCCCAAAAGTCTACCCTGTTTCGAGATATTTGTCTCGAGCTCTCTGGCCAGAAAGCAATCGGAACAGACCAACCCCTAAGTCGGAGATTTCTAACTACTGTTGGGCCCCTAGCGGGTAAACGGGAAACCATCTTAAACTTGTGGTTATCATTTCGCATGGTGTTTTGAACTGATCATCGGCGTTCAGAACTCTATGGATTGATACCAGCGAAAGTTGGGATCTCATTGGTTTCTCAGGAGAAAAGTAGATCAGGAAACTACAATAGTAAACATTGATTTCGGCATTGCTCGAAATAAATCATAATAGAAAAGTATGTCTGAGTAGATTAAAACAAAAAAGAATAGGAGGATTAAGTTTAGCACTACACGAGAATCTCACTCTCGTGGCCTTTCAGTGTCCATCCCTAGGTCTAGTTCATTCTGGAGCGGATCCTACGGGAATTTACACGTTTTATATGAGGTAGGGAGACAGCCGCACAGACTTCACCATTCACATAAACTAGGACAGGGAGGGTCGCGAAGTGTGACCTTTGTATGGCAGGCCTCTCGGCTGCTTGTTGTTTAAAATTTACAAATTCGAAATCTTCCAGTTATTCATACGTGATTATCTTCGAACTCGGTGAGTATTTGCCGACCAAAATAACTCGGAACAGATTTCATTCAGGCACATAAACTACGTCTCCATATAATGCCAAAAGTCACTCTCACACCCACTGACTTATTGACCAATGTCGTTCTTGTCCTCTAGTACTCTGCCTTAAGGCATTCTGATCTGAGAAAGGTTAATCACATAATGAGTGTTTTATAATAATGTTTTACTACATACCCATGCCGTATTTACTGTAACTAGCGACTTCGTCGAGTCCGAGTCCTAAAAATATTTGAAAAAAGAGATGTAAGACTGCTGGGGGCGGGGATCGAACCCCAGACACTCACGTTCGCAAACGGACGCTCTGATGACCGCTCCACACAGAGACTTGCTCTTGTAGGGCCAAATACTTAGTGAAAAATTTGAAAAATGATTTCCCCGACTACGGGGTTCGAACCCCCATCACCTGCATTCCCAGCCTGACACTCTGCTGACTGCTCCACAGAGCTAGAGGCTCTGAAGAGGACAAATACTTAGTCTGGTGGTTGATGGGAGAACCAGCAGAGTTTCGAAAGGGGTACCAGCGAAATCTTGCGATCTCATTGGTTTCTCACGAGAAAAGTAGATCAATCTCCAGGCCCAGGTCGGGTTCACTATGTCTCTATGTACGGGAGCAACTTCAAGCGGATTTGACGAAATTCTACCGTTTTAGATATAGTAGGTAAATATACGTACCGTTTTGACATATAACGTAAAATACTGTACGGACCACTGGTCCGTACACTAAAATACGGACCACATTGCCAAACACGTTTATTAACATATCGGTTCTTAAAGATTTAATCAAATGGGTTTTTTTTTTAAATTTTGGGTATATAATTAAATATATAACGTCCAACCATGCTTGTACATAAATGCCTCGTTCCGTACAAATCGTAAATTACCATCTCGTTCTGTGACTTGTACAGCATGGTCAGGACGTTCTATATAAAAACGAGATTCTTTTTATAATTGTTTTTAATTCCGATTTTTTCATCAGTTTTCCAAAACACCACTGTATGTAAGCAGAAAGTACGGACGAGGCACATTGTAAACTCAGATAAAGGTGAACGATCTCAGGAAATCGAGCAACAAATATTAACGATTCGAATGTATGATGTATTTCCTTTGCAATATACCACTTTGGGCTATTATTGTCGTTGAATTTGATCTTATAGATCAGTGATATCTCGATGAACGTAATAAGAATATTCAAAGGCCTCTTATGATGCTTAGCACGAATACCGCGATCATCATATTGATTTGTGATGTTTTGTGTCATATTCTTGGAAGAAGGATATTGTATTGTCGAAGGCGAAAAAGTAACAGAATAAAGATCAAACCAACAAACCTCACAGCATTGTTGACTACCACTGATCTCCAGGGTGTGGCACCGTCATGAACCAGGTCACCTTTGCCTTCATCAGTTCTTTGATTACCTGCATTTCACTGGGCCTAGCAAGGCAGATCTCTAATTGCTGAAGAGGTTTGTTTATTGTAAAGATCCTTTTCACTTCTCTCCACCACACATAGTTTTTAAATAGAATGTGTAGCAGAGATGGCAGTTTTCTATTTTCAATGTGGACTAAATATTCCTCATTGTAGAAATAGATATCTTTTAGATTCGCTAATTGCTGTCATATGAAGACGTCAGGAATAAAAGGGAGATATCATGTGGATATGAAAGGCAGGGTGTGGTCCACCCAGATATCATCTCTACACTTCTTCTTTAAGACGTAGATCTGATTTTTTTCATGTTGCTCAGCCGCACCTGACATATTAACCCTATCACTACGATACCTTCGTGTGCAAACATGCATCGTTTTGGCTGTAGGGACTTAGCCCAAGGTTGTATGATTTTGTGGGTTGGTGTCCCACTGCAGCCAATTTTCTAGACCAACCTTTGTGAAACTATAGTATAATTAATATCACTTACTTGAAGTAAGCTTTGATTGATAAAACTTGACGTCTTTGCTAAAATCATGTACAACCTCTGAAGTTGCATTGCATTGAAATCAAAGTAGGTATCATGATATTGCTCGAGGTACTACGCCACACCCAAAACGACATCAGGTAAGACATGGTAGGTTTAGCCATGGGTGAGAAGTGCATGGTCTGCCACTGCTGGCTCCACCTAGTGAAAGCAGATCTTATTACTAACAAATATCCATAGCTTAACAAATTGATTAACAAAACAATTAAAATACACAAAATACACAAAAGTAGAAGCGGTTTTCAGAGTGGTTCAGAACCTTAAGAACTCAACTAGAACGCTTACGGTATAGTTACAAGGTCTAAAACAGATTGTTTGATCATATTTAATTCATCCACTTATATACAGATAGAAGGTGGCGGCACAAACAGTAAACCTGACCCTACTGTAACTACTCACTCACTATAGCCCAATACACACCTCGTGAACGTGAACGATTTAGGAACATTGAACGACAACTCGTCGGCGACAAAATGATGGTTTGCAGTTCCCGTAGCCAACACCGATGTGTGTTCCATGTTTTCTTGGTTTCTCTGAGGCAGTAAATTCCACATGAAATATATTTCCACTTTTTCCCTGACTGCAACGGACATCCCTGTCATGAATATTCATTAGATTATAAAAGATAAATCATTAGAACCTGGTGAATCAGCACCTGTGTGCAAGCCATATAAGACTCCTGTAAGCATATCTCATACCCTATTGTAAGGTGAGAAAGAAATGCAGGGTGAAATCAATGAAAAATGCAAAAGGTGAACAGTGCTTTCGACGGCACACGTAACATAAGTCTTCCTTTATTCCCTCGGTATACTAAGATTGTTAACCAGATATATGCAGAGTATCTCATCTCAGTAGGGTAGAGGTAGAAATGCTAGAACTGCAGAAGATCTTATAAATCTTAACTGTCATTATCAGATACTAAACCAATCAAACCAAAACTTCCTCTGCCAGGCCCAGGAATTAGTTATCAATCACTTATCAGATAGGCACATAACCTGCTGTAGGTGTCCCCACCCCACTATGCTGCCTCCTATGTCCCAGCGAGGGTGGGGCAACGAGTATAGACTCTCTACTCGCTGGATGGAGCGGAAAGGGGAGAGGTCGGACACAGGGACTCACACCTGATGCGAATACATAGAACATATTGAATTGTTTCAGATACAAGTGGCCATATCCTCTGAGCAGTTGAGTGATATCCAAGGGAATGCGAGTATATTGTAAAGTGAGAAAGAAATGCAGGGTGAAATTCCTGAAAAATTACTGCCACACTTGACAGTGCTGTGATGTCTGGAACTAAATGTCTTGCAGAAACATTTTTGTGGCAATAGATTTGTTATTAATCTTGTAGGTGGGTAATAAATACAATAACGACTGGTTTTGTATACGAATGACTGTAATCTCCTCGTAGTTGACAACGTAATATCCTCACTAATCGCTCAGATAATGGGGGTGTTCCACGGAGCTTGCTGTGAGAATCCACTGGCACACAGTATTCCCGCTAGGTGGCATCATTGAGATTATAGGGATCTTTGGTTGCATTGATGTACATGTTTAGCACGGGAGGCAGGCCAGTGGATTCTCAAGGCTCTAAGCCCACTTCGTTAAGAATTCTTCTATATATAGCGTAGTGAGAGTACAGAATACGACTTAGAGGGTGAGATCTTATGAGAGGGGTGCCTTTTGTAGTCATTCAGTCATCTCAATGGAATACCCCCTTAACCAATTGAACAGAAACCATAGACTCCTGGTGGCCAGTGAGATCTGTATGAAGGTTACAGATACAAAGACAGGGAAAAAAAATCAATATTCCGTTATTTATACAACTGCTTCATTAACCCCCTACACTATGCTACGGGGAACCTAACACAAAAGAGCAATGCATACACAAAAGGAAGATGAAAAAGACAACCACAAGATTCTATGTTTGTCTTTCCTATTTTTTCCTCTCACTCTCTCTTTTCTACTCGCTCTTTTGGTGCTGAGTGGCAGAAGAAGAGCGATAAGTGTATTTGCAATCTCCTTTTGGAGAGTTCCAACAACAGGAGAACGTAAATCTCCCCCTGAGGCACGCTATGGGTACCAGCAGACTCCCACAAGCACCAGACGGCGGGGAACCAGCTCAGACAGAGACGCCTGCCGGCAACAAGTTGCCAATTGCTAACCGGAAGTGGCACATGTGCTCGCTGCGTTCGTTATTTGTTTAGCATGGCCACCGCCTCGATTGGTTTCTGTGTGGCGTTCATTGAACTTCCGGTTATTTATGCTCCCGCCGAGTCTTTTTCTCACGACAGAGACTGTGGGGGGAGTGTGTGGAGTTTCGCTGGTACCCGTGTTTACACGCTCTCCGCCGTTTTCTCCAGACCAATTTGCCCAGAAGTGTGTTTGGTGAGTGAGTAAGCCAACTCGGCGCTGAAAGGCAAGGTTAGGCTCGACTTAGGCGTCATGGGCAGTGATCTATCAATCAAATACTATCCTGGGCTTCTATTTGTAACCAAGTAACTTCACAAGGCAAGGTCTATAGACTTCCACTTTCCAGTTGGTTTTCAATATTTCGCCTGTAGCAAGGCCAAATCATCAACTTTTTCAACGAATCAAAAAACTTTATAACTAAGTCAGATTTTATCAATATGACAAACTTTCTTACCCAAGTGTTTCAGAAACGGTCATATGTCAACTAAAACATGCATGAACTCACATGGGCTGGTTTGTTGAGCCTCAGTAGAGACTTGTTCTGTTCAACCTTAACTTTCACCTAAATGGGTGAAAATATGCATATCTCAACAAGTTTACTCTTTGCACGTAATATTTCCAGTCATATGATTGACTAGGATGTGGAAAACCTAGGTTTGTTGGTACCATGCCTGAAACTAATGGTTTAACTCGACTATTAAAGGCATATCCTACAATTCACAGTGGCGCCACCTGGTGATTTTTAAATATTCCCTTTCATCCATTGAAATTGGTTATTTGTGGCATATTTCAAACTTGAAAGAGCAAAATTTAAGTTTTGTCTAGTTGGACCTAATTCAATGAGTAAGATAGGCCCTTTTTCATTTGCTTGATTTATATAGGATATGTACTGAAATATATGGTTTTCTTCAATCCTTTCAAAAGATTTTTAAAACCTAAATAGGTAGTACTATACATTGACTATATTCTGTGAAAGTTTGAGGAAAATGACATGGATTTTGCTATGTGAAAAACAACTTTTTAGAATCTCTATATATTCTTATATAAAATAATCATAATTTTGATCTATAAATCAAAATCTAGCACGGTGACCCCCGATTTTTAAGTCAGATATGTGCTCTACAATACTTAGATATCATTGTATTAAATTTTCAGAAAATGACATGGGTTTTAATTTTTACGCCAAATTGTCCGATATGCCTTTAACTGAAAGGGCCGGCTTCTTAGTAGCTGTTACTGATCTCTTATATATCTGCTGCATCAGAATGTAATTGAGGATGTCAGTTGGGGTCAGAAATAAGACCGGGAGAACACAGAAAACACCTCAGTATCAGCCATGAAGTTGAGGGTGTGTGGGTAGGTTCAAACCACGGTATTGTTGGCGTGGATGGCCCTCAATTGATATTAATTTTGTTTTACTCAAGGAAAATTGATTCTATATATTGAAGATGAAAAATTGGATCTCCATGGAAAAGTGGAAAGCTGCCACCTCTATTTACTAAGATTCCACTGATTCTCTCTATCGGCAGGTTTGATGAAATCCCCATCGCCGCCCCTGAAGAGCTCTTTAGACCCGGTTTCTTTTGCCGACCTGGGTGTTGAGTAGGGAGGAGCTTAGCGCAGATCAGCTCCCGTGCCATGATCAATGTTCTCCGGAACAGACGAGATAAGAGGATCGTCTCTGGGATCCCACTCTCCCAGCACAGATTCTGAACACTGCTTCCTGCGGCCGCTTGTATCTCTGACATGCCTGTTTGGGGCTAGATCTGGCCTATACGCCAGTTGTTCATATACAGTAGAACCTAGACTGGCTCCAGTCCCTGCATCCTATGTCTACTCTCCTCGCTGGGAGTATCTTGGGTTTTACCTGTAGGACTTTGTGGGTTCGAGTCCCACTGCAGCCACTCTTCATTCCCAGCAGTGGTAGATTTACTGCTATATCAAAGGCCACGTCTTTGATACATGGGCCAGTCAGAGAAGGATGCTACTATCATGAACTCTATTCTGATTGTGATTAATCATTTAATGAATGTTCATAATCAAAGACTTGATCAAGTCTAAGTAGAACCCCGCCTAACGGACACCCCACGTAAGCAGACACCCCACGTTAACAGACACCTCTACTCCGAAAGGTTCCCTCTGTTAGATGTTTATTTCAACCTCGCGTAAGCAGACACCCTGCATAAACAGACACTTTGGCCTGGAACGGAGGGTGTCCGCTTTAGCAGGGTTTTACTTAATCCTAAATTCAGAACACTCTTAGGAGTATCTAGGTTTTACCTGTAAAAAGGGATGCAGATATTAATATGCTAAATACTTTACACTAATTCCTGTTAAATCAGGCGTAATTTCTAGGAATACTTTCAGCAGTGGAAATCATCCGTGGAAATTATCTGTGAATCTCATTTAACACTTCAAATTTTCCCAAACTCATGATATATAAGTTGTTTTATTTATCTATTGACAATTACACCTTTTTTTTAATCCCATATGTAGTTTCTCAATGTGACGTCACTGGGCTGAGGCAGAGATTAGTGAACGCAAGCACCACGAAAGATCTGGGGGGAGAGTGTTGCAATCCCTGTCTGAGGGTTCTAGTCTTAGAGAGCTGCTCTGTAGGACTTTAAACACATAATCTGTAGTGTTTTTGTGCCTTGTACAAATACACTGTTCCTGTATCATGAACTGGGCCAGCTGGGAGGTACACGTGGGTTAGTAGCTCAAGAAAGCGCAGCAGAGACCAGTTTATTCTCAGATTACAGAATAGAGATTAGATTACAGATTAGAGAAAGCTGGGTCGTTTCCATTCATTGATTTGGGTCAGCAGTGCGTCAAAGTCCGTCAGTAGTTCCTGACTGTAGATCGGTGACGGGAAATCGGCCAATGGAAACTATAGCATGACAAAACATGGTATATCTTAACTTTCTTTAATAAACTTCAATAAAGACTTCCTTGATATACGATCATTGAACTCTTAAAAATGTCACACTAATTGCTCTTGTACACTTTGCTTTCAGATCGGATTTTTAAGCTGAAGATGTTTTTTGATGACAAAGGGTCGTGGATGACCATGTTTTTCACGGTCATCTTCCACCTGTTTATATTTTCTCACCTGTACAACGCGGTGCTACTGATGGGCGGGGACTTCACTGTGCCCTACCGCATCGACGCCCAGATGGGCATGCGCAACTCCATCTTCATGAAGATCGCCGCCTGCGGAACGTGGTGCGGCGACTTCTTCACAGCTTGGATGGTGAGTCCCTCATAAACTACCCACTTAAACACAGCCTCTCGTAAACATGTAAATGTAACTATTCTGTACTGTGACACATGTCAGGGTAGGTGTATATAACACGTGGTGCGGCGACTTCTTCACAGCCTGGATGGTGAGTCCCCATAAACTACCCACTTAAACACAGCCTCTCGTAAACATGTAAACGTATAACTATTCTGTACTGTGACCCATAGTTTATATAACACGTGGTGCGGCGACTTCTTCACAGCCTGGATGGTGAGTCCCTCATAAACTACCCACTTAAACACAGCCTCTCGTAAACATGTAAACGTATAACTATTCTGTACAGTGACGCATGTCAGGGTAAGTGTATAACACGTGGTGCGGCGACTTCTTCACAGCTTGGATGGTGAGTCCCTCATAAACTACCCACTTAAACACAGCCTCTCGTAAACATGTAAATGTAACTATTCTGTACGGTGACGCATGTCAGGGTAAGTGTATAACACGTGGTGCGGCGACTTCTTCACAGCTTGGATGGTGAGTCCCTCATAAACTACCCACTTAAACACAGCCTCTCGTAAACATGTAAACGTATAACTATTCTGTACTGTGACCCATAGTTTATATAACACGTGGTGCAGCGACTTCTTCACTGCCTGGATGGTGAGTCCCTCATAAACTACACACTTAAACACAGCCTCTCGTAAACATGTAAACGTATAACTACTCTGTACGGTGACGCATGTCAGGGTAAATGTATAGCGTGTGGTGGGGCGACTTCTTCACAGCTTGGATGGTGAGTCCCTCATAAACTACCCACTTGAACACAGCCTCTCGTAAACATGTAAACGTATAACTATTCTGTACAGTGACGCATGTCAGGGTAAATGTATAGCGTGTGGTGGGGCGACTTCTTCACTGGCTGGAGGGTGAGTCCCTCATAAACTACCCACTTAAACACAGCCTCTCGTAAACATGTAAACGTATAACTATTCTGTACGGTGACGCATGTCAGGGTAAGTGTATATAACACGTGGTGCGGCGACTTCTTCACAGCGTGGATGGTGAGTCCCTCATAAACTACACACTTAAACACAGCCTCTCGTAAACATGTAAATGTAACTATTCTTTATGGTGACCCTCCTAAACTGCAAACTTAAGCACAGCCTTTCTTGAATACATAACGGTAAAACTAGTCTGTTTGAATTACTAATTGTTTTAGAATTGTAAATGGTTTAACAACATAGACCGCAGAAGCCTGCCGTTCAAACTTCACAATTGATTATGCTACCTGCCGTAGAGTATATGTACTATGAATGATGTGCGGCTATTAAAGGGTTAACACTTTGAGAGGTGGTCACCTAAAGTCCATACACAATAGTGACTGGTTTCAGATACAAGCGGCCGTATGCTCCGAGGAGTTGACGCGTAGTAATATCCGAGCGTACGCGAGGATATTGCGCAGAGGCAACTCTGAGGAGCATACAGCCGCTTTTATCTGAAACCAGTCTATATTATATTCATTATCCACCTTTGCCTGAAAAGTGGCTTACCAATATTAGTTCATTTAGGTATGCATAATTTTTCTGTATGCGCCCACAGAGCATACATACAACATATCTGTATGCTCCGGGTATGAAGATACACTCTCCCTATGTGTTTTCTAGGGACACTTTGTATTAGGTGGATATATCTGTATGCTCTGGGTATGGTGATACACACTCCCTATGTGTTTTCTATGGACACTTTGTATTAGGTGTATAATAAAACGTATGCTCCGGGTATGTAGATACACGCTCCCTATGTGTTTTCTATGGACACTTCGTATTAAGTGGATAACAAAACTCTGTCCTCTTATCAGGTCACGGACGTGATGCTACAAGAAAAGTTATACCCGCAATGGGCAAAATGGCCGCGGTCCTGGTGGAACAAGGGTCGAGTGATCCTCTTCTGGATCATGGTGGTCTCAGCCACATGCGTCTTTATCATGGTCATCAGCACCGACTGGATCAAGTGGGACAAGCTCAACCGAGACTTCATGCCCACCAACGAGCTGTCCCGCGCCTTCCTCGCCTCATTCATCCTCGTCTTCGACCTTCTCATCGTTATGCAGGTAGGCCTATTTACGTACTGTAGATTTCATTGCGGAAAAGGTGGTATTGCCAAAAGGCAAATACCACCAATTATTATTATTATTTTTTTTTTAAAGTTGTACGATTGTGTTCTTTATATGGTACAAAAATGTTATATTTGTTATAAAATTTCGATTGAAAAAATCATTCTGCCCTCTTATATTTTGGAAGGCTCCACAACCATCAACCTATATACATTTTGGAGAAAACGTTGGGGGGAAAAGCATAACCCAATGTTGAAGTAATTGTTTACAGTAGAATGCGTATGCAGTGTTCTGTATTGTGGATACCATAGGCTGCCCTCTAACAGCTACTTTATTGGGAAATTTTATGAATGCAGATCTTTTCTTTTTATTCAAATAACCCTATTATTCTACACATACGGCCTAACATCTATCAAATACTACCCGTTGCTAGGGGTGCGGTATAAATGATGTTCGGGCGCACTATGCCCGTAGTGAATGAGCACCAATATTCAGTCAACAGACTGTGGATCGCTGACTTAGTGAGTGAATATAATGGCATTTTCTCATTGATTTGAAGAATATAATAATAAGAAAAAGTAGTGAGTGGATCCATAGCGATTCCATTCTCAGCCTTTTGTCCATGAACGATGTACATGCAGTTATTTAGTAAAACGTTTGCGTCGTTTGCGTACATTCAGAGTATGTGTGTATTCATTTCCATACCAGCATAGTGTGTGGTATGGCAATCATACCAGAACTGTAGCAGAGGTTGGTGTCTGCATGATTTACCAGCATAGGTATATAATATGACAAAAATCCTTGAATGGCAATTGCTGCTGGCTCACTCACTAAGTTTTCTCTCATAATTTCATATCTTGCCCTACTTTTTTTTTAAAGAGCAATTTATATTAAGGGAATATTGTGTGTACAATCACCAAATTCGGTGATGCAGCCCTAGCCCCTACTCCTCATTCTAATGGCGGGTGTTAAGCCGCATGAGCAGTGGGTACCGCTTTTTGTGTAAGTCTTTGGTATGACCCGACCGGGGTTTAAACCCACGACCTTCCATGTTCGAGGCGAACACCCTTACCACTACGATTCGCTAGAATAAACTGGGCACTCGTGTGTGCACACCCTCTGAGGTAAACACGATTAGGATGAGGGAGAGTGACAGGAGTGATTGATGGGCAAAAGTAATGCCTGCCTAATGCCCACAGTCATGCCGCCAAAGCCCCTTCATTGAAATCCCCGAAGACCAATAGCATTAGTTCGAATTAAGCCACCTCAGAGTTACTTCAACGTTTATGTTAACGGCAATGTCTGCGGATCTGGAAGTTCATCCACACAAAATAGGGTTTCGATCAGCAGACAGGTTGTCAAAATTTTATTTCTCCGATTTTCGGACAACTACACCCACAGGGACTGGCTATCCACACTAGAGGAAAGGGGGTGTTTTTCCATACTTTACTCAATACATTCAGACACATTGAATAACACCAGAAATGAAGATTCGAATCTGTCCATAGGCTTACCATTACATAGGTGTTTCAACAAAATGGTGGCTCCCATGCCTCAGACGGTGAAAATAGCGCCACCTACTTCCAGTCCGGATCGGAGAATACATATACAGTAGAACCCCGGGTAAGCGGACACCCTCGGTTCCGGTGTGATGCGAGAATTGGTTACCCTGTGAAAATCTTGTTTTGTCGCCCACTCAATATGCACATGCATCTGGGCACGCTCTTCTGGTCAGATTTCATGGACTATTGGAAGTTAGTTGGAATTATGTTTTATTTCTTCTATAATAGGCTCTTAAATGTTGTCAAATTATGTTATTACGTTCATTATGACATTCTTCATTTTGGCAAATTGCACTACAACTCCTAACAGAGATTACGCTAAATCCTGACAATCTAGGGAATCGAGCGCTGATGAATTTCTCACTCTCCAATTGTGGACTTCAACACTGCGCATGTTCGGGATTATGCGCACAAGATACGAGTGGGCGCTAAAACAAGATCTTTGCAGGGTAACCAATTTTCGCATCACACCGGGCCAAAATATCTGCTTACGCGGGCTGTCCGCTTACACGGGGTTAGAATAAACATCTCATAGAGGGATCGTTTCCAAGCAAAGGTGTCCGTTAATGCGGGGTGTCCGCTTACGTGTGGTGTCTGTTAACACGGGGTTCTACTCTTATAGGTGTGACTAAACTTCCCACACATTCTACCACCTTCACTGCCCCGTGACGTCATCAGAGGGACGCTGAGTCTCTGGTCTCTGATTGGCTGCGGCATGTGTCAGCTGGTTCCCCATAGGCACGGGTCTGTGCTATCTCGGGCCGGCGAGGAACAAGGCAATCAGGCGCGGATTAAAACTCGATCTCCGGATCTCCCCAAGTATGCATGACGAGGGGAGGGCGAAGTCCACCCCTCCTCCTCCTCCTCCTCCTCCTCCTCCACTCCACCCCTCCTGCTCCCAGCCGTTTCCACCAGGGGTGGGATAGAACAACACATACCTGGTCTCCATAGCCTTTTCTTTTTCTCTGGAACAGAAATTCAACTGTTAAGTTGAGACGGTTTAGACTTGTTAGAATGTTCTAGTTTGTCACAAAAGCCCTATCTTGTGGCATAAGACATTGCCCTCACACACACCGTTTACACTCTAGGTGTGAATGCATTAAATTTACTTAACCATGAAGCCAAACTGAGTGATGTTTGACCGAGCAGAGAACAGTCGACCGCTAGGAGCGCTGAACGGAAAGTCATGTATTACGAAATGATTTTTAAATTATTATTCACGGAATTGTATTCGACGTACAAGCATCGTTCTTTCATACAATCAGTGGAAACACAAAATGTAAGAAGCACAAATTGATCATTGTCTCAATTGATGATTAAAGCTCTGGATGGACCTATATAATCATGAGTCCAGAAAATAGCATCGACGATATCGGTAGATTGTAATAAAAGGTATAGGAGAATAGGAAAGGTCAAGGAATCAAGAAAAGAATATGCCGACGAATTAGTAATTTCTCTGTTGTTAGACGCAGTAGAAAATACTGAAGTGGCCAGGAGATTTATTAGAAGAGAAGAGTTTACTGTCCAATTACCGAAACGAATGACTTCTGCTGACTGCAGACTGGATGGTCGGAGGTGGGTAGCTATTACTTAACAGACAAGACATCTATAGTCTTCTTTTATTGTCTCTACTTCCCTTCTCCGTCTTTGTTTACCTCTTCTCCTTATTCTCTTTTTTCTCTTTATTTTCTTTTATACCTAAGCAGGTACACAAGTTTATCTGTAGTAGAATTTAAACAATGTTTCACAAAGATATACAGACCCTATTTTGCGCTATGTCTCACCTGAGAAACAAAATATGAGTAAAAAGAAAATTCTCACAGAAAAGGTACATGCCTAAAACACCCCACAAGGTGTGAAGGAGCCTCTCAAACTGAACAGAAAAGAATTTTGTCAACCAAAATATGAGTATAAATTATTATTATTATATACCTGTTGTAGTATATCCTACACATACGGCCCGCTCCTACCCATGTCATATTTATATCCATACGACACCTAGGTGACATACAGGATATGTAAGGCGGCAAAATCCAAAAACTCGCCCAGAAGCAAAATTTAAGATTGGATAGTTTAAGTTATTTGATAATACGAAAACAGGTATACTGTGTTTTTACGTGATAAATACTTAGTAAAATTGACCATAAAACAAATCCCTGCCTTCGGCATCGGTTCGTTGTAAAGTCAATTTGATCGCGTATTTATCACGTACAGCCACAGTAACCCTGTTTCCGTATAATACATTCTGACCCCCAGAGGCATACTGCCCAGGGACGCCCTCCACCCTGTATACACTGCTACACACCTTCCTGGTCGCTTGGAAAGGGTTAAAAAAATACAGCATCCCTGACACCAGACCACCTCTGAAGTGCAGGCAAATGTTACAATTGGTGAGAAAATTGATTCTTTTCCACCGTATTTAAAGTTGTCTGTCAATGTTACCATGGTGATAACTATAAGATCATTTATCAATTATCATTATAAAGGCTTTTTCCATAATCTTTGAAAAAATTATAAAGTTATCAGCTGAGATAAATCACATTTTAACGAAAAATGGAAAATGATGCCTTGAGGCGTCATTTGCACTAGCTACGGGTGCTTTGGAGCATCATTTGCTCTAGCCACGGGAGTGACTTGAGGCATCATTGGTAAGGAAAGGGTTAATAAGTCTGTGCCTATCCTGAGGTCAGCAAAAAGAGTGGCGCCTATAACTCAGTCTCTAATGAGGCCATTTATATCTGATTCTCCTCAGTACAAAATCTCCTAATTGGGAGAGTGCCAGTCAATCACCCTGACAAGTATGTTAATCAAACTCAAAGCCCTTCTATGTTACTTTTTAGGCCAAACATGATACAGGTTCAATTAGATCTATTAATACGGGCGGGGTGCCCCTATCCATGTCCCCGCCATTCACCCCGCGCTACCCACACAAGCGGTGATCTCAGATGTCGACTGAACGTACCAACTACACCACACAGTATGGGTGTCGTCATTTGTAAAAGAGATTACAATATCAATTACAATATCATAATTAGGATATCATTTGTCTTCTCTTTTTTATTGAAGCGTTTGTTGTCATTCCTGTGATTTACAGTCGTATCATGTGAGGAGACGTTTTGTAGTCGGAACCGATTTGTAGTCATCTTAACATTTTACTTCAGATAAACATCACATTGGTAGTTATGAGGACAATGAGACGAAAAAGCTTCCAATACCGTGTAGAAATCATTATGAACATGTCCCTGGTTTAGTCCTCATCTTATTTCAACTCACAGTTTTGTATTTTCAATGTTTTCCTACTTTCCATACACCGGCGGTTTGTTTTCGCCAGACAAGTTTTTAAACTGTGAAAGATTCTGAATGCGTTAAACTTTTAACAAGTGGTTGATCAGTAGAAAAGGACTTCTGATTATAAAAGGAAAATCTGATTAAAGCCCAGTTCACACTGTGCGACTGGGGGCTTGCAAGCCGGTACCTCCATTCTTCCGTGTGGTTGGGCGCACAGCATGTACCTCCAGTCGCAAGGTAATGCAGTTCACACTGTGCGCTGCGTTCCTTGCGCTTCGTTCCCTTGCTCACTTGCGGTATCGGCTCTCCAGCCCCCAAAGTCGCACAGTGTGAACTGTCCTCAAATGCCCCCCTTGCGACTGGAGCGCCTGTGTTTTTAGGTACATCAATATGTCCAGTCTCAGACTAGCGGTACCAAATATCAAACATGTTTGATATTCAAAAACGTATGCGACTGGGTGTCCCTGAGGTACCTCCAGTCTGAGATTGGTCTAGTCTTTGATTATGATCATTCATTAAATAATTAATTACAATCAGACATTTTAGTATGTATCCTTCTCAGCTGTCCCATGAATCAAAGAATTGTCCACTATGAACAGAACCTCATATATATGTATATGGCAGTGGCAGTATGCGGGGCGGGACAGGATACAGGGACTGAGGCACAGAGTAGAGATATCCCAGCAAGGAGGGTATCCATAGTATCCAGGGACTTGAGCCAGTCTTAGACTGGGTGTACCGGTACGTCCAGTCTCAGACTAGCGGGGAACTTGCAGTTCACACTGTGCGTTTTGCCGCGTTACAGGCCTGAAGGTACGCCCAGTCTCAGACAGGGCGTCCATATGTACCTAAAAGCGCACATTGTGAACTTGCCATAACGATTCACCAACAAATGAACCTCTGCATACGCATACTAAACGACCTGAGATATAGCGCAGTTGAGGAAATGACAGTTGTATACCTGTCAGTGATTCCTTTAACCGGCACTAGGAGGCACTGCTCTGAAGTCTCGCGAGATGAGCGGGATCTCGTCAGTTCTCGGCGTTTCTCGCTGGCTGCGAGACCGGAGCTGTCAGTACAATGTGACACTGCGGACAACAGCTGACAGGAGGCTTTGATGACACTCTCACACAACGACCCCGAGAAGCAGTCAAACGCCATTGTGGTTTAATTGAATCGTGCCCTGTCGATGTCAGTCAGGATTTCCTAGACCCGCCATAATCTGGTTGCGTTTCCATTGGAAACCGAGCATCCGCCTTCCCAAATATCGCCCACAGCCCGGCCGCCATTTGCAATTGAGACGCAGCCACTGGTTCATCAGCGTCTCGCCAGGTGCGCACATGTCGGTGCTGCCCTCTACTTCCGGTTTCACTGCCTGGATAATCTGCGCATGCGCCAGATGTGCTGGTGATTAACCTGGAGGATTGTGGGTAATATTTTATAGATGGGAGGAAGTGGGGTGCAATCCGCTGCGGAGAGAAGACTTTTTGATTGCATAATAAATACCTTATTTGTGATTGATACCCCAAATGAATTATAGTCCTTGTTATTTCTGTTAGAAATAATCTCAGCATGGAAACCATTTGATGATGCCTCTTGATGTAAAGTGTAGGAAATTACTTTAGTCAGTAACTCGAAGGTGCTCAGAGATTTCAGAGATTATAGACTTCCACTTTTCAGTTGATTTTTCAATGATTGTCCTCAACATTTTCAACAAATCGAAACAATTGAAATAATGAAGTCTAATCTTTGTTACTGGTCGGTCGGAGGCCAACAGATATATAGCTCTTGCCGGGTACCAGCAGTGGCCTTCTCGTTGTAAAACCACTCGGCAGTGACTTATTTTGGTCCCGTTTTGATATGAAAGTACAGGAGGATTGTTTGAGTAATGATAACATTGAATGAGACTCATTCATGCCAATAAAACGGAGATTGTAATCTCCCCACAGACCCTCAGCCCACCGTGGCCGACACCGACACATTTTACACATTTCTTCCAGGGAGCAAATTTCACCTGGAAATTTGTACTCTTTTCTGGCATCCCTGTTTATTGTTGTGAAAAGACGTAGCTTAGCTTGACTCACCTTCTTGCCCCCCCCCCCCCCCCCCGCTTGCGACCACGGAATACATTTTTTTCCAATTATGAGCTTTCATATGAAGCTCAACGGAACGGAAAAATGCAAAAACATGTTTATTGTTCCTTTACGATTTTTCTTGGGTGTTATATTATCAAGAAACATCACAAAACTTCATATTGTTTATATGGCGTAAGTTGTCTTCGCTGAATGATATCACAAGCAGAGCTGAGTGATATCTGTGGCAGAAGACAACTCACTCCATGTAAACAATTAAATGAATCTGTGAAGACGTTTAGATTTTATCCTACCCCGTCACACGTTTTTGACTGCATATGTTACCCGTGGCATATAAATATTTTATGGCATAATCGTAGCATACAGTCCCACCATGTTCAGTCTATGGAGATTCATATGAGTGGTAGGATAAAGAGGTATGGGTACAGGAGGCAAGTACATGGTAGAATATGATCATCCAAGATATTTGCTGGTGTTAAAATTCCACAATGTCCTCAAGTGGACCAAACCTGGTCATATCCTGACTGATCCCCGCCAAACCCAGGCCATTGACAGATTATATATAATTCTGATACTTTTTCACCAAGATTTTGCATACATTTGATAAAGAGAAATTCATACGGGTACACTGTGCCGGTATGTCGTATCATACCACACCCTGAGCTGGGATTCTGTGGAGTGTGTCTGCTACGACCCTCAAAGGCCCGGAAACACATCTAGGCGAGCCGGCCATCACTCTAGGTGTGTGTGGGAGTGGCACGGTATCCGCTTTAGGCCCATCCCAAGCCTAAAATACCCCCCGAAGGTTCGGGTTTTAATGAATATTGTACTCCACCGCCCGCTCGATAAAAGGAACACTCTGATTGGTCAAAAACATCACGTGGTGTCTAGTGGCTGAAATCTCCAGGCCGATTTCTGGTTCGTGTGGTATGGTCTAAACACAGTGTAGACTGTGTTAGGAGAGTGTAGGTCTCGTTTTGCAGGCTGGCCACTAGTGGGCACCACTGTGTGGGTGGTGGGGGAGGGTAAGCCATGTAGATAAGCAATGGTCGGCAAGTAGCCCCGAGGTACGACGCTAATGACCCCTGGTGGCTGTTTTGGAGCGAGCGGAGGTTGGCGTGGTAACGGGTCGGCTCCGGGGGCACTCACACCCTTTACTGGCCGGTTACCGGAGAACTCGCCCCAGAGCCAAGTCGCCCCTTCATTTAAAGGACAATTCGCTCCGTTAATTCGTCCCTTTAGTACTTTTTAACACTACGGGCATTTCTACGTTCATTACGCCAATGACTTGTATCTAAGCCTGTGGTTATATCTAATCTCTTGTATGTCATTCACCTTTATAGATTTGATGATTGTAGGGTAAAGTACAATCATGGCAGTGAGATTATGACTGGATGATTCGTGGGCACTTAGTCGGCGACTCAGCCGTGGATACATTTGTCTCACCCAAATCCCCGTATAGATTTTAAAACAAGTTTAAAATCAAAAATCTTTTGAGATTTTGTACCTCGTTAGGGATAATCGTCGCCGATAATTGCAGGTGAAAAAACTTGTTTCAGGGAAATGGAACCATATAATATAAACAAGGAGATCATGTTTCAGAACAGAATCTCAGGCGGATTTGTCTCAGACAAACACCCTGTGAGGTTCATGAATCCTATAGTGTGAATCCCGCTTGAGGTACAAGAAAATACTTCCCATGTGTTCTAAGAAGTTTGGTGGTTTGCAGGTACCAGGAATCGGTGATGTGAGAAATGGGAACAGATTAAGTTAGTTTTGTACCAGAACGTCGGCTATATTTATGCAAATGGAACATGTCAAGCAGTTTACAGTAGAACCCCGCCTAACCCACACCCCGCGTAAGGGGACACTTTTTTTACCACACTTTGGTCCGGAACGGTCGCTTCCGCAGGGTTTTACTGAAGATGCATCCCCTGGACACCCAAGGGGAGAATAAGCGAGAAATACCTCACAGAAATACCCCTCAACGTTTCCTTTGTAAGTCCTAATGTTAGCACTTCCAGTGGCGAACATGAAAATAGAGGATTATTTCCGTGGGTCGTGGAGGGAGGCTCAGTGTAGCGGGAGGTACGATGGCCGGGGCGGGGAGCTGGTGAAATTGGCGAGCGGTATCACCAGACCTCGACAATCTCACCATCGGCGACTAGGGAGTCCTCTGGTGGTATATTCGGCAACTTAGAGACGAGGCTATTTTCGGTTGGCCGACGAAAACGGCACAGATTATTTGAGTCGCGCTGAAAATCGGCCGGTGGTGGAGACCTTCAATAAGCGGTATTTACACCCGGCGATTATTGCCTCCGATTATTGCATAAAGCACCGCCGATGGATTAATTTTCCTCTCGGATAAAATACCAGAAGGTGTAAACAGGAAAATTTGATACATTTTGGGAAGATTATACAATACGTCACCACCGACCAACGATTTTAGCTCCTGGCAAAATCAACCAGGAGTGAAATAATTGTGGATAGAATTATTTACAAGTAGAAATCTATTGGCAAGTAAAATTTGTCAGGTATACGCGCTTTAATTACTTCAGGTGTCACCGATATTTGATACTGATATCGCCAAATGATCATTTGGTGGTTCCCGACTAGATCGGTGGAGAATAATCGCACAATGGAAATTAACCTTATGAAGGAACTGCACAAACATCGGTCTGACCCATAAGTACTGCATGAGTTGAAGTTGCGTAGTAATCTCACAAGGTGAAGCTGACTGAGATGATGTAACAGCTGCTACAGGTCAGCCAATGATTCAGCATTTATCTCAGCCCAGAAGTGTGGCCTTTCATCTTCAATCAACTGTCTTAGTTCTTTATATCTTAAATACGCTTGATAACTCCTTGAAAATAAGTGTCGCTTTGACACTTATGAAACCTGGATGCTGATTGGCTAATAATATCTGTCTGTCTGTTATTTGCTGTAACCCACTTGGCAACTTGCCAACCAGCCACTTTTTCAATTGCTTTTGTCGGGTACAAATATGTTAAGCAGTAGTGGGTCAATGAGTTAGATCAGTCTGCAGTGTTTGGGCATGGTCAGTTGGGCACTCGTCTATGGCACTCAAGACTCCTGGGTACAATGTCACAGAGTTGGCACAAAGACAGGGAAGGGTTAGAGTTTGCAGCATGCTGAACTATAGAGGATAAATGTGTGTATGTACGTGTAGATTACCTCATATATGGATTCCGACACTGAACCTGAAGCAGTCCTTCATTTTCGTATACTACTTCTATCCTCCGACATAAACCGCCTGCAAAACATCACCAGGTCTCTACTACTCACATCCCATTCTGTGGATACTACTCAGATCCCGCCTATCCTACTCACATGCCCATCTGTTTATGTTACAGAGGAAACCTAAGAAAATCTAGGGTCAGAGCTCATATCCTATCGAGTTTGAATCGCATAGTAAAGCAGGAACATTTGATACATTGCCAACGATTTGGGTTCACAAGTGAGATGAGATCGAGCATTGACCCTAAATAATATTGTATCAAGGAGTCCGGTCCGTCTAAACTTTAGAATTTGTGATTATCTCGGTTTATACCATAGGATAAGATAATTGACGCCTTTACAGTTAAAATAATCTAATAAAAAAAGACACACCTAAGCACAGCAAACCTACGCTTAAAAATACCAGGTGGGGATGGTGGTCTGGAGTGACGGCCGAGTCGTTGGAGCAGCTCCGCTAGACTTGCTCAAGTCTTTGATTATGAGCATTCATTAACTAATTAAACACGATCAGAATAAAGTTCATTATAGTATGTATCCCTCTCAGACTGGCCCATGAATCAAAGACTTGTCCACTATGAATGTCTCCTGTTTATGGCCCCAAGTTGCTCCCTGTAACCCTAAACTACCTCCTACCCCTCCCCCCTCCCTTCCTCCAATTCTCTGGCCGCCTGTGTTGTCATAGCAATAAATTTCGCCTGCTCCTGACTGTGACCCGATTGAGATCAAAGTGAGAGGGTATCAATCTCCTAGCAGATATCCTGACCAGTAGCCAGGATATCTGCATGGAGAGTGTTGGGAATACTGGTGCTAAACAGCGCCAGAAATCAAACACCATTACCAATAGTACCAGTCCCTGTATCCCAGCGAGGAGGGTGGACATAGGATGCAGGGACTGGAGCCAGTCCTGTATCCCAACGAGGAGGGTAGCCATAGGATGCAGGGACTGGAGCCGGTATCCCAGCGAGGAGGGTAGCCATAGGATGCAGGGACTGGAGCCAGTCTGTATCCCAACGAGGAGGGTAGCCATAGGATGTAGGGACTGGAGCCAGTCTGTATCCCAACGAGGAGGGTAGCCATAGGATGCAGGGACTGGAGCCAGTCTGTATCCCAACGGGGAGGGTAGCCATAGAATGCAGGGACTGGAGCCAGTCTATATCCCAACGAGGAGGGTAGCCATAGGATGCAGGGACTGGAGCCAGTCTGTATCCCAGCGAGGAGGGTAGCCATAGGATGCAGGGACTGGAACCAGTCTGTATTCCAACGAGGAGGGTAGCCATAGGATGCAGGGACTGGAGCCAGTCTGTATCCCAACGAGGAGGGTAGTCATAGGGTGCAGGGACTGGCGCCAGTCTGTATCCCAACGAGGAGGGTAGTCATAGGGTGCAGGGACTGGAGCCAGTCTGTATCCCAACGAGGAGGGTAGCCATAGGATGCAGGGACTGGAGCCAGTCTGTATCCCAACGAGGAGGGTAGTCATAGGGTGCAGGGACTGGAGCCAGTCTGTATCCCAGCGAGGAGGGTATCCATAGGATGCAGGGACTGGAGCCAGTCTGTATTCCAACGAGGAGGGTATCCATAGGATGCAGGGACTGGAGCCAGTCTGTATCCCAGCGAGGAGGGTAGCCATAGGATGCAGGGACTGGAGCCAGTCTGTATCCCAGCGAGGAGGGTAGCCATAGGATGCAGGGACTGGAGCCAGTCTGTATCCCAGCGAGGAGGGTAGCCATAGGATGCAGGGACTGGAGCCAGTCTGTATCCCAGCGAGGAGGGTAGCCATAGGATGCAGGGACTGGAGCCAGTCTGTATCCCAACGAGGAGGGTAGTCATAGGGTGCAGGGACTGGAGCCAGTCTGTATCCCAACGAGGAGGGTAGCCATAGGATGCAGGGACTGGAGCCAGTCTGTATCCCAACGAGGAGGGTAGTCATAGGGTGCAGGGACTGGAGCCAGTCTGTATCCCAGCGAGGAGGGTATCCATAGGATGCAGGGACTGGAGCCAGTCTGTATTCCAACGAGGAGGGTATCCATAGGATGCAGGGACTGGAGCCAGTCTGTATCCCAACGAGGAGGGTAGTCATAGGGTGCAGGGACTGGAGCCAGTCTGTATCCCAGCGAGGAGGGTATCCATAGGATGCAGGGACTGGAGCCAGTCTGTATTCCAACGAGGAGGGTATCCATAGGATGCAGGGACTGGAGCCAGTCTACAGCCCGGTAAAGAGCACGCCACCAGAAGCAGGTCATGGAGACACACCTCGGCAGACCCCACACGGCCTGGTATTTGTACACTCTACAAATAACACAGCGGCCACATTTAACCTGTTTACAGATTCATGAATTACGGTCATAGTGAGTAGTTACAATGTGGTGTGGAGTCCCACTACCTCCCAATCTGTGTTGAAACCTATGTTTAGGTTTTCTTTTGATTGATAGCTTTATGTTGATATATTTGATTCGATATATCTGTGTTGTATCAGTGTTTGTGTTGATATCTGTGGTGTCTGAATGTTTGTGTTGATGTATCTTTGTGTTGATGTATATGTTAATATATCAGTTTTTGTAGATATCTTTGTGTTGGTGTGATGTTGCATTGAAGTATTTGTTGAGATCAATTTTTACTCAATATCTGTGTTGATATCGCTGTGTTTGTGGTAATAGGAGCATTTTAAAAAGCACGAATTTTGTTCACCTAAACTAACATAGAAATCGATGGCTGTCAGGAAAAACGCTGTTTTTAGACGAGGGGGTCAACGATCAATTTTTGATACTGTCACCGATTAATTCAACCTGGTTTGATTTTGTCGGTGGCCTTATAAATTGGTCGGTGGTGCCATATTGCGTAATGTTAGAATTTCACAAAATGTATGATATAATCGGTCGGCGGTGCTACATGCCGTAATCGGCGGTCAGAATCGTCAGGTGGAAAAGCCTCATAAGCTGTAGGCCTGCATCTCTGGAAAAAAAAGAATATATTGTTGGAGTTATTTCAGTCAATGGGTTTTCTAAACGCTGTCTGGCGAAGTCTGAATGAAAAGACTCTGAGAGAACAAGTTTGAGCGAGAGAGAATTAATATAATTAAGACCAAATCAGAAAATCACTTCGCGAATAGTATAAAGCCCCTTTTGTGTTGCATGTGCAGGAATTTTAATGTAGTCAACTTTTTTTTCTACAGTTGGGAACTGGTCCATAGAAATTCCAATCAGAATTTCGAGGTAGCATACTGGCTGAAAAGGTTTCTTTCGTCCGCTTTCTTTGATAATAGAAAGGCCATGGTCCAAGTAGGAAATTCTAGAAAGACGATTCAGTCCTGAAAAACTCAATAGGAACTTTCAAAGACTCCATAGATCTGACATTTTCTGCGCCAGACATTTTGAAACTGATTTCGTTTTGGTATGCTGAAAAAGTATCTTGATATTTCGCTTGATCTCAATAAAAGTTGAGCAAAGTGACATTTGATGGCACAGACGGTCGGTTAAAGAAACACCCCCTGAATTCTCTGATGATAGAGCGAGGCAAACATCCTAGCAAGTAAGCACTTTTAAATAACGAAATCCACGTTTAGTTCTTAACCCTTTCACTACCACTTCAGACATTCCTTTACCTACAGCAACATGATGCCTCCAGGCATTGGCTACTGCGGCATGATGCCTCCAGGCATTGGCTACTGTGGCATGATGCCTCCAGGCATTGGCTACTGCGGCATGATGCCTCCAGGCATTGGCTACTGCGGCATGATGCCTCCAGGCATTGGCTACTGCGGCATGATGCCTCCAGGCATTGGCTACTGCGGCATGATGTCTCCAGGCATTGGCTACTGTGGCATGATGCCTCCAGGCATTGGCTACTGCGGCATGATGCCTCAAGGCATTGGCTACTGTGGCATGATGCCTCCAGGCATTGGCTACTGCGGCATGATGCCTCCAGGCATTCCCATGACTCCTGCAGCGTGATGCCTCCAGGCATTGGCTACTGCGGCATGATGCCTCCAGGCATTCCCATGACTCCTGCAGCGTGATGCCTCCTGCATTCCTGTGACTACTACAGCCTCCAGGTTTTGGCTTCTGCAGCTTGATGCCTCCAGGTATTCCTGTGACTATTGCAGCATGATGCTTCCAGGCATTCCTGTGACTACTGCAGCATGATGCTTCCAGGTATTCCTGTGAATACTACAGCATGATGCCTCCAGGTATTCCTCTTACTACTACATTAAGATGCTTCCAGGCATTCCTGTGGCTACTGCAGCATGATGCCTCTAGGCATTCCTGTGGCTACTGCACCATGATGCCTACCACTAAGGTGATCCCTACAGGCATTATTGATAATTAATATATATATAGTAGGTAAAGTGACAATAGTTTTTGAACTCTGAATCTTTGATTAAGTACAAAGGGCATATAAGGCTTTCATTTAGGATAACAAAATACCATCAGTTAGAATGGTGAAATATTGATATCACCTGACTTTCCTTTTCTGGATTTATGTTGCCAAGGGTAGGAGTGGTGTTACTGCGGGCACTGTCTGTGGTGTAATGCTGTGTCATGGAATTGACTGCTGTTTCTGGGTTTAAGGTGTTTGTGGTAGGAGGGGTGTTACTGCAGGCACTGTCTGTGATGTGAGGCTGTGACGGGGAATTGACTGCTGTTTCTGGGTTTAAGGTGTCTGTGGTAGGAGGGGTGTTACTGCAGGCACTGTCTGTGGTGTGATGCTGTGTCAGGGAATTGACTGCTGTTTCTGGGTTTAAGGTGTCTGTGGTAGGAGGGGTGTTACTGCAGGCACTGTCTGTGGTGTGAGGCTGTGTCAGGGAATTGGCTGCTGTTTCTGGGTTTAAGGTGTCTGTGGTAGGAGTGGTGTTACTGTAGGCACTGTCTGTGGTGTGATGCTGTGTCAGGGAATTGACGGCTGTTTCTGGGTTTAAGGTGTCTGTGGTAGGAGTGGTGTTACTGTAGGCACTGTCTGTGGTGTGATGCTATGTCAGGGAATTGACGGCTGTTTCTGGGTTTAAGGTGTCTGTGGTAGGAGGGGTGTTACTGTAGGCACTGTCTGTGGTGTGATGCTGTGTCAGGGAATTGACTGTTTCTGGGTTTAAGGTGTCTGTGGTAGGAGGGGTGTTACTGTAGGCACTGTCTGTGGTGTGATGCTGTGTCAGGGAATTGACTGCTGTTTCTGGGTTTAAGGTGTTTGTGGTAGGAGTGGTGTTACTGCAGGCACTGTCTGTGGTGTGATGCTGTGTCAGGGAATTGACGGCTGTTTCTGGGTTTAAGGTGTCTGTGGTAGGAGTGGTGTTACTGCAGGCACTGTCTGTGGTGTGATGCTGTGTCAGGGAATTGACGGCTGTTTTTGGGTTTAAGGTGTTTGTGGTAGGAGGGGTGTTACTGCAGGCACTGTCTGTGGTGTGAGGCTGTGTCAGTGAATTGACTGCTGTTTCTGGGTTTAAGGTGTTTGTGGTAGGAGTGGTGTTACTGCAGGCACTGTCTGTGGGGTAATGCTGTGTCAGGGAATTGACTGCTGTTTCTGGGTTTAAGGTGTTTGTGGTAGGAGTGGTGTTACTGCAGGCACTGTCTGTGGGGTAATGCTGTGTCAGGGAATTGACTGCTGCAGGGAAAGGGTTAATCAATGATTATAGTAATGGTAGCAGGAAAATGTAACCCAATGCTTGGATACAAATTTCTAAGGGTAACCACACAATTATAAGTTCTAGAAAAACAACAGGAAATGTGGAAACACTTTACCCATCAACGGACAACTTAAGACATTTCTTCGTCAGCGATTTTAAAGTTGGAGAAGGGTACCGACGCCTGTCCCATTATTGCATCATGTTTTCTGTCGCCAGAACACGGACGTCATTTCCTGCGAGTTAATATTACAAAGAGACTAGTTTCATGTTTTACAATGTGCCTACAAAATTAAATGCCACTTGAGGGGGTGCCCATTGAATGTTTAAGGATTAAAAGACAGAAATGAGTTTTCCATGGAAATCCACTTGTCCATTTTCAGTATAAGATTCTTTTTCCTTTTTTGAAACAAAGATAATGTTTGAGCTTTATTTACTCCAATAGAACTGTGGTTTAACCCTCCCCTGCATGTTTTTCACGTTCTCTTGGTCTCTCTAATAGAGTAAAATCTTCATAAAGATATTTCCATATTGCCATACATGGTAATACATCCATGCATTATTAGGCCCTACATGGCAATGCCTCCAGGCATATTCAGGCCCTACATGGCAATGCCTCCAGGCATCTTGAGGCCCTATACGGCAATCCTCCAGGCATCTTCAGGACTGAGAGAGTTAAAAGGTTACAAATGAATCACTGTAGATGGAAGCGGCTCGGGACAGCAGCATGTGAATAACCAGTGAGTTGTGACTGAGTAAAGGTCACAGTTGTGGAATGCTTCGCTGCGCAGCCTAGATGAACTTTCCGCATCCCGGAAGTACGCTTATAGCCCACCTCAGGGAGGTCACAAATGTGCCGCGTCTTAAAATGGAAGCCACAGGAGGCAGACACAGCCTCCTGGGGCCGCCCGGGAGGCGCTCGACGAAGGTGGTGAGCTGCTCCTTTTTATTTTTTTTAAAATATTTTTTAAATTTTATTTTCATTGCAGCATACAAACGTAAACAGTATTTGTGGAAATTAGGGACTCTTTACAATGTCTCTCTCACAGTATTTAAAACTAAAATAGAGCTGCCTCAGGTTGGTGCTCGTAGTCTCCGCCCGGTGAATTACACACTCCCTATAGGTTTAGTATGGAGACTCCGTAATCTCCGCCCGGTGAATTACAGTCCCTATAGGTTTAGTATGGAGACTCCGTAATCTCCGCCCGGTGAATTACACACTCCCTATAGGTTTAGTGTGGAGACTCAGTAATCTCCACCCAGTGAATTACAGTCCCTATAGGTTTAGTGTGGAGACTCCGTAATCTCCGCCGGGTAAATTACAGTCTCTAAAGGTTTAGTATGGAGACTCCGTAATCTGCACCCAGTGAATTACACAGTCCCTATAGGTTTAACATGGAGATTCCATAATTGGTGGATCAAGATGAATTTATGATTGTTTGGTCTGTGTCCCCATTCACCATCGAGTTTGGAGCACACCGTAATACGGGGGTTTCCGCTCAACGCCACCTAACGGTGAGTTCTTCACTCCGACAAACACGGCCTAGTCTGGCCTCATGTCCATAGAGACACACAGCAATCACACATAGAGTGTGAATGGTGAGTGTGATTACAGGAGTGTTGTTTTTTGATGGATTAGAATGCTGGAACAATCTAAGGCATTGTATCAACGAGTCTATGCTGTCTAAACTTCATTGTTAATAATTGTCTTGTTTTAACTTGGAAAAAGACCTAACATGAATATGTTTCTGGTTTCATCTTAGCCTGGAAATATTTATCTATTTCTCACCCATTGAGGATGGGTTGCCGTACTCGCATGCCCGTTGAGAACGATTAATGTTAAACCTGTGGACGTTTATACCAGGATAAGGTAGAATAAAATGACTGAAGTAGCCCGCATATATAGACCATGTTTATGCTGGGAATAGAATGAGCCTCATACCAGCGTACAAACGTAGTAGAATTAATGAAGCATGCGCAGTGGAGCTGGTTGTCATGGCAACGGCCGCCATTACGCTGTGTAGACGCTGAAACTTCTTGTTGCTGGTTCCCGCAGGGTATGCTTTAGATGGACGGCCGGTACCTAGCCCTCCCAGCATCCGGTGAGTGATAATAGGGGTGGTTGTTGAAAGGCCCTCGTGGCTGCGAGCCGGAGAGGAACAGGGAGAGAGGGAAATCATACTTCAAAGGGGAATATTCGCTCGCCCTGTTGAGAATACTTTGAAGAACAGTAGACCTTCCCAATGAGGTATGAGAGACTTTGAATATATGAAGACAGGCTGAGGGTGGCTGAATTGATTCCGATCCAAGTTGTTTTGGTGTCTGACCTCGGTACACATACTCAATCCTGAACATGACAATGAGTAAACCACAAACCAAATGAGTCACTTGTTTCTTGTACGACAATTTAATCACATATAACATTTTTCCATTTTCCCAAGGAAGTCCAGTTTTTCCTCATGAATATCCCTGATTTTACCTTACCTTTTATCTCACGGCCATGGAGTATGAGTTCCTAATGTTAAGCCTGTGCAGAAGAATTCCGGGGTGAGATAATATTGCGGACCTTTTTTAGGGGACGGATCAGCTTGGGTCCTCGTTGTACGGACTTCCATATTGTCTCAGAGAGCTGGGCCAACTTCCCTGGAAATACTATCGTAAAACTGGATGAGTTTTAGTTTTGTCCACCGTATGCCACGACTGGAGTTTGGCATAGTGATTTCATGAGGCGAAGCCGATTGAAGTCCGTAGCCAAAATCCAGGAGTGGAATGCGGTGGCCACGATTAAAACGAATCCGGTTTTGATTTTATCCTACCCCGTCTCCTCGATTTTGGAATATCACGTGATAAAAATTCTGTATGCTACTAGTTGCATATAAAACTCCATATGCCAGGCAGCGTGGCATACGGAAACTCAATATTAAGCCTACGGGATTTGATATTAGGGGTAGAATACACTCTGAGAATATCATTACGATGAATCCTCAGTCTTCATGGCTGTACAAAAATAGAATCCTACATTAGTGACCCATGAAAGTGGCTCAACACCGTGTTACAGAAACCGGGCTCACGTTGCCTTCAGACTGCATTACATCTGATCAAAGAGGTTTTAATTCTCACCGCCTTGATTCCTGCGCCAATTTGCATGGTGTTTAAGTCCTCATCAGCCATGCATGAGATGATAGCCGGAGTGGAGAGGGTCTCCTCGGGTCTTAACCCTCTCCTTACGGGGCCCGGCACACGTACTGCAGGCTTATGTTATGATTGGTGACTCATGGCCATTGGTCAGGGGTAGTCATTGCTCCCTCTGGTGTCCCCCTCTAACGTGCATCACGGGCGCCCCTCCCGCCACCTCGCGGCTTTCACACTCACTAAGCACTCACGTGCGCCCTCTCGGCCCTCGCCTACCCCTCGTTCCTGCTCGACCCTCCATCCAGTACACACATACTACACTTTTTCTCCCCACCCACCCACAATTTTCTCTTTCTTCTCTTCCTACTCACTACGGTTATTTATATCATTATATACAATTGATAGCAATATTTCATTGTATCACATCTATTATTATCATAATTGACACTAATTGTCAATTATACTATGTATCATTATACTTCATATTGATAACTACCTTATTAATATGTCGTCCAATAAGGTCGACATGAAATTTTAAGATAAAATTGTATTCTCCCAGCTCCCTGTTTCTCTCCTTTCATCCAGGGATGGGGTAATGGTTGAGAGAATTTATTATTTTCAGCCATATTTAGTGTGTCAGCTTTTCCATGGTGATGAATACACAATATTACCATGATATGATCTGTGTGGCCGTATTCTCCGCGTAGTTTATGAGCAGTAATATCCGAGCAATACGAGGATATTGCATTGCATCTATGGTAATGTATCTATTATTCAGCCTTGCATATTTAAGTTATCGAAAAAAATGGGAAATGACCGCTGATATTGTCACTAACTACCAATTACTTTTTTCCTGTAATCTCCTGGGAGATTACACCTATCCGTAATCTCCTCTGTAGCGATCTATAGGCTATATATTTACAATCACAGGTTCGTTGTGATTGTGGATAATTGATCAAAAAAAGAATTCATTAATTTTCATCATAAAAGTGTTCTATATAATCTCAAAAATAATCAATCATCCATGTAGTATCAGCTGAGAAAAAGATGACATTATGATACAAAGAGGAAAGTAATGCCTGATTAGCCCTACTCATAGTCACCCCTCTCATAAGATCTCACACTCTCTAAGTTCTATTCTGTACTCTCACTGCGCTCTGTAGGAGAAGAATTCTTAACGAACTAGGCTTAGAGCCTTGAGAATCCACTGGCCTGCCTCCCGTGCTAAAGACGTACATCAATGCAACCGAAAGATTCCTATAATCTCAATGATGCCACCCAGCGGGAATACTGTGTGCCAGTGGATTCTCAAGGCTCTAAGCCTAGTTCGCTAAGAATTCTTCCCCCATAGAGCTCAGTGAGAATCTCGTACAGAATACCACTTAGAGAGTGTGAGATCTTATGAGAGGGGTGCTCGTAGTTGCTCGAGGCGTCAGTGGTGAGGAAAGGGTTAATGTCCTCACAGACAATAATTACTTGGGGGCGGAGTAAGTGGCCGCAGGTTAGTCTGTGTCAGATCAAAGGACTTCTCTCTTTACATAGAGATATGAAGCGATGATACATTTTCATGACATTATAGGCGGTTATAGGTCTGTGCGCAGCCTTTCGTTTACACTAGTTTAAGGTCTGGTTTCAAAATTAGTAGAGCAGTCTAGGTTTAAATTTTAGGAATATTGTGTAATATAGATTCCTGTCACAACCAGCAAATTGGGTGTTTTGAGTGAATTCGATAAACTATATTCCTATATACCCATTTCCGAAACCTCTATGGTTACATACCGCTGCTGGGGGTGCAGTAATTGTAAGTTATGTAGCGAGACTGACGTTTTCGTCCCAGGCTGACGTTTTCGTCCCGGCCTGACCATGTGATATACAGAGCGCCGGGACGAAAACTTTGCTATTCTCTAAACGGAACATAGTTTCCCTCTAATACTACCTTCCTACCACGTGACTTGTCAATGATTTCCAAGTATATAATAATTAGAAGACAAGAAGAAGGGTTAAGATACGGAAAAAGAATCCAAATTGTTTTTGCAAACCTTGATCATGGCATGTACCATTTATGCTCATACAATGCACTACTATTATCATATACCTGTGTGCGAATGTCTATGAAATACTGCCCGCTGCTAGGGGTGCAGAAATAATAATGTTCATGCCCGCTGTGAGTGTGACTTAATGAGTAATCAAAATGGTGTTTTTTCATCGATTTAAGGTATATGATAATAAGCAAACGTTCTAACTGTGGATGAAACGCTTCTCGTTCTCGGTCAGTCGTCGATTTTATACTTCCCTCCGCCTATGGCGTCAGGCAGTATGAAATCGGCAACTGACCTCGAACATGAATCGTTTCGTCCACAGTAAGGACGTTTCCTAATATTCCCGCTCCTACTACTACTACCAGGCCTACTTACCCGGCCCTTAACCTACCCACCCCTGACACATGTACCAAACCCTCCGTCCCTCCTCCCCCGGCAGGGTACATGTGTAGCCGAGGTGACCGGATTATATCCCCGCGCGGGCCCGCTCAGTGCTTCCACTCCCGGCTGAGCCCCGCCCCGCCCGCCCCGCCCGCCCCGCCCGGCCCGCCCGCCCCGCCCGCCCCGCCCGCCCCGCCCGCCCCGCCCGCCCCGCCCGCCCCGCCCGCCCCGCCCGCCCCGCCCGCCCCGCCCGCACCGCCCGCTGATGCATGGCCTCTCCGGGGGTTATGGATGCGCCTCGCAGCCACCAACTGCTCAGGGGTCGTACCCAGACTTTATTGTCAGCTCTCGCCAGTTGCTGGTATTTGCTGTCAGGCCTTGGCGTCCGGGAGGTCAGAGGTCAGAGGTCACCGGTCAGGGAAGCACTGTGAGAAATGAGCGGTGCGGGCTGTGTTTCTGGTGGCTGGGCGCGGGGCCGGGATTTAATACTCGGCCCTGCTCCGTGGTTCTCCGGACAAGGCTGAGGAGGGCTGGGGTAGTTCTTCTTCTTCTTCTTCTTCTTCTTTCTAGTCTTCTCCTGTCAGCAGATTCAATCTCTCAGACGCTTTAGGAGCACGTCCCTGCTGAATGCGCCTACCTACCGTAAAACCTCTTACCGTAAGACCTCTTAAAACCGCTTAGAAGCCCATTCTTTTAGGGATTTTTGATAAAAATCGGCATATGAATTTTTGCCAAGGTCGGGAGTCGGCTTTTATCGTTTCGATTTAAAAAAAATTGATTTTCGAAAAACCTCAAAATCAGTTTAAACCTATGATAAAGTACCAGTACAAAAAAACTCAGCGATATATAAATGTGAATCATTTGATGGTATTAATTTGCCAGATATCCTGTATTGGTACAAAACTTCATTGAAACGTTCATATTATATAAAAAGATTCTACAAAAAGTTGTGAGTGAGGGGGAGTGAGGGGAATAAACAGGCCTGAGTGTCATTAGGTATGTTTTAAAACACGAACCATGGTATTTTACTTGGCAGCAATTTTTTTAGGAATTATTTAAACAGGTCCTTCGACTCAACGTGATCCGGTGAGAGAATGCACGGCTGAGTGAACGGACCGGTTCTAACGCGCTGTAGAGTAAATCGCCTTTTGTACGTGAATGCCCTACCCTAGTGGAGCTATCTGAAAACCTTCAGCGAGGGTTAACTGTTGTGATCAAGATGGGTCCCAGAAAAAATACCGGAAAGAAACATGAACCAGAGAAATCGCCTAAAAACAAGTCACCAGAAAGGGTGAGCTCACCGGAACGTACAGGGCCTGCTTTATCGCCCACCGTGCCGGCACCGCCTACCTTGACTATCGACTCCCCGTCTCGACTCATTATTGAAAAAATCAATGAACTCGAAGCCAGGCTGGATCGACATGATGCTATCTCGCAGAAAACTACGGAGCTGTTGGAGAAAGTCCAGGTGAGGATGGATAAGAGTGATAACCTACTAAACCAAACGGCAGATTTATTATCCAAACTCAGTGAAAAATACGATTCAACAGCTAACAAAGTTGAGGATCTAGAGCTATCATTGTTAACACACGAAGGGGATATTGCTAGTTTACTGGATACTGCAGACAGCACGACAAAAGTGGTGTACGAGTTTGACGACCGCATTCTAAAACTTGAAAATGTACAAAGGCGTAAAGTGCTGCTAATTGAAGGCCTGAAGGAAGAAACCAACGAAAACCTACGTGACAGGTTTACTCAATTACTTAACGACGTTGGCCTTGAAGGGGACGAGGCACTAATTGAGTCTATATATAGACGAGGGCGTCCCAACACGGGTCGGATACGTTCGATTTTGGTACACCTTGTAAGTGTAAACACCAAGGCACAAATCTTCAAAAACATTGGAAAACTCAAGGGAAATGAGAAATGGAGACGAGTAACTTTATCGGACGACCTCTCCCCAGCCGATAGACGTATCAACCGTGATATGAGAGCCATTCAAGCTGTTGCACGTAAACTCAACATAAAGTGCCAAGTTCGCGGGGTAAAAATCCAGATTGACGGAAAGCAGTACAGTTACGACCACATCAACAACCTCCCCAAAAACCTCTCGATCCAAAACATAAAAACAGTGGAAAAAGAGCATGGCATCTTCTTCCAAGGTGCCCATGCCCCCTTATCCAACTTGTTCCCAGCGGAGTTAAAAAAGGATGGTTTATCTCACCGATCGGCTGAACACTGCTTCCAGTACGAAGCAGCTCTGGATATGGGGAACCAGGAGGTAGCGGACAAAATCCGCAAAACAAACGCACCCATCGACGCAATGTTTGCTGCCAAACAACTACCTTTCTCACAATCATGGGCAGACAAGCGGGACGCTCACATGATTGATATACTCAAGGCCAAGTTCTCACAAAACCAAGAGTTGTGTGACCTACTACTCTCAACTGCAGGAAAAAACCTCTATGAGGCTACGAAAGACGACTACTGGGGTTGTGGCGTACATCTGGGAGAACTAGACAAATTCACAGCTGACAACATAAAAGGCAACAAACTGGGATCTCTTCTCCAACAAGTCAGAGACTCTCTTCGTACCTAGAAAACATAGTGTATCACTGTAAGTTGACCCTCTCACCTGTTAAGGGAAAATGGCTCATTACCGACCACGCAGGTCACCATATCCTACCAAACTTTCCCATGACATTCAGCGTCTAGAGGAGGTCCTTATTCGTACATGGTCCCCGATCCCGAACAATGTCATCATCGGTGATTCCAGGGTGAAGAAACTTTACGAATCTATTACAGCCCTAAATGTGAATGCCCAGCGATTTAATGTCTTCTCATTTCCCGGGGCGAAACTGCAAGAGCTTATCGTATTGGCTAAAAAACACCTTGATTTCTCGCCCAACTCAATTATATACATTGTGGGTGGTATATGTGATGTAACCACTAAAGCAGTGGATGAAAACAACCCAAAGTGCTTCAACATCGAAATGAAATGGACCTCAGCAAACGATCTTCATGACCATCTATTTATGTATGCCAAAGCAGGATACGAATGGTTGGAAGAGCTACATCCAAAATCACGCTTCCTGATATGTCCCCTTGTTGGTGCCGACATTCGGAGGTGTGTCAAAAATGCGAATGAAGAAATGCACAACATTGCACTCCAAGCAACCCTCAACTTCAACAAAAGCCTGATTGACTTAAATGCAAACCAGCCCCTTGCATTTCCCTGGTTGGCTAACAAGGTCCATAAATGGCGGAACAATAAGTTCACCCACTACTTTGCATATTTAAGTGATGGAATCCACCCAACCCCCGAGTTACTGGACTTATGGGCGCAGAGTTTCCTAAATTCCTTTGAGTCAAACATGCCATCAACCAAATCTAAGTGGTAATGAAATGTATCTACCCGGGCTCGTTGACTTGATCACTGTTACCTATAGTGAACAACATCGACTTCACCCGCTCCTTAGTTTCTCTAGCTGGCGGATTAGCCTATAGCACCCCCCCTCCCCACCTAGTATAACGATTTAATGAAGTAACATATTGTTACTGATATACATGACTGGAAGGACCTCTAGAGTAATTTCTGTTACCTATAGCAATTAACCTGAGTGTGCCTCCCCAGATCTTTATTTTGCTAAATGCTCCTGTGTCTACCTACATAGCACGAGCCTAATTATTTACTTGGATGCTCAACCACATATATATGATGCTCTACACCGGAGATTACCGGTAGGTAGGAAATATGTTCTTGCCTTATGACTATCCCTGTTTCTTTGCCAGGGTAATGGCCGAAGTGGCCGAGATTATCCTGTCTCTAATTTGCTGTTGTATGAACCCTTTAACCCCGACTATCATTGTTGAATATCAGCTGATGTATATATTGTATTGCCTACTCCTACTCAGGTTAAGCTTGGAAACTGCACATATGTATCTCTATTACCTGTATATTCTATGGCGAAGTTAATTGACATACCCGAGGTCTCCAAACTGAAGGGCCTCAAAATCTGCCATGCCAATGTCAGAAGCCTACGCTCAAAATATGAGTCAATTATTGTTTATAACAGACCCCCAATCTGGGATATCCTAACATTTTCAGAGACCTGGCTTACTGAAAAGGATGCTCTAAAAGATTATCAGCTTACCTCATATAACAAACTAAGATGGGATAGAAATTGGAAGGAAAATCAAAGGGACGATGAACCCAAAATTGGCGGTGGTCTTTGTATGTACATTAAGGCTGACTTGGATTATGACCATACCAAATTTGCACACCTAAATACTAGCACCAAGAATATCGAAATACAGATTGTGGTTGTCCACAAGGGCCGATCCAAAGAGCAGATTGTTTGCAATATTTATAGACCGAACAAAGGAAACGCCCTAATTTTTACGGATATCCTCGTTCAAATAGTCAAAGAGATTGTTGATACACTAAACGGTGACTTAGTCCTGATTGGTGATTTTAACCTTAATATCCTGAAACGTAATAACAACGAAGTACTTTATCTAATTGAAGAATTAGAACAGTTTGGTCTAAAACAAATTATAAAAGACACAACGAGATTCTCCGATACAAATTCTGCTATAGACCTCATTTTTACAACTGCCAATAATGTGAGTACATCAGGAGTTCTAACACAATCGTACAGCGACCACCAAGCCATCTTTATGGTGAAGAAAACATGTTTTACTCCCAATATAAAGAAACAGGTCAAAGGCCGCTCATATGTAAAATACAAAAGCGAGGATCTTAGATTTTTTCTTAATAACAATATTAAGTGGATGAATTATTTTGAACTAAACTCGTCATCTGAAAAATGGAATTTCATATTAAATGCTATTAATAAATTTTTGGACATTGGCTGTAAATCCAGAACTTTCAGTATTAGACCAAATAGTGAGCCCTGGATATCAAGAGAGGTATTGGAATCGATCAAGGATAAAAACAAACTTTTGAAAATAGCTAAACGTACAAAAAATGATATAGATTGGCAAAGAGCGCGAATAGCTAGAAATAGGGCAAATAGTATAGTAAAAAACGCTCGCCAAGCCTACACTATAAATCAACTTGAAACTCACCAAAATGAACCCAAAAAGTTTTGGCGTGTTATTGATAAAATCCTTCCCGGAACAGAAAAAACGGACGAGGAGATTAGGCTTAAAGACAATAATCAATCTTTTATCCCTAAAACCAATACAGCTAATTTTATAAATAAATATTTTAATGAAGTAGGGGATAACCTGGCTTGTAATATGTTCCTACCGTGGAAAGGCTATGACCCTCAAAATGTGAATACTCTGGACCGTATCGGAACTACGACTGAAAATTTGCTACTATTGGCTAAAGACATAAACATAAATAAACAGTCAATGATTGATGGTCTTACTACCCGTGTATTCAAAGATGCTATGTCTGCTATACCCATCGTTTTTACTGACTTGTTTAATAATGTATTTGAAAAGGCTGACATCCCTCTAAGTTGGAAAACCTCGGTTATCCGCCCAATACCAAAGGGAGGGGACCCATTTAATTGTGGAAATCTTAGACCCATTTCGCTTCTCCCAGTGGTAAGCAAAATCATGGAAAGAATTGTGCATGCAAAGTTGTATACCTTTCTGGAAGAAAATAATATCTTAACACCAAAACAATTTGGATTTAGGGCTGGGTACTCTTGTATTGATGCAATAAGTAAATTTACGGATGACATTTTAATTAAAAGGAATATAGGGCAGGACACTTTGGCAGTATACATTGACTTCAAAAAAGCTTTTGACACGGTAAACCACAAAATTCTCTTATCTAAATTACAAAATTATGGGGTTATAAACGGGTTGCTTAAATGGTTCACAAACTATTTGGATGGAAGACATCAATGCGTAAGGGTTAACGACACTACATCCTCTTTGAAAACCATAAAGCACGGTGTCCCGCAGGGCTCTATCTTGGGTCCCCTCCTTTTCTTAGTATATATTAATGATCTGACATCTGTTTTAGCAAGTTCTTCTGTAATGATGTATGCGGACGATACAGTCCTTTATGCACATGGTATCGCACGAAACAATCTTTTTGATTTACTCCAAAGTGACCTTGATACACTGTATACTTGGTGTGAACAAAACAAATTGTCAATCAATTCAAGCAAGACTAAGTATATGTACTTTACCTCAAACCGTAAAAAAGTAAATAATGACCTAAAGTTATCCATTAATGATAAAGTTATATCCAAGGTACAATCATATAAATACCTAGGAGTCTATCTGGACCCGGTTTTGGATTATAGACATCATATTGCACACATCAAAAGAACGGTCTGTTATAGAATGTATCAGCTCTCCAAGATGCGCCCTTATTTATCAAAGAAAGCTGCCCTAAAGATATACACAGCTGCTATACTGCCTCATCTAGACTATGGTGATGTACTGTTCTCGCAAACCCTCCTAAAACTAACCACATCACTCCAGCTACTTCAAAATCGCTGTTTAAGAATATGTTTGAAATCCCCAAGATATGCCTCTACTAGAGATATTCACATACAAGCAAACATACCGTATTTATTTAAAAGAAGAGAAGTACACCTGCTAAATTTTATGTTCAGAAGATCTAGGAACCTTGATTTCACAGATAACAGACTTGGTCTCACCAGACTCTATGACGCTCCTGTTCTCCGAGTACTCAAACCTAATTGTAAAGCTTATGCAACATCAGTGCAATATGTTGGAGGAAGCTTATGGAACAGTCAACCAGCTATCTTAAGAAACACTCCAGACTTAAAATACTTTAAGTCACTGACTAAAATGAAGCTGATAGAGAGCTTAGAGGACATATGAACTTGAAAACCAATGATATATGGAGTAATTTTAGGCACTGGTTACTTTATAATGTAATTACTCCATGTTTATAGTACAGTAGAACCCCGCCTAACGGACACCCCGCGTAAGCGGACACCCCGCGTTAACGGACACCTTTGCCCGGAACGGTTCCCTCTATTAGATGTTTATTTTAACCTCGCGTAAGCGGACACCCCGCGTAAGCGGACACTTTGGCCCGGAACGGAGGGTGTCCGCTTACGCGGGGTTCTACTGTACTACTTTGTGACGGAGGGCTTATCGATGTTCATACACTGTATTTTGTTTTTGTTTTGTTATGTTGTAAAAAACTCAGTCTATTATTTGTGATGCTCAGAAGTATAAGGGCAAGGTCAAAACCATGAAAATCAATCGTACACGATTGAGGTTTTGAACCTCTTATTGTTCTCCGATGTTAACACGACAAACCACATTGTATACCTACGGGAATAATCCAAGAGATCAATAAAGAAATTGAAAAAAAAAAAAAAAAAAAAAAAAACGTTTCTGACTTCTGCAGTTAAGTTATTCCACATATTTTATTTTTATTTTTTAGAGACCTGGCGTTGAAAAGGCAACTTCATGCCTGTTTTCGGTCAAGTACATTCTGTTAGGGCTGTGTAATAAAGGCTTGCAAGTAACCCAGTGAGTTGGGATAAGCAGTACATTGTGGGCATTTTGTTTGTAACCGGGGTCGGCTCATAACCGGGGTCGGCTTATAAGCGGGGTCGGCTCATAACCGGGGTCGGCTTATAAGCGGGGTCGGCTTATAACCGGGGTCGGCTTATAACCGGGGTAGGCTTATAACCGGGGTCGGCTTATAACCGGGGTAGGCTTATAAGCGGGGTCGGCTTATAACTGGGGTCGCCTTATAAGCGGGGTCGCCTTATAAGCGGGGTCGGCCTATAAGCGGGGTCGGCCTATAAGCGGGGCCGGCTTATAACTGGGGGCGGCTAATAAGCGGGGTCGGCCTATAAGCGGGGTCGGCTTATAACTGGGGGCGGCTTATAAGTGGGGTTGGCTTATAACTGGGGTCGGCTTATAAGCGGGGTCGGCTTATAACCGGGGTGGGTCGCCTTATAAGCGGGGTCGGCTTATAAGCGGGGTCGGCCTATAAGCGGGGTCGGCCTATAAGCGGGGTCGGCTTTTAAGTAGGATCGGCTTATAAGCGGGGTTGGCTTATAAGCGGGGTCAGCCTATAAGTGGGGTCGGCCTATAAGCGGGGCCGGCTTATAACTGGGGGCGGCTTATAACTGGGGTCGGCTTATAAGCGGGGTCGGCTTATAACCGGGGTGGGTCGCCTTATAAGCGGGGTCGGCTTATAAGCGGGGTCGGCCTATAAGCGGGGTCGGCTTTTAAGTAGGATCGGCTTTTAAGCGGGGTTGGCTTATAAGCGGGGTCGGCTTATAAGCGGGGTCAGCCTATAAGCGGGTTGGCTTATAAGCGGGGTTGGCTTATAAGCGGGGTCGGCCTATAAGCGGGTCGGCTTATAAGCGGGGTCGGCCTATAAGCGGGTCGGCTTATAAGCGGGGTTGGCCTATAAGCGGGTCGGCTTATAAGCGGGGTCGGCCTATAAGCGTGTCGGCTTATAAGCGGGGTCGGCCTATAAGTGGGGTCGGCTTATAAGTGGGGTCGGCTTATAACTGGGGTCGGCTTATAACCAGAGTGGGTCAGCTTATAAGCTGGATCGGCTTATAAGCTGGGTCGGCTTATAAGTGGGCTCAGCTTATAAGCGGGGTCGGCCTATAAGCGGGGTCGGCTTTTAAGTAGGATCGGCTTATAAGCGGGGTCGGCTTATAAGTGGGGTCGGCCTATAAGCGGGTCGGCTTATAAGCGGGGTCGGCCTATAAGTGGGGTCGGCTTATAACTGGGGTCGGCTTATAACCGGGGTGGGTCGGCTTATAAGCTGGATGGCTTTTAAGCTGGGTCGGCTTATAAGCGGGGTCGGCTCACAACTGGGGTCGGCCTATAAGCGGGGTTTTACGGTAGCCGTGCTGGGAGGTGGTGTCATCCTTCAGACTCCTCCTCACCGAGTGAAGCCATCCCGGGGCCCTACCACTGCACAGACATATCATCACCAATGACCCCAGAGGCGTTTATGTTGACTGGAGCGCTAAAAGAGGATTATCAAAAGAAATGAATCCAATTTGTTTAGATGTATTGGTGCTGTCTCTATCAATAAACTTGAAAGGGCAAGTTCACAACCAATGCTCTTAGGTGTAGGTGATTAATTATTGAAGTTTAGTACGCAGGCATTGATTTAAACCGTTCAGGGCGGATGATGCCTTGAGGCATTCCTCAGCGTAGACCAGATAATGCCTTGAGGCATTATTTACAATATTTAAAATATCACTATTAAACACTAATGTCGGTGTTAAAAGAGAAGGAACACTTGAGCTGTTCAGAACTTTTCCTCTGAATTAAACACTAAGATATGGATGTTAAGTACACAATATTAACTGGCTTCAGATAAAAGTGGCGGTAATTTCCCAGAACTAGATGCGTAGTAATAACTTAGCGAAAGCGAGGACATTACATATATATAATCTAATCCAACATTACGAGCCCTTTTATCTGAAACCAGTTAATATTGTATTAATCATTCAACATTGCAAATTTGGTTTAGTATGAAGACTCAGTCTTACATGGATAATACACACTCTCTATGGGTTTAGTATGGAGACTCCGTATTAAGTTGATAATACACACTCTCTATGGGTTTAGTATGGAGACTCGGTATTAAGTTGATAATACACACTCTCTATAGGTTTAGTGTGGAGACTCGGTATTAGGTTGATAATACACACTCCCTATAGGTTTAGTGTGGAGACTCGGTATTAAGTTGATAATACACACTCTCTATAGGTTTAGTGTGGAGACTCGGTATTAGGTTGATAATACACACTCCCTATAGGTTTAGTGTGGAGACTCGGTATTAGGTGGATAATACACACTCTCTATGGGTTTAGTATGGAGACTCCGTATTAGGTGGATAATACACACTCTCTATGGGTTTAGTATGGAGACTCCGTATTAGGTGGATAATACACACTCTCTATGGGTTTAGTATGGAGACTCCGTATTAGGTGGATAATACACACTCTCTATGGGTTTAGTATGGAGACTCCGTATTAGGTGGATAATACACACTCTCTATGGGTTTAGTGTGGAGACTCCGTATTAGGTGGATAATACACACTCCCTATAGGGGACAGAGCCATTGTTAGTTCATGAACCTGTATTCTGGCTCTTTGTTCTTACGAAATTCAACTGCCTCTTAATGTTTTACCATGGTTCCTTTGACTCTCTACACCCATTCCAGAGTAGGATAACCTAATAATTAAACCCAAGACATGATATTTTCCACATGGAACACTTTACATGCATATGTGAGCAAAGCTAGAGTTGTGACACTTCCCAATTATCACTCACTTTTTTTGCACCTCCATTAGTGAAGAACACCCACTTTTTCACCTCCATTAGTGAAGAACATGCACTCGGGGGGCGTCATGGCGGCGCCCATGGATCATAGGCTATATGCCGTATAGGTTTAGTATGGAGATTAGGTGGATAATACACCGAGGAGTGGACGTGTAGTAATATCCGAGTGCATGCGAGGATATTGCGCAGGGTCAACTCCGAGGAGCATACAACCACTTTTATCTGAAACCTGTCTATAGTGTGTTTATTATCCACCTTTTCTAGACAAGTCGCATATAGATATCAGTTCGTTTTAGTTATGCACAATTTTTCCGTATGCACTAATTTTCCGTATGCACCCCCCAGAGCATAGAAAATATGCCCATACACACTCCCTATGTGTTTTCTATGGACACTGTGTATTAGGTGGATATATCTGTATGCTCTGGGTATGGTGATACACACTCCCTATGTGTTTTCTATGGACACTTTGTATTAGGTGGGTATATCGGTTTGCTCCGGGTATGGTGATACACACTCCCTATGTGTTTTCTATGGTCACTTTGTAATATGTGGATATATCTGTATGCTCTGGGTATGTAGATACACACTCCCTATGTGTTTTTTATGGACACTTTGTATCAGGTGGATATATCTGTATGCTCCGGGTATGTAGATACACACTCACCATGTGTTTTCTATGGACACTTTGTATCAGGTGGATATATCTGTATGCTCCGGGTATGTAGATACACACTCACCATGTGTTTTCTATGGGCACTTTCTATTAGGTGGATAATAAAGGGTAAGAGACACTTGAGGTGCTCAGAGCTGCTCTCGGGGTAAGTTGTCGGTGGTCACGTACTCATTCTATACATCTCCATCGTTCACCGTGTGGTCAGACTCCTAATTTACCGGTCCCTGCACTAATGAGCCTCCTTTCAGTCTGTATTGCTGTCTTAACAGATGAGGCCGCACATTACACACTAAGTTCAGGTCAGGTACTTTCTTCTGTTTTTTTTTAAACTCCTGAATAACCCCAATGTTTTCCCCATTTTTCTTTTTTTATCGAGCAAAACATCCTTTCATATGCAATAGGTTTACTGCGTACCTTCTTCCCGTGTATACTTTTTAAGAGCCGTGTTACATGAGTCCTAGTTGTACAGCAGTGTCATCTCCTAATCGAGGCACATGTGAACAAAATATGGTCATTGTTAAGCTCTCTGGGTTTTTTTTTTTTTTTTTTTAATTGTTGATATAAGTAAGTTAATTCCGTTTAAACTTAATGATGCACCTTGGTAATACAATGCTACTTCTTGTTATGGTACCTTGGTCTTGCTCCTTTTTTATACTAAAGAATTCAAATAAAGATTACACCGTTTCTTAAGCTGGCTTATCTATGGCCTGACTAGCGAGGATTTTAAAATGGCGGATGTCATCGCTTCGCGAGTTTAGCAGCGTTCAGCAAACGCCTTGGAATGAGTTATTGTGCGTATTTACTAAATATCGAGGTATATAACGTGGGGCATTCACCTAATATCGTTTGAATAGCTTTAATATGCGATATCGATCCATACCAACACTCGCCGTAAAGTTATACAGATTGAAGTGGTGCGGACATTTGTTTACATCTGTGTGTCGCCCGCTCGGCAAGTGTCCGTGTTGATATTGATTGATTTTACATATCTAAGCTATCTATCACGTGAATGTCAGATGTTAGATACCTCACTCATTCCGGGGCGTTTGTCAGATGCCTTGAAACTCCTGGAGTGATGGCGTCTGCCTTTTTTAAATTTTCCGGCCAGACTAGTGCTTCTGGCCTCTCAGCCAATCAGATTGCATTATTTTTTCAAAGCATGCAGTCTGTCACCCTAAGCGTGCAGGTGAGGCTCAAAGCATGCAGTCTGTCACCCAAAGCGTGCAGTCTGTCACCCAAAGCGTGCAGGCTGTCACCCAAAGCGTGCAGGTGAGGCTCAAAGCATGCAGTCTGTTACCCAAAGCGTGCAGGTGAGGCTCAAAGCATGCAGTCTGTCACCCAAAGCGTGCAGGTGAGGCTCAAAGCATGCAGTCTGTCACCCAAAGCGTGCAGGTGAGGCTCAAAGCATGCAGTCTGTTACCCAAAGCGTGCAGGTGAGGCTCAAAGCATGCATTCTGTCACCCAAAGCGTGCAGGTGAGGCTCAAAGCATGCAGTCTGTCACCCAAAGTGTGCAGTCTGTCAGTATCCAAAGGCATCCGTACAAAGATTCATGGCGGACAGTGCATTCTGTGTCAAATAACTTTACCTCTAGGGGCAGTACGTGTTTCCACTGATTTAGTACATGATTAGAGTTATTTGTCCATACAGATGAAGTGCCTTCAGGGCGCTATAGAAGAAGGGTATTAATACAATTTCCTAGTGACTATGCACAGGGTTTTCACGATCACCATAGGTTCTTACTGATACACTTTGAGTGTTTTGATTTTCAATTGTCTCGAAAATGACCGTCTTTGTAATGAATAACACTGAGAGATTTTGATGACACATGATAACACTGTCTGAGGAATTTAGATTGTATCTTTCAATAAGACTATTCAACTCGTTCTATGAGCTCGTTCAATATTTTTATCAAAAGAAACGAGATGATGTCCTAACAAGATGAAAACGTTTCACTACAATACCTGCTGATATGTCAAGCCCAATGCCCATCTACCGATTCAGGGTTGAACGATTAGTTCGCAAATCGTATAGGAGTCGGCAAACATGTCGCAGGCAAATTACGTAACCCAATCAAGCCCCATTAACCAACGTTCCGTTGTCAGCAACATGTTGATAAACTTTTCGCCACCGATTTTGGAACATAGAAACCACAACTCGTCAGCGATGAAAGGACATCTGAAGGAGGTGGTTCACTAATCAGGGCTCACCCTTGCCTAGCTGTCCTACATCTACCGACTACGGTCGACTCCGTTAGGATGCCTTTGGTGAGACAAATTACCGTCCATTTGTCGCCGACAAAGGTACATAAATGTTCCGAAATCGGTAGATGGGCATCGGGCTTTAGCCAAACTCAGTTCCTTACAGATGTAATTATTGGTTTGTCTACACTGAAGGTATCTGATGGATTGTTTCAGCTGTTCTTCTCTCTCTCCGATCTTTACTACTGTGAATATTGATTTTATTTCAGAGACTGACAGTGAAGGAGACAATGATACGTTTCCAGTTTAAAAAGATCAATTCTAAAAAGACTTAAATATATTAAAAGAGGAAAGTAAGTATTATTGAATCGGTATTATTGGCTAGCTTTTGCCACTGGAGCTTTTGGCATCGTGATGCAGGTTTTTCTTCATCTTAAAGTTTGTATTAGATTAATGAGACGTGGCAATAATACCTCTACGGCAAGCCGATACTACCATAATAATGACAACTTCCTGTCACTTTTGAACCAAGTTGCTGCGATATCTCCAGGTTACAATTGTAACAACAAGCACCGCCACCATGGGAACCGGTCATCGCCGTGTTCTCACTCTCCAGCACAGTACAGTGTTGGAGTATTGTTCACCAAGCACTTCTATTGATGAAAATCTGTTTGATTTAACAGATCTGATGGGGAATATCAAGGTTTCATCCGGTTCAGACTCATCAGGCATCTTAATTAATTTGGCTAGGTCCAGGCATGTGATGTTATCACTTGTAGGGGTGGTTCACCTCGGCCCGTCCCAATCTATTTAAAATGAAAAGGCATTTTGGAGACTGAGGAACCTCACCTCTGTCATCCATGGACATTGGTGAGTTTCTTATTTCCCACCCCAACCTGAATCAACCTCCTCCCTATGAGTTATAGGGTGAGAAGGTGATCTTCTATTTTCAGAATGTAGACAAGATAGGATGGTTGATTATATTATAATATACTCATCTGTATCCAGTACTATTTGTCTGATTTGAAAAAAACATCAACATGACCAAAAAAACAATAAATCTCATTATCTTCACCTTCATTGCTGATCCAAATCAAATTTCACCTGTTCCTCTCCATAGCATAAAGAAAAAGCGAAATATAAACCTGTACCAAACATTAAAACAATGCAACAACATTTTGAAATGCTTTTGGCTTAAAACCTATAAATAACCACCTGCTTTTGAGGCAATGATATAATATGAGCTAGCTCTGTTTTTGTGGTTTTTCATCTTGGCATATCTCTCATCATTTAACATGTACTCCTGTAAGTATATAACTTCTGTCACTACCAAACAAGAGCCTACATCCATTTTTCATGCTTTTCATAAGCAATTTCATGTAACATGAAGTGTTCCAACAAGGTATTCAGTGATGGCCTTAGGTAGCATTAACCGCCTTTATTACGTCAGTGAAATGCTTCCTTCAACAAGATGAACTTCTGAATCATTTCTTGTGAACTCTCTTGGGGTGCTATTTTTAGATTCTCTCATGCACTCAGTTGACCTTGATGTAATTGGATTATCAAGGAGAGTACAGCAGCACCACAGGCTCTGCTCCCCAGTCCTCTGTCCCTCCAACTGTCGCAGAGAACGACGTAGATTCCTATCACTCTGCTCCTGGGGCGGCTGAGGCAGGTTGAGCGAGCAGCTCAGCCAGATTAGCCCCTTAGTGCCGCCATCTGGTGGGCCGGATTGGAACTGCTAAGTTGTGGAAAGCCTACACTGGCCGCCAGAGCTACACTACGTTAGTTCTGGTCGGGTTAAATCCGTGGCCGCCTTGACCCAGTAGTTATAAGTGTTTGTAACTCTCCAACCAGATCTTTCTACTGCTTGGAGAGTGTGTCTAGTCATAACCTCGAAGCCAGTTTACTATATTGTTATTTTCCTTTTGTGTGTATTTAAAAAAAAAACAACATCAAAGCTAGAATTTATTGTGAATTCTACCTATTAAGTATGTCTGCTTTTAGAGCCTACATAGAACAAAACTACTTGGTTTGAGGCGCACACAGAGTGATACCGTGTGGGATTTAACCCGACCAACCCCTATATCATAGCTCAGCGTAAACAGGGGTTGGTTGCCAAACTAAGATATGGAAAGTCTACACTGGCCGCCAGAGCTGCACGAGGTTAGTTCTTGTCGGGCTAAATCTGCAGCATCTTTAACCAGTACCTGTAAGTGTCTGTCTCTCTCCCTGCAGATCCTTTGTATCTATTAAAGAGTGTCAGTCCGCACTCGTGAAACCATTCTTCCATGTTCTTATTTCAGTTTGTGTGTATTTTGATTGAAATGACATTATCTACACTTTATTATCAATTTGTTATGCTATGAATATTTCACAGTGGGAAGTTCTGCTTTTAGAACGAGTACAGAATAAACTCGCCTGGTTTGAGGCACACACAGCAGATACCGCTGGTTCCCTGCCCCAGTGAAATATGGGACAGGTAACGTCCAGCTAGTTGCGACTTTCAACTTTCGCTGGTTCCCCGTTTATTTGCAGTGGATAACCAGCACAACCTCTCTCCCAGCAGATCTTTTGTGGCACTAGCACTTACAAGTGGTAGCCTGGAAGCCTGGCCTAGTTAGACTATAGGCCAGGTAACGGGTTCCATTTTTATAGTGCATTATTGGTAACGCCTCCTGGTTCCCCGGTAGTCCGCTAGAGGGCTCGGCGGGGCTATAGGTGTATAACAATCGGATACCAGCCAAACCACTTGGCTGGTTCCTGGGGTATCCCCTAGTCACAGGCGGGCACCAGCCAAGGTTGAAGGTCATGCCTGTGGAACCCGTTACCTGCCCCTTATTCATATGGGCAGGGAACCAGTCTATTACAAGTGGCCGCATAGACTCTAGTACAGCCCATTGTCGCCAGGTTTATAACCGATTTCGCCACGCCCTCTAGCGGGTAAACGGCGTAAACATGGAGGGGTTACCCATAATGCACAAAAAATGGCGGGCGTTACCTGGCCTTATATGTGAGTGAAGACATAGGCCAGGCTTCCAGGCTAATAGCGTCTGTGATTGAATCCAACCAACCTCGTATAATTAGTCGGAACGGAGTGGGGACAGAGGTGGTGGCCAATCTATGGAGAGTCAGTCTCCTTGCAAAGCCTTCTGCCGCTTGGGCCTCATGCTTGTCTCTGCCGCAAACTAATCACGTGACCTGCACAGGGTGGCAGGGATCGATGCTTTCCACTTTCCCGTGGAAATCCTTGTTTTCATTTCCAGTTCATAAAATAGTTTTTCTTGTATAGAACAAAGATTATATAAATTGAGCCTCAGTCACTATAGTAAAACAATGGTCTGTACCTCCACACACACCCTCAGATGTATTCCATGTCCAACATTGATGTGTGTTCCATGTTTTCTCAGTCTCTCTGAGGCAGTAAATTCCACATGACAAATATTTTCACTTTTTTCCTCGACCCTAACTGACACCCTGGGTTAACTACATTCAGGTGGAAAAACTAAACAACAGAAAGAAGTATGTTCTATGTACTGTGCGACGCATATACTTCTCTCTACGGGCTCAGTAACCATATTTACTGTTAGTACATCATTATTATTATTATTATTATTATTATTATTATTATTATTATTATTATTATTATTATTATTATTATTATTATTATTATTATTTTTTTTTTTTTTTTTATTTTTATTATTATTATTTATTTTTAAATATTTTTATCATTATTATTGTTATTGTTGTTATTATCATTATTGTTATTACTATTGTTATTATTATTATTTTTAAGATCTTCCTACATTATTTGGGGTGATGTAACTCATGCACTCAGTGCTGTAGTGGGTACTCCATGTCCAATGTTACTGTTTATAAAACGTACAGAGTTGAAGTTGTCCTATAAGTACATTGGTGTTCATTGTATTTTCAGGATTGGGATTTCCCACACTTCATCTACAGTCTGGACATCAAATTGCCAGGCGTGAACACAGCACACATCAGAATACACATCCCCAAGTTTCTACGAAAAGAGGTCTGGGCAGTTCACATCACAGGTAGGTCGGCCGGCTTACGTCCCGTCCCCGTCGCCATTGTAGAGTGTGATATTGCACCGTAGTAATAAGACTTGCAGATGTTTGTAGATTTTATTATATACCCATGACCTATATATCGTAAATACGCACCGTTTTGCGGTATAACGTATAAATATTATACTGCAACGGGTTCCGTATAGCAGTGTACTGAACACGTTGAATGCACGTTGCTATGTATACTGAACACGTTGATGCACATTGCTATCTGCATTGAACATGTTGACGCACGTTGCTATGTGAATTGAACACGTTGACGCACGTTGCTATGTGAATTGAACACGTTCATAATTGAACAGTACACTCTTATATCCATATAAGAGTGTACTGACGACGTTGCGCTATTGGTGGATTTCCGAATTCAACATAATTCTTGTATTTACAGTTCTGGTTCAATTTCAACATTTACGGGTATATAATAAATATAGAACGCTTTACCATGCACGTACATGCTACAAAACTCAATGAACGGTGAATACGGAACTCTGCGTAAACGCCTCGTTCTGTATTCCCCGTTAATGTTCATCTCGTTTCGTAGCATGTACAGCATGGTCAGGACGTTCTCTATAAATACTGGAGCTGTTTATTCCTCTGTGTGTGGATACAAGATGGAAGCCACGGAGAGCATGCTGCCCTACATTTGAATCTAGGTCACAGTGAGTAATACACCAGCTGCTCACAGGGTGGCAGCACTGGTAGGGTCATGTAAAGGAAAGAGGAGGGTGACTGGAGTAGCCACCTACAGATACATCTAGGCCTACAGACTATACATAGTAGGATACTACATATCGCACCCCTAGTATCTTTTTCCCATAGACTTAACATTGGAAGCTCGTACTCAACGCCCGTGAATAAAAGGAGTGGAAATTAACAAGATTAAGACATTTTCCTCTCGTTCCAGACCTCATTGGTATTTTTTATCAAATTCCCTAATTTAACTCGTTTTTTATCTGCCAAGAGGCTTACACATGCCACATTTTGATCGTTCGAAATTCCCTAAGTTTGGTTTTAGTGTTACAGAAATAGTATTAATAATAGTAGTAATAGTTTTTTGTGTTCCTGTGAATTGTTTGATAATACCCATGATCATAGGAGGTCTCTAACTACTTCCAGAATATTTTCTTTTCAACTTCCATAATTATGACATACGCTGGAGTGCCTTTAAGATAATGTTTATAAACAACATTATTTAAAATTTAACGGCTGAATATCATGCATAATTAAAATGATATGAAGAGTAAATTGATCGTAATGAAAGTCTAGACAGCTATTCCAGTGGTGGTAAGATAATTAAAAACATAGTATCAAGTAAGAGTAGTAATAGTGAATAAAACACATAGTATAATGTGAATGACATCATATGTGGATATTATTATTATTATTATTTTTATTTTTTTTTATTTTTGTTTGTTTGTTTGTGAATATGTGAATATTAGAATAGTTAAGAGAAAAAAGGTTGAGGGTGGGTGGGTAAAAATAAACCGTGTGTCATCAATGTGTTGATATTTTTCTCTTTATTTTCAGGGAAATGGTTTAATTACGGCATCATCTTCCTAGTCATGATCTTAGACTTGAACATGTGGAAAAACCAAATGTTCTACTCGCCATTTGAGTATGGGCAGTACGTGGGTCCCGACCTGCGGATACACACGGTGCACGACCAGCACGTTCTCATGACTCACAACATCTCCATGCTGTCCTTCGAGTGGAGGTCCAACAACTGGAACAATGTGACCAACGAAACCTATGTGATGAGTGACATGGTGATGAACACGCAGTACATGGGACATAAACTGTCTGCCAAAGGCATGGCTTTCATCCCCAGCCTCATGGCCTTCGTCTGCTTCGGGATCCTCGTTTGGTACTTCGGTCGCTGGCGGCCTACGGAGACCGATCACTACTCTGGCAGGCTGAAGATGCGCAAGAAGCGACTCAGTCTCGGTCAGCGAATACACCAGAGCATTCAGAGACGCCGAAGAGCAGCTCGCGAAAACCAAAATGGCTCGTCGAAGGTCAATCTTGTCCGAATGAAGGTGCAAGGCGAGTCGCGCGACAAGGTGGTCTTCGACACAGCCGAACCTGACTATGAACCATTAACGACAGTTGTCGAAGACAACAACCATCAAGTGAATGCGAAAACCGAGATCATTCGAGCACCTCTCGCAACACCGGAGAAAGTATAGCTGTAACTGAGAAGTTGTGGACATCCATACCATCCACAACCTGTTCATTTCCATTTTTAAATGTATTTTTGGTTTTCTTTCAGTCATTGGATAGATTGGAGACATAGCAATCAGGATGTATACACACAAGTCGACGTCAATGGAAGAAGCCAATAGAGTAATTTATAGTCAGTGATTCTACCATGGATCTTGGAGTACGATCCATTGGAGGTGCCAAATTTCAGAACAAAAAAAAAAGATTACTAGAAAGGTTGTAGAGAGAAGAGTGCTGAACCCTGAAGGTGTGTACAGTTTGTGACCCATCAGGGATTCCTTTCACTGAACATTATCTGATGGTCTTGCTGGAGTCATATATTTTCCTATCCGAACACTCATTTGCTACTGGTGGGAGCAGGAAAGCCTTGGTCTTTTTGCCAGATACGACATACAGTGACAATCCATACGAGGTAACCTTGACACTATGTAGAGCTTTAATTATTATACAGATGTAGCGACAACTCCTCAGGCTTATTATACTATGGACAGGATACAGTGATGGTGAACTCAACACCATCCAACGTCACAGGGGTTTTTCTAGAGAGGCTACATTCAGAATGAATATATTTTCACTTGTGACGAGCCAAAAAAAAACCACAGACACACACAAGGAAAAAAATACAAAAAGGTATACACTACAACCACAGTAGTAGCCAGATTTTCCTGGCAATCTCTGGAGAGGTTCCAGAGATGGTGCTGAAGAATGACTAGATTTTGTGGCGTGATCTAAACCAAGAATTTCATTAGTTAGACAAAAAGGAGCACACAGTTACAGGTGTTTGATAGAGTGTGCCAGTGAGGGACGTAGATTTAGATCTCTGTTCACTCAGCTCCATGAGCTATGTGTGTGTGTGTGTGTGTGTGTGCTACCATGTACTTTATATTGCATGTTGCTTCATTCTGTGGGAGGCACCCAATGTTCTTTGTGAACGATGCAGTTTTCAGGTAAACTGAACATCAAGGACACATTTTTTCCAACATTGATTTTTTTTTTTTTGTGAAAAGAAATTAAATGAATGAAAAAATGTGACCACACATGTTGGAATATGATGTTATGCAAGCATGTAAACCAGGTTGTCATTGGAAAGGGTATCCCACCCTCTCATGGGTAGGGCACATAGCTATTGTGTTATGGGGGTGGCCATCTTGCCCTCGATGCCAAAAAAAAAACACAAGGTGGTGGGTTATCAATGGATTTTCCCCCCAGCTTGCCATAGAGGGGTTTTAGCCTTGTTTCACAATTATCTATAGATTATAACAACTGATAACAGGGGTTGTCCGCCAACTAACAGTGGTACGATCTTACAATTTGCAGAACTAACAATCTTTCTGTTCACTATATGGCACAGAGCCTACCCTGCTCCTCTGGCCATCTGCTAGGGCTAGACAGGGAGTTCCATTGAGATGGCGCTACCAGTAGGGGGCTGACCTCTGTGATATCCACATGCTAACCACATGTTCCACCACATGTTTTTGGCATCGGAGGCTAATGGTAGCATCAATACTGAAATAGCTATGTGCTGTATTGGTACTCTCTGACAATTTTCACATGTACCTGCATAGCAAGCATGAAATACTGTTTCGTTCACTGTTTAGGGGTTGGTGCCTTTCACTGCAAGCATTGTGTGTAGATGTATATCTTCGACATGCATTTTATAGTTATGTAATTGGGGAGTTTCTACTTTACCAATGTACTACTTCCAATAAGTGACGTCAACGGTCATGACAACATTGCCGATGTTGTGCACAGTAGATTTAACACTGGAAATGTGAAACGTGCTACAAATAATGATAAAACACTCTGTACGCTTCACGTCCTATCTCTAGGTGACTGCGGCACAAAATGAACATCACTTACCGGAAACAGTTAAAATCGTATGAGTTGGTAGAGCAGAAACTGAGCTGTTACTTATTAGGAAGGTGCATGTTGTCTGTCCATTGTGTATACTGTATCAGAAACCGGCCAAGCATCGTATTAATCAAGAGGTGTATATGATCATGATATCTGTGTGTGTTTGGTGCCCATCCTCTGGGCAACCATCTCACAGATAAGCTACACAGTTGAAGACATATTTCCTGGTATGTCAGGGTTCCTGCCAATGAGAAACTAAGCGATATCTGTCATCATTATCATTATTAACATGTTTATGAACAGAAAAAATACAAAGTGACTTTGTATCGAGGGCCGAAGGGGTTGTTGATGAATATGGCGACTAACTTGATCGTTTGTGATGGGTTTTATAAAATGATAGATATCGAATAGCAAATATCAGCTCGTAGGAACCATTATTGTCATTATTATTCTATACGAACCACCTGTGCATAAGCCTGGTAAACATGTTATAAAAGTGTAGATATGTATGTATATCTATATGTGTGTATCAATATTTGTGTGGACAGTATAAAGGCTTGATTCCATTTACCGAAATTATGTCCCAATCCTGCTCGGGCCATGTTCGGTTCCTATTGGGATCAGGGCTAAAGCGGCCCCCGATTTGAGCCCGAGTGGTGATCTACACCAAATTTGGGCAAATGGAATCAAGCCTTAAGTCAGGCATCAAACACATCTGAGAAAAAAATATCGCAGCCGCCCTTCTTCGTACTTTTTTAGTTTGATAATCTAGTATACTACAAGCTAGGCAGTACTCGCGTTCAATATGTATAGTTTGTCCAAGCCATGTGGTTTCCTTCCAATGCCAAGCCATTAAGTCTGAGATTAATGTTTGCTGGTTAGATTCTCTGAAAGCTGGTTGTAAAACAGACTATTCTATTATTTATCAGCATATACTTAGAGAAATGTTGATGTGTTGGTCCGTTCATGATCTGCTTTATGTTGATATTTTCTGGTTAGTTGTTAATCAAGGTGATTTAAGTAGAGCAATTATTATATACCTATGGAAGAACAGTCTAGTTACATACCATTGCTAGGTTTGTAATGACTGTATGTTTTGTAATGAGGGTGGTTGTTTTATGGACAAGGGTGCTTGTTTCGTTATCAAGGGTGACCACATGACCTAAATGTGGCGATGTGATTGGACAAGTGACCGGTGGAGTGACCTAGTTATGCCACACTGCAGTGAATGCGTGGCTGCCGAGTTACAGTCTGGCATCAACGTCTATCGGATGTAGAATATTGATAATTATAGGTATATAATAATGGAGAAACTGGTTACGGGAGTCAGAATTCGAGAATTTCTCAGTGAAGTTCCCTACCTTGGCCGAGGTCTCCAAAAGTACTCACTGGAGTTCTCTGATCCGGCTGGAGACTTACGGTTCAAAATACCCTCCAAGTTATGGACCCTGTTGGGGTATCCCATAATTCAGTCCGTTTACAGGATCCGGTGTTTGCTGGTTGCCGTTGTTGTATGGTGATAAACCCTTGACCCATTTATTGCAGTTTAACGTTTTTTTCAAATTGTCAGAAATGGAAATTTCTGTTATTTCTACATATACATTTCAAATTATATTCAGTTTCTCTGGTTATAAATCAGAAAATGATTGTTCATCAGAAGACAGGGGGCCGAGGTGCGGCCAGCCAGTCGGTAGCGGATCCTGTACTTAACGGGGGCGATATTAGGGAGTTTACAAACCTCTGGAGGGTCTTTGCAAATTCCCCTGACAACGGATCGATCCGCCATCTTGCTGGTTAATACAAAGTGCTGTCAGAGTGTAAAATCTTGAAAAACTAAATTAATTGGCTTTCTCATGTGAAATCGCTACATCTAATAGTTTAAATATGACCACTGACATAGTCCAGACATGATTCGAAAGTTCCAATTCGAAGGAAATTGGTTGTTTCGCGTGGTTTGTTGACATCAGGTTTTTGTTCTAAATTGAGGACTCACATAATCTTTTGATCTGAAATTGCAAGAGTGCTCTGGTTTTGTCAAGGGAAAGGCTTAAGAGTTATTTAACACATCCCCACATATCCAAATGATACAGAAATGAACATCCGAAACCGACATAGACTTAGCATTACATTGGCGTTTCAACAAAATGGCGGCTCTCATGCCTCGGACCGTGAAAATAGCGGCACCTACTTCCAGGCCGGATCGGAGAATGTTCACCTCGAAACTCTGGATTTCAGCACCCGAAATCAGTTTCCCAGTACTACTTCTAGCTGGCACCCTTCTCTATGGTCAAACACAATGTCGCTGGAATACTTTAAAATGCACACCTTTGTTTGTCCCTTTGAGGATGCCATATGTATGGCACTGTCTATGCTCCAGCCATCTTTTCCAAGGTAGCCCCGAGTCCACTTATTATCCTTCTTAGATCGGTGAATTACTCTGAATTTCACTGGAAAATGGGTCGGTTTTTGAGGCTATTTGCAATCGGTATTATGAAAAAAGGGGTGCTTTTTCAGGAAGTAATCTACGATATTGTATGTAAGAAAAAATGTGTTTTTTGGCGTAGTCAAACTCTGACTAGAAGAGCTGGTTTTTTTTGTATATTTCCTTCATTTGTGCTTATTTTTGATAGGACCTAAAAAAAATAGCAGACGACTTTTTTCCCTGAGTACAAACAGATAGATGCAGACTAGAACCGGAATGAACCAGATTCCCAGGATACGTAGCTTATTCTGTTCTTCAAGTATTCGTTCAGGAAGAAGTCCAAACTGTACACTTATAACACACGTGTGACCCGAAGAATACTCAACAAGTTATTCTCCTAAGATATTGTGATATTTTTGTAACGACAGGGGCACTGGAATTCTAGCTAGATCCTCAAAATGATTCATCACCTGTTGTATGGTGTCAGCTTTTTCCATTCAGAATTCTAGGAGTAATATTATTTCAGTTTATCCCCACTCACTTGGTCTGAAATTTTTTGTTGTCTATTTTTTCGGCTACAGCTAGAAGGCTTAAGCCTCATTTTACGAAGTTATATATGTATATATATATGGTTTAAAATCCCATTGTAAAGAATATAGGTGCACCCTCACTGCCCCTTCTGGTTTGTTTATATGAAATATTCATACTATCAGTTCTATTCCAGCCAGATGTTTCAAAGTCTTTACTAAGTCAGGTATGGGATTTTACATCCAAGCATCATTCTCGAGTTAGATGCAAACCATGGCGAAAATAAGTTAACATTAAAAAAACCTAGCTTTCAGTCGAGGCCAGAAATTCACTTAGAATGGCTATAAATACAGGCTTCTAAATCCCTGGGCACTTCTCGGGAATTTTTTATTTCCAAATCCCATGCCTGCTAAGTAGAAATATTGTTTTTTCTCCCCGCTTTTATTCTGATGTGTTTACAAGCTTATTTTTTTTTATTATTTATTATTCAGACAGTTCTTTCGTGAGAAAGTTCTTCCACTGTAGGTTTACATTATTATCGCTACGATTGACTAGATCGGATTGTGCAGGTTACTTTGCCAATCTGAGGCGCTTCTAAATACAGTGTGAGAATCCAGTGGTGTGCATTTTGTCAACTGCTCAAAGTGGCTGTATACTGTAAAGGGTTCTTAGTATTTAACTGGATTTGATGCCTACAAATTCAGGAGTTACAGATACGATGGGTTTATGGAAGTTTTGTACTTAGATTAACTTCCCCTTAAAAAGTCGAGACAAAGTACCCCAGTTGTTGAGAGATCGTTGAAAAAATTCATGTCGCAAGAGAATTTTTCTTCTATTTATGGAATTTCTTAATATTTATTATATACGTTCAGTATAAACTGCATTTCTAAACTACTATTCTGCTCTATTTTACTAGGGACTTCTTTACAAGATGCTATTTAAAAGTTGCATACATTTCCTCCTAGATTGAGACAATTTTTTAAAATGATTTACGCATCTACTTTTTACCCATTTTCTGACTTCAAATCAAAACGTATTCAAATCAATTTGATATTGTCATAGAAAGTTTAAACAATTCAGAAAATCTCCTTGTAATTAAATCATATATTTTCGAGTTGAGTGAATTGATTTTTAATTGATGCTCTGAAAATTACTTTTCTCTGGATCTTTCTCAAACATGACATTTGAGTAGCTCTGAACGAATATAAGAACTTAACAAATGATGCTTGAAACTGATTATTTCTCTCTCTATATATATATATACAATATTACAGGTTATTTTACACTACTCAGATTCAAGGCAAAAATGATTTTTTTTCAATCCATTTATTTGATTATTTTCTTAAATATCGGAAAAAAATACTTTGTACCCAAGACACTCCTCGGGTTTCTGCATCTACTTTAGAAATTCTTCCTCTGCTACGAGTCCCTTGGAAATTATGCAAACATGCGTATGGCCAGTGTGGTCCAGGGGCCACATTATGTGGAGAGGATCTCTTGACAAAACATAAGTGTGATTTCCATTCGCTGACAAGACTACGATTTCTGTTCCCTTCCTGTAAGAAGTCAGTCAGTGGTTCGGCCCCACAGTGCTGTTTCTTCGGACCCATTTTCATCGTCGATGATACCGAATTTCCTGGTCATCGGTACTGAAATTAGTTTGCATGTCCCTGGTCTCAAAGTATCCATCGACTGAAATTTTGTCGAAAGTGCCATAAAATCAGTCAGTGTGATTATCAATAAGTTCATTATTATATGGAGACATGGTTAGTGTGCCTGAATGGAATTTGTTCAGAGATATTTTGGTCCAAAATATTCACCGAGTTCGATGAACAATTTGAATGTATCCAATCAAAATATTGAGGAACAGATGGAATTCAGACACACTCACTATGTCTACTTATTATTATATACCTGGAAATCATTTTAGAAGCCATTTTACAACTCACTTTTTCAAGAATGAAAATGGTCATGTACATGGAGGGACGTATGACTATTCTTTCGTCTCTCAGTGATGAACGGAATCTGTACTCCTGGTCAGTAAAAGTGAGACATTCTCCTACGGGTATATAGTAATATAATATACCTGTGCACAAACATGTATGAGTTACTTCCTGCTGCTAGGGGTGTAGTATGAATAATGGTCACGGCCACTGTCAGAGTGTCCATAAAATGACATTTTTTCCCTGATTTCCAGGTATATCAGAATAAGGAAACCTAGTTACTGTGTCGATAGTGATGGCTATTCTTAGTCTTTCACCCGGTAAATACAGCCCTTCGCCTATAGCATCAGGATGTAGTTATGGGATGACAGAGCTTGAACGGCCATTACTACGGGCTTAGTCATTATGTTTCCTCATATTATTATATACCTATGTGCGAATGTCTCACTTTTACTGACCAGAAGTACGGATTCCATTCATCACTGAGTGGTGAAATAATATCCATACGTCCTTCCGTACCATGTGACCAATATCATTCTGAAAACAGTGAGTTGTAAAATGGCGTTTTTAATGATTTTTAGGTATATGATAATTAAGAGACACAGTGAGCGTGACTGAATTCCATCTGTTCCTCAATATGTTTATCGGAAATATTCACCTCGTTCTTCAAACTCGGTGAATATTTCTGGCCAAAATATCACTGAACAGATTCCATTCAGGCACACTAACCATGTCTCCATATAGTACCAAAAGTTAGGAAATGGAAATCCCACAATTGGCGTATGTAGAAGAGATCTGCGTGCTTCCATCCAGGGCTATTTTTCACCATCGACATTCTGGGTTCTGTGTTGTGTGTTTCATAGTTCAATGCCTGTGCATTTTCGTCGGGCGATGCGATAGAGGAAAAAGAAGCGAGCTCCTAGCTAAACATTATTATTATTATTGTTATTATTGGCAATCATGAATCATGAACTAGTCGACGAAGCAACTGTAGGTTGCTGTAGGTCATTTCTAGTTTTGGCGGCATAGCGCTTCAAATTAATCAAACCTTGTGATAATATATTTATATGTTGATGATACTGTGGGCACTGAAGCCTGAATCGATGGAAACATGTTTAAAATTGTCCGCTGTTCTCCCATGTCTTTTTAACGTGAGAGGTCACGTTGTTAACAACAAAACTCGAAATACTTGACTTTGACTGTTATTATTGTTCCCGCATGGCCTAGCTACCGTTGTTACTTAGTGTTTGTTAATTACTGTTATAAATACACTTTAAAATCCTGGGCAATGTTGACCATCCAGTTAAATTAAGCATTTATGATGAAGTACAGAAAGAGCGAGAAATATTTTTCCTACAGAATAACTAAAGGAATCTAAAATATCCTGAATATGTTCTAATATTGAAAAAAAAATCATTACCATACAATGTATTGTTCGCTTTGGTTTCGCCATGTCAAAGTCATCTGGTATTGTGAATGGCTTCTCAAACAAATACCACGTATTATCATAACATAAACTGTGAGTTTAAAAAAATTGTTTTTTTAGCCAAGTCTTGTAAACTAAATCTTTGAACTGTGGTTGTGCCTACTACATTGGAGTGGCTCGAGCTGAAGAAGTGAAGTATCGCTAGCATTGAGAAGTTTTCCTGTATGATATAATTATGTTGAGTGTATATATATATATATTTATAAGGTCACAGCCATTGTTGGAGTTGTGCTTTGCCTGCACGGTATCTGAAGCAGTGTGGTGATTATCACAGGTGTTTGTGCGGTGTATTACTGGTAGATATTGCTTATCAGTTGACATGGTATCTGGACACTACGCTACGTCGCCAGCACGCTATGAATCTCGCGGGGTCATTATATAGAACGTCCTGACCATGCTGTACAAGTCACAGAACGAGATGGTAATTTACGGTTTGTACGGACCCAGGCGTTTACGCCGAGTTCGGTACAAACTGTAAATTACCATCTCGTTCTGTGACTTGTACAGCATGGTTGGGTGTTATATATTTACTATATACCCAAAATTTTAAAAAAGATCATTAATTTCATTTAGCTTAACAACCAATATCTTAATAAACGTGTATGGCAAGGTGGTCCGTATTTTAGTGTACGGACCAGTGCTCCGTACCGTATTTTTACGTTATATGGCAAAACGGTGCGTATTTACAGTTTATACGGCATGGGTATATAGTAATGATAAGGAACTGCATCGAGATCCAAAGCCACTGACAATATGCCATGAGTTTTGGTTGCGGAGTAATCTCAATTATGTAGGAAACCAAAATGAATGGCATATAATCAGTGACTATGGATCAAGTGCGGTTCAGATTTTATCTCACCCTTATCACTGACTAATTAGCTAACATTTGTGACATCATCCCCCATTGAGTATTTTCATACAATACTCCATGGGTGTTGAGTACCAGTTACCCATGTTAATTCTTTGTTATTAAAAAAAACATACCGGGGTGAGATAATTAGCAGAAATCCCTCTATATGAGAGTCAATTTGGATTAATGCAACAAGGTCTGTGTGCGTAGTGATCCTCATGAGGCGGTAGCTGAGCGAAGACAGTAGCAGTACGGGCAAAGGTGCTTAAATACAAATTGATTCTTACCAAAATTAGCGGCTACCATCCTCCCAGGTGTATCACAGATACCATTTTAAAACATTTCCCCGAATGTTCTGATAGAAAACCCTGATAACCCATAGCACTGTGTCTTTTGTTGTCACCAAGTTGCATGGAGTTGTCCCTCTACCTTCACTGCCATATAAGGAATATAGAAGGCATGGATTGACCCAGCAGCCAATGACTGCATTCAGAGCAAACCACGACCTTCACCCTGACCTCCTTACATAGTGTTGATAGCGCCTTGGGACGGTTCTACAGTCAATAGTTGACCTGAATTTGGAAGCCGTGGCTTCGTGTCCGTTGGGTGGCGGCTACTTAGCGTAGTGTCTTGTATCCATTGACATTCAGCACAATATTCGACTCAAACTGTGTGACTCATTATGTGCTTGTTTGCAACCACAATGCAATTTGTGCTTTTAGCTTCAGTTGTTGACAAGATTGTGAAGATTTGTGTGGATTGAACAAGTTTTAGGTTGAAAACCTAAGTTTATGCAGTTGGCACTCATATAGCTTGCTTCGAGTCCAAGTCCAGTTTTTCAAACTAATTTTTCCCAGTGTTCTTCCTTCTATAGAGGGATAGAAAAATGCAAATATATGTTTTTGGTGGGTATTACACTTTCCATTCTCTATTTCTATAATATTTTTTATACAGATGGCATCAGAAACGAATGAATAGTGCAACTTAAGTTGATCCCCCTGTTCCTCTGATGATTACACCTGATGTTTACTGTGACAGAAAAAGACACGTAAAAAGGATTAACAATTCTCATATTCATAATGGAGGGATTGTTTCTATCTAGGTCGCAAACTCAAACCTTGAATGACCAGTATCTTGATATATTTTTTACTCCACTGAATTTGGTGCCAATCACCACTCAGACCCTAATCGGGGGCTGCTTTAGCCCTGATCTGAACCGAACATGGCAGGATCGGGACATGATTCAAGTAAATTTTATCAAGCTTCACTTAAAACTTTGTTACAAAGGAAATAATTTAAGATGAACATATTTTTTTATAGAAATAAAACTCGACCCTAAAACCAAACCAATCAAATATGTGGTACAGAATAGAAACCTAACATCCAAGTATTGTTAGAAATTTTCATCAAGAAATTAACAAACTGAATTTGGCAGCCAATATTCCCTTCATGGAACTACATGAATATTTTTGATGAGATGCCTACTTCTCAAATATATGTGTATTAATTAAAGGATTATTCAATTTAACGAAAAGAAAGAAATTAAAGTCATTGTTGCAGGTTGGTCAATGGTGGTTTGATTTGGGCAGATAAAGCAAAGTGAAAGTGTTTCACTACCCAACCTAAAAGTGCCATGTTTAAGCTGTAATCATTTGTTTGTGGGTTGCAAGTTCCCATGTTCAAGTGCCAGACCTTTTGTTGCTTGGTTTAGCTGTTATCCTTATTTCAATGATTTGATATTCCATCATCAAATGACCCCATTGTTTCTGTGGCATAAAACACCTACCAGGAAATCTTAAAATTCAAAATGAGCATTTAAAGAGCATTTACCCGAATGATGTCCTGATCCTGCTCGGGCCATGGTGGGTTCCCATTCAGATCAGGGCTACAAGACCCCGATTACGGCCTGAGTGGTGATCAACACCACTTCCGGCCAAATGGAATCGTGCATTAATACTGGCACAGTAGCACAGAACTCAAGTCTGCAAATCAAACCTTGATATCGGTTTGAAAATTACTTTTAGAACAAGTTATGGAGAAAATTGTAAATGCAATTCATTGTAAACAGTATTCTACACCCTCCTCCCATTTCATCATTCCATCCATGACATTGTCTTCTCATTGGGTTTCATTTATTATGTACAACTGATTAAAAAAAAATACAACTTGTAAACAGTGCTGTATACAAAAAAGATTCAGATTATTTCACGCTTGTTATCATCATTTCTAACATTCATTTTAAGATAAACGTATTTTTCATTCGGAGGTTTATTGGAATGTTCACATGTTGTTGAGGTATTCACATAAATACTGGTTTGTGGGGGGGGGGGGGGGGGGGAGGTTAAGGTGTTACAGATTATCACGCAGTCGGAATGTAGTGCTACTGCCAAAGTATTAATACCCGCATTTCTGTTGGTTAATAAGGCTTGATTCTATTTGGTTGGATTTGATGCTGATCACCACTCAGGCCCGAATCGGGGGACGGCTTTAGCCCTGATCTGTATGGGAACCGAACATGGCCCGAGCAGGATCGGGACATGATTTGTGTAAATGGAATCAAGCCTTAAGTTGATTATTAAACAAGAATGGCATCCTAGGATTAATCTTGATGTGTTCGGATACATTTAAACAGGAAATTATCCCTCCTCTCTCTGATCTTTTTTCGATAACTTATTATAAATTGATATATACTGAAAAAGGATATATTTTATCTAGAGAACTATAGTTTTTTTTCTTGGAAATTGATGTATGTTTTTTTTATTTATGTCAAGCCAAGTTTAAGTTTTCGCCCTGTACTAAAGTATTTGGATTGTGACAAGATTTTTATTTCATATTTATAGCTCTGTCGGAAACATGATTGTAAATACCATAAAAAGAAATGTGACCGAATGCAAAATGAATCTCATAGACATGTGTCCAACAGAGAATGTTAACTAAATCTATGACATACAACAAATAGGATACTCATCATATTATGTAATACCTAAGATGCATCTGAGGTAGCCTACTAATCAGGCCAAGGCACCACTGCAGTGGAAAATCACAACTCTGTATGTTCTCTTGTATTGATTTTACTGCATGGATGGATATTACTGAAACTATCTTGCAGCTGGAAAAATATTTTGTGAACTCAAATCGGAAATGTTGCTGAGCCCTAGAGCTGGTTCTCTTTTATCAGTATTTTATATATATTCCAAGTATTTGCTTTAGTGCGATGACAAAAGGTGCTGAATATAAATTACGGATGAAAAGAAATGTCATTGATTTAAGTTTTGTCTCGCCTATTTTAAAGATTTGAAGATATTAAGAAACAGACCCGTTTAACAATTGTCACTGCTTGGTCTGTCTGGTACTTTTTTTATTGATGTAAAAGAGACATACATCTAAATGAACTATTGAGCATTTCTCAAAATAGGAAATCACTCTCATCTTGTTGAACTAATACCCAGCAGTGAGGTGGAACTAAATCTGTGCTAGCCATTGATCAAAAAACAAATGCTCAGTGATTATTTTGGCCCAATTCTCTAACTTTATTACAGTCAGTCGAATCCCAAGATCATATTTACCATCCCAAATGGGCCCGACGTCAGAGAACCAGCCATGATGCATGAGAGTGGGGCACAGTGAGCGAGCAGATGAACAGATGAACCAAACAGGTATATATACTTCTCGAGTTGTGAGGCGTGGAGGCGTCCATCCAATTAGCACCGTTGTCAGACTGAAGAAGGCACCAGTCACCTTTCACCGGGACCTTTTTAAGGTCACTATAAAGTTTGCTACTTTCCCATCTGCCTGTCTTTGCTTAAGAGACATGCGCAAAGTGTTTATTTTCTGATTGTGGAAGTGTCTGAATAAACCCATGTTATAACAAATGAAATGAATCGTCTGTCCTTGTCCTTGTTTCTCTTCCCCAGATTCCCCTGTCTCCTAAAGGTTGGCTACTTAGTTAATATATGTTTTATTTGTTCAATTCTGCCATGGTCTCACAGGTTCATGGACGCCTTGAGCCCGGGACGATTTGAGCCCTGGACGCCTTAAGCCTTTCTGTGGACGCCTTGAGCCTACCCCATTTCGGTTCTCTTGAGCATCTAGATGTTAACAACTTTGAAAAGTGCACTTATACTGGTTTATAGTCATATATACTCAACCCTAACCCTTACCCAACCCTTTTCTATCCCTAACCTGCCAATCAGAACTAAAATGGGTTAGGCTCAAGGCGTCCACAGGGTAGGCTCAAACGACAAAAGGCTCAAGGCGTCCAATTCCCGGTCTCACATATTTATAGAATGAGCGTATGTATTTATTACTGTCCATTTTTTTTTTTTTAAGTGGATAAGCATCCAATTTTCTTATTTTTAAGGTGGTTTTTTTTGTGGGGGGTCAACTTAGCCAAAGTTTATCTATTTCCAAGTGGCCCCAGGCCAGGAAATTTACATGCAATACTCTTGCCAAGTTATAGACACGAGCATCTTAGGAAAGATGTAACATGTACAAAGAAAATGGTAAAAGGAAAATGCAAAATGGGAAATCAGAAAGGCTTCTAGTTTAGTGTGTGTCCACCACCTATCATTTTAAGATTAAAACTGCACGTTCAGGTAACGATGTATCTCCATCCTGATATAGCAAGTATAAAAAAAGAAAGATGAACAAGAATATGGCCAAATTGATGCCTGTATATATTTCGATAAATGGAAGCAATTTAGAAATCATATGTAAAACAATGGACCTGTGTCTAAAACTTTAAGATTCCCTGTGTATGGTCGACTAGGCCTCATAGTAATCAGAAAACCATCCATGATACTTTAGGGGAATTGGACGCCTTGAGCCTTTTACCGTTTGAGCCTCCTGTCAGCGCAAAAATGTGGACGCCTTGAGCCTACCCCGTGGACGCCTTGAGCCTACCTCATATTAGTTCCGATTATAAAGCAGTATAAATGCACTTCTCAAAGTTTTTACATCTAGAGGCTCAAGGCCACCAAAACGGGGTAGGCTCAAGGCGTCCACAGGGTATGCTCAACACGTCCAAAGAAAGGCTCAAGGCGTCCAGGGCTCGAATCGTCCCTGGCTCAAGGCATCCATGAACCATACATTAGAGTGGAGCAATGCACACAATAAGCGAACAGATGAACCAAACGGGTATATACTATTTACCCATGCCGTATACTGTAAATATGCACCGTTTCAGCATATAACGTAAAAATACTGTTCGGACCGCCGGTCTGTACACTAAAATACGGACCACCATGCCATACACGTTTATTAAAAAATTGGTTGTTAAGCCAAATGAAATTGATTTTTTTTAAATTTCGGGTATATAGTAAATATATAACGTCCAACCACGGACTTATATCTATGGATAGGAAACGCGGGCCATTCCCGTGTTTGTTCAACGATCTCTTTGCCTCGGCTACGCTTGAGTGCATTTCGCGGGTAGAGCGCTAATATCCGTATGATCCGCTAGGAAAAGTTTGGCGATAGTTCCATTTTGAGCCACCAGGGTTAAAAGTGGCGCTGCTGATGTTTTTTTGATTTTTAAAATTTTTTTTTTTATTGTTTTTGTTTTGTTTTGAGCAAGCTTTCTTTATTTCAATTATAGTACACTTCATTATTATTTAAATATATATCCTGAGTGTCTAGCCATGATTTTCGGTCTTGGTGAACATGTAAATATCTACATTCATTTTTTTTTTTTTTTTTTTTTTTTTATTGAGCAAGCTCTTTCTTTATTTCTAAGGTGTTTATTTGCAATCCTTTTTTCTATGGTCTTGGAATAGTTGGGGCCGGCGGACAAATTTCCCTGATTTTCAGGCAGTCAGTCTTGGGAAAAAATTATTTTCAATTCATTCCCATGCCCCTAGGCCTTCATAAAGTATTTGTCAGTCGATTCCAAATATATAGCTACATGGGACAGTTGGAATAAGGGTCCTAAGTGCAATAGATTTTTTGAAAGTTACTGCACATTTTGTTTTAGAATAGTTGGGGCCGGCACACAAATTTCCCTGATTTTCAGGAAGTCAGTCTTGGGAAACAATTATTTTTAATTCATTCCCATGCCCCTAGGCCTTAATAAAGTATTTGTCAGTCGATTCCAGATATATAGCTACATGGGACAGTTGTAATAAGGGTTCTAAGTGCAATAGATTTTTTTTAAGTTACGGCACATTTTGTCTTAGAATGTTTGGGGCCGGTAGGCAAATTTCCCAGATTTTCAGGATGTCAGTCTTGGGAAAAAGTAATTTTCAATTCATTCCCATGCCCCTAGGCCTTAATAATGTATTTGTCAGTCGATTCCAGATATATAGCTACATGGGACAGTTGGAATTAGGGTTCTAAGTGCACTAGATTTTTTTTAAGTTACGGCACATTTTGTCTTAGAATAGTTGGGGCCGGTAGGCAAAGTTCCCAGATTTTCAGGATGTCAGTCTTGGGAAAAAGTAATTTTCAATTCATTCCCATGCCCCTAGGCCTTAATAATGTATTTGTCAGTCGATTCCAGATATATAGCTACATGGGACAGTTGGAATTAGGGTTCTAAGTGCACTAGATTTTTTTTAAGTTACGGCACATTTTGTCTTAGAATAGTTGGGGCCGGTAGGCAAAGTTCCCAGATTTTCAGGATGTCAGTCTTGGGAAAAAGTAATTTTCAATTCATTCCCATGCCCCTAGGCCTTAATAATGTATTTGTCAGTCGATTCCAGATATATAGCTACATGGGACAGTTGGAATTAGGGTTCTAAGTGCACTAGATTTTTTTTAAGTTATGGCACATTTTGTCTTAGAATAGTTGGGGCCGGTAGGCAAAGTTCCCAGATTTTCAGGATGTCAGTCTTGGGAAAAAGTCATTTTCAATTCATTCCCATGCCCCTAGGCCTTAATAAAGTATTTGTCAGTCGATTCCAGGTATGTTTCTACATGGTGCAGTTGGAATTAGGGTTCTAAGTGCACTAGATTTTTTTAAAGTTACGGCACATTTTGTCTTAGAATAGTTGGGGCCGGCACACAAATTTCCCTGATTTTCAGGAAGTCAGTCTTGGGAAACAATTATTTTCAATTCATTCCCATGCCCCTAGGCCTTAATAAAGTATTTGTCAGTCGATTCCAGGTATGTACCTACGTGGGACAATTGGAATTAGGGTTCTACGTGCAATAGTTTTTTTTAAAGTTACGGCACATTTTGTGTCAGTTTGGGTTGGGTCGGCAGTGAAAATTCCCTGATTTTGAAGGGGAAAATCCAGAAAATCCAGATTCTTAAATTATTCCCATGCCCCTAGGCCTTAATAAAGTATTTGTCAGTCGATTCCAGATATATACCTACATGGGACAGTTGGAATTAGGGTTCTAAGTGCACTAGATTTTTTTAAAGTTACGGCACATTTTGTCTTAGAATAGTTGGGGCCGGTAGGCAAATTTCCCAGATTTTCAGGATGTCAGTCTTGGGAAACAATTATTTTTAATTCATTCCCATGCCCCTTGGCCTTAATAAAGTATTTGTCAGTCGATTCCAGGTATGTACCTATGTGGGACAGTTGGAATTAGGGTTCTAAGTGCAATAGTTTTTTTTAAAGTTACGGCACATTTTGTGTCACTTTGGGTTGGGTCGGCAGTCAAAATTCCCTGATTTTCAGGGGGGAAATCCAGAAAATCCATATTCTTAAATTATTCCCATGCCCCTAGGCCTTAATAAAGTATTTGTCAGTCGATTCCAGATATATACCTACATGGGACAGTTAGAATTAGGGTTCTAAGTGCACTAGATTTTTTTAAAGTTACGGCACATTTTGTCTTAGAATAGTTGGGGCCGGTAGGCAAAGTTCCCAGATTTTCAGGATGTCAGTCTTGGGAAAAAGTCATTTTCAATTCATTCCCATGCCCCTAGGCCTTAATAAAGTATTTGTCAGTCGATTCCAGGTATGTTTCTACATGGTGCAGTTGGAATTAGGGTCCTAAGTGCGCTAGATTTTTTAAAAGTTACGGCACATTTTGTCTCACAGCCTGCCTGAAAATCAGGGAATTTCGCCTGCCGATCCAACCCAAATTGACACAAAATGTGCCGTAACTTTGAAAAAATCTAGTGCACTTAGAACCCTAATTCCAACTGTCCCATGTAGGTATTAATCTGGAATTGACTGACAAATACTTCATTAAGGCCTAGGGACATGGGAATAATTTAGGAATCTGGATTTTCTGGATTTTCACCTTGAAAATCAGGAAATTTTGACTGCCGACCTGACCCAAACTGACACAAAATGTGCCGTAACTTTACAAAAATCTAGTGCACTTAGAACCCTAATTCCAACTGTCCCATGTAGGTATATATCTGGAATCGACTGACAAATACTTCATTAAGGCCTAGGGACATGGGAATGAATTGAAAAACAAAATTTCCCAACACTGACATCCTGAAAACCAGGGAAATTTGCCCGCCGACACCAACTATTCTAAGACAAAATGTGCCGTAACTTTTAAAAAATCTATTGCCTTTAGGACCCTCATTCCAACTGTCCCATGTAGGTATATATCTGGAATCAACTGACAAATACTTTATTAAGGCCTAGGGGCATGGGAATAATTTAGGAATCTGGATTTTCTTAAAATCAGGGAATTTTCACTGCCGACCCAACCCAAACTGACACAAAATGTGCCATAACTTTAAAAAAATGTAGTGCACTTAGAACCCTAATTCCAACTGTCCCATGTAGGTATAAATCTAGAATCGACTGACAAATACTTCATTAGGGCCTAGGGGCATGGGAATAATTTAGGAATCTGGATTTTCCCCTGGAAAAACAGGGAATTTTCAGTGCCGACCCAACCCAAACTGACACAAAATGTGCCATAACTTTACAAAAATCTTGTGCAATTAGAACCGTAATTCCAACTGTCCCATGTAGGTATATATCTGGAATCGACTGACAAATACTTCATTAAGGCCTAGGGACATGGGAATGAATTGAAAATAATTTTCCCCCAACACTGACTGCCTGAAAACCAGGGAAATTTGCCCGCCAACACCAACTATTCTAAGACAAAATGTGCAGTAACTTTTAAAAAATCTAGTGCACTTAGGACCCTAATTCCAACTGTCCCATGTAGGTATATATCTGGAATCGACTGACAAATACTTCTTTAAGGCCTAGGGGCATGGGAATGAATTGAAAATATTTTTTTCCCAAGATCCACTGCCTGAAAATCAGGGAAATTTGCCTGCTGACCTGACCCAAACTGACACAAAATGTGCCAAAACTTTAAAACTATTTCACTGATCATTTCAAGACACTTCCTAAATGGAAGTTGAAATTATAGCCCTAGGTGTGCTGGGGGGTTCCAGACAATTGGCAGATATTTTGTAATTTTGGTTGGGTTGGGACTCAGATTTCCCTCATTTGACATGGGAAATCAAGATTTTGAAATTATTTCCCCCTCAACAGGCTTTAATTGACTACTTCATCAAAAGGTCTAAGTATATACCTATACAGAACAGTCACAGTTATGTTGATAAGTGTAGTGAACGTTTGTAGACAAATGTAAACAGTTTATCTGAATGTCATGATTATGCTGAGCCTCCCAGCTGCGACAGTCGCGATCCTGGTGGCAAAATATTGAACTAACCCCAAATGACGGTAGGGCCGTCTAGCGGCCCTTATCGGAACCCTAACAATGCCGAGGCAGAGATAGATACACCAGGGGCCGTTTGTTTCTAATCCAGGTGTTCCAAGTCCGTGGTCCAACCATGCTTATACGAGTCACAGAACTCGATGGCAATTTACCGTTTGTACGGAACTCGGCATAAATGCCTCAGTCCGTACAAACTGTAAATTACCATCTCGTTCTGTGAGTTGTACAGCATGGTCAGGACGTTTTATATAAATACTTCTCAAGTTGTGAAGCATGGAGACGTCCAGCCAGTTGGTACCATTGTTTGACTGAAGAGGGCACCAGTCACCTTCTATCCAGATTTTTTTATGGCAGCTATAAAGTTTGCTACTGTCCCATCCGCCTGTCTTTTTTACTGATTGTCGAAGTGTCTGAATACACCTATGTAATAACAAATCAAATGTATCATCTGATTCTCTTCTCGTTTTTCATCTCCAGATCTCCTTGTCCTAGAATCCAAACAAACGATTTCGGAACATTGATCTTCCTTTGTCTGCAACAGAAAAGTGGTACTTTGTCTCAGGCGAGGCATCCTAACAGAGTTGGCCCTAGTCAGTAGATCTGGCACCCCCTATGCTCAATGTGCCTGAGATTAGTGAATGCCCCTAACAGAGGTGTTCTTTTGTTGCCAACAAATTGTCGGCCAATGTTCCTAAAGTGGAAAACACACTGTACAATTTTGTTTGCCTATGAGATAACACCTAGCCTCGTCCGAATTATATTCTATTAGCTATTCTCTGGTAGCTGCCTGTGAGATAACACCTAGCCTCTTCCGAATCACACTGTATAATTTTGTTATTACGATTAAGTCCCCGTATCGTAAGCTAGTCTTAATGTGTCTCAGGCGAGTTTGCACCTACATGTTGAATAATAGCAGAAATGGACGTTTGAATTCGCCATAGACTTAGCACTGTGTAGGTGCCTTGCCAAGATGGCCGCGGCGAGGGTTCGTAGCGCCACCTACTTCTACGCCGGATCGGAGAATTCCTAACGATATCTGGACGATATGCTTCCTAGCCAGGACGCTTCGTTTTTCAGCGGGTGACCGACGGACTATGGCCCACGTTTTTTTTTTATAAGTAAATTAATGTCAGAATTTGTCAAGAATTGACGTAGAATCTTCAAATAAAGATCAGTAGATAGCTTACCACTGATCTTTATTTGAAGATTCTACGTCAATGTGCGGAAAACAGTTTCTAAGTTTATATTTTGATTCACAATAGGCAAAATATGATTATTTGCTGTTGTCTGTTACGCGGTTCACAGCAAGTGCGTGAACGTCACCTCCCGAAAACGAAGCGTATCGTCCAATTTACGAAGCGTATCGTCTAAAGGCGTGCTGCCTACCGAGCGTATGGTCCAGTTTTCTCCCTAACCACGGACGTATTTATGAAGTCCGTGCCCCAACCATAAACATGATTTAATACGGTACCGTACGGTACTGGACTTATTTTCCAAACCCGCGGTTTATTTGTCTAAAAGTTAACTAGTCAGACTTTCCCATCTATATTAAACTGTCTATCCATAACATAAGTATCTGAAACGGGTCGAATTCTCAAATCGAGTTCTCCAAAACGGGTCGAGTTCTCCAGACAACTACGGGTTATTAGTCAGACGAGTCCGACCCTATACACTAGTCAGATGAGTCCGACCCTACGGGAACGTACTGTTAGGGTCGCCCACGACTACTACGGGTCGACTTCTCCCCCTTCTCGGTAACCTTTGTGAACGCTGGCAAGTGCCCCGCCCCCTCTGGCTCTACACTGACGACACCAGCCTCGATGAGAGTCGGAGTAATCGAACAGCTGTAGCGCCTTGGTTAGGTTTGTAGCTGTAATGGAATGCAAATTAGACATTCCCCCCAACATGGACTAGATCTAGTATTCACCTTGCGTACATACACAAATCGAAAAAAAAGAACAGGTGTGAAAGTGGTTCCTGATTTTTAGGCGGCGTCGACAGTAAACAGGAAGTACTGAAAAAACAGTGACACACTACGGCAAACTAGTGACATAACCCGTTCCAACCTTGTTCCTGTCGCTTGGTGTTGGGTCATATTACGAATTGGACGATTGGGTTCCTGTGACCACATTATTTGCCTTGCACAGATTATCAAGAGATAATATGTACACGCTGCAATACAGACTACAAGCGATCAGGCAGTTTTTACATAAACTTTCGGAACTTCGTTGAGGAGTGTCAGTTGCAGAGTTACACACCAGGCAGCAGCACCCTCCTTAGCAACATTCGGTACAAACAAAGAAGTGTGACGCGGTTGCCAGCAACAAGTTCAGGTAAAACAAACCGCATTTTATAAGAGACGCTGACCATATTTGTTAAGTCAGAGTTATTTACAAAATAAGACAGACTTCGCTGAATTAGGAGCGGATAAGTGGACCAAGTATGAACTAGACTTTACTGAGGTGCCTGGATCGAGGGAGTCGCAGCAGTGGCAGCGCCGCAGCCGGTGCAAACTCAACTGCCACTGGCCTTGGAAGGTAGTGACAGTGACAGTGACAGACACCGATCCACTTCGATCCAGGCAAGCAGACTTTAATAGAATGCCGTATCATTGCAGTTATGGTCTTTGTAATTCCGATGGGAGATATGGCAGCAAAGGCAAGCGGCCAAGACCAGAAATGGTTGGAGTTACGTGGCATAAGTTCCCCTCGAAAAAGAAGGATCTAACTCGGCTTGTAAAATGGATCGAGGCTTGTGGGCGAGAGGACCTCACCGTGGGAGGGTGGACCGACAGAAGGGCCAGGTGGATGGCAGTTTGCTCCAAACACTTCATTGGTGGACACGGACCTACTCCTGAACATCCCGACCCGATCCCGGCCAGATGGGACGCTGACGATTACGTACGTCACAGACCGAAAACAAGAAAACGCCCAAGACAGCCACCCGAGGGGCTCGTTGGGGCATCAAAAGCAGGGTCCAGTAAAACCAGGGCCAAGGTCCCTGCTACTACTACTACTACTACATGTGAGTGTTTGAAAATAGTAAATTAAGAGATTGCAGATTGCATGGTTTCACAGTGAAACCATTAAAACCTATAAAAATCTATATATTTCGAATCTTGAGCCTTTATCTTTTTTTTTAGAATTAAGTAGTTTATATATAAACTACAAAAATCTATATTTTCACTGCCATGTAGATCGATTTATATAGGAACTTTTAGAAATTAACTTGACACAAAATCAGACTTTCAAATGACAAGAAATCCACATTTTCAGTGTATTTAAGAGATCTTAAAAGTGTTTATGAATCAACAGTTTGTGTGACTTCTTGCCAGTCTGGCTGGGAATTGGATGCCTTGAGCCTTTTACTGTTTGAGCCTCCTGTCAGCGCGAAAACGTGGACGCCTTGAGCCTACCCCGTGGACGCCTTGAGCCCACCCCATTTTAGTTCTGATTGGCGGGTTAGGGTTAGAAAAGGGTTGGGTAAGGGTTAGGGTTGAGTATATATGACTATAAACCAGTATAAGATGCTATATTATAGTATAGTATATATGCACCTAGATGCTCAAGGAAACCAAAATGGGGTAGGCTCAAGGCGTCCACATGGTAGACTCAAGGCGTCTACAGAAAGGCTCAAGGCGTCCAGGGCTCGAATCGTCCCGGGCTCAAGGCGTCCATGAACCACTAGGTACATGTTTAAGAAATCAAGAACTGAAGATAAACAATTCCCTGTATTTTGACTCCATCATGTAAATGTGTTCATCCTATGTTTTTGGCCTTGAAAACCTTGTAAAAACCTATATTTTTATTTTCAAAACAAGAAAGAAAGAGGGATACTGAGAGGCCTGACATTTTTGTTCTTGTTTATAAAAACAAATAATTATTCGACCCTCATTCATATCCATAAATAATAAATGGTGGTTTCAACCTCCAGATTCCCTCACGCCCTGAAAATGCTTTGTTTATCATGTTCTTTCTGTCTCACCGAGTCAGCAAATTCCACAATAAAATATTCCTAATATTTTTCCTGACCCCAACTAAAATTACTCAGTTCTACACCAAGCTGTATTCTGTACTGTCTTTCAGTGCATTAATACCCAGTTGGATATTTATTCACTCAGTCATTTATTTAGTTATTGATTTTTATTTTTGATGTATAAAATTATGCCTTTACTTAATTGCCCGCAATTTTACAGTGCAGTTAACTTGACTACATAAAACGATGCACATACAATGATTCAATCTCCTATTGTGCGCTTGAAGCCTACCTCAATTCTAGATTTTCACATCAAATCAATATTTCTCTTTCAAAAATACTTGAACTATTTTCTTGGATGTATTCCGGAATTGGTTCAATATAAATACCTCGGTTAGATTCCAATATGATAAGCAGCCTACACTGCCCATATAACGAGGGACCGTAGTCGAGCTGTTGTGCTTGCTCAACCACTTTTCATATATTTATGATAAATAACTGCATCCGATACTTCATTTTAGATTTACGTCGATCTCCAAGAGGACTGGCCACACTTAGAACGACCCCAAGTTATGCCAAGACGTAAGCCTTTCTTTCCGCTCTTTTATTTTCTCATATCATGTGATGATAATTAATCAATATTATTATATACCTGTGCATGAACTTGTAAGAAATACTGCCCGCTGCTAGGGATGTAGTATGAATAATGTTCAGGCCTACTGTCAGGCTCTGCATAAAATGTTGTTGTTTTTTTTTCTCTTGATTTTCGGGTATATAGCAATAAAGAAACATATTCTGAACCCATTCTGATGGCTATTCTCACATATTTCTGGTGTATAATCTTTCATATAGAAATATAGAAAGGACCTGTTCCACATGGATTACCTTGAATCCTGACATCATGGGGCAGCTGCCAAACTAGTCGACAGTGTACAAACGAATACTAGAACCTACACTTTATTGCTAGCATGCTTCAGTTATTGGGGAGTGACTGACAGACACTACACTTTGTTGCAACACCCCTTATATTCTATGTTAGAACTTTGTCTAGAATTGAAATAGAAACTCTAAATAATAACTGTCTTGTAGATAACACGGTGGCAATTACTATATTGTGTTTTTACAGGCCGGTTTTCACTGTCAAAAAGACATAAACACAGCATTAAAACCAAGTGTAATACCCACAGTGACCATTGCGCTGTCTTGCGAAAGGGAAGCTAGAGTTCAATGCACGAGGCATGCTGACTACGAAGCGTAGTGTCCAGATATCGTACAAACCCACAGGCCCATTTCATAGCTGAGATCTGATGGTAGCTGTGCAGGCTAGTTTGCATGCACTTTACAAAGGCTAATTTATTAGCTTTTCTCATGCCACAATTGTGTGGCCACTGCAGTAGAGCATGTTACATGCTGCATCACACTGATTTCTATACCCGATGGTGCAGTAACCTTCTGGTCCATTCCCTCGACCCGGTGGAGCAGGCCCTTTAAGCGGTTATTCCACCAACATGATGAATTTGTCGTGATATATCTTGGTACGTCTCGTAAGATCTTACAGTGTCGCGATGTGTCGTACCTCCGTTGTCGCAAAACGTAGCCGCATGAAGTCGTGTGAATGTTTTGGTGCTCCACCACCATGACACCTCAAGACACATCGCGACAAATGGGCACGCTATTATTTGTATCTTGTGTGTTGGTGGAGTCAGTACTTTATCTTACCCCTGGTATTTTTGTCCCATAGGCTTTAATAACATTGGCGACTCGTTCTCCATGCCCCAACAAGTATTGCAGTCCGTTCTCCATGGTCTATATCCTGTGTGACATCCACTCTTTTAGTATGTACAGGGGTGAGATAAATACAGAAAGTAACTCACTTTGGTCAAAGAAGTCGTTCTTCAACTCGTTTGAATGCTTCATGATATTCACTTGGCTGTTGCCTCATTCATATCACTCCGCATTAAACTCGTGGAGAATGACGACTTTGACCAAAACTTGTTGGTGTCTTCTTTATTACTGTATAAAATCATAAATGTTGATAGCTTTTTTTCAAAACCATTGCAGCTCAAGTGAATCTGAAGACGACTATGTGCCAGCAAACAGTGAGGAGGAATCAAGTTGCGACAAACCTTCGGTCACTCCGGTACGCCTCTTCAAATCCGCAGTCACAGTGGATACCGAACGAGGCAACCCGGATGAAGCCATAGCAAGGGACCCTAATCTTCTCATTCTACAAAATAAGAGATACGAAACAGAAAACGCCAGATTGCGAGAAGAGAACGCTAAGATCGCTGAAAAGATCCAGCAGTGTAAAGAAGCCATCGCTAAGTTTGTGACTGTGAGGAACGAACTGAAGAAAATGGGGATTGGGATTCCCGCCCCTAAACCGGAACCGGAAATGCCAGTGACGTTTGTTCCCGGCGAGCACTTTGCGCTGGGTGAGATTATCATCAAACCCGAGCCACAGAGCGAGGAATCTAGTGAAAAGGAGAGTGAGCTTGAGGAGGAATGTAATAGAAATAGAAGAACCAAGCCTGATCACACATACTACAAACCTGACCCAGTCTACGGGACAGACAGTGACAGTTCTGGAACAACAGAAGAAAGTTCCGTAGCCCAAGCTGAACCAAACGTAAATCACGTGCTAGTCAAGACTGAAGCTGGCACGTCAGAAGAAAGTTTCGTAGTCAAAACTGAACCGAACGGAGATCAAGTGTTGGTTAATGCTGAAGCAGGAACACCAGAAGAAAGTTTTATAGTCAAAACTGAACCGAATGGAAGTCAAGTGTTATTTAATGCAGAACTAGCTGAAGACCAATTTGTCATCAAAATAGAACCCACGGAAGATGAAAGTGCTTTCGGCGAATACTTCAGATGGCATGAAATGCCCGATCATGAAACATCAGACCATGAAATGTCAGGGCATGAAATTTCGGGGCATGAAATTTCGGGGCATGAAATTTCGGGGCATGGAATGCCTGAGCATAGAATGTTGGGGCATGAAATATCGGGGCATGGAATTTCAGGGCATGAAATGTCAGGGCATGGAATGTTAGGGCATGGAAATGTATATAGTGGCACACAAACAGTGTTCGAGATGGATTTAGGTGGAGATCATATACGAGTAAAAACCGAACCAGACGATGGTGATTGATTTGCATCATTCATAATCTTATAATCTTAAGTGGTGATTCCACCGGACCATGCAATATATCCTGATCATGCTCGATTTGATGACTCGCTAGTTCAGGATTAACCATGTGCGAATATCTGGTGGAATCGCTGCAGTGGAAAAGCCCACTTTGAGCGATAATAGGGGCTACACATAAAAGGATGAGTGCACGACCAGATCTTACAAGATTTATCCCGCTTCATCAAGATGCAGTAAGGTGCTACAAGACACTGCCTGATTTTGCGAGACAAAAAAACATCGTGCTCGTGGAATTCAAAGTTTGCAGCTTTCATTCTGTTAATGGAAATCCACTTTATCACTTTGATATATAGACCCTATTGAGGTATCCCGTAATTCAGTCTGTTGACCAAGTTCCGGGTTTCGCTGGTTACCGACGTAATATAGTGATAGACCCCTTGCTCGTAACCCAGAAATAATGCAGTTTAACGGTTTTCCAACATCCTCAAATTGAAATCTGATGTCAGAAATGGAAATTTCAGCTATTTCTACATGGGAATCCGAAATTATATTCATTTTTTCCAATTATAAATAAGAAAACTGTGGCTGATGCGGTCGTAGTATGGCCAGTCTGTCGGGAGCGGAACTTTGCTTTACCCGGGGCGATAACAGGGAGTTTAGTAACCTCTGGAGAGCGTATATGAAATAAGTATTTTCTTGTGTAAAACAAAAATACTAATAATTGAGTCTTGTCCATATCAATAAAACAGTGGTTTGACCTTGAACACAGACCCCTCAGCTATACGATCCAACTCGGCCATGATTCTCTTTGAGAGGCAGCAACTTATATTTTCTTTTTCTTTCACCCCATCTGACATCTTTGGATGGTAGAATTCTTCAAGTAAAATCAGAAAATTGAGTCTTTTGAAATCAAATATGCCAGAAAATGTGATCTATTGTGTAAATAGTAAAACCAGTTACAAAGGATATTCAGAGTAAATTATTGCCATTTCATGGTAATGAAACATTTTCAGACAAGTTCCTTTTTAGCTGTTAATATGTGTATCGTTCACTGTATTGTATTCTTTAAAAAAAATTCCCCATAGGAATTCCTGTGTTTATGAGGAAAAAGAAACAAATGGTTACCTTTAAGCATGATGTTGATATTGCGGTATCATTTACGGAGAAACTATTGTTCCGGTTATTTCTGTCTCATTTATTGTGCATTAAAGGCATATCTTACAATTCACAGTGGCGCCACCTGGTGATTTTCAAATACTGATAATTATCAAATAAAATTGGTTCCTTGTAAATTATTCTAATACTAAAGGAGTTAAGTGTAACATTTTGTCGAGTTTGACCTATAAGAATAGGTGCACATAAGTGTATTTACATTTGATTGATTCATATAGGAAATGTACTGAAAATGTAATTTTCTTCAAATCTTTCAAAAGGAAGAACATTGACCCATGATTTTCAATGTTTTGATATTCTAGATTCTCTAAAAAATATCTGAAACTTTAAATCACTGCAGAGTCACATATCTGAGACTGTGTCCAGAGTGAAAACAATTACATAAAAAGCATACCCTAGTTTGAAAACCTTAAAACCTCAATGAGACATGTCCATTGGATTAGACTTATTAATAGCCTTTTTTTATCACGTTTAATTGTGTTTCTATCTGCATTCTGAGTATTTTCGAAAAATGAGAAACTCATTGCTGTCTATGAAGCAAGGGTGCATATCAGGGATGATCCAAGGTAAATTTCATTTATTAAAGCTGATCCTGGGGGTCGTGGGTTTGTCAGATCATTAATTAAATGGTCATGCATTAGACATACTTCTTTTGTCGTAAAAGGTCCTGACTGTTATACACGAGCAGGTGGGGATACCAACAGATACACTAGATGGAGCCACCAAATAATCATTGTATCTCTATCATCAAAAGAGCCTCATACCATACTCTCTCAGTGAAATGATTCTCGAGGAAATAAAGGCCTAAATATTGTTTTAGTACTTCCCAAATTGTCATTTTGATAATTCAATGGGATTCCAAGAGGATTCATATAGTGATATTTGTTGATCGATTAAAAACCACATCCATGATATAAACTAGGGTTGCTGCACTTCTTACAAGTTACAAGCTCACAAACAATGAGTCTCAAGTTTTTTTTAACCGCTACCCGACCCTCATTTTGCTCTCCTAATGTCTAGTGGTCTCGAGTGAATGATACTAACTTTAGTATAAGAGACTTGCAAGACAAGGGCATGATCCTTTTTGATACCATTCATAGAATAATCAACAGACCCCAGAGTAGGGCATACGGAAGGGGAGCCAAATCACAATTAACAGGATGGTAGCTGATTCATTTCAAAACGAGTTAAGTCTCATTTCTAATCCAATCAAATGAGTTGTTCGGAGTGTGTGATTAACCGAGCATAGTTTGTCAGAGTAGGCTGGGAGAAAATATCAAAATCACAACAGAGGTTGGTAACTGATAGTCAACAGGTATGAAGGAATGTGAAAATATATATTTAATCAAAGTTGGTTCAAATCCACACAAAAAAACCAAACAAGCTGATTTGGGTGTAAATATTTATTAAAGGATTCGTTTTAACATCGAGATGAGGGGGGAGGGGGAGGTTCAAATGTATTTTGTGACATGTCATCCTAATTAATAGGACTTCTTCAGGCAGTTTGGTTGGTCAAACAATATATTTACCATCTTTCCTTTTATTACACAATGAATCCCTGCTATCCCCGTTATTGTCTGTTAAAAAAACCCAGATTAGACACCATCCGTTATAAAATCTCCTTTTTATATACCCTCAATTATATAACCTGATTATACAACATCTATCATGAAATTCCCAAATTATACACCATCTGTTATAAAACCCTCAGATTATACGCCATCTATTTTAAAACAAACAAGTTACAAATCATTTATTAACAAATATCCATATTATACAACATTTATTACAAAATCTTAAGATTTCCAAATCTTTTATAGAAAACCTACATGTTATACATCATTTATTGTAAAACCTACATGTTATACATCATTTATTGTAAAACCTACATGTTATACATCATTTATTGTAAAACCTACATGTTATACATCATTTATTGTAAAACCTACATGTTATACATCATTTATTGTAAAACCTACATGTTATACTTCATTTATTGTAAAACCTACATGTTATACATCATTTACTGTAAAACCTACATGTTATACATCATTTATTGTAAAACCCTCAGATTATACACCATCTATTCTAAAACCACCATATATCGTCAAAACTCCAGATTATACAACATTCATTATAAAACATACAGGATATACACAACCCACTATATAACCTTTAGACTATACACCATCTTTCATAAATACCTACATGTTGTGTCTTCTATTACAAAAACCTATTAGGCCAGCTGTCTACAAACCATTCAATTGTATCTATGGTATAAACATGTATTATTGGTTTAATATTTTTTATATTTAAGACAGGGTATGCCAAGTTAGAGTAAGATATGTAACTTCCCTATGATTGAATGGACATAATAATCTTTACCAAGCATGAACTTGTCTCAGATCAGCAAGCACCCTTCTCAGTTGGATACCAGAGAGGGTGTCGTGGGAGTTATTCCTGAGCAAATCAATACACATTTGGCAACAGGGATATAATTTTGTTTTGAAAGATTTTTTCTCTCTGAGTTTTCCTTCATTTCTCGGTGGAGAGATGTAGGAGAATTCTCTGTTAGAGTAAGATAAGACTTTGGTCTTGAATCTTTCTTTTGGAATTTTTTTTATACCTGGCCGAGTGTATTGCCATTCAGGAACACTCTCCCTAGTCGTTGGTGAAGTCGGTTGTCAGGGGCAATTAATCGAGAAGGGACCACACCACTCCTAATTGCCTCAGCCACCGACTAAGGCGGGCCGAATTCGGCTGAAGTCAAGAGGGGCATCACCAAAGTTCTATTGTCACCGACAGAATTCATCAATATGTTTATAAACTTGTCGTAAATGTTTTAGGAACATCGGCCTACAATTTGTTGGCAACAAAAGAATATCTCTGCAGGGGGCATTCACTAATCTCAGGCAAGCTTCAAGTAAGGGGTGCCACATCTACCGAATAGGGCTGACTCGTTAGGATGCCTCACCGGGAACTGTTTCAATAGTTTCATGACATGTCTGTGACACCATACAGACATTGGGATTGTCTAGTTTCGTGACAAAACAAATAGCTGCCCTTAGGAAAAGACAGACCCCAAACATAAGAATTAGACAAATCTACACGTCATGGACCCGTTCCTCTAGTTTCGTGACAAAAGTGTTACACAGACATGAAATGCGGCACCAACAGTGCAAGCAAGAACGGACAAAACCAAGTCTAATGTCTAGTTCTTATGAAACCGGACACACCATCAAGACGCTCCCACATTCAGCAACCTAAGATTGAACTAGGTTACATCAACTTGTTTGTCTGTATTCGTCAACTGCTGCAGATGGCCATTTTTAAATTTTCTGCCCAGGTGAGTGCCATTGGCCTATCAGCCAATCATTTTGCATCATTTCTTCGAAGTATGGTATAGTGGGGTCAAAGGACGCTTTAGGAGGTCATAGCATGCAATATTTATCTGAGTACAAAGCTACACTGCATACTACAAAGAATGTACAGAATTAACATACCCTACAGTGGTATGTACTAACACTCACTTCGTGCATAGGTATATGATAACATCATGTATGTTGTAACATAATTATTTCATCAACAGGTTGTTGTATTTTTTTCTGAGATGGTTCTTGCTTGTATTAACTACAGATGTGACTTTATATAACTTCAGATGTATTTTATCAGAAATATCTCATTCAAAATTTGTTTTCTAGGATCTAGCCCTGCCCACATAGATATCAATTTGAAAGCTTGCCTTATGTCGATATCCTAATAATATATAAAAGACATAGAGAGAGGTACAGGTTCACTGATGTCACCATATGATTAATCATTGCAGGAAGAGATTACACTGCGGTTCTAGATTTTCTAATACATTGAGAGAGGATTCTTGATCAGAGAAATCAAAACTTATCAAGATCTATTCTTCAGTGGAAATAAGTAAAATGTAATATATATCAGTTATAATGAATAAGAAACTAACAAAGTGGATCTGCTCACTAAACATATAGACTTCAAAATTGTAGATGGTCTATACTCAATAGAGTATAACTTCATCATATTTAGTGATGGTACACAAGGAAAATGTTAATGATATAATAAAGAGGAAATTTTTTTTCTCTAAAAAATATCTATACTCCAGACTAAAGTAGTATTCAGAAAACCACATAACACCACTATTGAGTGACAGATAGATAGTCAGTCCCATTCCGTAGAAAGATGTCATGCAACAAGGCACAATTGCATGCTGTTTTTCCTTATATAAATCTTTCTTAGAAATACCTAAAATGAAATTACAGAATAGATCTAGTCAGAATCTCATAGTGGACTAATGTATTTAACGGCATGCAACAGTAGACTACAGCTGAATAGGAATATAATAAAATAATAGAATATTTTACTTTAATAGACTATTTTGGAGAATGAAATTTGGAAATATCATTTAGATGCCTAGTCTTAATCATTTGTAGTGTTGTGTCTGGGTCAAAAATGAACTTTTCATAATAACAAATTTAGTTTTTTGTTCAATGTGATATAAATGTGATACTCACGGTCTTTGGCTAACCCAAGGGCGATATGCAGGACGGAAGGCAAGGCGGCGATATGCAGGGAGACAAAGAGGACGATATGCAGGGAAATATGCAGGGCTATAGACTTGGTGGCGAAAGGCCCGTCTTTGTGAAATTTCAACAAACTGTGGTGGAGTCTTCTGGTGGAACTTTTGTTTTTGTCCCACAATTATTACCAATATGGCAAGTATGATAAGTACAGGGATCATAATCAAAGTGCCAGCTAACATGAGTGAGGGTTCCTCTACAGGTGCTGCTGTTGTGTTTAATTGTGGACAGTCATGAATCCCAGCAGGTGTATTGATTCTGCAATCGGTAATAACTGTTCAAGGAAGAAGTGAATGTAGTTAGGCTAATGTGTCAGAGGAAACAAGGAACATATTATGCATCAGCATTGTGGTACTACTTAATAAAATACATGTTATTCATTGATCTTACATCATTTAAATGTGAGCTCTGGATTAATTTTCAAATGTAGATATTCTAATTCCAATCCTTCTTTCATCGGCTGGTGCATACCTAACAAACGATCAATCAAGAGCATGTAGTGTTGTAAAATTTCTACTGATAATCCCCCATTTTATTATCTATAATTCAAAGATTTGATACATGTAGATGAGTATATCTATGCCATATATAATCTCGGTCTTGATGCAAGCTCAACCTGCAGCAGGATTCCACCTGCTATCTGTATATAAAATCCTCCGTCTGTCATTAAAATCTGTTCAGTTCCTTGACTCATTGCAATACAACATACTCTTCTGTCTGAATTTTTACTCCCTCATTACCCTTACCCCTGGATGAAAGTTGAGAAGCAGTAGCTGGGAAGATAAAATTTTATTGAATTTTATGTAGTAAAGTAGTATAAAATTTTATGTTGACCTTACTGGACGACATATTAAAATGAAATATTAATATGAGGTAAGTAATATTACATAAACTAATTGACTGTAGAAAATTAGTCAATTATGAGAATGTTGTATAATAAGATGTAATACAATGTTGGATTGTATGACAGATAATACAATGATAATTGTATATGATAATAAAAATGGCCAAGAAGCCAATTATGAGGAGAGGGTGGGGGGGTAAGAAAATTTAAGTCTTTTTTGTTTAGGGACTTAACGAGAGCGAGGTTTACTGCTTTATCCTACCCCTAATAAAAACCCGGCATAGACTTAACATGGGGAAATTTTATGTGGTAGGCCGTGACATAAAGTGTTTTGTCTTTGATATAGGAGCGGTGGGCATTAGACTTTCACCCTCCGTAGCATTGAATGGAGATTTCAGGCATTCCAGCCTGGAATGCCTGTGTCGCTGCTGCCTTGCGTAGGCTGTGCAGGGTATAGTTCGTCTGCTGTTATGCTGTTACGAGGAGCTGTTTCCATTCCTTGGTAAGCATGCGTGTGGTTACCGTAGAGCCGTCCTCGAGCATGAGGAACGGGTCCTCAGGGGTGGCCGTGGGGGCGGCCGCCACCATTCGTCGTATAGCTACCCCTTGCGTATCACTCACCGGCCCGAGGTACCCCAGGGGGAAGCCGAACCGGACAAAGTCAAGAAGCTCTTGTTTTCCGGGTATCCCGGAGAGGTATTGGACCCATGCGGGGATGTTGAGGTCCGTAGGCAGCTCAATCCGGGCACTTAGGGCGTTGGGTAGCCCGGTATCCTTTACCTCTCCGTAAAAGTGGGCGTGGCCCGGCGGCCCGGGGGCGGCGAACTGGGGCCAGTGGGCCCGCCTGTGGCCAGCGAAGGCCCCGGGGTCAGTCCGAAGCCCGGGGACCGGCACTCCTGTATCACACACATCCCTCACAGCAGCGAAGTCAAGGGCGTCCACATTGTCCAAATCCTCCCGGGGGAATTGCCGAGGTAATTGCTCCTGCGCACCGTTACCGCTAGTATCCCCGGGAGTGTATTCCTCTCTCAGCAGCGGCTTCGTTTTGACACCTCCACGCGCCACATGTCCGGCACGCGGTGTTGTTGTCACGTGGGGTGGTGGTGTTACGTCACACCTGATGCACTCGCTGGCCGCAGGTCGCACCCTGACCTGGGGTGCATCCGTACCGGGTGCAGGGGTGGTAACTCGTGCCGCGCCTACTCCTGGGGCGTGGCGGCTCCGTTTTTTTAAGCTTGTTGGTGGAGTACTTCAGTCGGACACACCGAGTGTCCGGCCTGTGGTGTCCGGCGTGGGGCCGCTGTCGATGTTGGTACAGCACTCTCGTTACCAACTCCGTAGGACAGCTTCCTGTATCCATACATGTATCCACTTGATACCCCCATCCTGGTGGCCGCTACTTTGGTGGCAACCCCTCTCCGAATTGAATCCCCAGCACGGGAGCTCCCGTGCTCCGGGCTTGCCGCCATCTTGGCCGTTCACGTTCACGTTCGTGGCCATCATTGCGATACGGACACGTTCATCTTGTATCCTGACATGGTCAGACCAATAAATCCTCCCGGCCTCGACCTGGTCAAAGATGTAGTTGGACCAGCGTCTAACCGCGGCCCACGGCCGTGTCTGGGCGTCGGTGGTCACCTGACTGAGATGCCGATACAGGTCCCGACGGCTCTCGTCCCGCACTGCCCGGTTGTCCTCCATCATCATAAGGAATGCGCCCGAGGGGGCCCAGAGCACCCCTAACCTCAAGTTTCTGTGAGATGGTATAAACCCTCTCACGGTCAATGTACATATACGGCTTAGAGATCAAACGGTTGGTAGACAAATCAGTGGTGAGCTTACCGGCCTTCTTTTCGTGCCATAGGGCCTCGCGATCCATCTCCCGTTGGAGATAATCCTCGGATACGTAGCGGTCTCGTAGTTGCCGTGGTGCAGGTAGCCGCGAAGCCTGGTCATTCGCCAAATCCCTTGTCCGATCCTCGCGACCGTTGCCGCGACATCTTCATGATGGCATCCATCAACCCGTCGATTTTCATGGTCATCGCCGTCATGTTGGTTTCGAGGGCTAGGATCCTCGACGTCTTTACAGACGATCCATGGTCAGATACGGACTCCACGTGGTCCGTATTTCCCTGTTCCACCAACCCCTTCAGTGTGGCCTCCGATGCTCCGTCTCCCTCGGGGGCTTTGGAGGTACCGGGTTCTGGATTGCTACGGGTTTTCGGCATGTTGACTTCTGCTTGTGAAGTTCCCTAACTATCATGGTCAGTATGGATGTGCCGTCCTTTTACTCGTGGAGTAATAAGGCTGCGGGCACAAGGCCAAAAAGGACGAGAAAAAGTGTGGAGTACGTGTGTACTGCAGGGAGGTTGGAGTAGAAGTGAGACTGGGGTCCGGACCAGGGTCGACCACGTGACTGCGTGGTAGGTGTGAAAGCTGCGAGGGGGCAGGAGGGGCGCCCCCGAGGCGCGGTAGAGGGGGACACCAGAGGGGGCAATGACTACCCCTGACCAAAGGCCATGAGTAACCTATTTTTAAGGTCTACCCTAACTAAGGGTAGAGTCTAGACTTAACAATCCATTTTTCAGCTTCAAGTTGTTTTTAAGATGATATCTAAAATAAATAAGGAGCTACAATACATTGTTTTAGAACAGGCAAGAGAATTGCACTCACATGGTGTAGTTCTTATTCCATCAGGCAGAAGAATTCCATTTGTTTGTGCAAGTAATTTTACCTTTGTATACACATCATTAATCTTAGCAAGTAGGATTTCTTCTGAAGTAAATTGTAGCACCATTTTAAAGAGAATGCTTCCCATCCTATAAATAGATGCAACAGCTCATTAATGTTTAATAAGAATGAGTGTTATTATTGTATGCCACACATATGATTGCTAACATTTTCAAATCCAACAAGAGTAATTATAAATCTGCTTACAGTATTAAGGGGATATTTAGAAGAGAACAATAACCAGCAAGATGATAATTCGAAAACATGCAGAAACCTCTAACAATATTTCCTGAAATTGACGATCAAGAAAAACTTCACTCATGTAACTTCATATAAAATTGCACCATGTGATGATTAATAAACAATGGTTGTGAAGTAGTGGCAGTTGATGACAGAATGATGATTGTCAGTCAAGAGATCACATGGAGATGTCTGATGATGTCTGTTGTGACTCAAAATAAAGGATTCTTAGAAACTCACGTAATTGTCACATTACAGACGTTTTCTGCACCAGCATTCATACCCTGTAAGTACAAAAATTCTCTCATCTAGAACACAGTATTTAGTATTTGAATTGTGATTTTCATTGAATTACGATATTTTGAAAAATGTCCTTATGACAAAATTTTCATACTTCCTTGTTGTACTTTAGCTTGTCTCATATTCTTTTTGCTTTCTGAAGCAATTCTACTGTACCATAGTCAATTATGGTACAATATTGTGGTTATTGTGGTAACATATCAAGTGTTACTTTTGGGTGTTACTTCTGGGTATTATAACGTACTCGAGAGAGTGTTAAATGGTATTTAGCATTAAGCATAAGATAGCCATATAAAAGGTCATATTTCCAGATACTACTGACTTCTACATACCAGAATCTTCCCTACGTTCTAGGTTAAGATATACTGACGTGGTTATGACATTGGAAGGAATTCCCTGTGGAATCCCCTTGTAGATTAGATTAATGGCCCTGTTTTTTAGTCACAACATTCGTAACTTACGACACATATTTGCTGTCAGTGTGCTATAGAGCTACGATCTTAGGCTGGCTGCGACACTTGCTGTAGATACGACACATAGAGGTAAAAGGTGTGCTATAGTCACGACACTCGGTGGCCAATAGACAGGAAAGTGTCGCCATAAGTGTCGGATATCTAAGACCACTCTGGACATGTCGTACCGAATGCGCAACTTCACTTCCCGTTGAAATTAAGCAATGAAATTTTATCACGAGTAAGGTATACATATAACCTATGATCGTACTAAATATCAAGAAAATCGGATGTCTTGTGCCAAAGATATCGGCGTTTGAATTTTGTCATAGCATACACTGCTCTGGTGGCCAGTGTAGACGTTGACACCGAATGCGCTTACTTCACTCTCCCAGCAGAGATTCCGCGCTCTGTACCACGAAAGATCTGCTAGGAGAATGCTTGTGCGATATCCGATCGATAACCCGATTCAAACACTCATATTTTCTGAACGGTATGTCCGATCTTCCCCATTTTTGGTACGATTATAGTTTATATGTATCCCCCTTACTCGTATTAAAATTTCATGACTTCCGTTGGGAAGTGGAAAAATCCTCTATATATGCACAATACTTGTCGTGACGGCTGACACTTTTAGCGGCGATCGTCCGTGGCGCACTACGACACCGTCTATAGGACGCCAGCCATCTTTTGTCGTCCAAAAAGGTCGTGGATGGGCTGTGCGATCGTAGGCCTGCGACACTCACAAATGTTGTGACTAAAAAACAGGGCCCAGATTAATTAACAAGATTAGGAATACACTCTGATTAATTTAATGGTGAATTCTCACTCCCCACTAGATAACGTATCCAAACGTGTTCTTCCGATAGGAATACGTACATAGTTACTGTTAGTAGCTCTTTAGTCTCAATGACTCTATCAATTAACAACACCACTACCAGAAACAAAAATAGATAGTATCAGAGGGGTAGGGTTGAAAAGTCTATGGCAAATAGTATAATGCTTTAGAGGCAGAAGAGGGTATGTTAAGCTCTGGCTGCTGTTTAGCCAGCTCTGAGTCTGTGGTGAGGTCGCTGGACAGAAGTTGAAGTTTCTTCACCCTTACTTGGCTCAGCTGGCTTCTCTGCCACGGTAGTAGCAAAGTCACCTCCAGCTGCCGAATCAGTTTCCATCGGGACATGTTCTTCTCCCTGCTCAGAGCTGGGCAACATGTCCAGCACAGCCATGGGGCTGCCACAGAGGCTGCCGGTTGAGCAATGAGTCCCAGAGCCACAAAAGTACCTGTTACTGGAACTTTACCAGGCGACATGTGTTGGAGCATGCTCTGAAACATCACGCACATGTTGGGATCTCAGATACCGACCAACATCTGATTCAAGGTCTGTCGTTGAACAACAAGACCGGGATTCTAAGGGTCCGGCACCCGGTGGGGTCTACCCCGGCCACGGCCTGGGGTGTAGATCCAACCACAGATGGGTGGAACCTTCTTCAGCCATGTTGAGGGTGGTAAAGACATGTCTCTGCTACCAGACTTTGGGGTGCTAGTCGCTGAAGCCTTAGCACCTATATTCTGGGTTCTAGTGGAGGAACCTTTCTTTCATTTTATTGACATTCCAATTTCTACATAAGTAGTTCCTCTATTTGGGACAAAATAACAGGTGAAATACAAGAAAATAGGAGTTAGACTATGCTTCATACAGTATCTGCTAGATGGCGCTCCAAACCCAATTCTAAACCTTTTTTACCATATTTTCCTGTGTATGAGTTAAATCAAGTGTCCCATAAATGTTTACGGTTTGATTGAAACAAAACTATGACAATCACTTTGGGAAAGTTGTTCTACTATGACTCAACCATTACCTGTTTCAGTTGTGTGTTTATTTATTGAGAAATACAGATTTAGAGACTGACATTTACTGAAGAGAGAGAAATCTCTCAACTTCAAAAATTATTTCCTAAGGCGTGGTTAGTCACAGGTCATCAAACATCCATCAGAATTGAACATCTATATCTTGTTTAATGACGACTAAAGTGTCATTGCGATACTTTCAAGCTGAATGTGTTTTTTATTGATTTTAAGAAAATTGGAGAATTCTTTTTTATCAGCTTCGTCTAAAATATTAATAACACCAAATATATACCAATCTGAACAAAATTTCAAACAAGATCTGAAAGCCAACATATATAGCTTTCATTTAATTCTTCAGTTATGTCTCTATTTTGTTTTATAAGTAAATGACACAACTCCAAAGATTTGACCTAGTTTTACCATTTTTCAAAATCAATAATTTTCGATTTTCTTACATTAAATCACGTCATATACATGTCAACTGGTATGGATGAGTCCAGCTTGAAACGCTCGATCCACCTGTGAAAAAATCATTCAGAAATTCCCATCCGTTCCGGAGATATTTGAAAAAATATGATCTCAAGAGAGTGAGAGATTTGACCTAGATTCAGCCTCAACTTTTTCCGCTGGTCCGTTTTCAATTTTGCCAATGCGTACTCGGGTACCAGATTCAGTTTTTACTGGATTCTCAGTTGAGCTCTGACTTAGCTGTGAAGCCTCATGCCCGACTTTGACACCAGGGGTCTCTACTGGTACTAACTCACTGTACAGTATAGAGATATGCATGTGGCCTCTGCTACACTGGCCACCAGAGCCACACTACGTTAGCTCTGGTCGGGTTAAATAAGCGGCCGCCTTGAACCAATATTGAATATTGTTTCTTACTCTCCTAATAGATCTTTAGCACTGATTTGGGAATAATATCATATCATCTTTATCAACATGTGTAGCTCTTTGAAGAATGTCATATACATGTAGATTTGTTAAGTAATTGTCAGAAATTCTACTTTCACATATAGATCTTTTTATATTCAAACATATAGTACTGCATATTTATTTATTTATTTTTTTATAATTTTGAGTTTTTAATACAATCATCTATCACTCATACCATCAGCTTGTCTGTACTCATCACTTATCATCAATAAACTTTTAATTGAACCGGAATGACTCAGGTTTTGTGTGGCTAATATCCATCATACTGTTATAACATTGTTATATTATTAATATCTAAATCAAAAACTAGCACGACGACCTCCAATTATTAAATTAGATATGTGTTCTACAATACTTGGAGATCTTCATATTCAATTTTCAAGAAATTGCCATGGGTTCTAATCTAAAAGGAAAATTGTCATTTATTCCTTTGATTAATTAGAACCGCAAAGACAAATGATGAATTTCATGAATATCGATCATTATTAGACTCAAATAGAATAATGTACATATGAGAAAATTCTCTCATCTTAACTAATACAAGTCAAAACACCAGTTTTACATGGGCAAAGTTTTATTCAATAGGAATAGCATTGCAGTTGTAAAAGCAATACAAAAAACATGTCATGTTTTACATGAATGAACCCATCTTGTAGCTCTTTCAAAACTCCGCTGATTCCCCAACCCACCACCACACTAAGTATTTGACCCACGTCATACATCTAGCACTATGGAGCAGTCAGCAAAGTCTTCGGCTAGGGATGCAGGTGTAGGGAGTTCGATCCCCATGTTGGCCTTGACTTTTCGTTTTTTTCTATATTTTACTGTACAAAAAAGATCTGACTGGCGATCGCTGACATAACCTAAAGTTTTATGAAAAGGATCTAACTATGTGGAATAACATACATATTCCAAAATGGGCAAAACAAGACAAAAATCGTCTTCGCAGGTCGATCCAAGCGCACCTGTACAAGTTACGCACTCTCCATTCGCATTCTCATTCCATTGAGAGCATGGGGATTGTAGCTAAACCTCTGCAAGGGAGAGTGATACTATGCTTCATACAGTATCTGCTAGATGGCGCTCCAAACCCAATTCTAAACCTTTTTTACCATATTTTCCTGTGTATGAGTTAAATCAAGTGTCCCATAAATGTTTACGGTTTGATTGAAACAAAACTATGACAATCACTTTGGGAAAGTTGTTCTACTATGACTCAACCATTACCTGTTTCAGTTGTGTGTTTATTTATTGAGAAATACAGATTTAGAGACTGACATTTACTGAAGAGAGAGAAATCTCTCAACTTCAAAAATTATTTCCTAAGGCGTGGTTAGTCACAGGTCATCAAACATCCATCAGAATTGAACATCTATATCTTGTTTAATGACGACTAAAGTGTCATTGCGATACTTTCAAGCTGAATGTGTTTTTTATTGATTTTAAGAAAATTGGAGAATTCTTTTTTATCAGCTTCGTCTAAAATACTAATAACACCAAATTTATACCAATCTGAACAAAATTTCAAACAAGATCTGAAAGCCAACATATATAGCTTTCATTTAATTCTTTAGTTATGTCTCTATTTTGTTTTATAAGTAAATGACACAACTCCAAAGATTTGACCTAGTTTTACCATTTTTCAAAATCAATAATTTTCGATTTTCTTACATTAAATCACGTCATATACATGTCAACTGGTATGGATGAGTCCAGCTTGAAACGCTCGATCCACCTGTGAAAAAATCATTCAGAAATTCCCATCCGTTCCAGAGATATTTGAAAAAATATGATCTCAAGAGAGTGAGAGATTTGACCTAGATTCAGCCTCAACTTTTTCCGCTGGTCCGTTTTCGATTTTGCCAATGCGTACTCGGGTATCAGATTCAGTTTTTACTGGATTCTCAGTTGAGCTCTGACTTAGCTGTGAAGCCTCATGCCCGACTTTGACACCAGGGGTCTCTACTGGTACTAACTCACTGTACAGTATAGAGATATGCATGTGGCCTCTGCTACACTGGCCACCAGAGCCACACTACGTTAGCTCTGGTCGGGTTAAATAAGCGGCCGCCTTGAACCAATATTGAATATTGTTTCTTACTCTCCTAATAGATCTTTAGCACTGATTTGGGAATAATATCATATCATCTTTATCAACATGTGTAGCTCTTTGAAGAATGTCATATACATGTAGATTTGTTAAGTAATTGTCAGAAATTCTACTTTCACATATAGATCTTTTTATATTCAAACATATAGTACTGCATATTTATTTATTTATTTTTTTATAATTTTGAGTTTTTAATACAATCATCTATCACTCATACCATCAGCTTGTCTGTACTCATCACTTATCATCAATAAACTTTTAATTGAAACGGAATGACTCAGGTTTTGTGTGGCTAATATCCATCATACTGTTATAACATTGTTATATTATTAATATCTAAATCAAAAACTAGCACGACGACCCCCAATTATTAAATTAGATATGTGTTCTACAATACTTGGAGATCTTCATATTCAATTTTCAAGAAATTGCCATGGGTTCTAATCTAAAAGGAAAATTGTCATTTATTCCTTTGATTAATTAGAACCGCAAAGACAAATGATGAATTTTATGAATATCAATCATTATTAGACTCAAATAGAATAATGTACATATGAGAAAATTCTCTCATCTTAACTAATACAAGTCAAAACACCAGTTTTACATGGGCAAAGTTTTATTCAATAGGAATAGCATTGCAGTTGTAAAAGCAATACAAAAAACATGTCATGTTTTACATGAATGAACCCATCTTGTAGCTCTTTCAAAACTCTGCTGATTCCCCAACCCACCACCACACTAAGTATTTGACCCACGTCATACATCTAGCACTATGGAGCAGTCAGCAAAGTCTTCGGCTAGGGATGCAGGTGTAGGGAGTTCGATCCCCATGTTGGCCTTGACTTTTCGTTTTTTTTCTATATTTTACTGTACAAAAAAGATCTGACTGGCGATCGCTGACATAACCTAAAGTTTTATGAAAAGGATCTAACTATGTGGAATAACATACATATTCCAAAATGGGCAAAACAAGACAAAAATCGTCTTCGCAGGTCGATCCAAGCGCACCTGTACAAGTTACGCACTCTCCATTCGCATTCTCATTCCATTGAGAGCATGGGGATTGTAGCTAAACCTCTGCAAGGGAGAGTGATACTATGCTTCATACAGTATCTGCTAGATGGCGCTCCAAACCCAATTCTAAACCTTTTTTACCATATTTTCCTGTGTATGAGTTAAATCAAGTGTCCCATAAATGTTTACGGTTTGATTGAAACAAAACTATGACAATCACTTTGGGAAAGTTGTTCTACTATGACTCAACCATTACCTGTTTCAGTTGTGTGTTTATTTATTGAGAAATACAGATTTAGAGACTGACATTTACTGAAGAGAGAGAAATCTCTCAACTTCAAAAATTATTTCCTAAGGCGTGGTTAGTCACAGGTCATCAAACATCCATCAGAATTGAACATCTATATCTTGTTTAATGACGACTAAAGTGTCATTGCGATACTTTCAAGCTGAATGTGTTTTTTATTGATTTTAAGAAAATTGGAGAATTCTTTTTTATCAGCTTCGTCTAAAATACTAATAACACCAAATTTATACCAATCTGAACAAAATTTCAAACAAGATCTGAAAGCCAACATATATAGCTTTCATTTAATTCTTTAGTTATGTCTCTATTTTGTTTTATAAGTAAATGACACAACTCCAAAGATTTGACCTAGTTTTACCATTTTTCAAAATCAATAATTTTCGATTTTCTTACATTAAATCACGTCATATACATGTCAACTGGTATGGATGAGTCCAGCTTGAAACGCTCGATCCACCTGTGAAAAAATCATTCAGAAATTCCCATCCATTCCAGAGATATTTGAAAAAATATGATCTCAAGAGAGTGAGAGATTTGACCTAGATTCAGCCTCAACTTTTTCCGCTGGTCCGTTTTCGATCTTGCCAATGCGTACTCGGGTATCAGATTCAGTTTTTACTGGATTCTCAGTTGAGCTCTGACTTAGCTGTGAAGCCTCATGCCCGACTTTGACACCAGGGGTCTCTACTGGTACTAACTCACTGTACAGTATAGAGATATGCATGTGGCCTCTGCTACACTGGCCACCAGAGCCACACTACGTTAGCTCTGGTCGGGTTAAATAAGCGGCCGCCTTGAACCAATATTGAATATTTTTTCTTACTCTCCTAATAGATCTTTAGCACTGATTTGGGAATAATATCATATCATCTTTATCAACATGTGTAGCTCTTTGAAGAATGTCATATACATGTAGATTTGTTAAGTAATTGTCAGAAATTCTACTTTCACATATAGATCTTTTTATATTCAAACATATAGTACTGCATATTTATTTATTTATTTTTTTATAATTTTGAGTTTTTAATACAATCATCTATCACTCATACCATCAGCTTGTCTGTACTCATCACTTATCATCAATAAACTTTTAATTGAACCGGAATGACTCAGGTTTTGTGTGGCTAATATCCATCATACTGTTATAACATTGTTATATTATTAATATCTAAATCAAAAACTAGCACGACGACCTCCAATTATTAAATTAGATATGTGTTCTACAATACTTGGAGATCTTCATATTCAATTTTCAAGAAATTGCCATGGGTTCTAATCTAAAAGGAAAATTGTCATTTATTCCTTTGATTAATTAGAACCGCAAAGACAAATGATGAATTTCATGAATATCGATCATTATTAGACTCAAATAGAATAATGTACATATGAGAAAATTCTCTCATCTTAACTAATACAAGTCAAAACACCAATTTTACATGGGCAAAGTTTTATTCAATAGGAATAGCATTGCAGTTGTAAAAGCAATACAAAAAAACATGTCATGTTTTACATGAATGAACCCATCTTGTAGCTCTTTCAAAACTCCGCTGATTCCCCAACCCACCACCACACTAAGTATTTGACCCACGTCATACATCTAGCACTATGGAGCAGTCAGCAAAGTCTTCGGCTAGGGATGCAGGTGTAGGGAGTTCGATCCCCATGTTGGCCTTGACTTTTCGTTTTTTTCTATATTTTACTGTACAAAAAAGATCTGACTGGCGATCGCTGACATAACCTAAAGGTTTATGAAAAGGATCTAACTATGTGGAATAACATACATATTCCAAAATGGGCAAAACAAGACAAAAATCGTCTTCGCAGGTCGATCCAAGCGCACCTGTACAAGTTACGCACTCTCCATTCGCATTCTCATTCCATTGAGAGCATGGGGATTATAGCTAAACCTCTGCAAGGGAGAGTGATACTATGATTCATACAGTATCTGCTAGATGGCGCTCCAAACCCAATTCTAAACCTTTTTTACCATATTTTCCTGTGTATGAGTTAAATCAAGTGTCCCATAAATGTTTACGGTTTGATTGAAACAAAACTATGACAATCACTTTGGGAAAGTTGTTCTACTATGACTCAACCATTACCTGTTTCAGTTGTGTGTTTATTTATTGAGAAATACAGATTTAGAGACTGACATTTACTGAAGAGAGAGAAATCTCTCAACTTCAAAAATTATTTCCTAAGGCGTGGTTAGTCACAGGTCATCAAACATCCATCAGAATTGAACATCTATATCTTGTTTAATGACGACTAAAGTGTCATTGCGATACTTTCAAGCTGAATGTGTTTTTTATTGATTTTAAGAAAATTGGAGAATTCTTTTTTATCAGCTTCGTCTAAAATACTAATAACACCAAATTTATACCAATCTGAACAAAATTTCAAACAAGATCTGAAAGCCAACATATATAGCTTTCATTTAATTCTTTAGTTATGTCTCTATTTTGTTTTATAAGTAAATGACACAACTCCAAAGATTTGACCTAGTTTTACCATTTTTCAAAATCAATAATTTTCGATTTTCTTACATTAAATCACGTCATATACATGTCAACTGGTATGGATGAGTCCAGCTTGAAACGCTCGATCCACCTGTGAAAAAATCATTCAGAAATTCCCATCCGTTCCAGAGATATTTGAAAAAATATGATCTCAAGAGAGTGAGAGATTTGACCTAGATTCAGCCTCAACTTTTTCCGCTGGTCCGTTTTCGATTTTGCCAATGCGTACTCGGGTATCAGATTCAGTTTTTACTGGATTCTCAGTTGAGCTCTGACTTAGCTGTGAAGCCTCATGCCCGACTTTGACACCAGGGGTCTCTACTGGTACTAACTCACTGTACAGTATAGAGATATGCATGTGGCCTCTGCTACACTGGCCACCAGAGCCACACTACGTTAGCTCTGGTCGGGTTAAATAAGCGGCCGCCTTGAACCAATATTGAATATTGTTTCTTACTCTCCTAATAGATCTTTAGCACTGATTTGGGAATAATATCATATCATCTTTATCAACATGTGTAGCTCTTTGAAGAATGTCATATACATGTAGATTTGTTAAGTAATTGTCAGAAATTCTACTTTCACATATAGATCTTTTTATATTCAAACATATAGTACTGCATATTTATTTATTTATTTTTTTATAATTTTGAGTTTTTAATACAATCATCTATCACTCATACCATCAGCTTGTCTGTACTCATCACTTATCATCAATAAACTTTTAATTGAAACGGAATGACTCAGGTTTTGTGTGGCTAATATCCATCATACTGTTATAACATTGTTATATTATTAATATCTAAATCAAAAACTAGCACGACGACCCCCCATTATTAAATTAGATATGTGTTCTACAATACTTGGAGATCTTCATATTCAATTTTCAAGAAATTGCCATGGGTTCTAATCTAAAAGGAAAATTGTCATTTATTCCTTTGATTAATTAGAACCGCAAAGACAAATGATGAATTTTATGAATATCAATCATTATTAGACTCAAATAGAATAATGTACATATGAGAAAATTCTCTCATCTTAACTAATACAAGTCAAAACACCAGTTTTACATGGGCAAAGTTTTATTCAATAGGAATAGCATTGCAGTTGTAAAAGCAATACAAAAAACATGTCATGTTTTACATGAATGAACCCATCTTGTAGCTCTTTCAAAACTCCGCTGATTCCCCAACCCACCACCACACTAAGTATTTGACCCACGTCATACATCTAGCACTATGGAGCAGTCAGCAAAGTCTTCGGCTAGGGATGCAGGTGTAGGGAGTTCGATCCCCATGTTGGCCTTGACTTTTCGTTTTTTTCTATATTTTACTGTACAAAAAAGATCTGACTGGCGATCGCTGACATAACCTAAAGTTTTATGAAAAGGATCTAACTATGTGGAATAACATACATATTCCAAAATGGGCAAAACAAGACAAAAATCGTCTTCGCAGGTCGATCCAAGCGCACCTGTACAAGTTACGCACTCTCCATTCGCATTCTCATTCCATTGAGAGCATGGGGATTGTAGCTAAACCTCTGCAAGGGAGAGTGATACTATGCTTCATACAGTATCTGCTAGATGGCGCTCCAAACCCAATTCTAAACCTTTTTTACCATATTTTCCTGTGTATGAGTTAAATCAAGTGTCCCATAAATGTTTACGGTTTGATTGAAACAAAACTATGACAATCACTTTGGGAAAGTTGTTCTACTATGACTCAACCATTACCTGTTTCAGTTGTGTGTTTATTTATTGAGAAATACAGATTTAGAGACTGACATTTACTGAAGAGAGAGAAATCTCTCAACTTCAAAAATTATTTCCTAAGGCGTGGTTAGTCACAGGTCATCAAACATCCATCAGAATTGAACATCTATATCTTGTTTAATGACGACTAAAGTGTCATTGCGATACTTTCAAGCTGAATGTGTTTTTTATTGATTTTAAGAAAATTGGAGAATTCTTTTTTATCAGCTTCGTCTAAAATACTAATAACACCAAATTTATACCAATCTGAACAAAATTTCAAACAAGATCTGAAAGCCAACATATATAGCTTTCATTTAATTCTTTAGTTATGTCTCTATTTTGTTTTATAAGTAAATGACACAACTCCAAAGATTTGACCTAGTTTTACCATTTTTCAAAATCAATAATTTTCGATTTTCTTACATTAAATCACGTCATATACATGTCAACTGGTATGGATGAGTCCAGCTTGAAACGCTCGATCCACCTGTGAAAAAATCATTCAGAAATTCCCATCCGTTCCAGAGATATTTGAAAAAATATGATCTCAAGAGAGTGAGAGATTTGACCTAGATTCAGCCTCAACTTTTTCCGCTGGTCCGTTTTCGATTTTGCCAATGCGTACTCGGGTATCAGATTCAGTTTTTACTGGATTCTCAGTTGAGCTCTGACTTAGCTGTGAAGCCTCATGCCCGACTTTGACACCAGGGGTCTCTACTGGTACTAACTCACTGTACAGTATAGAGATATGCATGTGGCCTCTGCTACACTGGCCACCAGAGCCACACTACGTTAGCTCTGGTCGGGTTAAATAAGCGGCCGCCTTGAACCAATATTGAATATTGTTTCTTACTCTCCTAATAGATCTTTAGCACTGATTTGGGAATAATATCATATCATCTTTATCAACATGTGTAGCTCTTTGAAGAATGTCATATACATGTAGATTTGTTAAGTAATTGTCAGAAATTCTACTTTCACATATAGATCTTTTTATATTCAAACATATAGTACTGCATATTTATTTATTTATTTTTTTATAATTTTGAGTTTTTAATACAATCATCTATCACTCATACCATCAGCTTGTCTGTACTCATCACTTATCATCAATAAACTTTTAATTGAAACGGAATGACTCAGGTTTTGTGTGGCTAATATCCATCATACTGTTATAACATTGTTATATTATTAATATCTAAATCAAAAACTAGCACGACGACCCCCAATTATTAAATTAGATATGTGTTCTACAATACTTGGAGATCTTCATATTCAATTTTCAAGAAATTGCCATGGGTTCTAATCTAAAAGGAAAATTGTCATTTATTCCTTTGATTAATTAGAACCGCAAAGACAAATGATGAATTTTATGAATATCAATCATTATTAGACTCAAATAGAATAATGTACATATGAGAAAATTCTCTCATCTTAACTAATACAAGTCAAAACACCAGTTTTACATGGGCAAAGTTTTATTCAATAGGAATAGCATTGCAGTTGTAAAAGCAATACAAAAAACATGTCATGTTTTACATGAATGAACCCATCTTGTAGCTCTTTCAAAACTCCGCTGATTCCCCAACCCACCACCACACTAAGTATTTGACCCACGTCATACATCTAGCACTATGGAGCAGTCAGCAAAGTCTTCGGCTAGGGATGCAGGTGTAGGGAGTTCGATCCCCATGTTGGCCTTGACTTTTCGTTTTTTTCTATATTTTACTGTACAAAAAAGATCTGACTGGCGATCGCTGACATAACCTAAAGTTTTATGAAAAGGATCTAACTATGTGGAATAACATACATATTCCAAAATGGGCAAAACAAGACAAAAATCGTCTTCGCAGGTCGATCCAAGCGCACCTGTACAAGTTACGCACTCTCCATTCGCATTCTCATTCCATTGAGAGCATGGGGATTGTAGCTAAACCTCTGCAAGGGAGAGTGATACTATGCTTCATACAGTATCTGCTAGATGGCGCTCCAAACCCAATTCTAAACCTTTTTTACCATATTTTCCTGTGTATGAGTTAAATCAAGTGTCCCATAAATGTTTACGGTTTGATTGAAACAAAACTATGACAATCACTTTGGGAAAGTTGTTCTACTATGACTCAACCATTACCTGTTTCAGTTGTGTGTTTATTTATTGAGAAATACAGATTTAGAGACTGACATTTACTGAAGAGAGAGAAATCTCTCAACTTCAAAAATTATTTCCTAAGGCGTGGTTAGTCACAGGTCATCAAACATCCATCAGAATTGAACATCTATATCTTGTTTAATGACGACTAAAGTGTCATTGCGATACTTTCAAGCTGAATGTGTTTTTTATTGATTTTACGAAAATTGGAGAATTCTTTTTTATCAGCTTCGTCTAAAATACTAATAACACCAAATTTATACCAATCTGAACAAAATTTCAAACAAGATCTGAAAGCCAACATATATAGCTTTCATTTAATTCTTTAGTTATGTCTCTATTTTGTTTTATAAGTAAATGACACAACTCCAAAGATTTGACCTAGTTTTACCATTTTTCAAAATCAATAATTTTCGATTTTCTTACATTAAATCACGTCATATACATGTCAACTGGTATGGATGAGTCCAGCTTGAAACGCTCGATCCACCTGTGAAAAAATCATTCAGAAATTCCCATCCATTCCGGAGATATTTGAAAAAATATGATCTCAAGAGAGTGAGAGATTTGACCTAGATTCAGCCTCAACTTTTTCCGCTGGTCCGTTTTCGATCTTGCCAATGCGTACTCGGGTATCAGATTCAGTTTTTACTGGATTCTCAGTTGAGCTCTGACTTAGCTGTGAAGCCTCATGCCCGACTTTGACACCAGGGGTCTCTACTGGTACTAACTCACTGTACAGTATAGAGATATGCATGTGGCCTCTGCTACACTGGCCACCAGAGCCACACTACGTTAGCTCTGGTCGGGTTAAATAAGCGGCCGCCTTGAACCAATATTGAATATTTTTTCTTACTCTCCTAATAGATCTTTAGCACTGATTTGGGAATAATATCATATCATCTTTATCAACATGTGTAGCTCTTTGAAGAATGTCATATACATGTAGATTTGTTAAGTAATTGTCAGAAATTCTACTTTCACATATAGATCTTTTTATATTCAAACATATAGTACTGCATATTTATTTATTTATTTTTTTATAATTTTGAGTTTTTAATACAATCATCTATCACTCATACCATCAGCTTGTCTGTACTCATCACTTATCATCAATAAACTTTTAATTGAACCGGAATGACTCAGGTTTTGTGTGGCTAATATCCATCATACTGTTATAACATTGTTATATTATTAATATCTAAATCAAAAACTAGCACGACGACCTCCAATTATTAAATTAGATATGTGTTCTACAATACTTGGAGATCTTCATATTCAATTTTCAAGAAATTGCCATGGGTTCTAATCTAAAAGGAAAATTGTCATTTATTCCTTTGATTAATTAGAACCGCAAAGACAAATGATGAATTTCATGAATATCGATCATTATTAGACTCAAATAGAATAATGTACATATGAGAAAATTCTCTCATCTTAACTAATACAAGTCAAAACACCAATTTTACATGGGCAAAGTTTTATTCAATAGGAATAGCATTGCAGTTGTAAAAGCAATACAAAAAAACATGTCATGTTTTACATGAATGAACCCATCTTGTAGCTCTTTCAAAACTCCGCTGATTCCCCAACCCACCACCACACTAAGTATTTGACCCACGTCATACATCTAGCACTATGGAGCAGTCAGCAAAGTCTTCGGCTAGGGATGCAGGTGTAGGGAGTTCGATCCCCATGTTGGCCTTGACTTTTCGTTTTTTTGTATATTTTACTGTACAAAAAAGATCTGACTGGCGATCGCTGACATAACCTAAAGGTTTATGAAAAGGATCTAACTATGTGGAATAACATACATATTCCAAAATGGGCAAAACAAGACAAAAATCGTCTTCGCAGGTCGATCCAAGCGCACCTGTACAAGTTACGCACTCTCCATTCGCATTCTCATTCCATTGAGAGCATGGGGATTGTAGCTAAACCTCTGCAAGGGAGAGTGATACTATGCTTCATACAGTATCTGCTAGATGGCGCTCCAAACCCAATTCTAAACCTTTTTTACCATATTTTCCTGTGTATGAGTTAAATCAAGTGTCCCATAAATGTTTACGGTTTGATTAAAACAAAACTATGACAATCACTTTGGGAAAGTTGTTCTACTATGACTCAACCATTACCTGTTTCAGTTGTGTGTTTATTTATTGAGAAATACAGATTTAGAGACTGACATTTACTGAAGAGAGAGAAATCTCTCAACTTCAAAAATTATTTCCTAAGGCGTGGTTAGTCACAGGTCATCAAACATCCATCAGAATTGAACATCTATATCTTGTTTAATGACGACTAAAGTGTCATTGCGATACTTTCAAGCTGAATGTGTTTTTTATTGATTTTAAGAAAATTGGAGAATTCTTTTTTATCAGCTTCGTCTAAAATACTAATAACACCAAATTTATACCAATCTGAACAAAATTTCAAACAAGATCTGAAAGCCAACATATATAGCTTTCATTTAATTCTTTAGTTATGTCTCTATTTTGTTTTATAAGTAAATGACACAACTCCAAAGATTTGACCTAGTTTTACCATTTTTCAAAATCAATAATTTTCGATTTTCTTACATTAAATCACGTCATATACATGTCAACTGGTATGGATGAGTCCAGCTCGAGACGCTCGATCCACCTGTGAAAAAATCATTCAGAAATTCCCATCCGTTCCAGAGATATTTGAAAAAATATGATCTCAAGAGAGTGAGAGATTTGACCTAGATTCAGCCTCAACTTTTTCCGCTGGTCCGTTTTCGATTTTGCCAATGTGTACTCGGGTACCAGATTCAGTTTTTACTGGATTCTCAGTTGAGCTCTGACTTAGCTGTGAAGCCTCATGCCCGACTTTGACACCAGGGGTCTCTACTGGTACTAACTCACTGTACAGTATAGAGATATGCATGTGGCCTCTGCTACACTGGCCACCAGAGCCACACTACGTTAGCTCTGGTCGGGTTAAATAAGCGGCCGCCTTGAACCAATATTGAATATTGTTTCTTACTCTCCTAATAGATCTTTAGCACTGATTTGGGAATAATATCATATCATCTTTATCAACATGTGTAGCTCTTTGAAGAATGTCATATACATGTAGATTTGTTAAGTAATTGTCAGAAATTCTACTTTCACATATAGATCTTTTTATATTCAAACATATAGTACTGCATATTTATTTATTTATTTTTTTATAATTTTGAGTTTTTAATAAAATCATCTATCACTCATACCATCAGCTTGTCTGTACTCATCACTTATCATCAATAAACTTTTAATTGAAACAGAATGACTCAGGTTTTGTGTGGCTAATATCCATCATACTGTTATAACATTGTTATATTATTAATATCTAAATCAAAAACTAGCACGACGACCCCCAATTATTAAATTAGATATGTGTTCTACAATACTTGGAGATCTTCATATTCAATTTTCAAGAAATTGCCATGGGTTCTAATCTAAAAGGAAAATTGTCATTTATTCCTTTGATTAATTAGAACCACAAAGACAAATGATGAATTTTATGAATATCAATCATTATTAGACTCAAATAGAATAATGTACATATGAGAAAATTCTCTCATCTTAACTAATACAAGTCAAAACACCAGTTTTACATGGGCAAAGTTTTATTCAATAGGAATAGCATTGCAGTTGTAAAAGCAATACAAAAAAACATGTCATGTTTTACATGAATGAACCCATCTTGTAGCTCTTTCAAAACTCCGCTGATTCCCCAACCCACCACCACACTAAGTATTTGACCCACGTCATACATCTAGCACTATGGAGCAGTCAGCAAAGTCTTCGGCTAGGGATGCAGGTGTAGGGAGTTCGATCCCCATGTTGGCCTTGACTTTTCGTTTTTTTCTATATTTTACTGTACAAAAAAGATCTGACTGGCGATCGCTGACATAACCTAAAGGTTTATGAAAAGGATCTAACTAAGTGGAATAACATACATATTCCAAAATGGGCAAAACAAGACAAAAATCGTCTTCGCAGGTCGATCCAAGCGCACCTGTACAAGTTACGCACTCTCCATTCGCATTCTCATTCCATTGAGAGCATGGGGATTGTAGCTAAACCTCTGCAAGGGAGAGTGATACTATGCTTCATACAGTATCTGCTAGATGGCGCTCCAAACCCAATTCTAAACCTTTTTTACCATATTTTCCTGTGTATGAGTTAAATCAAGTGTCCCATAAATGTTTACGGTTTGATTGAAACAAAACTATGACAATCACTTTGGGAAAGTTGTTCTACTATGACTCAACCATTACCTGTTTCAGTTGTGTGTTTATTTATTGAGAAATACAGATTTAGAGACTGACATTTACTGAAGAGAGAGAAATCTCTCAACTTCAAAAATTATTTCCTAAGGCGTGGTTAGTCACAGGTCATCAAACATCCATCAGAATTGAACATCTATATCTTGTTTAATGACGACTAAAGTGTCATTGCGATACTTTCAAGCTGAATGTGTTTTTTATTGATTTTAAGAAAATTGGAGAATTCTTTTTTATCAGCTTCGTCTAAAATACTAATAACACCAAATTTATACCAATCTGAACAAAATTTCAAACAAGATCTGAAAGCCAACATATATAGCTTTCATTTAATTCTTTAGTTATGTCTCTATTTTGTTTTATAAGTAAATGACACAACTCCAAAGATTTGACCTAGTTTTACCATTTTTCAAAATCAATAATTTTCGATTTTCTTACATTAAATCACGTCATATACATGTCAACTGGTATGGATGAGTCCAGCTTGAAACGCTCGATCCACCTGTGAAAAAATCATTCAGAAATTCCCATCCGTTCCAGAGATATTTGAAAAAATATGATCTCAAGAGAGTGAGAGATTTGACCTAGATTCAGCCTCAACTTTTTCCGCTGGTCCGTTTTCGATTTTGCCAATGCGTACTCGGGTATCAGATTCAGTTTTTACTGGATTCTCAGTTGAGCTCTGACTTAGCTGTGAAGCCTCATGCCCGACTTTGACACCAGGGGTCTCTACTGGTACTAACTCACTGTACAGTATAGAGATATGCATGTGGCCTCTGCTACACTGGCCACCAGAGCCACACTACGTTAGCTCTGGTCGGGTTAAATAAGCGGCCGCCTTGAACCAATATTGAATATTGTTTCTTACTCTCCTAATAGATCTTTAGCACTGATTTGGGAATAATATCATATCATCTTTATCAACATGTGTAGCTCTTTGAAGAATGTCATATACATGTAGATTTGTTAAGTAATTGTCAGAAATTCTACTTTCACATATAGATCTTTTTATATTCAAACATATAGTACTGCATATTTATTTATTTATTTTTTTATAATTTTGAGTTTTTAATACAATCATCTATCACTCATACCATCAGCTTGTCTGTACTCATCACTTATCATCAATAAACTTTTAATTGAAACGGAATGACTCAGGTTTTGTGTGGCTAATATCCATCATACTGTTATAACATTGTTATATTATTAATATCTAAATCAAAAACTAGCACGACGACCCCCCATTATTAAATTAGATATGTGTTCTACAATACTTGGAGATCTTCATATTCAATTTTCAAGAAATTGCCATGGGTTCTAATCTAAAAGGAAAATTGTCATTTATTCCTTTGATTAATTAGAACCACAAAGACAAATGATGAATTTTATGAATATCAATCATTATTAGACTCAAATAGAATAATGTACATATGAGAAAATTCTCTCATCTTAACTAATACAAGTCAAAACACCAGTTTTACATGGGCAAAGTTTTATTCAATAGGAATAGCATTGCAGTTGTAAAAGCAATACAAAAAACATGTCATGTTTTACATGAATGAACCCATCTTGTAGCTCTTTCAAAACTCCGCTGATTCCCCAACCCACCACCACACTAAGTATTTGACCCACGTCATACATCTAGCACTATGGAGCAGTCAGCAAAGTCTTCGGCTAGGGATGCAGGTGTAGGGAGTTCGATCCCCATGTTGGCCTTGACTTTTCGTTTTTTTCTATATTTTACTGTACAAAAAAGATCTGACTGGCGATCGCTGACATAACCTAAAGTTTTATGAAAAGGATCTAACTATGTGGAATAACATACATATTCCAAAATGGGCAAAACAAGACAAAAATCGTCTTCGCAGGTCGATCCAAGCGCACCTGTACAAGTTACGCACTCTCCATTCGCATTCTCATTCCATTGAGAGCATGGGGATTGTAGCTAAACCTCTGCAAGGGAGAGTGATACTATGCTTCATACAGTATCTGCTAGATGGCGCTCCAAACCCAATTCTAAACCTTTTTTACCATATTTTCCTGTGTATGAGTTAAATCAAGTGTCCCATAAATGTTTACGGTTTGATTGAAACAAAACTATGACAATCACTTTGGGAAAGTTGTTCTACTATGACTCAACCATTACCTGTTTCAGTTGTGTGTTTATTTATTGAGAAATACAGATTTAGAGACTGACATTTACTGAAGAGAGAGAAATCTCTCAACTTCAAAAATTATTTCCTAAGGCGTGGTTAGTCACAGGTCATCAAACATCCATCAGAATTGAACATCTATATCTTGTTTAATGACGACTAAAGTGTCATTGCGATACTTTCAAGCTGAATGTGTTTTTTATTGATTTTAAGAAAATTGGAGAATTCTTTTTTATCAGCTTCGTCTAAAATACTAATAACACCAAATTTATACCAATCTGAACAAAATTTCAAACAAGATCTGAAAGCCAACATATATAGCTTTCATTTAATTCTTTAGTTATGTCTCTATTTTGTTTTATAAGTAAATGACACAACTCCAAAGATTTGACCTAGTTTTACCATTTTTCAAAATCAATAATTTTCGATTTTCTTACATTAAATCACGTCATATACATGTCAACTGGTATGGATGAGTCCAGCTTGAAACGCTCGATCCACCTGTGAAAAAATCATTCAGAAATTCCCATCCGTTCCAGAGATATTTGAAAAAATATGATCTCAAGAGAGTGAGAGATTTGACCTAGATTCAGCCTCAACTTTTTCCGCTGGTCCGTTTTCGATTTTGCCAATGCGTACTCGGGTATCAGATTCAGTTTTTACTGGATTCTCAGTTGAGCTCTGACTTAGCTGTGAAGCCTCATGCCCGACTTTGACACCAGGGGTCTCTACTGGTACTAACTCACTGTACAGTATAGAGATATGCATGTGGCCTCTGCTACACTGGCCACCAGAGCCACACTACGTTAGCTCTGGTCGGGTTAAATAAGCGGCCGCCTTGAACCAATATTGAATATTGTTTCTTACTCTCCTAATAGATCTTTAGCACTGATTTGGGAATAATATCATATCATCTTTATCAACATGTGTAGCTCTTTGAAGAATGTCATATACATGTAGATTTGTTAAGTAATTGTCAGAAATTCTACTTTCACATATAGATCTTTTTATATTCAAACATATAGTACTGCATATTTATTTATTTATTTTTTTATAATTTTGAGTTTTTAATACAATCATCTATCACTCATACCATCAGCTTGTCTGTACTCATCACTTATCATCAATAAACTTTTAATTGAACCGGAATGACTCAGGTTTTGTGTGGCTAATATCCATCATACTGTTATAACATTGTTATATTATTAATATCTAAATCAAAAACTAGCACGACGACCCCCCATTATTAAATTAGATATGTGTTCTACAATACTTGGAGATCTTCATATTCAATTTTCAAGAAATTGCCATGGGTTCTAATCTAAAAGGAAAATTGTCATTTATTCCTTTGATTAATTAGAACCACAAAGACAAATGATGAATTTTATGAATATCAATCATTATTAGACTCAAATAGAATAATGTACATATGAGAAAATTCTCTCATCTTAACTAATACAAGTCAAAACACCAGTTTTACATGGGCAAAGTTTTATTCAATAGGAATAGCATTGCAGTTGTAAAAGCAATACAAAAAACATGTCATGTTTTACATGAATGAACCCATCTTGTAGCTCTTTCAAAACTCCGCTGATTCCCCAACCCACCACCACACTAAGTATTTGACCCACGTCATACATCTAGCACTATGGAGCAGTCAGCAAAGTCTTCGGCTAGGGATGCAGGTGTAGGGAGTTCGATCCCCATGTTGGCCTTGACTTTTCGTTTTTTTCTATATTTTACTGTACAAAAAAGATCTGACTGGCGATCGCTGACATAACCTAAAGTTTTATGAAAAGGATCTAACTATGTGGAATAACATACATATTCCAAAATGGGCAAAACAAGACAAAAATCGTCTTCGCAGGTCGATCCAAGCGCACCTGTACAAGTTACGCACTCTCCATTCGCATTCTCATTCCATTGAGAGCATGGGGATTGTAGCTAAACCTCTGCAAGGGAGAGTGATACTATGCTTCATACAGTATCTGCTAGATGGCGCTCCAAACCCAATTCTAAACCTTTTTTACCATATTTTCCTGTGTATGAGTTAAATCAAGTGTCCCATAAATGTTTACGGTTTGATTGAAACAAAACTATGACAATCACTTTGGGAAAGTTGTTCTACTATGACTCAACCATTACCTGTTTCAGTTGTGTGTTTATTTATTGAGAAATACAGATTTAGAGACTGACATTTACTGAAGAGAGAGAAATCTCTCAACTTCAAAAATTATTTCCTAAGGCGTGGTTAGTCACAGGTCATCAAACATCCATCAGAATTGAACATCTATATCTTGTTTAATGACGACTAAAGTGTCATTGCGATACTTTCAAGCTGAATGTGTTTTTTATTGATTTTAAGAAAATTGGAGAATTCTTTTTTATCAGCTTCGTCTAAAATACTAATAACACCAAATTTATACCAATCTGAACAAAATTTCAAACAAGATCTGAAAGCCAACATATATAGCTTTCATTTAATTCTTTAGTTATGTCTCTATTTTGTTTTATAAGTAAATGACACAACTCCAAAGATTTGACCTAGTTTTACCATTTTTCAAAATCAATAATTTTCGATTTTCTTACATTAAATCACGTCATATACATGTCAACTGGTATGGATGAGTCCAGCTTGAAACGCTCGATCCACCTGTGAAAAAATCATTCAGAAATTCCCATCCGTTCCAGAGATATTTGAAAAAATATGATCTCAAGAGAGTGAGAGATTTGACCTAGATTCAGCCTCAACTTTTTCCGCTGGTCCGTTTTCGATTTTGCCAATGCGTACTCGGGTATCAGATTCAGTTTTTACTGGATTCTCAGTTGAGCTCTGACTTAGCTGTGAAGCCTCATGCCCGACTTTGACACCAGGGGTCTCTACTGGTACTAACTCACTGTACAGTATAGAGATATGCATGTGGCCTCTGCTACACTGGCCACCAGAGCCACACTACGTTAGCTCTGGTCGGGTTAAATAAGCGGCCGCCTTGAACCAATATTGAATATTGTTTCTTACTCTCCTAATAGATCTTTAGCACTGATTTGGGAATAATATCATATCATCTTTATCAACATGTGTAGCTCTTTGAAGAATGTCATATACATGTAGATTTGTTAAGTAATTGTCAGAAATTCTACTTTCACATATAGATCTTTTTATATTCAAACATATAGTACTGCATATTTATTTATTTATTTTTTTATAATTTTGAGTTTTTAATACAATCATCTATCACTCATACCATCAGCTTGTCTGTACTCATCACTTATCATCAATAAACTTTTAATTGAAACGGAATGACTCAGGTTTTGTGTGGCTAATATCCATCATACTGTTATAACATTGTTATATTATTAATATCTAAATCAAAAACTAGCACGACGACCCCCCATTATTAAATTAGATATGTGTTCTACAATACTTGGAGATCTTCATATTCAATTTTCAAGAAATTGCCATGGGTTCTAATCTAAAAGGAAAATTGTCATTTATTCCTTTGATTAATTAGAACCGCAAAGACAAATGATGAATTTTATGAATATCAATCATTATTAGACTCAAATAGAATAATGTACATATGAGAAAATTCTCTCATCTTAACTAATACAAGTCAAAACACCAGTTTTACATGGGCAAAGTTTTATTCAATAGGAATAGCATTGCAGTTGTAAAAGCAATACAAAAAACATGTCATGTTTTACATGAATGAACCCATCTTGTAGCTCTTTCAAAACTCCGCTGATTCCCCAACCCACCACCACACTAAGTATTTGACCCACGTCATACATCTAGCACTATGGAGCAGTCAGCAAAGTCTTCGGCTAGGGATGCAGGTGTAAGGAGTTCGATCCCCATGTTGGCCTTGACTTTTCGTTTTTTTCTATATTTTACTGTACAAAAAAGATCTGACTGGCGATCGCTGACATAACCTAAAGTTTTATGAAAAGGATCTAACTATGTGGAATAACATACATATTCCAAAATGGGCAAAACAAGACAAAAATCGTCTTCGCAGGTCGATCCAAGCGCACCTGTAAAAGTTACGCACTCTCCATTCGCATTCTCATTCCATTGAGAGCATGGGGATTGTAGCTAAACCTCTGCAAGGGAGAGTGATACTATGCTTCATACAGTATCTGCTAGATGGCGCTCCAAACCCAATTCTAAACCTTTTTTACCATATTTTCCTGTGTATGAGTTAAATCAAGTGTCCCATAAATGTTTACGGTTTGATTGAAACAAAACTATGACAATCACTTTGGGAAAGTTGTTCTACTATGACTCAACCATTACCTGTTTCAGTTGTGTGTTTATTTATTGAGAAATACAGATTTAGAGACTGACATTTACTGAAGAGAGAGAAATCTCTCAACTTCAAAAATTATTTCCTAAGGCGTGGTTAGTCACAGGTCATCAAACATCCATCAGAATTGAACATCTATATCTTGTTTAATGACGACTAAAGTGTCATTGCGATACTTTCAAGCTGAATGTGTTTTTTATTGATTTTAAGAAAATTGGAGAATTCTTTTTTATCAGCTTCGTCTAAAATACTAATAACACCAAATTTATACCAATCTGAACAAAATTTCAAACAAGATCTGAAAGCCAACATATATAGCTTTCATTTAATTCTTTAGTTATGTCTCTATTTTGTTTTATAAGTAAATGACACAACTCCAAAGATTTGACCTAGTTTTACCATTTTTCAAAATCAATAATTTTCGATTTTCTTACATTAAATCACGTCATATACATGTCAACTGGTATGGATGAGTCCAGCTCGAGACGCTCGATCCACCTGTGAAAAAATCATTCAGAAATTCCCATCCATTCCGGAGATATTTGAAAAAATATGATCTCAAGAGAGTGAGAGATTTGACCTAGATTCAGCCTCAACTTTTTCCGCTGGTCCGTTTTCGATTTTGCCAATGTGTACTCGGGTACCAGATTCAGTTTTTACTGGATTCTCAGTTGAGCTCTGACTTAGCTGTGAAGCCTCATGCCCGACTTTGACACCAGGGGTCTCTACTGGTACTAACTCACTGTACAGTATAGAGATATGCATGTGGCCTCTGCTACACTGGCCACCAGAGCCACACTACGTTAGCTCTGGTCGGGTTAAATAAGCGGCCGCCTTGAACCAATATTGAATATTGTTTCTTACTCTCCTAATAGATCTTTAGCACTGATTTGGGAATAATATCATATCATCTTTATCAACATGTGTAGCTCTTTGAAGAATGTCATATACATGTAGATTTGTTAAGTAATTGTCAGAAATTCTACTTTCACATATAGATCTTTTTATATTCAAACATATAGTACTGCATATTTATTTATTTATTTTTTTATAATTTTGAGTTTTTAATACAATCATCTATCACTCATACCATCAGCTTGTCTGTACTCATCACTTATCATCAATAAACTTTTAATTGAAACAGAATGACTCAGGTTTTGTGTGGCTAATATCCATCATACTGTTATAACATTGTTATATTATTAATATCTAAATCAAAAACTAGCACGACGACCCCCAATTATTAAATTAGATATGTGTTCTACAATACTTGGAGATCTTCATATTCAATTTTCAAGAAATTGCCATGGGTTCTAATCTAAAAGGAAAATTGTCATTTATTCCTTTGATTAATTAGAACCACAAAGACAAATGATGAATTTTATGAATATCAATCATTATTAGACTCAAATAGAATAATGTACATATGAGAAAATTCTCTCATCTTAACTAATACAAGTCAAAACACCAGTTTTACATGGGCAAAGTTTTATTCAATAGGAATAGCATTGCAGTTGTAAAAGCAATACAAAAAAACATGTCATGTTTTACATGAATGAACCCATCTTGTAGCTCTTTCAAAACTCCGCTGATTCCCCAACCCACCACCACACTAAGTATTTGACCCACGTCATACATTTAGCACTATGGAGCAGTCAGCAAAGTCTTCGGCTAGGGATGCAGGTGTAGGGAGTTCGATCCCCATGTTGGCCTTGACTTTTCGTTTTTTTCTATATTTTACTGTACAAAAAAGATCTGACTGGCGATCGCTGACATAACCTAAAGGTTTATGAAAAGGATCTAACTATGTGGAATAACATACATATTCCAAAATGGGCAAAACAAGACAAAAATCGTCTTCGCAGGTCGATCCAAGCGCACCTGTACAAGTTACGCACTCTCCATTCGCATTCTCATTCCATTGAGAGCATGGGGATTGTAGCTAAACCTCTGCAAGGGAGAGTGATACTATGCTTCATACAGTATCTGCTAGATGGCGCTCCAAACCCAATTCTAAACCTTTTTTACCATATTTTCCTGTGTATGAGTTAAATCAAGTGTCCCATAAATGTTTACGGTTTGATTGAAACAAAACTATGACAATCACTTTGGGAAAGTTGTTCTACTATGACTCAACCATTACCTGTTTCAGTTGTGTGTTTATTTATTGAGAAATACAGATTTAGAGACTGACATTTATTGAAGAGAGAGAAATCTCTCAACTTCAAAAATTATTTCCTAAGGCGTGGTTAGTCACAGGTCATCAAACATCCATCAGAATTGAACATCTATATCTTGTTTAATGACGACTAAAGTGTCATTGCGATACTTTCAAGCTGAATGTGTTTTTTATTGATTTTAAGAAAATTGGAGAATTCTTTTTTATCAGCTTCGTCTAAAATACTAATAACACCAAATTTATACCAATCTGAACAAAATTTCAAACAAGATCTGAAAGCCAACATATATAGCTTTCATTTAATTCTTTAGTTATGTCTCTATTTTGTTTTATAAGTAAATGACACAACTCCAAAGATTTGACCTAGTTTTACCATTTTTCAAAATCAATAATTTTCGATTTTCTTACATTAAATCACGTCATATACATGTCAACTGGTATGGATGAGTCCAGCTTGAAACGCTCGATCCACCTGTGAAAAAATCATTCAGAAATTCCCATCCGTTCCAGAGATATTTGAAAAAATATGATCTCAAGAGAGTGAGAGATTTGACCTAGATTCAGCCTCAACTTTTTCCGCTGGTCCGTTTTCGATTTTGCCAATGCGTACTCGGGTATCAGATTCAGTTTTTACTGGATTCTCAGTTGAGCTCTGACTTAGCTGTGAAGCCTCATGCCCGACTTTGACACCAGGGGTCTCTACTGGTACTAACTCACTGTACAGTATAGAGATATGCATGTGGCCTCTGCTACACTGGCCACCAGAGCCACACTACGTTAGCTCTGGTCGGGTTAAATAAGCGGCCGCCTTGAACCAATATTGAATATTGTTTCTTACTCTCCTAATAGATCTTTAGCACTGATTTGGGAATAATATCATATCATCTTTATCAACATGTGTAGCTCTTTGAAGAATGTCATATACATGTAGATTTGTTAAGTAATTGTCAGAAATTCTACTTTCACATATAGATCTTTTTATATTCAAACATATAGTACTGCATATTTATTTATTTATTTTTTTATAATTTTGAGTTTTTAATACAATCATCTATCACTCATACCATCAGCTTGTCTGTACTCATCACTTATCATCAATAAACTTTTAATTGAAACGGAATGACTCAGGTTTTGTGTGGCTAATATCCATCATACTGTTATAACATTGTTATATTATTAATATCTAAATCAAAAACTAGCACGACGACCCCCAATTATTAAATTAGATATGTGTTCTACAATACTTGGAGATCTTCATATTCAATTTTCAAGAAATTGCCATGGGTTCTAATCTAAAAGGAAAATTGTCATTTATTCCTTTGATTAATTAGAACCGCAAAGACAAATGATGAATTTTATGAATATCAATCATTATTAGACTCAAATAGAATAATGTACATATGAGAAAATTCTCTCATCTTAACTAATACAAGTCAAAACACCAGTTTTACATGGGCAAAGTTTTATTCAATAGGAATAGCATTGCAGTTGTAAAAGCAATACAAAAAACATGTCATGTTTTACATGAATGAACCCATCTTGTAGCTCTTTCAAAACTCCGCTGATTCCCCAACCCACCACCACACTAAGTATTTGACCCACGTCATACATCTAGCACTATGGAGCAGTCAGCAAAGTCTTCGGCTAGGGATGCAGGTGTAGGGAGTTGGATCCCCATGTTGGCCTTGACTTTTCGTTTTTTTCTATATTTTACTGTACAAAAAAGATCTGACTGGCGATCGCTGACATAACCTAAAGTTTTATGAAAAGGATCTAACTATGTGGAATAACATACATATTCCAAAATGGGCAAAACAAGACAAAAATCGTCTTCGCAGGTCGATCCAAGCGCACCTGTACAAGTTACGCACTCTCCATTCGCATTCTCATTCCATTGAGAGCATGGGGATTGTAGCTAAACCTCTGCAAGGGAGAGTGATACTATGCTTCATATAGTATCTGCTAGATGGCGCTCCAAACCCAATTCTAAACCTTTTTTACCATATTTTCCTGTGTATGAGTTAAATCAAGTGTCCCATAAATGTTTACGGTTTGATTGAAACAAAACTATGACAATCACTTTGGGAAAGTTGTTCTACTATGACTCAACCATTACCTGTTTCAGTTGTGTGTTTATTTATTGAGAAATACAGATTTAGAGACTGACATTTACTGAAGAGAGAGAAATCTCTCAACTTCAAAAATTATTTCCTAAGGCGTGGTTAGTCACAGGTCATCAAACATCCATCAGAATTGAACATCTATATCTTGTTTAATGACGACTAAAGTGTCATTGCGATACTTTCAAGCTGAATGTGTTTTTTATCGATTTTAAGAAAATTGGAGAATTCTTTTTTATCAGCTTCGTCTAAAATATTAATGACACCAAATATATACCAATCTGAACAAAATTTCAAACAAGATCTGAAAGCCAACATATATAGCTTTCATTTAATTCTTTAGTTATGTCTCTATTTTGTTTTAAAAGTAAATGACACAACTCCAAAGATTTGACCTAGTTTTACCATTTTTCAAAATCAATAATTTTCGATTTTCTTACATTAAATCACGTCATATACATGTCAACTGGTATGGATGAGTCCAGCTTGAAACGCTCGATCCACCTGTGAAAAAATCATTCAGAAATTCCCATCCGTTCCAGAGATATTTGAAAAAATATGATCTCAAGAGAGTGAGAGATTTGACCTAGATTCAGCCTCAACTTTTTCCGCTGGTCCGTTTTCGATTTTGCCAATGCGTACTCGGGTATCAGATTCAGTTTTTACTGGATTCTCAGTTGAGCTCTGACTTAGCTGTGAAGCCTCATGCCCGACTTTGACACCAGGGGTCTCTACTGGTACTAACTCACTGTACAGTATAGAGATATGCATGTGGCCTCTGCTACACTGGCCACCAGAGCCACACTACGTTAGCTCTGGTCGGGTTAAATAAGCGGCCGCCTTGAACCAATATTGAATATTGTTTCTTACTCTCCTAATAGATCTTTAGCACTGATTTGGGAATAATATCATATCATCTTTATCAACATGTGTAGCTCTTTGAAGAATGTCATATACATGTAGATTTGTTAAGTAATTGTCAGAAATTCTACTTTCACATATAGATCTTTTTATATTCAAACATATAGTACTGCATATTTATTTATTTATTTTTTTATAATTTTGAGTTTTTAATACAATCATCTATCACTCATACCATCAGCTTGTCTGTACTCATCACTTATCATCAATAAACTTTTAATTGAAACGGAATGACTCAGGTTTTGTGTGGCTAATATCCATCATACTGTTATAACATTGTTATATTATTAATATCTAAATCAAAAACTAGCACGACGACCCCCAATTATTAAATTAGATATGTGTTCTACAATACTTGGAGATCTTCATATTCAATTTTCAAGAAATTGCCATGGGTTCTAATCTAAAAGGAAAATTGTCATTTATTCCTTTGATTAATTAGAACCGCAAAGACAAATGATGAATTTTATGAATATCAATCATTATTAGACTCAAATAGAATAATGTACATATGAGAAAATTCTCTCATCTTAACTAATACAAGTCAAAACACCAGTTTTACATGGGCAAAGTTTTATTCAATAGGAATAGCATTGCAGTTGTAAAAGCAATACAAAAAACATGTCATGTTTTACATGAATGAACCCATCTTGTAGCTCTTTCAAAACTCCGCTGATTCCCCAACCCACCACCACACTAAGTATTTGACCCACGTCATACATCTAGCACTATGGAGCAGTCAGCAAAGTCTTCGGCTAGGGATGCAGGTGTAGGGAGTTCGATCCCCATGTTGGCCTTGACTTTTCGTTTTTTTCTATATTTTACTGTACAAAAAAGATCTGACTGGCGATCGCTGACATAACCTAAAGTTTTATGAAAAGGATCTAACTATGTGGAATAACATACATATTCCAAAATGGGCAAAACAAGACAAAAATCGTCTTCGCAGGTCGATCCAAGCGCACCTGTACAAGTTACGCACTCTCCATTCGCATTCTCATTCCATTGAGAGCATGGGGATTGTAGCTAAACCTCTGCAAGGGAGAGTGATACTATGCTTCATATAGTATCTGCTAGATGGCGCTCCAAACCCAATTCTAAACCTTTTTTACCATATTTTCCTGTGTATGAGTTAAATCAAGTGTCCCATAAATGTTTACGGTTTGATTGAAACAAAACTATGACAATCACTTTGGGAAAGTTGTTCTACTATGACTCAACCATTACCTGTTTCAGTTGTGTGTTTATTTATTGAGAAATACAGATTTAGAGACTGACATTTACTGAAGAGAGAGAAATCTCTCAACTTCAAAAATTATTTCCTAAGGCGTGGTTAGTCACAGGTCATCAAACATCCATCAGAATTGAACATCTATATCTTGTTTAATGACGACTAAAGTGTCATTGCGATACTTTCAAGCTGAATGTGTTTTTTATCGATTTTAAGAAAATTGGAGAATTCTTTTTTATCAGCTTCGTCTAAAATATTAATGACACCAAATATATACCAATCTGAACAAAATTTCAAACAAGATCTGAAAGCCAACATATATAGCTTTCATTTAATTCTTTAGTTATGTCTCTATTTTGTTTTAAAAGTAAATGACACAACTCCAAAGATTTGACCTAGTTTTACCATTTTTCAAAATCAATAATTTTCGATTTTCTTACATTAAATCACGTCATATACATGTCAACTGGTATGGATGAGTCCAGCTTGAAACGCTCGATCCACCTGTGAAAAAATCATTCAGAAATTCCCATCCGTTCCAGAGATATTTGAAAAAATATGATCTCAAGAGAGTGAGAGATTTGACCTAGATTCAGCCTCAACTTTTTCCGCTGGTCCGTTTTCGATTTTGCCAATGCGTACTCGGGTATCAGATTCAGTTTTTACTGGATTCTCAGTTGAGCTCTGACTTAGCTGTGAAGCCTCATGCCCGACTTTGACACCAGGGGTCTCTACTGGTACTAACTCACTGTACAGTATAGAGATATGCATGTGGCCTCTGCTACACTGGCCACCAGAGCCACACTACGTTAGCTCTGGTCGGGTTAAATAAGCGGCCGCCTTGAACCAATATTGAATATTGTTTCTTACTCTCCTAATAGATCTTTAGCACTGATTTGGGAATAATATCATATCATCTTTATCAACATGTGTAGCTCTTTGAAGAATGTCATATACATGTAGATTTGTTAAGTAATTGTCAGAAATTCTACTTTCACATATAGATCTTTTTATATTCAAACATATAGTACTGCATATTTATTTATTTATTTTTTTATAATTTTGAGTTTTTAATACAATCATCTATCACTCATACCATCAGCTTGTCTGTACTCATCACTTATCATCAATAAACTTTTAATTGAAACGGAATGACTCAGGTTTTGTGTGGCTAATATCCATCATACTGTTATAACATTGTTATATTATTAATATCTAAATCAAAAACTAGCACGACGACCCCCAATTATTAAATTAGATATGTGTTCTACAATACTTGGATATCTTCATATTCAATTTTCAAGAAATTGCCATGGGTTCTAATCTAAAAGGAAAATTGTCATTTATTCCTTTGATTAATTAGAACCGCAAAGACAAATGATGAATTTTATGAATATCAATCATTATTAGACTCAAATAGAATAATGTACATATGAGAAAATTCTCTCATCTTAACTAATACAAGTCAAAACACCAGTTTTACATGGGCAAAGTTTTATTCAATAGGAATAGCATTGCAGTTGTAAAAGCAATACAAAAAACATGTCATGTTTTACATGAATGAACCCATCTTGTAGCTCTTTCAAAACTCCGCTGATTCCCCAACCCACCACCACACTAAGTATTTGACCCACGTCATACATCTAGCACTATGGAGCAGTCAGCAAAGTCTTCGGCTAGGGATGCAGGTGTAGGGAGTTCGATCCCCATGTTGGCCTTGACTTTTCGTTTTTTTCTATATTTTACTGTACAAAAAAGATCTGACTGGCGATCGCTGACATAACCTAAAGTTTTATGAAAAGGATCTAACTATGTGGAATAACATACATATTCCAAAATGGGCAAAACAAGACAAAAATCGTCTTCGCAGGTCGATCCAAGCGCACCTGTACAAGTTACGCACTCTCCATTCGCATTCTCATTCCATTGAGAGCATGGGGATTGTAGCTAAACCTCTGCAAGGGAGAGTGATACTATGCTTCATATAGTATCTGCTAGATGGCGCTCCAAACCCAATTCTAAACCTTTTTTACCATATTTTCCTGTGTATGAGTTAAATCAAGTGTCCCATAAATGTTTACGGTTTGATTGAAACAAAACTATGACAATCACTTTGGGAAAGTTGTTCTACTATGACTCAACCATTACCTGTTTCAGTTGTGTGTTTATTTATTGAGAAATACAGATTTAGAGACTGACATTTACTGAAGAGAGAGAAATCTCTCAACTTCAAAAATTATTTCCTAAGGCGTGGTTAGTCACAGGTCATCAAACATCCATCAGAATTGAACATCTATATCTTGTTTAATGACGACTAAAGTGTCATTGCGATACTTTCAAGCTGAATGTGTTTTTTATCGATTTTAAGAAAATTGGAGAATTCTTTTTTATCAGCTTCGTCTAAAATATTAATGACACCAAATATATACCAATCTGAACAAAATTTCAAACAAGATCTGAAAGCCAACATATATAGCTTTCATTTAATTCTTTAGTTATGTCTCTATTTTGTTTTAAAAGTAAATGACACAACTCCAAAGATTTGACCTAGTTTTACCATTTTTCAAAATCAATAATTTTCGATTTTCTTACATTAAATCACGTCATATACATGTTAACTGGTATGGATGAGTCCAGCTTGAAACGCTCGATCCACCTGTGAAAAAATCATTCAGAAATTCCCATCCGTTCCAGAGATATTTGAAAAAATATGATCTCAAGAGAGTGAGAGATTTGACCTAGATTCAGCCTCAACTTTTTCCGCTGGTCCGTTTTCGATTTTGCCAATGCGTACTCGGGTACCAGATTCAGTTTTTACTGGATTCTCAGTTGAGCTCTGACTTAGCTGTGAAGCCTCATGCCCGACTTTGACACCAGGGGTCTCTACTGGTACTAACTCACTGTACAGTATAGAGATATGCATGTGGCCTCTGCTACACTGGCCACCAGAGCCACACTACGTTAGCTCTGGTCGGGTTAAATAAGCGGCCGCCTTGAACCAATATTGAATATTGTTTCTTACTCTCCTAATAGATCTTTAGCACTGATTTGGGAATAATATCATATCATCTTTATCAACATGTGTAGCTCTTTGAAGAATGTCATATACATGTAGATTTGTTAAGTAATTGTCAGAAATTCTACTTTCACATATAGATCTTTTTATATTCAAACATATAGTACTGCATATTTATTTATTTATTTTTTTATAATTTTGAGTTTTTAATACAATCATCTATCACTCATACCATCAGCTTGTCTGTACTCATCACTTATCATCAATAAACTTTTAATTGAAACAGAATGACTCAGGTTTTGTGTGGCTAATATCCATCATACTGTTATAACATTGTTATATTATTAATATCTAAATCAAAAACTAGCACGACGACCCCCAATTATTAAATTAGATATGTGTTCTATAATACTTGGAGATCTTCATATTCAATTTTCAAGAAATTGCCATGGGTTCTAATCTAAAAGGAAAATTGTCATTTATTCCTTTGATTAATTAGAACCACAAAGACAAATGATGAATTTTATGAATATCAATCATTATTAGACTCAAATAGAATAATGTACATATGAGAAAATTCTCTCATCTTAACTAATACAAGTCAAAACACCAGTTTTACATGGGCAAAGTTTTATTCAATAGGAATAGCATTGCAGTTGTAAAAGCAATACAAAAAAACATGTCATGTTTTACATGAATGAACCCATCTTGTAGCTCTTTCAAAACTCCGCTGATTCCCCAACCCACCACCACACTAAGTATTTGACCCACGTCATACATCTAGCACTATGGAGCAGTCAGCAAAGTCTTCGGCTAGGGATGCAGGTGTAGGGAGTTCGATCCCCATGTTGGCCTTGACTTTTCGTTTTTTTCTATATTTTACTGTACAAAAAAGATCTGACTGGCGATTGCTGACATAACCTAAAGGTTTATGAAAAGGATCTAACTAAGTGGAATAACATACATATTCCAAAATGGGCAAAACAAGACAAAAATCGTCTTCGCAGGTCGATCCAAGCGCACCTGTACAAGTTATGCACTCTCCATTCGCATTCTCATTCCATTGAGAGCATGGGGATTGTAGCTAAACCTCTGCAAGGGAGAGTGATACTATGCTTCATACAGTATCTGCTAGATGGCGCTCCAAACCCAATTCTAAACCTTTTTTACCATATTTTCCTGTGTATGAGTTAAATCAAGTGTCCCATAAATGTTTACGGTTTGATTGAAACAAAACTATGACAATCACTTTGGGAAAGTTGTTCTACTATGACTCAACCATTACCTGTTTCAGTTGTGTGTTTATTTATTGAGAAATACAGATTTAGAGACTGACATTTACTGAAGAGAGAGAAATCTCTCAACTTCAAAAATTATTTCCTAAGGCGTGGTTAGTCACAGGTCATCAAACATCCATCAGAATTGAACATCTATATTTTGTTAATGACGACTAAAGTGTCATTGCGATACTTTCAAGCTGAATGTGTTTTTTATCGATTTTAAGAAAATTGGAGAATTCTTTTTTATCAGCTTCGTCTAAAATATTAATGACACCAAATATATACCAATCTGAACAAAATTTCAAACAAGATCTGAAAGCCAACATATATAGCTTTCATTTAATTCTTTAGTTATGTCTCTATTTTGTTTTAAAAGTAAATGACACAACTCCAAAGATTTGACCTAGTTTTACCATTTTTCAAAATCAATAATTTTCGATTTTCTTACATTAAATCACGTCATATACATGTTAACTGGTATGGATGAGTCCAGCTTGAAACGCTCGATCCACCTGTGAAAAAATCATTCAGAAATTCCCATCCGTTCCGGAGATATTTGAAAAAATATGATCTCAAGAGAGTGAGAGATTTGACCTAGATTCAGCCTCAACTTTTTCCGCTGGTCCGTTTTCGATTTTGCCAATGCGTACTCGGGTACCAGATTCAGTTTTTACTGGATTCTCAGTTGAGCTCTGACTTAGCTGTGAAGCCTCATGCCCGACTTTGACACCAGGGGTCTCTACTGGTACTAACTCACTGTACAGTATAGAGATATGCATGTGGCCTCTGCTACACTGGCCACCAGAGCCACACTACGTTAGCTCTGGTCGGGTTAAATAAGCGGCCGCCTTGAACCAATATTGAATATTGTTTCTTACTCTCCTAATAGATCTTTAGCACTGATTTGGGAATAATATCATATCATCTTTATCAACATGTGTAGCTCTTTGAAGAATGTCATATACATGTAGATTTGTTAAGTAATTGTCAGAAATTCTACTTTCACATATAGATCTTTTTATATTCAAACATATAGTACTGCATATTTATTTATTTATTTTTTTATAATTTTGAGTTTTTAATACAATCATCTATCACTCATACCATCAGCTTGTCTGTACTCATCACTTATCATCAATAAACTTTTAATTGAAACGGAATGACTCAGGTTTTGTGTGGCTAATATCCATCATACTGTTATAACATTGTTATATTATTAATATCTAAATCAAAAACTAGCACGACGACCCCCAATTATTAAATTAGATATGTGTTCTACAATACTTGGAGATCTTCATATTCAATTTTCAAGAAATTGCCATGGGTTCTAATCTAAAAGGAAAATTGTCATTTATTCCTTTGATTAATTAGAACCGCAAAGACAAATGATGAATTTTATGAATATCAATCATTATTAGACTCAAATAGAATAATGTACATATGAGAAAATTCTCTCATCTTAACTAATACAAGTCAAAACACCAGTTTTACATGGGCAAAGTTTTATTCAATAGGAATAGCATTGCAGTTGTAAAAGCAATACAAAAAACATGTCATGTTTTACATGAATGAACCCATCTTGTAGCTCTTTCAAAACTCCGCTGATTCCCCAACCCACCACCACACTAAGTATTTGACCCACGTCATACATCTAGCACTATGGAGCAGTCAGCAAAGTCTTCGGCTAGGGATGCAGGTGTAGGGAGTTCGATCCCCATGTTGGCCTTGACTTTTCGTTTTTTTCTATATTTTACTGTACAAAAAAGATCTGACTGGCGATCGCTGACATAACCTAAAGTTTTATGAAAAGGATCTAACTATGTGGAATAACATACATATTCCAAAATGGGCAAAACAAGACAAAAATCGTCTTCGCAGGTCGATCCAAGCGCACCTGTACAAGTTACGCACTCTCCATTCGCATTCTCATTCCATTGAGAGCATGGGGATTGTAGCTAAACCTCTGCAAGGGAGAGTGATACTATGCTTCATATAGTATCTGCTAGATGGCGCTCCAAACCCAATTCTAAACCTTTTTTACCATATTTTCCTGTGTATGAGTTAAATCAAGTGTCCCATAAATGTTTACGGTTTGATTGAAACAAAACTATGACAATCACTTTGGGAAAGTTGTTCTACTATGACTCAACCATTACCTGTTTCAGTTGTGTGTTTATTTATTGAGAAATACAGATTTAGAGACTGACATTTACTGAAGAGAGAGAAATCTCTCAACTTCAAAAATTATTTCCTAAGGCGTGGTTAGTCACAGGTCATCAAACATCCATCAGAATTGAACATCTATATCTTGTTTAATGACGACTAAAGTGTCATTGCGATACTTTCAAGCTGAATGTGTTTTTTATCGATTTTAAGAAAATTGGAGAATTCTTTTTTATCAGCTTCGTCTAAAATATTAATGACACCAAATATATACCAATCTGAACAAAATTTCAAACAAGATCTGAAAGCCAACATATATAGCTTTCATTTAATTCTTTAGTTATGTCTCTATTTTGTTTTAAAAGTAAATGACACAACTCCAAAGATTTGACCTAGTTTTACCATTTTTCAAAATCAATAATTTTCGATTTTCTTACATTAAATCACGTCATATACATGTCAACTGGTATGGATGAGTCCAGCTTGAAACGCTCGATCCACCTGTGAAAAAATCATTCAGAAATTCCCATCCGTTCCAGAGATATTTGAAAAAATATGATCTCAAGAGAGTGAGAGATTTGACCTAGATTCAGCCTCAACTTTTTCCGCTGGTCCGTTTTCGATTTTGCCAATGCGTACTCGGGTATCAGATTCAGTTTTTACTGGATTCTCAGTTGAGCTCTGACTTAGCTGTGAAGCCTCATGCCCGACTTTGACACCAGGGGTCTCTACTGGTACTAACTCACTGTACAGTATAGAGATATGCATGTGGCCTCTGCTACACTGGCCACCAGAGCCACACTACGTTAGCTCTGGTCGGGTTAAATAAGCGGCCGCCTTGAACCAATATTGAATATTGTTTCTTACTCTCCTAATAGATCTTTAGCACTGATTTGGGAATAATATCATATCATCTTTATCAACATGTGTAGCTCTTTGAAGAATGTCATATACATGTAGATTTGTTAAGTAATTGTCAGAAATTCTACTTTCACATATAGATCTTTTTATATTCAAACATATAGTACTGCATATTTATTTATTTATTTTTTTATAATTTTGAGTTTTTAATACAATCATCTATCACTCATACCATCAGCTTGTCTGTACTCATCACTTATCATCAATAAACTTTTAATTGAAACGGAATGACTCAGGTTTTGTGTGGCTAATATCCATCATACTGTTATAACATTGTTATATTATTAATATCTAAATCAAAAACTAGCACGACGACCCCCAATTATTAAATTAGATATGTGTTCTACAATACTTGGAGATCTTCATATTCAATTTTCAAGAAATTGCCATGGGTTCTAATCTAAAAGGAAAATTGTCATTTATTCCTTTGATTAATTAGAACCGCAAAGACAAATGATGAATTTTATGAATATCAATCATTATTAGACTCAAATAGAATAATGTACATATGAGAAAATTCTCTCATCTTAACTAATACAAGTCAAAACACCAGTTTTACATGGGCAAAGTTTTATTCAATAGGAATAGCATTGCAGTTGTAAAAGCAATACAAAAAACATGTCATGTTTTACATGAATGAACCCATCTTGTAGCTCTTTCAAAACTCCGCTGATTCCCCAACCCACCACCACACTAAGTATTTGACCCACGTCATACATCTAGCACTATGGAGCAGTCAGCAAAGTCTTCGGCTAGGGATGCAGGTGTAGGGAGTTCGATCCCCATGTTGGCCTTGACTTTTCGTTTTTTTCTATATTTTACTGTACAAAAAAGATCTGACTGGCGATCGCTGACATAACCTAAAGTTTTATGAAAAGGATCTAACTATGTGGAATAACATACATATTCCAAAATGGGCAAAACAAGACAAAAATCGTCTTCGCAGGTCGATCCAAGCGCACCTGTACAAGTTACGCACTCTCCATTCGCATTCTCATTCCATTGAGAGCATGGGGATTGTAGCTAAACCTCTGCAAGGGAGAGTGATACTATGCTTCATATAGTATCTGCTAGATGGCGCTCCAAACCCAATTCTAAACCTTTTTTACCATATTTTCCTGTGTATGAGTTAAATCAAGTGTCCCATAAATGTTTACGGTTTGATTGAAACAAAACTATGACAATCACTTTGGGAAAGTTGTTCTACTATGACTCAACCATTACCTGTTTCAGTTGTGTGTTTATTTATTGAGAAATACAGATTTAGAGACTGACATTTACTGAAGAGAGAGAAATCTCTCAACTTCAAAAATTATTTCCTAAGGCGTGGTTAGTCACAGGTCATCAAACATCCATCAGAATTGAACATCTATATCTTGTTTAATGACGACTAAAGTGTCATTGCGATACTTTCAAGCTGAATGTGTTTTTTATCGATTTTAAGAAAATTGGAGAATTCTTTTTTATCAGCTTCGTCTAAAATATTAATGACACCAAATATATACCAATCTGAACAAAATTTCAAACAAGATCTGAAAGCCAACATATATAGCTTTCATTTAATTCTTTAGTTATGTCTCTATTTTGTTTTAAAAGTAAATGACACAACTCCAAAGATTTGACCTAGTTTTACCATTTTTCAAAATCAATAATTTTCGATTTTCTTACATTAAATCACGTCATATACATGTCAACTGGTATGGATGAGTCCAGCTTGAAACGCTCGATCCACCTGTGAAAAAATCATTCAGAAATTCCCATCCGTTCCAGAGATATTTGAAAAAATATGATCTCAAGAGAGTGAGAGATTTGACCTAGATTCAGCCTCAACTTTTTCCGCTGGTCCGTTTTCGATTTTGCCAATGCGTACTCGGGTATCAGATTCAGTTTTTACTGGATTCTCAGTTGAGCTCTGACTTAGCTGTGAAGCCTCATGCCCGACTTTGACACCAGGGGTCTCTACTGGTACTAACTCACTGTACAGTATAGAGATATGCATGTGGCCTCTGCTACACTGGCCACCAGAGCCACACTACGTTAGCTCTGGTCGGGTTAAATAAGCGGCCGCCTTGAACCAATATTGAATATTGTTTCTTACTCTCCTAATAGATCTTTAGCACTGATTTGGGAATAATATCATATCATCTTTATCAACATGTGTAGCTCTTTGAAGAATGTCATATACATGTAGATTTGTTAAGTAATTGTCAGAAATTCTACTTTCACATATAGATCTTTTTATATTCAAACATATAGTACTGCATATTTATTTATTTATTTTTTTATAATTTTGAGTTTTTAATACAATCATCTATCACTCATACCATCAGCTTGTCTGTACTCATCACTTATCATCAATAAACTTTTAATTGAAACGGAATGACTCAGGTTTTGTGTGGCTAATATCCATCATACTGTTATAACATTGTTATATTATTAATATCTAAATCAAAAACTAGCACGACGACCCCCAATTATTAAATTAGATATGTGTTCTACAATACTTGGAGATCTTCATATTCAATTTTCAAGAAATTGCCATGGGTTCTAATCTAAAAGGAAAATTGTCATTTATTCCTTTGATTAATTAGAACCGCAAAGACAAATGATGAATTTTATGAATATCAATCATTATTAGACTCAAATAGAATAATGTACATATGAGAAAATTCTCTCATCTTAACTAATACAAGTCAAAACACCAGTTTTACATGGGCAAAGTTTTATTCAATAGGAATAGCATTGCAGTTGTAAAAGCAATACAAAAAACATGTCATGTTTTACATGAATGAACCCATCTTGTAGCTCTTTCAAAACTCCGCTGATTCCCCAACCCACCACCACACTAAGTATTTGACCCACGTCATACATCTAGCACTATGGAGCAGTCAGCAAAGTCTTCGGCTAGGGATGCAGGTGTAGGGAGTTCGATCCCCATGTTGGCCTTGACTTTTCGTTTTTTTCTATATTTTACTGTACAAAAAAGATCTGACTGGCGATCGCTGACATAACCTAAAGTTTTATGAAAAGGATCTAACTATGTGGAATAACATACATATTCCAAAATGGGCAAAACAAGACAAAAATCGTCTTCGCAGGTCGATCCAAGCGCACCTGTACAAGTTACGCACTCTCCATTCGCATTCTCATTCCATTGAGAGCATGGGGATTGTAGCTAAACCTCTGCAAGGGAGAGTGATACTATGCTTCATATAGTATCTGCTAGATGGCGCTCCAAACCCAATTCTAAACCTTTTTTACCATATTTTCCTGTGTATGAGTTAAATCAAGTGTCCCATAAATGTTTACGGTTTGATTGAAACAAAACTATGACAATCACTTTGGGAAAGTTGTTCTACTATGACTCAACCATTACCTGTTTCAGTTGTGTGTTTATTTATTGAGAAATACAGATTTAGAGACTGACATTTACTGAAGAGAGAGAAATCTCTCAACTTCAAAAATTATTTCCTAAGGCGTGGTTAGTCACAGGTCATCAAACATCCATCAGAATTGAACATCTATATCTTGTTTAATGACGACTAAAGTGTCATTGCGATACTTTCAAGCTGAATGTGTTTTTTATCGATTTTAAGAAAATTGGAGAATTCTTTTTTATCAGCTTCGTCTAAAATATTAATGACACCAAATATATACCAATCTGAACAAAATTTCAAACAAGATCTGAAAGCCAACATATATAGCTTTCATTTAATTCTTTAGTTATGTCTCTATTTTGTTTTAAAAGTAAATGACACAACTCCAAAGATTTGACCTAGTTTTACCATTTTTCAAAATCAATAATTTTCGATTTTCTTACATTAAATCACGTCATATACATGTTAACTGGTATGGATGAGTCCAGCTTGAAACGCTCGATCCACCTGTGAAAAAATCATTCAGAAATTCCCATCCGTTCCAGAGATATTTGAAAAAAATATGATCTCAAGAGAGTGAGAGATTTGACCTAGATTCAGCCTCAACTTTTTCCGCTGGTCCGTTTTCGATTTTGCCAATGCGTACTCGGGTACCAGATTCAGTTTTTACTGGATTCTCAGTTGAGCTCTGACTTAGCTGTGAAGCCTCATGCCCGACTTTGACACCAGGGGTCTCTACTGGTACTAACTCACTGTACAGTATAGAGATATGCATGTGGCCTCTGCTACACTGGCCACCAGAGCCACACTACGTTAGCTCTGGTCGGGTTAAATAAGCGGCCGCCTTGAACCAATATTGAATATTGTTTCTTACTCTCCTAATAGATCTTTAGCACTGATTTGGGAATAATATCATATCATCTTTATCAACATGTGTAGCTCTTTGAAGAATGTCATATACATGTAGATTTGTTAAGTAATTGTCAGAAATTCTACTTTCACATATAGATCTTTTTATATTCAAACATATAGTACTGCATATTTATTTATTTATTTTTTTATAATTTTGAGTTTTTAATACAATCATCTATCACTCATACCATCAGCTTGTCTGTACTCATCACTTATCATCAATAAACTTTTAATTGAAACAGAATGACTCAGGTTTTGTGTGGCTAATATCCATCATACTGTTATAACATTGTTATATTATTAATATCTAAATCAAAAACTAGCACGACGACCCCCAATTATTAAATTAGATATGTGTTCTATAATACTTGGAGATCTTCATATTCAATTTTCAAGAAATTGCCATGGGTTCTAATCTAAAAGGAAAATTGTCATTTATTCCTTTGATTAATTAGAACCACAAAGACAAATGATGAATTTTATGAATATCAATCATTATTAGACTCAAATAGAATAATGTACATATGAGAAAATTCTCTCATCTTAACTAATACAAGTCAAAACACCAGTTTTACATGGGCAAAGTTTTATTCAATAGGAATAGCATTGCAGTTGTAAAAGCAATACAAAAAAACATGTCATGTTTTACATGAATGAACCCATCTTGTAGCTCTTTCAAAACTCCGCTGATTCCCCAACCCACCACCACACTAAGTATTTGACCCACGTCATACATCTAGCACTATGGAGCAGTCAGCAAAGTCTTCGGCTAGGGATGCAGGTGTAGGGAGTTCGATCCCCATGTTGGCCTTGACTTTTCGTTTTTTTCTATATTTTACTGTACAAAAAAGATCTGACTGGCGATTGCTGACATAACCTAAAGGTTTATGAAAAGGATCTAACTAAGTGGAATAACATACATATTCCAAAATGGGCAAAACAAGACAAAAATCGTCTTCGCAGGTCGATCCAAGCGCACCTGTACAAGTTATGCACTCTCCATTCGCATTCTCATTCCATTGAGAGCATGGGGATTGTAGCTAAACCTCTGCAAGGGAGAGTGATACTATGCTTCATACAGTATCTGCTAGATGGCGCTCCAAACCCAATTCTAAACCTTTTTTACCATATTTTCCTGTGTATGAGTTAAATCAAGTGTCCCATAAATGTTTACGGTTTGATTGAAACAAAACTATGACAATCACTTTGGGAAAGTTGTTCTACTATGACTCAACCATTACCTGTTTCAGTTGTGTGTTTATTTATTGAGAAATACAGATTTAGAGACTGACATTTACTGAAGAGAGAGAAATCTCTCAACTTCAAAAATTATTTCCTAAGGCGTGGTTAGTCACAGGTCATCAAACATCCATCAGAATTGAACATCTATATTTTGTTAATGACGACTAAAGTGTCATTGCGATACTTTCAAGCTGAATGTGTTTTTTATCGATTTTAAGAAAATTGGAGAATTCTTTTTTATCAGCTTCGTCTAAAATATTAATGACACCAAATATATACCAATCTGAACAAAATTTCAAACAAGATCTGAAAGCCAACATATATAGCTTTCATTTAATTCTTTAGTTATGTCTCTATTTTGTTTTAAAAGTAAATGACACAACTCCAAAGATTTGACCTAGTTTTACCATTTTTCAAAATCAATAATTTTCGATTTTCTTACATTAAATCACGTCATATACATGTTAACTGGTATGGATGAGTCCAGCTTGAAACGCTCGATCCACCTGTGAAAAAATCATTCAGAAATTCCCATCCGTTCCGGAGATATTTGAAAAAATATGATCTCAAGAGAGTGAGAGATTTGACCTAGATTCAGCCTCAACTTTTTCCGCTGGTCCGTTTTCGATTTTGCCAATGCGTACTCGGGTACCAGATTCAGTTTTTACTGGATTCTCAGTTGAGCTCTGACTTAGCTGTGAAGCCTCATGCCCGACTTTGACACCAGGGGTCTCTACTGGTACTAACTCACTGTACAGTATAGAGATATGCATGTGGCCTCTGCTACACTGGCCACCAGAGCCACACTACGTTAGCTCTGGTCGGGTTAAATAAGCGGCCGCCTTGAACCAATATTGAATATTGTTTCTTACTCTCCTAATAGATCTTTAGCACTGATTTGGGAATAATATCATATCATCTTTATCAACATGTGTAGCTCTTTGAAGAATGTCATATACATGTAGATTTGTTAAGTAATTGTCAGAAATTCTACTTTCACATATAGATCTTTTTATATTCAAACATATAGTACTGCATATTTATTTATTTATTTTTTTATAATTTTGAGTTTTTAATACAATCATCTATCACTCATACCATCAGCTTGTCTGTACTCATCACTTATCATCAATAAACTTTTAATTGAAACAGAATGACTCAGGTTTTGTGTGGCTAATATCCATCATACTGTTATAACATTGTTATATTATTAATATCTAAATCAAAAACTAGCACGACGACCCCCAATTATTAAATTAGATATGTGTTCTATAATACTTGGAGATCTTCATATTCAATTTTCAAGAAATTGCCATGGGTTCTAATCTAAAAGGAAAATTGTCATTTATTCCTTTGATTAATTAGAACCACAAAGACAAATGATGAATTTTATGAATATCAATCATTATTAGACTCAAATAGAATAATGTACATATGAGAAAATTCTCTCATCTTAACTAATACAAGTCAAAACACCAGTTTTACATGGGCAAAGTTTTATTCAATAGGAATAGCATTGCAGTTGTAAAAGCAATACAAAAAAACATGTCATGTTTTACATGAATGAACCCATCTTGTAGCTCTTTCAAAACTCCGCTGATTCCCCAACCCACCACCACACTAAGTATTTGACCCACGTCATACATCTAGCACTATGGAGCAGTCAGCAAAGTCTTCGGCTAGGGATGCAGGTGTAGGGAGTTCGATCCCCATGTTGGCCTTGACTTTTCGTTTTTTTCTATATTTTACTGTACAAAAAAGATCTGACTGGCGATTGCTGACATAACCTAAAGGTTTATGAAAAGGATCTAACTAAGTGGAATAACATACATATTCCAAAATGGGCAAAACAAGACAAAAATCGTCTTCGCAGGTCGATCCAAGCGCACCTGTACAAGTTATGCACTCTCCATTCGCATTCTCATTCCATTGAGAGCATGGGGATTGTAGCTAAACCTCTGCAAGGGAGAGTGATACTATGCTTCATACAGTGTCTGCTAGATGGCGCTCCAAACCCAATTCTAAACCTTTTTTACCATATTTTCCTGTGTATGAGTTAAATCAAGTGTCCCATAAATGTTTACGGTTTGATTGAAACAAAACTATGACAATCACTTTGGGAAAGTTGTTCTACTATGACTCAACCATTACCTGTTTCAGTTGTGTGTTTATTTATTGAGAAATACAGATTTAGAGACTGACATTTACTGAAGAGAGAGAAATCTCTCAACTTCAAAAATTATTTCCTAAGGCGTGGTTAGTCACAGGTCATCAAACATCCATCAGAATTGAACATCTATATCTTGTTTAATGACGACTAAAGTGTCATTGCGATACTTTCAAGCTGAATGTGTTTTTTATCGATTTTAAGAAAATTGGAGAATTCTTTTTTATCAGCTTCGTCTAAAATATTAATAACACCAAATATATACCAATCTGAACAAAATTTCAAACAAGATCTGAAAGCCAACATATATAGCTTTCATTTAATTCTTTAGTTATGTCTCTAGTTTGTTTTATAAGTAAATGACACAACTCCAAAGATTTAACCTAGTTTTACCATTTTTCAAAATCAATAATTTTCGATTTTCTTACATTAAATCACGTCAAATACATGTCAACTGGTATGGATGAGTCCAGCTCGAAACGCTCGATCCACCTGTGAAAAAATCATTCAGAAATTCCCATCCGTTCCGGAGATATTTGAAAAAATATGATCTCAAGAGAGTGAGAGATTTGACCTAGATTCAGCCTAAACTTTTTCCGCTGGTCTGTTTTCGATTTTGCCAATGCGTACTCGGGTACCAGATTCAGTTTTTACTGGATTCTCAGTTGAGCTCTGACTTAGCTGTGAAGCCTCATGCCCGACTTTGACACCAGGGGTCTCTACTGGTACTAACTCACTGTACAGTATAGAGATATGCATGTGGCCTCTGCTACACTGGCCACCAGAGCCACACTACGTTAGCTCTGGTCGGGTTAAATAAGCGGCCGCCTTGAACCAATATTGAATATTGTTTCTTACTCTCCTAATAGATCTTTAGCACTGATTTGGGAATAATATCATATCATCTTTATCAACATGTGTAGCTCTTTGAAGAATGTCATATACATGTAGATTTGTTAAGTAATTGTCAGAAATTCTACTTTCACATATAGATCTTTTTATATTCAAACATATAGTACTGCATATTTATTTATTTATTTTTTTATAATTTTGAGTTTTTAATACAATCATCTATCACTCATACCATCAGCTTGTCTGTACTCATCACTTATCATCAATAAACTTTTAATTGAAACAGAATGACTCAGGTTTTTTGTGGCTAATATCCATCATACTGTTATAACATTGTTATATTATTAATATCTAAATCAAAAACTAGCACGACGACCCCCAATTATTAAATTAGATATGTGTTCTACAATACTTGGAGATCTTCATATTCAATTTTCAAGAAATTGCCATGGGTTCTAATCTAAAAGGAAAATTGTCATTTATTCCTTTGATTAATTAGAACCACAAAGACAAATGATGAATTTTATGAATATCAATCATTATTAGACTCAAATAGAATAATGTACATATGAGAAAATTCTCTCATCTTAACTAATACAAGTCAAAACACCAGTTTTACATGGGCAAAGTTTTATTCAATAGGAATAGCATTGCAGTTGTAAAAGCAATACAAAAAAACATGTCATGTTTTACATGAATGAACCCATCTTGTAGCTCTTTCAAAACTCCGCTGATTCCCCAACCCACCACCACACTAAGTATTTGACCCACGTCATACATCTAGCACTATGGAGCAGTCAGCAAAGTCTTCGGCTAGGGATGCAGGTGTAGGGAGTTCGATCCCCATGTTGGCCTTGACTTTTCGTTTTTTTCTATATTTTACTGTACAAAAAAGATCTGACTGGCGATTGCTGACATAACCTAAAGGTTTATGAAAAGGATCTAACTAAGTGGAATAACATACATATTCCAAAATGGGCAAAACAAGACAAAAATCGTCTTCGCAGGTCGATCCAAGCGCACCTGTACAAGTTATGCACTCTCCATTCGCATTCTCATTCCATTGAGAGCATGGGGATTGTAGCTAAACCTCTGCAAGGGAGAGTGATACTATGCTTCATACAGTATCTGCTAGATGGCGCTCCAAACCCAATTCTAAACCTTTTTTACCATATTTTCCTGTGTATGAGTTAAATCAAGTGTCCCATAAATGTTTACGGTTTGATTGAAACAAAACTATGACAATCACTTTGGGAAAGTTGTTCTACTATGACTCAACCATTACCTGTTTCAGTTGTGTGTTTATTTATTGAGAAATACAGATTTAGAGACTGACATTTACTGAAGAGAGAGAAATCTCTCAACTTCAAAAATTATTTCCTAAGGCGTGGTTAGTCACAGGTCATCAAACATCCATCAGAATTGAACATCTATATCTTGTTTAATGACGACTAAAGTGTCATTGCGATACTTTCAAGCTGAATGTGTTTTTTATCGATTTTAAGAAAATTGGAGAATTCTTTTTTATCAGCTTCGTCTAAAATATTAATGACACCAAATATATACCAATCTGAACAAAATTTCAAACAAGATCTGAAAGCCAACATATATAGCTTTCATTTAATTCTTTAGTTATGTCTCTATTTTGTTTTAAAAGTAAATGACACAACTCCAAAGATTTGACCTAGTTTTACCATTTTTCAAAATCAATAATTTTCGATTTTCTTACATTAAATCACGTCATATACATGTTAACTGGTATGGATGAGTCCAGCTTGAAACGCTCGATCCACCTGTGAAAAAATCATTCAGAAATTCCCATCCGTTCCGGAGATATTTGAAAAAATATGATCTCAAGAGAGTGAGAGATTTGACCTAGATTCAGCCTCAACTTTTTCCGCTGGTCCGTTTTCGATTTTGCCAATGCGTACTCGGGTACCAGATTCAGTTTTTACTGGATTCTCAGTTGAGCTCTGACTTAGCTGTGAAGCCTCATGCCCGACTTTGACACCAGGGGTCTCTACTGGTACTAACTCACTGTACAGTATAGAGATATGCATGTGGCCTCTGCTACACTGGCCACCAGAGCCACACTACGTTAGCTCTGGTCGGGTTAAATAAGCGGCCGCCTTGAACCAATATTGAATATTGTTTCTTACTCTCCTAATAGATCTTTAGCACTGATTTGGGAATAATATCATATCATCTTTATCAACATGTGTAGCTCTTTGAAGAATGTCATATACATGTAGATTTGTTAAGTAATTGTCAGAAATTCTACTTTCACATATAGATCTTTTTATATTCAAACATATAGTACTGCATATTTATTTATTTATTTTTTTATAATTTTGAGTTTTTAATACAATCATCTATCACTCATACCATCAGCTTGTCTGTACTCATCACTTATCATCAATAAACTTTTAATTGAAACAGAATGACTCAGGTTTTGTGTGGCTAATATCCATCATACTGTTATAACATTGTTATATTATTAATATCTAAATCAAAAACTAGCACGACGACCCCCAATTATTAAATTAGATATGTGTTCTATAATACTTGGAGATCTTCATATTCAATTTTCAAGAAATTGCCATGGGTTCTAATCTAAAAGGAAAATTGTCATTTATTCCTTTGATTAATTAGAACCACAAAGACAAATGATGAATTTTATGAATATCAATCATTATTAGACTCAAATAGAATAATGTACATATGAGAAAATTCTCTCATCTTAACTAATACAAGTCAAAACACCAGTTTTACATGGGCAAAGTTTTATTCAATAGGAATAGCATTGCAGTTGTAAAAGCAATACAAAAAAACATGTCATGTTTTACATGAATGAACCCATCTTGTAGCTCTTTCAAAACTCCGCTGATTCCCCAACCCACCACCACACTAAGTATTTGACCCACGTCATACATCTAGCACTATGGAGCAGTCAGCAAAGTCTTCGGCTAGGGATGCAGGTGTAGGGAGTTCGATCCCCATGTTGGCCTTGACTTTTCGTTTTTTTCTATATTTTACTGTACAAAAAAGATCTGACTGGCGATTGCTGACATAACCTAAAGGTTTATGAAAAGGATCTAACTAAGTGGAATAACATACATATTCCAAAATGGGCAAAACAAGACAAAAATCGTCTTCGCAGGTCGATCCAAGCGCACCTGTACAAGTTATGCACTCTCCATTCGCATTCTCATTCCATTGAGAGCATGGGGATTGTAGCTAAACCTCTGCAAGGGAGAGTGATACTATGCTTCATACAGTGTCTGCTAGATGGCGCTCCAAACCCAATTCTAAACCTTTTTTACCATATTTTCCTGTGTATGAGTTAAATCAAGTGTCCCATAAATGTTTACGGTTTGATTGAAACAAAACTATGACAATCACTTTGGGAAAGTTGTTCTACTATGACTCAACCATTACCTGTTTCAGTTGTGTGTTTATTTATTGAGAAATACAGATTTAGAGACTGACATTTACTGAAGAGAGAGAAATCTCTCAACTTCAAAAATTATTTCCTAAGGCGTGGTTAGTCACAGGTCATCAAACATCCATCAGAATTGAACATCTATATCTTGTTTAATGACGACTAAAGTGTCATTGCGATACTTTCAAGCTGAATGTGTTTTTTATCGATTTTAAGAAAATTGGAGAATTCTTTTTTATCAGCTTCGTCTAAAATATTAATAACACCAAATATATACCAATCTGAACAAAATTTCAAACAAGATCTGAAAGCCAACATATATAGCTTTCATTTAATTCTTTAGTTATGTCTCTAGTTTGTTTTATAAGTAAATGACACAACTCCAAAGATTTAACCTAGTTTTACCATTTTTCAAAATCAATAATTTTCGATTTTCTTACATTAAATCACGTCAAATACATGTCAACTGGTATGGATGAGTCCAGCTCGAAACGCTCGATCCACCTGTGAAAAAATCATTCAGAAATTCCCATCCGTTCCGGAGATATTTGAAAAAATATGATCTCAAGAGAGTGAGAGATTTGACCTAGATTCAGCCTCAACTTTTTCCGCTGGTCCGTTTTCGATTTTGCCAATGCGTACTCGGGTACCAGATTCAGTTTTTACTGGATTCTCAGTTGAGCTCTGACTTAGCTGTGAAGCCTCATGCCCGACTTTGACACCAGGGGTCTCTACTGGTACTAACTCACTGTACAGTATAGAGATATGCATGTGGCCTCTGCTACACTGGCCACCAGAGCCACACTACGTTAGCTCTGGTCGGGTTAAATAAGCGGCCGCCTTGAACCAATATTGAATATTGTTTCTTACTCTCCTAATAGATCTTTAGCACTGATTTGGGAATAATATCATATCATCTTTATCAACATGTGTAGCTCTTTGAAGAATGTCATATACATGTAGATTTGTTAAGTAATTGTCAGAAATTCTACTTTCACATATAGATCTTTTTATATTCAAACATATAGTACTGCATATTTATTTATTTATTTTTTTATAATTTTGAGTTTTTAATACAATCATCTATCACTCATACCATCAGCTTGTCTGTACTCATCACTTATCATCAATAAACTTTTAATTGAAACAGAATGACTCAGGTTTTGTGTGGCTAATATCCATCATACTGTTATAACATTGTTATATTATTAATATCTAAATCAAAAACTAGCACGACGACCCCCAATTATTAAATTAGATATGTGTTCTACAATACTTGGAGATCTTCATATTCAATTTTCAAGAAATTGCCATGGGTTCTAATCTAAAAGGAAAATTGTCATTTATTCCTTTGATTAATTAGAACCACAAAGACAAATGATGAATTTTATGAATATCAATCATTATTAGACTCAAATAGAATAATGTACATATGAGAAAATTCTCTCATCTTAACTAATACAAGTCAAAACACCAGTTTTACATGGGCAAAGTTTTATTCAATAGGAATAGCATTGCAGTTGTAAAAGCAATACAAAAAAACATGTCATGTTTTACATGAATGAACCTATCTTGTAGCTCTTTCAAAACTCCGCTGATTCCCCAACCCACCACCACACTAAGTATTTGACCCACGTCATACATCTAGCACTATGGAGCAGTCAGCAAAGTCTTTGGCTAGGGATGCAGGTGTAGGGAGTTCGATCCCCATGTTGGCCTTGACTTTTCGTTTTTTTCTATATTTTACTGTACAAAAAAGATCTGACTGGCGATTGCTGACATAACCTAAAGGTTTATGAAAAGGATCTAACTAAGTGGAATAACATACATATTCCAAAATGGGCAAAACAAGACAAAAATCGTCTTCGCAGGTCGATCCAAGCGCACCTGTACAAGTTATGCACTCTCCATTCGCATTCTCATTCCATTGAGAGCATGGGGATTGTAGCTAAACCTCTGCAAGGGAGAGTGATACTATGCTTCATACAGTGTCTGCTAGATGGCGCTCCAAACCCAATTCTAAACCTTTTTTACCATATTTTCCTGTGTATGAGTTAAATCAAGTGTCCCATAAATGTTTACGGTTTGATTGAAACAAAACTATGACAATCACTTTGGGAAAGTTGTTCTACTATGACTCAACCATTACCTGTTTCAGTTGTGTGTTTATTTATTGAGAAATACAGATTTAGAGACTGACATTTACTGAAGAGAGAGAAATCTCTCAACTTCAAAAATTATTTCCTAAGGCGTGGTTAGTCACAGGTCATCAAACATCCATCAGAATTGAACATCTATATCTTGTTTAATGACGACTAAAGTGTCATTGCGATACTTTCAAGCTGAATGTGTTTTTTATCGATTTTAAGAAAATTGGAGAATTCTTTTTTATCAGCTTCGTCTAAAATATTAATAACACCAAATATATACCAATCTGAACAAAATTTCAAACAAGATCTGAAAGCCAACATATATAGCTTTCATTTAATTCTTTAGTTATGTCTCTAGTTTGTTTTATAAGTAAATGACACAACTCCAAAGATTTGACCTAGTTTTACCATTTTTCAAAATCAATAATTTTCGATTTTCTTACATTAAATCACGTCATATACATGTCAACTGGTATGGATGAGTCCAGCTTGAAACGCTCGATCCACCTGTGAAAAAATCATTCAGAAATTCCCATCCATTCCAGAGATATTTGAAAAAATATGATCTCAAGAGAGTGAGAGATTTGACCTAGATTCAGCCTCAACTTTTTCCGCTGGTCCGTTTTCGATCTTGCCAATGCGTACTCGGGTATCAGATTCAGTTTTTACTGGATTCTCAGTTGAGCTCTGACTTAGCTGTGAAGCCTCATGCCCGACTTTGACACCAGGGGTCTCTACTGGTACTAACTCACTGTACAGTATAGAGATATGCATGTGGCCTCTGCTACACTGGCCACCAGAGCCACACTACGTTAGCTCTGGTCGGGTTAAATAAGCGGCCGCCTTGAACCAATATTGAATATTGTTTCTTACTCTCCTAATAGATCTTTAGCACTGATTTGGGAATAATATCATATCATCTTTATCAACATGTGTAGCTCTTTGAAGAATGTCATATACATGTAGATTTGTTAAGTAATTGTCAGAAATTCTACTTTCACATATAGATCTTTTTATATTCAAACATATAGTACTGCATATTTATTTATTTATTTTTTTATAATTTTGAGTTTTTAATACAATCATCTATCACTCATACCATCAGCTTGTCTGTACTCATCACTTATCATCAATAAACTTTTAATTGAAACAGAATGACTCAGGTTTTTTGTGGCTAATATCCATCATACTGTTATAACATTGTTATATTATTAATATCTAAATCAAAAACTAGCACGACGACCCCCAATTATTAAATTAGATATGTGTTCTACAATACTTGGAGATCTTCATATTCAATTTTCAAGAAATTGCCATGGGTTCTAATCTAAAAGGAAAACTGTCATTTATTCCTTTGATTAATTAGAACCACAAAGACAAATGATGAATTTTATGAATATCAATCATTATTAGACTCAAATAGAATAATGTACATATGAGAAAATTCTCTCATCTTAACTAATACAAGTCAAAACACCAGTTTTACATGGGCAAAGTTTTATTCAATAGGAATAGCATTGCAGTTGTAAAAGCAATACAAAAAAACATGTCATGTTTTACATGAATGAACCTATCTTGTAGCTCTTTCAAAACTCCGCTGATTCCCCAACCCACCACCACACTAAGTATTTGACCCACGTCATACATCTAGCACTATGGAGCAGTCAGCAAAGTCTTCGGCTAGGGATGCAGGTGTAGGGAGTTCGATCCCCATGTTGGCCTTGACTTTTCGTTTTTTTCTATATTTTACTGTACAAAAAAGATCTGACTGGCGATTGCTGACATAACCTAAAGGTTTATGAAAAGGATCTAACTAAGTGGAATAACATACATATTCCAAAATGGGCAAAACAAGACAAAAATCGTCTTCGCAGGTCGATCCAAGCGCACCTGTACAAGTTATGCACTCTCCATTCGCATTCTCATTCCATTGAGAGCATGGGGATTGTAGCTAAACCTCTGCAAGGGAGAGTGATACTATGCTTCATACAGTGTCTGCTAGATGGCGCTCCAAACCCAATTCTAAACCTTTTTTACCATATTTTCCTGTGTATGAGTTAAATCAAGTGTCCCATAAATGTTTACGGTTTGATTGAAACAAAACTATGACAATCACTTTGGGAAAGTTGTTCTACTATGACTCAACCATTACCTGTTTCAGTTGTGTGTTTATTTATTGAGAAATACAGATTTAGAGACTGACATTTACTGAAGAGAGAGAAATCTCTCAACTTCAAAAATTATTTCCTAAGGCGTGGTTAGTCACAGGTCATCAAACATCCATCAGAATTGAACATCTATATCTTGTTTAATGACGACTAAAGTGTCATTGCGATACTTTCAAGCTGAATGTGTTTTTTATCGATTTTAAGAAAATTGGAGAATTCTTTTTTATCAGCTTCGTCTAAAATATTAATAACACCAAATATATACCAATCTGAACAAAATTTCAAACAAGATCTGAAAGCCAACATATATAGCTTTCATTTAATTCTTTAGTTATGTCTCTAGTTTGTTTTATAAGTAAATGACACAACTCCAAAGATTTGACCTAGTTTTACCATTTTTCAAAATCAATAATTTTCGATTTTCTTACATTAAATCACGTCATATACATGTCAACTGGTATGGATGAGTCCAGCTTGAAACGCTCGATCCACCTGTGAAAAAATCATTCAGAAATTCCCATCCATTCCAGAGATATTTGAAAAAATATGATCTCAAGAGAGTGAGAGATTTGACCTAGATTCAGCCTCAACTTTTTCCGCTGGTCCGTTTTCGATCTTGCCAATGCGTACTCGGGTATCAGATTCAGTTTTTACTGGATTCTCAGTTGAGCTCTGACTTAGCTGTGAAGCCTCATGCCCGACTTTGACACCAGGGGTCTCTACTGGTACTAACTCACTGTACAGTATAGAGATATGCATGTGGCCTCTGCTACACTGGCCACCAGAGCCACACTACGTTAGCTCTGGTCGGGTTAAATAAGCGGCCGCCTTGAACCAATATTGAATATTGTTTCTTACTCTCCTAATAGATCTTTAGCACTGATTTGGGAATAATATCATATCATCTTTATCAACATGTGTAGCTCTTTGAAGAATGTCATATACATGTAGATTTGTTAAGTAATTGTCAGAAATTCTACTTTCACATATAGATCTTTTTATATTCAAACATATAGTACTGCATATTTATTTATTTATTTTTTTATAATTTTGAGTTTTTAATACAATCATCTATCACTCATACCATCAGCTTGTCTGTACTCATCACTTATCATCAATAAACTTTTAATTGAAACAGAATGACTCAGGTTTTTTGTGGCTAATATCCATCATACTGTTATAACATTGTTATATTATTAATATCTAAATCAAAAACTAGCACGACGACCCCCAATTATTAAATTAGATATGTGTTCTACAATACTTGGAGATCTTCATATTCAATTTTCAAGAAATTGCCATGGGTTCTAATCTAAAAGGAAAATTGTCATTTATTCCTTTGATTAATTAGAACCACAAAGACAAATGATGAATTTTATGAATATCAATCATTATTAGACTCAAATAGAATAATGTACATATGAGAAAATTCTCTCATCTTAACTAATACAAGTCAAAACACCAGTTTTACATGGGCAAAGTTTTATTCAATAGGAATAGCATTGCAGTTGTAAAAGCAATACAAAAAAACATGTCATGTTTTACATGAATGAACCTATCTTGTAGCTCTTTCAAAACTCCGCTGATTCCCCAACCCACCACCACACTAAGTATTTGACCCACGTCATACATCTAGCACTATGGAGCAGTCAGCAAAGTCTTCGGCTAGGGATGCAGGTGTAGGGAGTTCGATCCCCATGTTGGCCTTGACTTTTCGTTTTTTTCTATATTTTACTGTACAAAAAAGATCTGACTGGCGATTGCTGACATAACCTAAAGGTTTATGAAAAGGATCTAACTAAGTGGAATAACATACATATTCCAAAATGGGCAAAACAAGACAAAAATCGTCTTCGCAGGTCGATCCAAGCGCACCTGTACAAGTTATGCACTCTCCATTCGCATTCTCATTCCATTGAGAGCATGGGGATTGTAGCTAAACCTCTGCAAGGGAGAGTGATACTATGCTTCATACAGTGTCTGCTAGATGGCGCTCCAAACCCAATTCTAAACCTTTTTTACCATATTTTCCTGTGTATGAGTTAAATCAAGTGTCCCATAAATGTTTACGGTTTGATTGAAACAAAACTATGACAATCACTTTGGGAAAGTTGTTCTACTATGACTCAACCATTACCTGTTTCAGTTGTGTGTTTATTTATTGAGAAATACAGATTTAGAGACTGACATTTACTGAAGAGAGAGAAATCTCTCAACTTCAAAAATTATTTCCTAAGGCGTGGTTAGTCACAGGTCATCAAACATCCATCAGAATTGAACATCTATATCTTGTTTAATGACGACTAAAGTGTCATTGCGATACTTTCAAGCTGAATGTGTTTTTTATCGATTTTAAGAAAATTGGAGAATTCTTTTTTATCAGCTTCGTCTAAAATATTAATAACACCAAATATATACCAATCTGAACAAAATTTCAAACAAGATCTGAAAGCCAACATATATAGCTTTCATTTAATTCTTTAGTTATGTCTCTAGTTTGTTTTATAAGTAAATGACACAACTCCAAAGATTTGACCTAGTTTTACCATTTTTCAAAATCAATAATTTTCGATTTTCTTACATTAAATCACGTCATATACATGTCAACTGGTATGGATGAGTCCAGCTTGAAACGCTCGATCCACCTGTGAAAAAATCATTCAGAAATTCCCATCCATTCCAGAGATATTTGAAAAAATATGATCTCAAGAGAGTGAGAGATTTGACCTAGATTCAGCCTCAACTTTTTCCGCTGGTCCGTTTTCGATCTTGCCAATGCGTACTCGGGTATATGATTCAGTTTTTACTGGATTCTCAGTTGAGCTCTGACTTAGCTGTGAAGCCTCATGCCCGACTTTGACACCAGGGGTCTCTACTGGTACTAACTCACTGTACAGTATAGAGATATGCATGTGGCCTCTGCTACACTGGCCACCAGAGCCACACTACGTTAGCTCTGGTCGGGTTAAATAAGCGGCCGCCTTGAACCAATATTGAATATTGTTTCTTACTCTCCTAATAGATCTTTAGCACTGATTGGGAATAATATCATATCATCTTTATCAACATGTGTAGCTCTTTGAAGAATGTCATATACATGTAGATTTGTTAAGTAATTGTCAGAAATTCTACTTTCACATATAGATCTTTTTATATTCAAACATATAGTACTGCATATTTATTTATTTATTTTTTTATAATTTTGAGTTTTTAATACAATCATCTATCACTCATACCATCAGCTTGTCTGTACTCATCACTTATCATCAATAAACTTTTAATTGAAACGGAATGACTCAGGTTTTGTGTGGCTAATATCCATCATACTGTTATAACATTGTTATATTATTAATATCTAAATCAAAAACTAGCACGACGACCCCCAATTATTAAATTAGATATGTGTTCTACAATACTTGGAGATCTTCATATTCAATTTTCAAGAAATTGCCATGGGTTCTAATCTAAAAGGAAAATTGTCATTTATTCCTTTGATTAATTAGAACCGCAAAGACAAATGATGAATTTTATGAATATCAATCATTATTAGACTCAAATAGAATAATGTACATATGAGAAAATTCTCTCATCTTAACTAATACAAGTCAAAACACCAGTTTTACATGGGCAAAGTTTTATTCAATAGGAATAGCATTGCAGTTGTAAAAGCAATACAAAAAACATGTCATGTTTTACATGAATGAACCCATCTTGTAGCTCTTTCAAAACTCCGCTGATTCCCCAACCCACCACCACACTAAGTATTTGACCCATGTCATACATCTAGCACTATGGAGCAGTCAGCAAAGTCTTCGGCTAGGGATGCAGGTGTAGGGAGTTCGATCCCCATGTTGGCCTTGACTTTTCGTTTTTTTCTATATTTTACTGTACAAAAAAGATCTGACTGGCGATCGCTGACATAACCTAAAGTTTTATGAAAAGGATCTAACTATGTGGAATAACATACATATTCCAAAATGGGCAAAACAAGACAAAAATCGTCTTCGCAGGTCGATCCAAGCGCACCTGTACAAGTTACGCACTCTCCATTCGCATTCTCATTCCATTGAGAGCATGGGGATTGTAGCTAAACCTCTGCAAGGGAGAGTGATACTATGCTTCATACAGTGTCTGCTAGATGGCGCTCCAAACCCAATTCTAAACCTTTTTTACCATATTTTCCTGTGTATGAGTTAAATCAAGTGTCCCATAAATGTTTACGGTTTGATTGAAACAAAACTATGACAATCACTTTGGGAAAGTTGTTCTACTATGACTCAACCATTACCTGTTTCAGTTGTGTGTTTATTTATTGAGAAATACAGATTTAGAGACTGACATTTACTGAAGAGAGAGAAATCTCTCAACTTCAAAAATTATTTCCTAAGGCGTGGTTAGTCACAGGTCATCAAACATCCATCAGAATTGAACATCTATATCTTGTTTAATGACGACTAAAGTGTCATTGCGATACTTTCAAGCTGAATGTGTTTTTTATCGATTTTAAGAAAATTGGAGAATTCTTTTTTATCAGCTTCGTCTAAAATATTAATAACACCAAATATATACCAATCTGAACAAAATTTCAAACAAGATCTGAAAGCCAACATATATAGCTTTCATTTAATTCTTCAGTTATGTCTCTATTTTGTTTTATAAGTAAATGACACAACTCCAAAGATTTGACCTAGTTTTACCATTTTTCAAAATCAATAATTTTCGATTTTCTTACATTAAATCACGTCATATACATGTCAACTGGTATGGATGAGTCCAGCTTGAAACGCTCGATCCACCTGTGAAAAAATCATTCAGAAATTCCCATCCGTTCCGGAGATATTTGAAAAAATATGATCTCAAGAGAGTGAGAGATTTGACCTAGATTCAGCCTCAACTTTTTCCGCTGGTCCGTTTTCGATTTTGCCAATGCGTACTCGGGTACCAGATTCAGTTTTTACTGGATTCTCAGTTGAGCTCTGACTTAGCTGTGAAGCCTCATGCCCGACTTTGACACCAGGGGTCTCTACTGGTACTAACTCACTGTACAGTATAGAGATATGCATGTGGCCTCTGCTACACTGGCCACCAGAGCCACACTACGTTAGCTCTGGTCGGGTTAAATAAGCGGCCGCCTTGAACCAATATTGAATATTGTTTCTTACTCTCCTAATAGATCTTTAGCACTGATTTGGGAATAATATCATATCATCTTTATCAACATGTGTAGCTCTTTGAAGAATGTCATATACATGTAGATTTGTTAAGTAATTGTCAGAAATTCTACTTTCACATATAGATCTTTTTATATTCAAACATATAGTACTGCATATTTATTTATTTATTTTTTTATAATTTTGAGTTTTTAATACAATCATCTATCACTCATACCATCAGCTTGTCTGTACTCATCACTTATCATCAATAAACTTTTAATTGAAACAGAATGACTCAGGTTTTGTGTGGCTAATATCCATCATACTGTTATAACATTGTTATATTATTAATATCTAAATCAAAAACTAGCACGACGACCCCCAATTATTAAATTAGATATGTGTTCTATAATACTTGGAGATCTTCATATTCAATTTTCAAGAAATTGCCATGGGTTCTAATCTAAAAGGAAAATTGTCATTTATTCCTTTGATTAATTAGAACCACAAAGACAAATGATGAATTTTATGAATATCAATCATTATTAGACTCAAATAGAATAATGTACATATGAGAAAATTCTCTCATCTTAACTAATACAAGTCAAAACACCAGTTTTACATGGGCAAAGTTTTATTCAATAGGAATAGCATTGCAGTTGTAAAAGCAATACAAAAAAACATGTCATGTTTTACATGAATGAACCCATCTTGTAGCTCTTTCAAAACTCCGCTGATTCCCCAACCCACCACCACACTAAGTATTTGACCCACGTCATACATCTAGCACTATGGAGCAGTCAGCAAAGTCTTCGGCTAGGGATGCAGGTGTAGGGAGTTCGATCCCCATGTTGGCCTTGACTTTTCGTTTTTTTCTATATTTTACTGTACAAAAAAGATCTGACTGGCGATTGCTGACATAACCTAAAGGTTTATGAAAAGGATCTAACTAAGTGGAATAACATACATATTCCAAAATGGGCAAAACAAGACAAAAATCGTCTTCGCAGGTCGATCCAAGCGCACCTGTACAAGTTATGCACTCTCCATTCGCATTCTCATTCCATTGAGAGCATGGGGATTGTAGCTAAACCTCTGCAAGGGAGAGTGATACTATGCTTCATACAGTGTCTGCTAGATGGCGCTCCAAACCCAATTCTAAACCTTTTTTACCATATTTTCCTGTGTATGAGTTAAATCAAGTGTCCCATAAATGTTTACGGTTTGATTGAAACAAAACTATGACAATCACTTTGGGAAAGTTGTTCTACTATGACTCAACCATTACCTGTTTCAGTTGTGTGTTTATTTATTGAGAAATACAGATTTAGAGACTGACATTTACTGAAGAGAGAGAAATCTCTCAACTTCAAAAATTATTTCCTAAGGCGTGGTTAGTCACAGGTCATCAAACATCCATCAGAATTGAACATCTATATCTTGTTTAATGACGACTAAAGTGTCATTGCGATACTTTCAAGCTGAATGTGTTTTTTATTGATTTTAAGAAAATTGGAGAATTCTTTTTTATCAGCTTCGTCTAAAATACTAATAACACCAAATTTATACCAATCTGAACAAAATTTCAAACAAGATCTGAAAGCCAACATATATAGCTTTCATTTAATTCTTTAGTTATGTCTCTATTTTGTTTTATAAGTAAATGACACAACTCCAAAGATTTGACCTAGTTTTACCATTTTTCAAAATCAATAATTTTCGATTTTCTTACATTAAATCACGTCATATACATGTCAACTGGTATGGATGAGTCCAGCTTGAAACGCTCGATCCACCTGTGAAAAAATCATTCAGAAATTCCCATCCGTTCCAGAGATATTTGAAAAAATATGATCTCAAGAGAGTGAGAGATTTGACCTAGATTCAGCCTCAACTTTTTCCGCTGGTCCGTTTTCGATTTTGCCAATGCGTACTCGGGTATCAGATTCAGTTTTTACTGGATTCTCAGTTGAGCTCTGACTTAGCTGTGAAGCCTCATGCCCGACTTTGACACCAGGGGTCTCTACTGGTACTAACTCACTGTACAGTATAGAGATATGCATGTGGCCTCTGCTACACTGGCCACCAGAGCCACACTACGTTAGCTCTGGTCGGGTTAAATAAGCGGCCGCCTTGAACCAATATTGAATATTGTTTCTTACTCTCCTAATAGATCTTTAGCACTGATTTGGGAATAATATCATATCATCTTTATCAACATGTGTAGCTCTTTGAAGAATGTCATATACATGTAGATTTGTTAAGTAATTGTCAGAAATTCTACTTTCACATATAGATCTTTTTATATTCAAACATATAGTACTGCATATTTATTTATTTATTTTTTTATAATTTTGAGTTTTTAATACAATCATCTATCACTCATACCATCAGCTTGTCTGTACTCATCACTTATCATCAATAAACTTTTAATTGAAACGGAATGACTCAGGTTTTGTGTGGCTAATATCCATCATACTGTTATAACATTGTTATATTATTAATATCTAAATCAAAAACTAGCACGACGACCCCCAATTATTAAATTAGATATGTGTTCTACAATACTTGGAGATCTTCATATTCAATTTTCAAGAAATTGCCATGGGTTCTAATCTAAAAGGAAAATTGTCATTTATTCCTTTGATTAATTAGAACCGCAAAGACAAATGATGAATTTTATGAATATCAATCATTATTAGACTCAAATAGAATAATGTACATATGAGAAAATTCTCTCATCTTAACTAATACAAGTCAAAACACCAGTTTTACATGGGCAAAGTTTTATTCAATAGGAATAGCATTGCAGTTGTAAAAGCAATACAAAAAACATGTCATGTTTTACATGAATGAACCCATCTTGTAGCTCTTTCAAAACTCCGCTGATTCCCCAACCCACCACCACACTAAGTATTTGACCCACGTCATACATCTAGCACTATGGAGCAGTCAGCAAAGTCTTCGGCTAGGGATGCAGGTGTAGGGAGTTCGATCCCCATGTTGGCCTTGACTTTTCGTTTTTTTCTATATTTTACTGTACAAAAAAGATCTGACTGGCGATCGCTGACATAACCTAAAGTTTTATGAAAAGGATCTAACTATGTGGAATAACATACATATTCCAAAATGGGCAAAACAAGACAAAAATCGTCTTCGCAGGTCGATCCAAGCGCACCTGTACAAGTTACGCACTCTCCATTCGCATTCTCATTCCATTGAGAGCATGGGGATTGTAGCTAAACCTCTGCAAGGGAGAGTGATACTATGCTTCATACAGTATCTGCTAGATGGCGCTCCAAACCCAATTCTAAACCTTTTTTACCATATTTTCCTGTGTATGAGTTAAATCAAGTGTCCCATAAATGTTTACGGTTTGATTGAAACAAAACTATGACAATCACTTTGGGAAAGTTGTTCTACTATGACTCAACCATTACCTGTTTCAGTTGTGTGTTTATTTATTGAGAAATACAGATTTAGAGACTGACATTTACTGAAGAGAGAGAAATCTCTCAACTTCAAAAATTATTTCCTAAGGCGTGGTTAGTCACAGGTCATCAAACATCCATCAGAATTGAACATCTATATCTTGTTTAATGACGACTAAAGTGTCATTGCGATACTTTCAAGCTGAATGTGTTTTTTATTGATTTTAAGAAAATTGGAGAATTCTTTTTTATCAGCTTCGTCTAAAATACTAATAACACCAAATTTATACCAATCTGAACAAAATTTCAAACAAGATCTGAAAGCCAACATATATAGCTTTCATTTAATTCTTTAGTTATGTCTCTATTTTGTTTTATAAGTAAATGACACAACTCCAAAGATTTGACCTAGTTTTACCATTTTTCAAAATCAATAATTTTCGATTTTCTTACATTAAATCACGTCATATACATGTCAACTGGTATGGATGAGTCCAGCTCGAGACGCTCGATCCACCTGTGAAAAAATCATTCAGAAATTCCCATCCATTCCGGAGATATTTGAAAAAATATGATCTCAAGAGAGTGAGAGATTTGACCTAGATTCAGCCTCAACTTTTTCCGCTGGTCCGTTTTCGATTTTGCCAATGTGTACTCGGGTACCAGATTCAGTTTTTACTGGATTCTCAGTTGAGCTCTGACTTAGCTGTGAAGCCTCATGCCCGACTTTGACACCAGGGGTCTCTACTGGTACTAACTCACTGTACAGTATAGAGATATGCATGTGGCCTCTGCTACACTGGCCACCAGAGCCACACTACGTTAGCTCTGGTCGGGTTAAATAAGCGGCCGCCTTGAACCAATATTGAATATTGTTTCTTACTCTCCTAATAGATCTTTAGCACTGATTTGGGAATAATATCATATCATCTTTATCAACATGTGTAGCTCTTTGAAGAATGTCATATACATGTAGATTTGTTAAGTAATTGTCAGAAATTCTACTTTCACATATAGATCTTTTTATATTCAAACATATAGTACTGCATATTTATTTATTTATTTTTTTATAATTTTGAGTTTTTAATACAATCATCTATCACTCATACCATCAGCTTGTCTGTACTCATCACTTATCATCAATAAACTTTTAATTGAAACAGAATGACTCAGGTTTTGTGTGGCTAATATCCATCATACTGTTATAACATTGTTATATTATTAATATCTAAATCAAAAACTAGCACGACGACCCCCAATTATTAAATTAGATATGTGTTCTACAATACTTGGAGATCTTCATATTCAATTTTCAAGAAATTGCCATGGGTTCTAATCTAAAAGGAAAATTGTCATTTATTCCTTTGATTAATTAGAACCACAAAGACAAATGATGAATTTTATGAATATCAATCATTATTAGACTCAAATAGAATAATGTACATATGAGAAAATTCTCTCATCTTAACTAATACAAGTCAAAACACCAGTTTTACATGGGCAAAGTTTTATTCAATAGGAATAGCATTGCAGTTGTAAAAGCAATACAAAAAAACATGTCATGTTTTACATGAATGAACCCATCTTGTAGCTCTTTCAAAACTCCGCTGATTCCCCAACCCACCACCACACTAAGTATTTGACCCACGTCATACATTTAGCACTATGGAGCAGTCAGCAAAGTCTTCGGCTAGGGATGCAGGTGTAGGGAGTTCGATCCCCATGTTGGCCTTGACTTTTCGTTTTTTTCTATATTTTACTGTACAAAAAAGATCTGACTGGCGATCGCTGACATAACCTAAAGTTTTATGAAAAGGATCTAACTATGTGGAATAACATACATATTCCAAAATGGGCAAAACAAGACAAAAATCGTCTTCGCAGGTCGATCCAAGCGCACCTGTACAAGTTACGCACTCTCCATTCGCATTCTCATTCCATTGAGAGCATGGGGATTGTAGCTAAACCTCTGCAAGGGAGAGTGATACTATGCTTCATATAGTATCTGCTAGATGGCGCTCCAAACCCAATTCTAAACCTTTTTTACCATATTTTCCTGTGTATGAGTTAAATCAAGTGTCCCATAAATGTTTACGGTTTGATTGAAACAAAACTATGACAATCACTTTGGGAAAGTTGTTCTACTATGACTCAACCATTACCTGTTTCAGTTGTGTGTTTATTTATTGAGAAATACAGATTTAGAGACTGACATTTACTGAAGAGAGAGAAATCTCTCAACTTCAAAAATTATTTCCTAAGGCGTGGTTAGTCACAGGTCATCAAACATCCATCAGAATTGAACATCTATATCTTGTTTAATGACGACTAAAGTGTCATTGCGATACTTTCAAGCTGAATGTGTTTTTTATCGATTTTAAGAAAATTGGAGAATTCTTTTTTATCAGCTTCGTCTAAAATATTAATGACACCAAATATATACCAATCTGAACAAAATTTCAAACAAGATCTGAAAGCCAACATATATAGCTTTCATTTAATTCTTTAGTTATGTCTCTATTTTGTTTTAAAAGTAAATGACACAACTCCAAAGATTTGACCTAGTTTTACCATTTTTCAAAATCAATAATTTTCGATTTTCTTACATTAAATCACGTCATATACATGTCAACTGGTATGGATGAGTCCAGCTTGAAACGCTCGATCCACCTGTGAAAAAATCATTCAGAAATTCCCATCCGTTCCAGAGATATTTGAAAAAATATGATCTCAAGAGAGTGAGAGATTTGACCTAGATTCAGCCTCAACTTTTTCCGCTGGTCCGTTTTCGATTTTGCCAATGCGTACTCGGGTATCAGATTCAGTTTTTACTGGATTCTCAGTTGAGCTCTGACTTAGCTGTGAAGCCTCATGCCCGACTTTGACACCAGGGGTCTCTACTGGTACTAACTCACTGTACAGTATAGAGATATGCATGTGGCCTCTGCTACACTGGCCACCAGAGCCACACTACGTTAGCTCTGGTCGGGTTAAATAAGCGGCCGCCTTGAACCAATATTGAATATTGTTTCTTACTCTCCTAATAGATCTTTAGCACTGATTTGGGAATAATATCATATCATCTTTATCAACATGTGTAGCTCTTTGAAGAATGTCATATACATGTAGATTTGTTAAGTAATTGTCAGAAATTCTACTTTCACATATAGATCTTTTTATATTCAAACATATAGTACTGCATATTTATTTATTTATTTTTTTATAATTTTGAGTTTTTAATACAATCATCTATCACTCATACCATCAGCTTGTCTGTACTCATCACTTATCATCAATAAACTTTTAATTGAAACGGAATGACTCAGGTTTTGTGTGGCTAATATCCATCATACTGTTATAACATTGTTATATTATTAATATCTAAATCAAAAACTAGCACGACGACCCCCAATTATTAAATTAGATATGTGTTCTACAATACTTGGAGATCTTCATATTCAATTTTCAAGAAATTGCCATGGGTTCTAATCTAAAAGGAAAATTGTCATTTATTCCTTTGATTAATTAGAACCGCAAAGACAAATGATGAATTTTATGAATATCAATCATTATTAGACTCAAATAGAATAATGTACATATGAGAAAATTCTCTCATCTTAACTAATACAAGTCAAAACACCAGTTTTACATGGGCAAAGTTTTATTCAATAGGAATAGCATTGCAGTTGTAAAAGCAATACAAAAAACATGTCATGTTTTACATGAATGAACCCATCTTGTAGCTCTTTCAAAACTCCGCTGATTCCCCAACCCACCACCACACTAAGTATTTGACCCACGTCATACATCTAGCACTATGGAGCAGTCAGCAAAGTCTTCGGCTAGGGATGCAGGTGTAGGGAGTTCGATCCCCATGTTGGCCTTGACTTTTCGTTTTTTTCTATATTTTACTGTACAAAAAAGATCTGACTGGCGATCGCTGACATAACCTAAAGTTTTATGAAAAGGATCTAACTATGTGGAATAACATACATATTCCAAAATGGGCAAAACAAGACAAAAATCGTCTTCGCAGGTCGATCCAAGCGCACCTGTACAAGTTACGCACTCTCCATTCGCATTCTCATTCCATTGAGAGCATGGGGATTGTAGCTAAACCTCTGCAAGGGAGAGTGATACTATGCTTCATACAGTATCTGCTAGATGGCGCTCCAAACCCAATTCTAAACCTTTTTTACCATATTTTCCTGTGTATGAGTTAAATCAAGTGTCCCATAAATGTTTACGGTTTGATTGAAACAAAACTATGACAATCACTTTGGGAAAGTTGTTCTACTATGACTCAACCATTACCTGTTTCAGTTGTGTGTTTATTTATTGAGAAATACAGATTTAGAGACTGACATTTACTGAAGAGAGAGAAATCTCTCAACTTCAAAAATTATTTCCTAAGGCGTGGTTAGTCACAGGTCATCAAACATCCATCAGAATTGAACATCTATATCTTGTTTAATGACGACTAAAGTGTCATTGCGATACTTTCAAGCTGAATGTGTTTTTTATTGATTTTAAGAAAATTGGAGAATTCTTTTTTATCAGCTTCGTCTAAAATACTAATAACACCAAATTTATACCAATCTGAACAAAATTTCAAACAAGATCTGAAAGCCAACATATATAGCTTTCATTTAATTCTTTAGTTATGTCTCTATTTTGTTTTATAAGTAAATGACACAACTCCAAAGATTTGACCTAGTTTTACCATTTTTCAAAATCAATAATTTTCGATTTTCTTACATTAAATCACGTCATATACATGTCAACTGGTATGGATGAGTCCAGCTCGAGACGCTCGATCCACCTGTGAAAAAATCATTCAGAAATTCCCATCCATTCCGGAGATATTTGAAAAAATATGATCTCAAGAGAGTGAGAGATTTGACCTAGATTCAGCCTCAACTTTTTCCGCTGGTCCGTTTTCGATTTTGCCAATGTGTACTCGGGTACCAGATTCAGTTTTTACTGGATTCTCAGTTGAGCTCTGACTTAGCTGTGAAGCCTCATGCCCGACTTTGACACCAGGGGTCTCTACTGGTACTAACTCACTGTACAGTATAGAGATATGCATGTGGCCTCTGCTACACTGGCCACCAGAGCCACACTACGTTAGCTCTGGTCGGGTTAAATAAGCGGCCGCCTTGAACCAATATTGAATATTGTTTCTTACTCTCCTAATAGATCTTTAGCACTGATTTGGGAATAATATCATATCATCTTTATCAACATGTGTAGCTCTTTGAAGAATGTCATATACATGTAGATTTGTTAAGTAATTGTCAGAAATTCTACTTTCACATATAGATCTTTTTATATTCAAACATATAGTACTGCATATTTATTTATTTATTTTTTTATAATTTTGAGTTTTTAATACAATCATCTATCACTCATACCATCAGCTTGTCTGTACTCATCACTTATCATCAATAAACTTTTAATTGAAACAGAATGACTCAGGTTTTGTGTGGCTAATATCCATCATACTGTTATAACATTGTTATATTATTAATATCTAAATCAAAAACTAGCACGACGACCCCCAATTATTAAATTAGATATGTGTTCTACAATACTTGGAGATCTTCATATTCAATTTTCAAGAAATTGCCATGGGTTCTAATCTAAAAGGAAAATTGTCATTTATTCCTTTGATTAATTAGAACCGCAAAGACAAATGATGAATTTTATGAATATCAATCATTATTAGACTCAAATAGAATAATGTACATATGAGAAAATTCTCTCATCTTAACTAATACAAGTCAAAACACCAGTTTTACATGGGCAAAGTTTTATTCAATAGGAATAGCATTGCAGTTGTAAAAGCAATACAAAAAACATGTCATGTTTTACATGAATGAACCCATCTTGTAGCTCTTTCAAAACTCCGCTGATTCCCCAACCCACCACCACACTAAGTATTTGACCCACGTCATACATCTAGCACTATGGAGCAGTCAGCAAAGTCTTCGGCTAGGGATGCAGGTGTAGGGAGTTCGATCCCCATGTTGGCCTTGACTTTTCGTTTTTTTCTATATTTTACTGTACAAAAAAGATCTGACTGGCGATCGCTGACATAACCTAAAGTTTTATGAAAAGGATCTAACTATGTGGAATAACATACATATTCCAAAATGGGCAAAACAAGACAAAAATCGTCTTCGCAGGTCGATCCAAGCGCACCTGTACAAGTTACGCACTCTCCATTCGCATTCTCATTCCATTGAGAGCATGGGGATTGTAGCTAAACCTCTGCAAGGGAGAGTGATACTATGCTTCATATAGTATCTGCTAGATGGCGCTCCAAACCCAATTCTAAACCTTTTTTACCATATTTTCCTGTGTATGAGTTAAATCAAGTGTCCCATAAATGTTTACGGTTTGATTGAAACAAAACTATGACAATCACTTTGGGAAAGTTGTTCTACTATGACTCAACCATTACCTGTTTCAGTTGTGTGTTTATTTATTGAGAAATACAGATTTAGAGACTGACATTTACTGAAGAGAGAGAAATCTCTCAACTTCAAAAATTATTTCCTAAGGCGTGGTTAGTCACAGGTCATCAAACATCCATCAGAATTGAACATCTATATCTTGTTTAATGACGACTAAAGTGTCATTGCGATACTTTCAAGCTGAATGTGTTTTTTATCGATTTTAAGAAAATTGGAGAATTCTTTTTTATCAGCTTCGTCTAAAATATTAATGACACCAAATATATACCAATCTGAACAAAATTTCAAACAAGATCTGAAAGCCAACATATATAGCTTTCATTTAATTCTTTAGTTATGTCTCTATTTTGTTTTAAAAGTAAATGACACAACTCCAAAGATTTGACCTAGTTTTACCATTTTTCAAAATCAATAATTTTCGATTTTCTTACATTAAATCACGTCATATACATGTTAACTGGTATGGATGAGTCCAGCTTGAAACGCTCGATCCACCTGTGAAAAAATCATTCAGAAATTCCCATCCGTTCCAGAGATATTTGAAAAAATATGATCTCAAGAGAGTGAGAGATTTGACCTAGATTCAGCCTCAACTTTTTCCGCTGGTCCGTTTTCGATTTTGCCAATGCGTACTCGGGTACCAGATTCAGTTTTTACTGGATTCTCGGTTGAGCTCTGACTTAGCTGTGAAGCCTCATGCCCGACTTTGACACCAGGGGTCTCTACTGGTACTAACTCACTGTACAGTATAGAGATATGCATGTGGCCTCTGCTACACTGGCCACCAGAGCCACACTACGTTAGCTCTGGTCGGGTTAAATAAGCGGCCGCCTTGAACCAATATTGAATATTGTTTCTTACTCTCCTAATAGATCTTTAGCACTGATTTGGGAATAATATCATATCATCTTTATCAACATGTGTAGCTCTTTGAAGAATGTCATATACATGTAGATTTGTTAAGTAATTGTCAGAAATTCTACTTTCACATATAGATCTTTTTATATTCAAACATATAGTACTGCATATTTATTTATTTATTTTTTTATAATTTTGAGTTTTTAATACAATCATCTATCACTCATACCATCAGCTTGTCTGTACTCATCACTTATCATCAATAAACTTTTAATTGAAACAGAATGACTCAGGTTTTGTGTGGCTAATATCCATCATACTGTTATAACATTGTTATATTATTAATATCTAAATCAAAAACTAGCACGACGACCCCCAATTATTAAATTAGATATGTGTTCTACAATACTTGGAGATCTTCATATTCAATTTTCAAGAAATTGCCATGGGTTCTAATCTAAAAGGAAAATTGTCATTTATTCCTTTGATTAATTAGAACCACAAAGACAAATGATGAATTTTATGAATATCAATCATTATTAGACTCAAATAGAATAATGTACATATGAGAAAATTCTCTCATCTTAACTAATACAAGTCAAAACACCAGTTTTACATGGGCAAAGTTTTATTCAATAGGAATAGCATTGCAGTTGTAAAAGCAATACAAAAAAACATGTCATGTTTTACATGAATGAACCCATCTTGTAGCTCTTTCAAAACTCCGCTGATTCCCCAACCCACCACCACACTAAGTATTTGACCCACATCATACATCTAGCACTATGGAGCAGTCAGCAAAGTCTTCGGCTAGGGATGCAGGTGTAGGGAGTTCGATCCCCATGTTGGCCTTGACTTTTCGTTTTTTTCTATATTTTACTGTACAAAAAAGATCTGACTGGCGATTGCTGACATAACCTAAAGGTTTATGAAAAGGATCTAACTAAGTGGAATAACATACATATTCCAAAATGGGCAAAACAAGACAAAAATCGTCTTCGCAGGTCGATCCAAGCGCACCTGTACAAGTTATGCACTCTCCATTCGCATTCTCATTCCATTGAGAGCATGGGGATTGTAGCTAAACCTCTGCAAGGGAGAGTGATATTATGCTTCATACAGTATCTGCTAGATGGCGCTCCAAACCCAATTCTAAACCTTTTTTACCATATTTTCCTGTGTATGAGTTAAATCAAGTGTCCCATAAATGTTTACGGTTTGATTGAAACAAAACTATGACAATCACTTTGGGAAAGTTGTTCTACTATGACTCAACCATTACCTGTTTCAGTTGTGTGTTTATTTATTGAGAAATACAGATTTAGAGACTGACATTTACTGAAGAGAGAGAAATCTCTCAACTTCAAAAATTATTTCCTAAGGCGTGGTTAGTCACAGGTCATCAAACATCCATCAGAATTGAACATCTATATTTTGTTAATGACGACTAAAGTGTCATTGCGATACTTTCAAGCTGAATGTGTTTTTTATCGATTTTAAGAAAATTGGAGAATTCTTTTTTATCAGCTTCGTCTAAAATATTAATGACACCAAATATATACCAATCTGAACAAAATTTCAAACAAGATCTGAAAGCCAACATATATAGCTTTCATTTAATTCTTTAGTTATGTCTCTATTTTGTTTTAAAAGTAAATGACACAACTCCAAAGATTTGACCTAGTTTTACCATTTTTCAAAATCAATAATTTTCGATTTTCTTACATTAAATCACGTCATATACATGTTAACTGGTATGGATGAGTCCAGCTTGAAACGCTCGATCCACCTGTGAAAAAATCATTCAGAAATTCCCATCCGTTCCGGAGATATTTGAAAAAATATGATCTCAAGAGAGTGAGAGATTTGACCTAGATTCAGCCTCAACTTTTTCCGCTGGTCCGTTTTCGATTTTGCCAATGCGTACTCGGGTACCAGATTCAGTTTTTACTGGATTCTCAGTTGAGCTCTGACTTAGCTGTGAAGCCTCATGCCCGACTTTGACACCAGGGGTCTCTACTGGTACTAACTCACTGTACAGTATAGAGATATGCATGTGGCCTCTGCTACACTGGCCACCAGAGCCACACTACGTTAGCTCTGGTCGGGTTAAATAAGCGGCCGCCTTGAACCAATATTGAATATTGTTTCTTACTCTCCTAATAGATCTTTAGCACTGATTTGGGAATAATATCATATCATCTTTATCAACATGTGTAGCTCTTTGAAGAATGTCATATACATGTAGATTTGTTAAGTAATTGTCAGAAATTCTACTTTCACATATAGATCTTTTTATATTCAAACATATAGTACTGCATATTTATTTATTTATTTTTTTATAATTTTGAGTTTTTAATACAATCATCTATCACTCATACCATCAGCTTGTCTGTACTCATCACTTATCATCAATAAACTTTTAATTGAAACAGAATGACTCAGGTTTTGTGTGGCTAATATCCATCATACTGTTATAACATTGTTATATTATTAATATCTAAATCAAAAACTAGCACGACGACCCCCAATTATTAAATTAGATATGTGTTCTATAATACTTGGAGATCTTCATATTCAATTTTCAAGAAATTGCCATGGGTTCTAATCTAAAAGGAAAATTGTCATTTATTCCTTTGATTAATTAGAACCACAAAGACAAATGATGAATTTTATGAATATCAATCATTATTAGACTCAAATAGAATAATGTACATATGAGAAAATTCTCTCATCTTAACTAATACAAGTCAAAACACCAGTTTTACATGGGCAAAGTTTTATTCAATAGGAATAGCATTGCAGTTGTAAAAGCAATACAAAAAAACATGTCATGTTTTACATGAATGAACCCATCTTGTAGCTCTTTCAAAACTCCGCTGATTCCCCAACCCACCACCACACTAAGTATTTGACCCACGTCATACATCTAGCACTATGGAGCAGTCAGCAAAGTCTTCGGCTAGGGATGCAGGTGTAGGGAGTTCGATCCCCATGTTGGCCTTGACTTTTCGTTTTTTTCTATATTTTACTGTACAAAAAAGATCTGACTGGCGATTGCTGACATAACCTAAAGGTTTATGAAAAGGATCTAACTAAGTGGAATAACATACATATTCCAAAATGGGCAAAACAAGACAAAAATCGTCTTCGCAGGTCGATCCAAGCGCACCTGTACAAGTTATGCACTCTCCATTCGCATTCTCATTCCATTGAGAGCATGGGGATTGTAGCTAAACCTCTGCAAGGGAGAGTGATACTATGCTTCATACAGTGTCTGCTAGATGGCGCTCCAAACCCAATTCTAAACCTTTTTTACCATATTTTCCTGTGTATGAGTTAAATCAAGTGTCCCATAAATGTTTACGGTTTGATTGAAACAAAACTATGACAATCACTTTGGGAAAGTTGTTCTACTATGACTCAACCATTACCTGTTTCAGTTGTGTGTTTATTTATTGAGAAATACAGATTTAGAGACTGACATTTACTGAAGAGAGAGAAATCTCTCAACTTCAAAAATTATTTCCTAAGGCGTGGTTAGTCACAGGTCATCAAACATCCATCAGAATTGAACATCTATATCTTGTTTAATGACGACTAAAGTGTCATTGCGATACTTTCAAGCTGAATGTGTTTTTTATCGATTTTAAGAAAATTGGAGAATTCTTTTTTATCAGCTTCGTCTAAAATATTAATAACACCAAATATATACCAATCTGAACAAAATTTCAAACAAGATCTGAAAGCCAACATATATAGCTTTCATTTAATTCTTTAGTTATGTCTCTAGTTTGTTTTATAAGTAAATGACACAACTCCAAAGATTTAACCTAGTTTTACCATTTTTCAAAATCAATAATTTTCGATTTTCTTACATTAAATCACGTCAAATACATGTCAACTGGTATGGATGAGTCCAGCTCGAAACGCTCGATCCACCTGTGAAAAAATCATTCAGAAATTCCCATCCGTTCCGGAGATATTTGAAAAAATATGATCTCAAGAGAGTGAGAGATTTGACCTAGATTCAGCCTCAACTTTTTCCGCTGGTCCGTTTTCGATTTTGCCAATGCGTACTCGGGTACCAGATTCAGTTTTTACTGGATTCTCAGTTGAGCTCTGACTTAGCTGTGAAGCCTCATGCCCGACTTTGACACCAGGGGTCTCTACTGGTACTAACTCACTGGACAGTATAGAGATATGCATGTGGCCTCTGCTACACTGGCCACCAGAGCCACACTACGTTAGCTCTGGTCGGGTTAAATAAGCGGCCGCCTTGAACCAATATTGAATATTGTTTCTTACTCTCCTAATAGATCTTTAGCACTGATTTGGGAATAATATCATATCATCTTTATCAACATGTGTAGCTCTTTGAAGAATGTCATATACATGTAGATTTGTTAAGTAATTGTCAGAAATTCTACTTTCACATATAGATCTTTTTATATTCAAACATATAGTACTGCATATTTATTTATTTATTTTTTTATAATTTTGAGTTTTTAATACAATCATCTATCACTCATACCATCAGCTTGTCTGTACTCATCACTTATCATCAATAAACTTTTAATTGAAACAGAATGACTCAGGTTTTGTGTGGCTAATATCCATCATACTGTTATAACATTGTTATATTATTAATATCTAAATCAAAAACTAGCACGACGACCCCCAATTATTAAATTAGATATGTGTTCTACAATACTTGGAGATCTTCATATTCAATTTTCAAGAAATTGCCATGGGTTCTAATCTAAAAGGAAAATTGTCATTTATTCCTTTGATTAATTAGAACCACAAAGACAAATGATGAATTTTATGAATATCAATCATTATTAGACTCAAATAGAATAATGTACATATGAGAAAATTCTCTCATCTTAACTAATACAAGTCAAAACACCAGTTTTACATGGGCAAAGTTTTATTCAATAGGAATAGCATTGCAGTTGTAAAAGCAATACAAAAAAACATGTCATGTTTTACATGAATGAACCCATCTTGTAGCTCTTTCAAAACTCCGCTGATTCCCCAACCCACCACCACACTAAGTATTTGACCCACGTCATACATCTAGCACTATGGAGCAGTCAGCAAAGTCTTCGGCTAGGGATGCAGGTGTAGGGAGTTCGATCCCCATGTTGGCCTTGACTTTTCGTTTTTTTCTATATTTTACTGTACAAAAAAGATCTGACTGGCGATTGCTGACATAACCTAAAGGTTTATGAAAAGGATCTAACTAAGTGGAATAACATACATATTCCAAAATGGGCAAAACAAGACAAAAATCGTCTTCGCAGGTCGATCCAAGCGCACCTGTACAAGTTATGCACTCTCCATTCGCATTCTCATTCCATTGAGAGCATGGGGATTGTAGCTAAACCTCTGCAAGGGAGAGTGATACTATGCTTCATACAGTATCTGCTAGATGGCACTCCAAACCCAATTCTAAACCTTTTTTACCATATTTTCCTGTGTATGAGTTAAATCAAGTGTCCCATAAATGTTTACGGTTTGATTGAAACAAAACTATGACAATCACTTTGGGAAAGTTGTTCTACTATGACTCAACCATTACCTGTTTCAGTTGTGTGTTTATTTATTGAGAAATACAGATTTAGAGACTGACATTTACTGAAGAGAGAGAAATCTCTCAACTTCAAAAATTATTTCCTAAGGCGTGGTTAGTCACAGGTCATCAAACATCCATCAGAATTGAACATCTATATCTTGTTTAATGACGACTAAAGTGTCATTGCGATACTTTCAAGCTGAATGTGTTTTTTATCGATTTTAAGAAAATTGGAGAATTCTTTTTTATCAGCTTCGTCTAAAATATTAATGACACCAAATATATACCAATCTGAACAAAATTTCAAACAAGATCTGAAAGCCAACATATATAGCTTTCATTTAATTCTTTAGTTATGTCTCTATTTTGTTTTAAAAGTAAATGACACAACTCCAAAGATTTGACCTAGTTTTACCATTTTTCAAAATCAATAATTTTCGATTTTCTTACATTAAATCACGTCATATACATGTCAACTGGTATGGATGAGTCCAGCTTGAAACGCTCGATCCACCTGTGAAAAAATCATTCAGAAATTCCCATCCGTTCCGGAGATATTTGAAAAAATATGATCTCAAGAGAGTGAGAGATTTGACCTAGATTCAGCCTCAACTTTTTCCGCTGGTCCGTTTTCGATTTTGCCAATGCGTACTCGGGTACCAGATTCAGTTTTTACTGGATTCTCAGTTGAGCTCTGACTTAGCTGTGAAGCCTCATGCCCGACTTTGACACCAGGGGTCTCTACTGGTACTAACTCACTGTACAGTATAGAGATATGCATGTGGCCTCTGCTACACTGGCCACCAGAGCCACACTACGTTAGCTCTGGTCGGGTTAAATAAGCGGCCGCCTTGAACCAATATTGAATATTGTTTCTTACTCTCCTAATAGATCTTTAGCACTGATTTGGGAATAATATCATATCATCTTTATCAACATGTGTAGCTCTTTGAAGAATGTCATATACATGTAGATTTGTTAAGTAATTGTCAGAAATTCTACTTTCACATATAGATCTTTTTATATTCAAACATATAGTACTGCATATTTATTTATTTATTTTTTTATAATTTTGAGTTTTTAATACAATCATCTATCACTCATACCATCAGCTTGTCTGTACTCATCACTTATCATCAATAAACTTTTAATTGAAACAGAATGACTCAGGTTTTGTGTGGCTAATATCCATCATACTGTTATAACATTGTTATATTATTAATATCTAAATCAAAAACTAGCACGACGACCCCCAATTATTAAATTAGATATGTGTTCTATAATACTTGGAGATCTTCATATTCAATTTTCAAGAAATTGCCATGGGTTCTAATCTAAAAGGAAAATTGTCATTTATTCCTTTGATTAATTAGAACCACAAAGACAAATGATGAATTTTATGAATATCAATCATTATTAGACTCAAATAGAATAATGTACATATGAGAAAATTCTCTCATCTTAACTAATACAAGTCAAAACACCAGTTTTACATGGGCAAAGTTTTATTCAATAGGAATAGCATTGCAGTTGTAAAAGCAATACAAAAAAACATGTCATGTTTTACATGAATGAACCCATCTTGTAGCTCTTTCAAAACTCCGCTGATTCCCCAACCCACCACCACACTAAGTATTTGACCCACGTCATACATCTAGCACTATGGAGCAGTCAGCAAAGTCTTCGGCTAGGGATGCAGGTGTAGGGAGTTCGATCCCCATGTTGGCCTTGACTTTTCGTTTTTTTCTATATTTTACTGTACAAAAAAGATCTGACTGGCGATTGCTGACATAACCTAAAGGTTTATGAAAAGGATCTAACTAAGTGGAATAACATACATATTCCAAAATGGGCAAAACAAGACAAAAATCGTCTTCGCAGGTCGATCCAAGCGCACCTGTACAAGTTATGCACTCTCCATTCGCATTCTCATTCCATTGAGAGCATGGGGATTGTAGCTAAACCTCTGCAAGGGAGAGTGATACTATGCTTCATACAGTGTCTGCTAGATGGCGCTCCAAACCCAATTCTAAACCTTTTTTACCATATTTTCCTGTGTATGAGTTAAATCAAGTGTCCCATAAATGTTTACGGTTTGATTGAAACAAAACTATGACAATCACTTTGGGAAAGTTGTTCTACTATGACTCAACCATTACCTGTTTCAGTTGTGTGTTTATTTATTGAGAAATACAGATTTAGAGACTGACATTTACTGAAGAGAGAGAAATCTCTCAACTTCAAAAATTATTTCCTAAGGCGTGGTTAGTCACAGGTCATCAAACATCCATCAGAATTGAACATCTATATCTTGTTTAATGACGACTAAAGTGTCATTGCGATACTTTCAAGCTGAATGTGTTTTTTATCGATTTTAAGAAAATTGGAGAATTCTTTTTTATCAGCTTCGTCTAAAATATTAATGACACCAAATATATACCAATCTGAACAAAATTTCAAACAAGATCTGAAAGCCAACATATATAGCTTTCATTTAATTCTTTAGTTATGTCTCTAGTTTGTTTTATAAGTAAATGACACAACTCCAAAGATTTAACCTAGTTTTACCATTTTTCAAAATCAATAATTTTCGATTTTCTTACATTAAATCACGTCAAATACATGTCAACTGGTATGGATGAGTCCAGCTCGAAACGCTCGATCCACCTGTGAAAAAATCATTCAGAAATTCCCATCCGTTCCGGAGATATTTGAAAAAATATGATCTCAAGAGAGTGAGAGATTTGACCTAGATTCAGCCTCAACTTTTTCCGCTGGTCCGTTTTCGATTTTGCCAATGCGTACTCGGGTACCAGATTCAGTTTTTACTGGATTCTCAGTTGAGCTCTGACTTAGCTGTGAAGCCTCATGCCCGACTTTGACACCAGGGGTCTCTACTGGTACTAACTCACTGTACAGTATAGAGATATGCATGTGGCCTCTGCTACACTGGCCACCAGAGCCACACTACGTTAGCTCTGGTCGGGTTAAATAAGCGGCCGCCTTGAACCAATATTGAATATTGTTTCTTACTCTCCTAATAGATCTTTAGCACTGATTTGGGAATAATATCATATCATCTTTATCAACATGTGTAGCTCTTTGAAGAATGTCATATACATGTAGATTTGTTAAGTAATTGTCAGAAATTCTACTTTCACATATAGATCTTTTTATATTCAAACATATAGTACTGCATATTTATTTATTTATTTTTTTATAATTTTGAGTTTTTAATACAATCATCTATCACTCATACCATCAGCTTGTCTGTACTCATCACTTATCATCAATAAACTTTTAATTGAAACAGAATGACTCAGGTTTTGTGTGGCTAATATCCATCATACTGTTATAACATTGTTATATTATTAATATCTAAATCAAAAACTAGCACGACGACCCCCAATTATTAAATTAGATATGTGTTCTACAATACTTGGAGATCTTCATATTCAATTTTCAAGAAATTGCCATGGGTTCTAATCTAAAAGGAAAATTGTCATTTATTCCTTTGATTAATTAGAACCACAAAGACAAATGATGAATTTTATGAATATCAATCATTATTAGACTCAAATAGAATAATGTACATATGAGAAAATTCTCTCATCTTAACTAATACAAGTCAAAACACCAGTTTTACATGGGCAAAGTTTTATTCAATAGGAATAGCATTGCAGTTGTAAAAGCAATACAAAAAAACATGTCATGTTTTACATGAATGAACCTATCTTGTAGCTCTTTCAAAACTCCGCTGATTCCCCAACCCACCACCACACTAAGTATTTGACCCACGTCATACATCTAGCACTATGGAGCAGTCAGCAAAGTCTTCGGCTAGGGATGCAGGTGTAGGGAGTTCGATCCCCATGTTGGCCTTGACTTTTCGTTTTTTTCTATATTTTACTGTACAAAAAAGATCTGACTGGCGATTGCTGACATAACCTAAAGGTTTATGAAAAGGATCTAACTAAGTGGAATAACATACATATTCCAAAATGGGCAAAACAAGACAAAAATCGTCTTCGCAGGTCGATCCAAGCGCACCTGTACAAGTTATGCACTCTCCATTCGCATTCTCATTCCATTGAGAGCATGGGGATTGTAGCTAAACCTCTGCAAGGGAGAGTGATACTATGCTTCATACAGTGTCTGCTAGATGGCGCTCCAAACCCAATTCTAAACCTTTTTTACCATATTTTCCTGTGTATGAGTTAAATCAAGTGTCCCATAAATGTTTACGGTTTGATTGAAACAAAACTATGACAATCACTTTGGGAAAGTTGTTCTACTATGACTCAACCATTACCTGTTTCAGTTGTGTGTTTATTTATTGAGAAATACAGATTTAGAGACTGACATTTACTGAAGAGAGAGAAATCTCTCAACTTCAAAAATTATTTCCTAAGGCGTGGTTAGTCACAGGTCATCAAACATCCATCAGAATTGAACATCTATATCTTGTTTAATGACGACTAAAGTGTCATTGCGATACTTTCAAGCTGAATGTGTTTTTTATCGATTTTAAGAAAATTGGAGAATTCTTTTTTATCAGCTTCGTCTAAAATATTAATAACACCAAATATATACCAATCTGAACAAAATTTCAAACAAGATCTGAAAGCCAACATATATAGCTTTCATTTAATTCTTTAGTTATGTCTCTAGTTTGTTTTATAAGTAAATGACACAACTCCAAAGATTTGACCTAGTTTTACCATTTTTCAAAATCAATAATTTTCGATTTTCTTACATTAAATCACGTCATATACATGTCAACTGGTATGGATGAGTCCAGCTTGAAACGCTCGATCCACCTGTGAAAAAATCATTCAGAAATTCCCATCCATTCCAGAGATATTTGAAAAAATATGATCTCAAGAGAGTGAGAGATTTGACCTAGATTCAGCCTCAACTTTTTCCGCTGGTCCGTTTTCGATCTTGCCAATGCGTACTCGGGTATCAGATTCAGTTTTTACTGGATTCTCAGTTGAGCTCTGACTTAGCTGTGAAGCCTCATGCCCGACTTTGACACCAGGGGTCTCTACTGGTACTAACTCACTGTACAGTATAGAGATATGCATGTGGCCTCTGCTACACTGGCCACCAGAGCCACACTACGTTAGCTCTGGTCGGGTTAAATAAGCGGCCGCCTTGAACCAATATTGAATATTGTTTCTTACTCTCCTAATAGATCTTTAGCACTGATTTGGGAATAATATCATATCATCTTTATCAACATGTGTAGCTCTTTGAAGAATGTCATATACATGTAGATTTGTTAAGTAATTGTCAGAAATTCTACTTTCACATATAGATCTTTTTATATTCAAACATATAGTACTGCATATTTATTTATTTATTTTTTTATAATTTTGAGTTTTTAATACAATCATCTATCACTCATACCATCAGCTTGTCTGTACTCATCACTTATCATCAATAAACTTTTAATTGAAACAGAATGACTCAGGTTTTGTGTGGCTAATATCCATCATACTGTTATAACATTGTTATATTATTAATATCTAAATCAAAAACTAGCACGACGACCCCCAATTATTAAATTAGATATGTGTTCTACAATACTTGGAGATCTTCATATTCAATTTTCAAGAAATTGCCATGGGTTCTAATCTAAAAGGAAAATTGTCATTTATTCCTTTGATTAATTAGAACCACAAAGACAAATGATGAATTTTATGAATATCAATCATTATTAGACTCAAATAGAATAATGTACATATGAGAAAATTCTCTCATCTTAACTAATACAAGTCAAAACACCAGTTTTACATGGGCAAAGTTTTATTCAATAGGAATAGCATTGCAGTTGTAAAAGCAATACAAAAAAACATGTCATGTTTTACATGAATGAACCTATCTTGTAGCTCTTTCAAAACTCCGCTGATTCCCCAACCCACCACCACACTAAGTATTTGACCCACGTCATACATCTAGCACTATGGAGCAGTCAGCAAAGTCTTCGGCTAGGGATGCAGGTGTAGGGAGTTCGATCCCCATGTTGGCCTTGACTTTTCGTTTTTTTCTATATTTTACTGTACAAAAAAGATCTGACTGGCGATTGCTGACATAACCTAAAGGTTTATGAAAAGGATCTAACTAAGTGGAATAACATACATATTCCAAAATGGGCAAAACAAGACAAAAATCGTCTTCGCAGGTCGATCCAAGCGCACCTGTACAAGTTATGCACTCTCCATTCGCATTCTCATTCCATTGAGAGCATGGGGATTGTAGCTAAACCTCTGCAAGGGAGAGTGATACTATGCTTCATACAGTGTCTGCTAGATGGCGCTCCAAACCCAATTCTAAACCTTTTTTACCATATTTTCCTGTGTATGAGTTAAATCAAGTGTCCCATAAATGTTTACGGTTTGATTGAAACAAAACTATGACAATCACTTTGGGAAAGTTGTTCTACTATGACTCAACCATTACCTGTTTCAGTTGTGTGTTTATTTATTGAGAAATACAGATTTAGAGACTGACATTTACTGAAGAGAGAGAAATCTCTCAACTTCAAAAATTATTTCCTAAGGCGTGGTTAGTCACAGGTCATCAAACATCCATCAGAATTGAACATCTATATCTTGTTTAATGACGACTAAAGTGTCATTGCGATACTTTCAAACTGAATGTGTTTTTTATCGATTTTAAGAAAATTGGAGAATTCTTTTTTATCAGCTTCGTCTAAAATATTAATGACACCAAATATATACCAATCTGAACAAAATTTCAAACAAGATCTGAAAGCCAACATATATAGCTTTCATTTAATTCTTTAGATATGTCTCTATTTTGTTTTAAAAGTAAATGACACAACTCCAAAGATTTGACCTAGTTTTACCATTTTTCAAAATCAATAATTTTCGATTTTCTTACATTAAATCACGTCATATACATGTTAACTGGTATGGATGAGTCCAGCTTGAAACGCTCGATCCACCTGTGAAAAAATCATTCAGAAATTCCCATCCGTTCCGGAGATATTTGAAAAAATATGATCTCAAGAGAGTGAGATATTTGACCTAGATTCAGCCTCAACTTTTTCCGCTGGTCCGTTTTCGATTTTGCCAATGCGTACTCGGGTACCAGATTCAGTTTTTACTGGATTCTCAGTTGAGCTCTGACTTAGCTGTGAAGCCTCATGCCCGACTTTGACACCAGGGGTCTCTACTGGTACTAACTCACTGTACAGTATAGAGATATGCATGTGGCCTCTGCTACACTGGCCACCAGAGCCACACTACGTTAGCTCTGGTCGGGTTAAATAAGCGGCCGCCTTGAACCAATATTGAATATTGTTTCTTACTCTCCTAATAGATCTTTAGCACTGATTTGGGAATAATATCATATCATCTTTATCAACATGTGTAGCTCTTTGAAGAATGTCATATACATGTAGATTTGTTAAGTAATTGTCAGAAATTCTACTTTCACATATAGATCTTTTTATATTCAAACATATAGTACTGCATATTTATTTATTTATTTTTTTATAATTTTGAGTTTTTAATACAATCATCTATCACTCATACCATCAGCTTGTCTGTACTCATCACTTATCATCAATAAACTTTTAATTGAAACAGAATGACTCAGGTTTTGTGTGGCTAATATCCATCATACTGTTATAACATTGTTATATTATTAATATCTAAATCAAAAACTAGCACGACGACCCCCAATTATTAAATTAGATATGTGTTCTATAATACTTGGAGATCTTCATATTCAATTTTCAAGAAATTGCCATGGGTTCTAATCTAAAAGGAAAATTGTCATTTATTCCTTTGATTAATTAGAACCACAAAGACAAATGATGAATTTTATGAATATCAATCATTATTAGACTCAAATAGAATAATGTACATATGAGAAAATTCTCTCATCTTAACTAATACAAGTCAAAACACCAGTTTTACATGGGCAAAGTTTTATTCAATAGGAATAGCATTGCAGTTGTAAAAGCAATACAAAAAAACATGTCATGTTTTACATGAATGAACCCATCTTGTAGCTCTTTCAAAACTCCGCTGATTCCCCAACCCACCACCACACTAAGTATTTGACCCACGTCATACATCTAGCACTATGGAGCAGTCAGCAAAGTCTTCGGCTAGGGATGCAGGTGTAGGGAGTTCGATCCCCATGTTGGCCTTGACTTTTCGTTTTTTTCTATATTTTACTGTACAAAAAAGATCTGACTGGCGATTGCTGACATAACCTAAAGGTTTATGAAAAGGATCTAACTAAGTGGAATAACATACATATTCCAAAATGGGCAAAACAAGACAAAAATCGTCTTCGCAGGTCGATCCAAGCGCACCTGTACAAGTTATGCACTCTCCATTCGCATTCTCATTCCATTGAGAGCATGGGGATTGTAGCTAAACCTCTGCAAGGGAGAGTGATACTATGCTTCATACAGTGTCTGCTAGATGGCGCTCCAAACCCAATTCTAAACCTTTTTTACCATATTTTCCTGTGTATGAGTTAAATCAAGTGTCCCATAAATGTTTACGGTTTGATTGAAACAAAACTATGACAATCACTTTGGGAAAGTTGTTCTACTATGACTCAACCATTACCTGTTTCAGTTGTGTGTTTATTTATTGAGAAATACAGATTTAGAGACTGACATTTACTGAAGAGAGAGAAATCTCTCAACTTCAAAAATTATTTCCTAAGGCGTGGTTAGTCACAGGTCATCAAACATCCATCAGAATTGAACATCTATATCTTGTTTAATGACGACTAAAGTGTCATTGCGATACTTTCAAGCTGAATGTGTTTTTTATCGATTTTAAGAAAATTGGAGAATTCTTTTTTATCAGCTTCGTCTAAAATATTAATAACACCAAATATATACCAATCTTAACAAAATTTCAAACAAGATCTGAAAGCCAACATATATAGCTTTCATTTAATTCTTTAGTTATGTCTCTAGTTTGTTTTATAAGTAAATGACACAACTCCAAAGATTTAACCTAGTTTTACCATTTTTCAAAATCAATAATTTTCGATTTTCTTACATTAAATCACGTCAAATACATGTCAACTGGTATGGATGAGTCCAGCTCGAAACGCTCGATCCACCTGTGAAAAAATCATTCAGAAATTCCCATCCGTTCCGGAGATATTTGAAAAAATATGATCTCAAGAGAGTGAGAGATTTGACCTAGATTCAGCCTCAACTTTTTCCGCTGGTCCGTTTTCGATTTTGCCAATGCGTACTCGGGTACCAGATTCAGTTTTTACTGGATTCTCAGTTGAGCTCTGACTTAGCTGTGAAGCCTCATGCCCGACTTTGACACCAGGGGTCTCTACTGGTACTAACTCACTGTACAGTATAGAGATATGCATGTGGCCTCTGCTACACTGGCCACCAGAGCCACACTACGTTAGCTCTGGTCGGGTTAAATAAGCGGCCGCCTTGAACCAATATTGAATATTGTTTCTTACTCTCCTAATAGATCTTTAGCACTGATTTGGGAATAATATCATATCATCTTTATCAACATGTGTAGCTCTTTGAAGAATGTCATATACATGTAGATTTGTTAAGTAATTGTCAGAAATTCTACTTTCACATATAGATCTTTTTATATTCAAACATATAGTACTGCATATTTATTTATTTATTTTTTTATAATTTTGAGTTTTTAATACAATCATCTATCACTCATACCATCAGCTTGTCTGTACTCATCACTTATCATCAATAAACTTTTAATTGAAACAGAATGACTCAGGTTTTTTGTGGCTAATATCCATCATACTGTTATAACATTGTTATATTATTAATATCTAAATCAAAAACTAGCACGACGACCCCCAATTATTAAATTAGATATGTGTTCTACAATACTTGGAGATCTTCATATTCAATTTTCAAGAAATTGCCATGGGTTCTAATCTAAAAGGAAAATTGTCATTTATTCCTTTGATTAATTAGAACCACAAAGACAAATGATGAATTTTATGAATATCAATCATTATTAGACTCAAATAGAATAATGTACATATGAGAAAATTCTCTCATCTTAACTAATACAAGTCAAAACACCAGTTTTACATGGGCAAAGTTTTATTCAATAGGAATAGCATTGCAGTTGTAAAAGCAATACAAAAAAACATGTCATGTTTTACATGAATGAACCTATCTTGTAGCTCTTTCAAAACTCCGCTGATTCCCCAACCCACCACCACACTAAGTATTTGACCCACGTCATACATCTAGCACTATGGAGCAGTCAGCAAAGTCTTCGGCTAGGGATGCAGGTGTAGGGAGTTCGATCCCCATGTTGGCCTTGACTTTTCGTTTTTTTCTATATTTTACTGTACAAAAAAGATCTGACTGGCGATTGCTGACATAACCTAAAGGTTTATGAAAAGGATCTAACTAAGTGGAATAACATACATATTCCAAAATGGGCAAAACAAGACAAAAATCGTCTTCGCAGGTCGATCCAAGCGCACCTGTACAAGTTATGCACTCTCCATTCGCATTCTCATTCCATTGAGAGCATGGGGATTGTAGCTAAACCTCTGCAAGGGAGAGTGATATTATGCTTCATACAGTATCTGCTAGATGGCGCTCCAAACCCAATTCTAAACCTTTTTTACCATATTTTCCTGTGTATGAGTTAAATCAAGTGTCCCATAAATGTTTACGGTTTGATTGAAACAAAACTATGACAATCACTTTGGGAAAGTTGTTCTACTATGACTCAACCATTACCTGTTTCAGTTGTGTGTTTATTTATTGAGAAATACAGATTTAGAGACTGACATTTACTGAAGAGAGAGAAATCTCTCAACTTCAAAAATTATTTCCTAAGGCGTGGTTAGTCACAGGTCATCAAACATCCATCAGAATTGAACATCTATATTTTGTTAATGACGACTAAAGTGTCATTGCGATACTTTCAAGCTGAATGTGTTTTTTATCGATTTTAAGAAAATTGGAGAATTCTTTTTTATCAGCTTCGTCTAAAATATTAATGACACCAAATATATACCAATCTGAACAAAATTTCAAACAAGATCTGAAAGCCAACATATATAGCTTTCATTTAATTCTTTAGTTATGTCTCTATTTTGTTTTAAAAGTAAATGACACAACTCCAAAGATTTGACCTAGTTTTACCATTTTTCAAAATCAATAATTTTCGATTTTCTTACATTAAATCACGTCATATACATGTTAACTGGTATGGATGAGTCCAACTTGAAACGCTCGATCCACCTGTGAAAAAATCATTCAGAAATTCCCATCCGTTCCGGAGATATTTGAAAAAATATGATCTCAAGAGAGTGAGAGATTTGACCTAGATTCAGCCTCAACTTTTTCCGCTGGTCCGTTTTCGATTTTGCCAATGCGTACTCGGGTACCAGATTCAGTTTTTACTGGATTCTCAGTTGAGCTCTGACTTAGCTGTGAAGCCTCATGCCCGACTTTGACACCAGGGGTCTCTACTGGTACTAACTCACTGTACAGTATAGAGATATGCATGTGGCCTCTGCTACACTGGCCACCAGAGCCACACTACGTTAGCTCTGGTCGGGTTAAATAAGCGGCCGCCTTGAACCAATATTGAATATTGTTTCTTACTCTCCTAATAGATCTTTAGCACTGATTTGGGAATAATATCATATCATCTTTATCAACATGTGTAGCTCTTTGAAGAATGTCATATACATGTAGATTTGTTAAGTAATTGTCAGAAATTCTACTTTCACATATAGATCTTTTTATATTCAAACATATAGTACTGCATATTTATTTATTTATTTTTTTATAATTTTGAGTTTTTAATACAATCATCTATCACTCATACCATCAGCTTGTCTGTACTCATCACTTATCATCAATAAACTTTTAATTGAAACAGAATGACTCAGGTTTTGTGTGGCTAATATCCATCATACTGTTATAACATTGTTATATTATTAATATCTAAATCAAAAACTAGCACGACGACCCCCAATTATTAAATTAGATATGTGTTCTATAATACTTGGAGATCTTCATATTCAATTTTCAAGAAATTGCCATGGGTTCTAATCTAAAAGGAAAATTGTCATTTATTCCTTTGATTAATTAGAACCACAAAGACAAATGATGAATTTTATGAATATCAATCATTATTAGACTCAAATAGAATAATGTACATATGAGAAAATTCTCTCATCTTAACTAATACAAGTCAAAACACCAGTTTTACATGGGCAAAGTTTTATTCAATAGGAATAGCATTGCAGTTGTAAAAGCAATACAAAAAAACATGTCATGTTTTACATGAATGAACCCATCTTGTAGCTCTTTCAAAACTCCGCTGATTCCCCAACCCACCACCACACTAAGTATTTGACCCACGTCATACATCTAGCACTATGGAGCAGTCAGCAAAGTCTTCGGCTAGGGATGCAGGTGTAGGGAGTTCGATCCCCATGTTGGCCTTGACTTTTCGTTTTTTTCTATATTTTACTGTACAAAAAAGATCTGACTGGCGATTGCTGACATAACCTAAAGGTTTATGAAAAGGATCTAACTAAGTGGAATAACATACATATTCCAAAATGGGCAAAACAAGACAAAAATCGTCTTCGCAGGTCGATCCAAGCGCACCTGTACAAGTTATGCACTCTCCATTCGCATTCTCATTCCATTGAGAGCATGGGGATTGTAGCTAAACCTCTGCAAGGGAGAGTGATACTATGCTTCATACAGTGTCTGCTAGATGGCGCTCCAAACCCAATTCTAAACCTTTTTTACCATATTTTCCTGTGTATGAGTTAAATCAAGTGTCCCATAAATGTTTACGGTTTGATTGAAACAAAACTATGACAATCACTTTGGGAAAGTTGTTCTACTATGACTCAACCATTACCTGTTTCAGTTGTGTGTTTATTTATTGAGAAATACAGATTTAGAGACTGACATTTACTGAAGAGAGAGAAATCTCTCAACTTCAAAAATTATTTCCTAAGGCGTGGTTAGTCACAGGTCATCAAACATCCATCAGAATTGAACATCTATATCTTGTTTAATGACGACTAAAGTGTCATTGCGATACTTTCAAGCTGAATGTGTTTTTTATCGATTTTAAGAAAATTGGAGAATTCTTTTTTATCAGCTTCGTCTAAAATATTAATAACACCAAATATATACCAATCTGAACAAAATTTCAAACAAGATCTGAAAGCCAACATATATAGCTTTCATTTAATTCTTTAGTTATGTCTCTAGTTTGTTTTATAAGTAAATGACACAACTCCAAAGATTTAACCTAGTTTTACCATTTTTCAAAATCAATAATTTTCGATTTTCTTACATTAAATCACGTCAAATACATGTCAACTGGTATGGATGAGTCCAGCTCGAAACGCTCGATCCACCTGTGAAAAAATCATTCAGAAATTCCCATCCGTTCCGGAGATATTTGAAAAAATATGATCTCAAGAGAGTGAGAGATTTGACCTAGATTCAGCCTCAACTTTTTCCGCTGGTCCGTTTTCGATTTTGCCAATGCGTACTCGGGTACCAGATTCAGTTTTTACTGGATTCTCAGTTGAGCTCTGACTTAGCTGTGAAGCCTCATGCCCGACTTTGACACCAGGGGTCTCTACTGGTACTAACTCACTGGACAGTATAGAGATATGCATGTGGCCTCTGCTACACTGGCCACCAGAGCCACACTACGTTAGCTCTGGTCGGGTTAAATAAGCGGCCGCCTTGAACCAATATTGAATATTGTTTCTTACTCTCCTAATAGATCTTTAGCACTGATTTGGGAATAATATCATATCATCTTTATCAACATGTGTAGCTCTTTGAAGAATGTCATATACATGTAGATTTGTTAAGTAATTGTCAGAAATTCTACTTTCACATATAGATCTTTTTATATTCAAACATATAGTACTGCATATTTATTTATTTATTTTTTTATAATTTTGAGTTTTTAATACAATCATCTATCACTCATACCATCAGCTTGTCTGTACTCATCACTTATCATCAATAAACTTTTAATTGAAACAGAATGACTCAGGTTTTTTGTGGCTAATATCCATCATACTGTTATAACATTGTTATATTATTAATATCTAAATCAAAAACTAGCACGACGACCCCCAATTATTAAATTAGATATGTGTTCTACAATACTTGGAGATCTTCATATTCAATTTTCAAGAAATTGCCATGGGTTCTAATCTAAAAGGAAAATTGTCATTTATTCCTTTGATTAATTAGAACCACAAAGACAAATGATGAATTTTATGAATATCAATCATTATTAGACTCAAATAGAATAATGTACATATGAGAAAATTCTCTCATCTTAACTAATACAAGTCAAAACACCAGTTTTACATGGGCAAAGTTTTATTCAATAGGAATAGCATTGCAGTTGTAAAAGCAATACAAAAAAACATGTCATGTTTTACATGAATGAACCCATCTTGTAGCTCTTTCAAAACTCCGCTGATTCCCCAACCCACCACCACACTAAGTATTTGACCCACGTCATACATCTAGCACTATGGAGCAGTCAGCAAAGTCTTCGGCTAGGGATGCAGGTGTAGGGAGTTCGATCCCCATGTTGGCCTTGACTTTTCGTTTTTTTCTATATTTTACTGTACAAAAAAGATCTGACTGGCGATTGCTGACATAACCTAAAGGTTTATGAAAAGGATCTAACTAAGTGGAATAACATACATATTCCAAAATGGGCAAAACAAGACAAAAATCGTCTTCGCAGGTCGATCCAAGCGCACCTGTACAAGTTATGCACTCTCCATTCGCATTCTCATTCCATTGAGAGCATGGGGATTGTAGCTAAACCTCTGCAAGGGAGAGTGATACTATGCTTCATACAGTATCTGCTAGATGGCACTCCAAACCCAATTCTAAACCTTTTTTACCATATTTTCCTGTGTATGAGTTAAATCAAGTGTCCCATAAATGTTTACGGTTTGATTGAAACAAAACTATGACAATCACTTTGGGAAAGTTGTTCTACTATGACTCAACCATTACCTGTTTCAGTTGTGTGTTTATTTATTGAGAAATACAGATTTAGAGACTGACATTTACTGAAGAGAGAGAAATCTCTCAACTTCAAAAATTATTTCCTAAGGCGTGGTTAGTCACAGGTCATCAAACATCCATCAGAATTGAACATCTATATCTTGTTTAATGACGACTAAAGTGTCATTGCGATACTTTCAAGCTGAATGTGTTTTTTATCGATTTTAAGAAAATTGGAGAATTCTTTTTTATCAGCTTCGTCTAAAATATTAATGACACCAAATATATACCAATCTGAACAAAATTTCAAACAAGATCTGAAAGCCAACATATATAGCTTTCATTTAATTCTTTAGTTATGTCTCTATTTTGTTTTAAAAGTAAATGACACAACTCCAAAGATTTGACCTAGTTTTACCATTTTTCAAAATCAATAATTTTCGATTTTCTTACATTAAATCACGTCATATACATGTTAACTGGTATGGATGAGTCCAGCTTGAAACGCTCGATCCACCTGTGAAAAAATCATTCAGAAATTCCCATCCGTTCCGGAGATATTTGAAAAAATATGATCTCAAGAGAGTGAGAGATTTGACCTAGATTCAGCCTCAACTTTTTCCGCTGGTCCGTTTTCGATTTTGCCAATGCGTACTCGGGTACCAGATTCAGTTTTTACTGGATTCTCAGTTGAGCTCTGACTTAGCTGTGAAGCCTCATGCCCGACTTTGACACCAGGGGTCTCTACTGGTACTAACTCACTGTACAGTATAGAGATATGCATGTGGCCTCTGCTACACTGGCCACCAGAGCCACACTACGTTAGCTCTGGTCGGGTTAAATAAGCGGCCGCCTTGAACCAATATTGAATATTGTTTCTTACTCTCCTAATAGATCTTTAGCACTGATTTGGGAATAATATCATATCATCTTTATCAACATGTGTAGCTCTTTGAAGAATGTCATATACATGTAGATTTGTTAAGTAATTGTCAGAAATTCTACTTTCACATATAGATCTTTTTATATTCAAACATATAGTACTGCATATTTATTTATTTATTTTTTTATAATTTTGAGTTTTTAATACAATCATCTATCACTCATACCATCAGCTTGTCTGTACTCATCACTTATCATCAATAAACTTTTAATTGAAACAGAATGACTCAGGTTTTGTGTGGCTAATATCCATCATACTGTTATAACATTGTTATATTATTAATATCTAAATCAAAAACTAGCACGACGACCCCCAATTATTAAATTAGATATGTGTTCTATAATACTTGGAGATCTTCATATTCAATTTTCAAGAAATTGCCATGGGTTCTAATCTAAAAGGAAAATTGTCATTTATTCCTTTGATTAATTAGAACCACAAAGACAAATGATGAATTTTATGAATATCAATCATTATTAGACTCAAATAGAATAATGTACATATGAGAAAATTCTCTCATCTTAACTAATACAAGTCAAAACACCAGTTTTACATGGGCAAAGTTTTATTCAATAGGAATAGCATTGCAGTTGTAAAAGCAATACAAAAAAACATGTCATGTTTTACATGAATGAACCCATCTTGTAGCTCTTTCAAAACTCCGCTGATTCCCCAACCCACCACCACACTAAGTATTTGACCCACGTCATACATCTAGCACTATGGAGCAGTCAGCAAAGTCTTCGGCTAGGGATGCAGGTGTAGGGAGTTCGATCCCCATGTTGGCCTTGACTTTTCGTTTTTTTCTATATTTTACTGTACAAAAAAGATCTGACTGGCGATTGCTGACATAACCTAAAGGTTTATGAAAAGGATCTAACTAAGTGGAATAACATACATATTCCAAAATGGGCAAAACAAGACAAAAATCGTCTTCGCAGGTCGATCCAAGCGCACCTGTACAAGTTATGCACTCTCCATTCGCATTCTCATTCCATTGAGAGCATGGGGATTGTAGCTAAACCTCTGCAAGGGAGAGTGATACTATGCTTCATACAGTGTCTGCTAGATGGCGCTCCAAACCCAATTCTAAACCTTTTTTACCATATTTTCCTGTGTATGAGTTAAATCAAGTGTCCCATAAATGTTTACGGTTTGATTGAAACAAAACTATGACAATCACTTTGGGAAAGTTGTTCTACTATGACTCAACCATTACCTGTTTCAGTTGTGTGTTTATTTATTGAGAAATACAGATTTAGAGACTGACATTTACTGAAGAGAGAGAAATCTCTCAACTTCAAAAATTATTTCCTAAGGCGTGGTTAGTCACAGGTCATCAAACATCCATCAGAATTGAACATCTATATCTTGTTTAATGACGACTAAAGTGTCATTGCGATACTTTCAAGCTGAATGTGTTTTTTATCGATTTTAAGAAAATTGGAGAATTCTTTTTTATCAGCTTCGTCTAAAATATTAATGACACCAAATATATACCAATCTGAACAAAATTTCAAACAAGATCTGAAAGCCAACATATATAGCTTTCATTTAATTCTTTAGTTATGTCTCTAGTTTGTTTTATAAGTAAATGACACAACTCCAAAGATTTAACCTAGTTTTACCATTTTTCAAAATCAATAATTTTCGATTTTCTTACATTAAATCACGTCAAATACATGTCAACTGGTATGGATGAGTCCAGCTCGAAACGCTCGATCCACCTGTGAAAAAATCATTCAGAAATTCCCATCCGTTCCGGAGATATTTGAAAAAATATGATCTCAAGAGAGTGAGAGATTTGACCTAGATTCAGCCTCAACTTTTTCCGCTGGTCCGTTTTCGATTTTGCCAATGCGTACTCGGGTACCAGATTCAGTTTTTACTGGATTCTCAGTTGAGCTCTGACTTAGCTGTGAAGCCTCATGCCCGACTTTGACACCAGGGGTCTCTACTGGTACTAACTCACTGTACAGTATAGAGATATGCATGTGGCCTCTGCTACACTGGCCACCAGAGCCACACTACGTTAGCTCTGGTCGGGTTAAATAAGCGGCCGCCTTGAACCAATATTGAATATTGTTTCTTACTCTCCTAATAGATCTTTAGCACTGATTTGGGAATAATATCATATCATCTTTATCAACATGTGTAGCTCTTTGAAGAATGTCATATACATGTAGATTTGTTAAGTAATTGTCAGAAATTCTACTTTCACATATAGATCTTTTTATATTCAAACATATAGTACTGCATATTTATTTATTTATTTTTTTATAATTTTGAGTTTTTAATACAATCATCTATCACTCATACCATCAGCTTGTCTGTACTCATCACTTATCATCAATAAACTTTTAATTGAAACAGAATGACTCAGGTTTTGTGTGGCTAATATCCATCATACTGTTATAACATTGTTATATTATTAATATCTAAATCAAAAACTAGCACGACGACCCCCAATTATTAAATTAGATATGTGTTCTACAATACTTGGAGATCTTCATATTCAATTTTCAAGAAATTGCCATGGGTTCTAATCTAAAAGGAAAATTGTCATTTATTCCTTTGATTAATTAGAACCACAAAGACAAATGATGAATTTTATGAATATCAATCATTATTAGACTCAAATAGAATAATGTACATATGAGAAAATTCTCTCATCTTAACTAATACAAGTCAAAACACCAGTTTTACATGGGCAAAGTTTTATTCAATAGGAATAGCATTGCAGTTGTAAAAGCAATACAAAAAAACATGTCATGTTTTACATGAATGAACCTATCTTGTAGCTCTTTCAAAACTCCGCTGATTCCCCAACCCACCACCACACTAAGTATTTGACCCACGTCATACATCTAGCACTATGGAGCAGTCAGCAAAGTCTTCGGCTAGGGATGCAGGTGTAGGGAGTTCGATCCCCATGTTGGCCTTGACTTTTCGTTTTTTTCTATATTTTACTGTACAAAAAAGATCTGACTGGCGATTGCTGACATAACCTAAAGGTTTATGAAAAGGATCTAACTAAGTGGAATAACATACATATTCCAAAATGGGCAAAACAAGACAAAAATCGTCTTCGCAGGTCGATCCAAGCGCACCTGTACAAGTTATGCACTCTCCATTCGCATTCTCATTCCATTGAGAGCATGGGGATTGTAGCTAAACCTCTGCAAGGGAGAGTGATACTATGCTTCATACAGTGTCTGCTAGATGGCGCTCCAAACCCAATTCTAAACCTTTTTTACCATATTTTCCTGTGTATGAGTTAAATCAAGTGTCCCATAAATGTTTACGGTTTGATTGAAACAAAACTATGACAATCACTTTGGGAAAGTTGTTCTACTATGACTCAACCATTACCTGTTTCAGTTGTGTGTTTATTTATTGAGAAATACAGATTTAGAGACTGACATTTACTGAAGAGAGAGAAATCTCTCAACTTCAAAAATTATTTCCTAAGGCGTGGTTAGTCACAGGTCATCAAACATCCATCAGAATTGAACATCTATATCTTGTTTAATGACGACTAAAGTGTCATTGCGATACTTTCAAGCTGAATGTGTTTTTTATCGATTTTAAGAAAATTGGAGAATTCTTTTTTATCAGCTTCGTCTAAAATATTAATAACACCAAATATATACCAATCTGAACAAAATTTCAAACAAGATCTGAAAGCCAACATATATAGCTTTCATTTAATTCTTTAGTTATGTCTCTAGTTTGTTTTATAAGTAAATGACACAACTCCAAAGATTTGACCTAGTTTTACCATTTTTCAAAATCAATAATTTTCGATTTTCTTACATTAAATCACGTCATATACATGTCAACTGGTATGGATGAGTCCAGCTTGAAACGCTCGATCCACCTGTGAAAAAATCATTCAGAAATTCCCATCCATTCCAGAGATATTTGAAAAAATATGATCTCAAGAGAGTGAGAGATTTGACCTAGATTCAGCCTCAACTTTTTCCGCTGGTCCGTTTTCGATCTTGCCAATGCGTACTCGGGTATCAGATTCAGTTTTTACTGGATTCTCAGTTGAGCTCTGACTTAGCTGTGAAGCCTCATGCCCGACTTTGACACCAGGGGTCTCTACTGGTACTAACTCACTGTACAGTATAGAGATATGCATGTGGCCTCTGCTACACTGGCCACCAGAGCCACACTACGTTAGCTCTGGTCGGGTTAAATAAGCGGCCGCCTTGAACCAATATTGAATATTGTTTCTTACTCTCCTAATAGATCTTTAGCACTGATTTGGGAATAATATCATATCATCTTTATCAACATGTGTAGCTCTTTGAAGAATGTCATATACATGTAGATTTGTTAAGTAATTGTCAGAAATTCTACTTTCACATATAGATCTTTTTATATTCAAACATATAGTACTGCATATTTATTTATTTATTTTTTTATAATTTTGAGTTTTTAATACAATCATCTATCACTCATACCATCAGCTTGTCTGTACTCATCACTTATCATCAATAAACTTTTAATTGAAACAGAATGACTCAGGTTTTGTGTGGCTAATATCCATCATACTGTTATAACATTGTTATATTATTAATATCTAAATCAAAAACTAGCACGACGACCCCCAATTATTAAATTAGATATGTGTTCTACAATACTTGGAGATCTTCATATTCAATTTTCAAGAAATTGCCATGGGTTCTAATCTAAAAGGAAAATTGTCATTTATTCCTTTGATTAATTAGAACCACAAAGACAAATGATGAATTTTATGAATATCAATCATTATTAGACTCAAATAGAATAATGTACATATGAGAAAATTCTCTCATCTTAACTAATACAAGTCAAAACACCAGTTTTACATGGGCAAAGTTTTATTCAATAGGAATAGCATTGCAGTTGTAAAAGCAATACAAAAAAACATGTCATGTTTTACATGAATGAACCTATCTTGTAGCTCTTTCAAAACTCCGCTGATTCCCCAACCCACCACCACACTAAGTATTTGACCCACGTCATACATCTAGCACTATGGAGCAGTCAGCAAAGTCTTCGGCTAGGGATGCAGGTGTAGGGAGTTCGATCCCCATGTTGGCCTTGACTTTTCGTTTTTTTCTATATTTTACTGTACAAAAAAGATCTGACTGGCGATTGCTGACATAACCTAAAGGTTTATGAAAAGGATCTAACTAAGTGGAATAACATACATATTCCAAAATGGGCAAAACAAGACAAAAATCGTCTTCGCAGGTCGATCCAAGCGCACCTGTACAAGTTATGCACTCTCCATTCGCATTCTCATTCCATTGAGAGCATGGGGATTGTAGCTAAACCTCTGCAAGGGAGAGTGATACTATGCTTCATACAGTGTCTGCTAGATGGCGCTCCAAACCCAATTCTAAACCTTTTTTACCATATTTTCCTGTGTATGAGTTAAATCAAGTGTCCCATAAATGTTTACGGTTTGATTGAAACAAAACTATGACAATCACTTTGGGAAAGTTGTTCTACTATGACTCAACCATTACCTGTTTCAGTTGTGTGTTTATTTATTGAGAAATACAGATTTAGAGACTGACATTTACTGAAGAGAGAGAAATCTCTCAACTTCAAAAATTATTTCCTAAGGCGTGGTTAGTCACAGGTCATCAAACATCCATCAGAATTGAACATCTATATCTTGTTTAATGACGACTAAAGTGTCATTGCGATACTTTCAAGCTGAATGTGTTTTTTATCGATTTTAAGAAAATTGGAGAATTCTTTTTTATCAGCTTCGTCTAAAATATTAATGACACCAAATATATACCAATCTGAACAAAATTTCAAACAAGATCTGAAAGCCAACATATATAGCTTTCATTTAATTCTTTAGATATGTCTCTATTTTGTTTTAAAAGTAAATGACACAACTCCAAAGATTTGACCTAGTTTTACCATTTTTCAAAATCAATAATTTTCGATTTTCTTACATTAAATCACGTCATATACATGTTAACTGGTATGGATGAGTCCAGCTTGAAACGCTCGATCCACCTGTGAAAAAATCATTCAGAAATTCCCATCCGTTCCGGAGATATTTGAAAAAATATGATCTCAAGAGAGTGAGAGATTTGACCTAGATTCAGCCTCAACTTTTTCCGCTGGTCCGTTTTCGATTTTGCCAATGCGTACTCGGGTACCAGATTCAGTTTTTACTGGATTCTCAGTTGAGCTCTGACTTAGCTGTGAAGCCTCATGCCCGACTTTGACACCAGGGGTCTCTACTGGTACTAACTCACTGTACAGTATAGAGATATGCATGTGGCCTCTGCTACACTGGCCACCAGAGCCACACTACGTTAGCTCTGGTCGGGTTAAATAAGCGGCCGCCTTGAACCAATATTGAATATTGTTTCTTACTCTCCTAATAGATCTTTAGCACTGATTTGGGAATAATATCATATCATCTTTATCAACATGTGTAGCTCTTTGAAGAATGTCATATACATGTAGATTTGTTAAGTAATTGTCAGAAATTCTACTTTCACATATAGATCTTTTTATATTCAAACATATAGTACTGCATATTTATTTATTTATTTTTTTATAATTTTGAGTTTTTAATACAATCATCTATCACTCATACCATCAGCTTGTCTGTACTCATCACTTATCATCAATAAACTTTTAATTGAAACAGAATGACTCAGGTTTTGTGTGGCTAATATCCATCATACTGTTATAACATTGTTATATTATTAATATCTAAATCAAAAACTAGCACGACGACCCCCAATTATTAAATTAGATATGTGTTCTATAATACTTGGAGATCTTCATATTCAATTTTCAAGAAATTGCCATGGGTTCTAATCTAAAAGGAAAATTGTCATTTATTCCTTTGATTAATTAGAACCACAAAGACAAATGATGAATTTTATGAATATCAATCATTATTAGACTCAAATAGAATAATGTACATATGAGAAAATTCTCTCATCTTAACTAATACAAGTCAAAACACCAGTTTTACATGGGCAAAGTTTTATTCAATAGGAATAGCATTGCAGTTGTAAAAGCAATACAAAAAAACATGTCATGTTTTACATGAATGAACCCATCTTGTAGCTCTTTCAAAACTCCGCTGATTCCCCAACCCACCACCACACTAAGTATTTGACCCACGTCATACATCTAGCACTATGGAGCAGTCAGCAAAGTCTTCGGCTAGGGATGCAGGTGTAGGGAGTTCGATCCCCATGTTGGCCTTGACTTTTCGTTTTTTTCTATATTTTACTGTACAAAAAAGATCTGACTGGCGATTGCTGACATAACCTAAAGGTTTATGAAAAGGATCTAACTAAGTGGAATAACATACATATTCCAAAATGGGCAAAACAAGACAAAAATCGTCTTCGCAGGTCGATCCAAGCGCACCTGTACAAGTTATGCACTCTCCATTCGCATTCTCATTCCATTGAGAGCATGGGGATTGTAGCTAAACCTCTGCAAGGGAGAGTGATACTATGCTTCATACAGTGTCTGCTAGATGGCGCTCCAAACCCAATTCTAAACCTTTTTTACCATATTTTCCTGTGTATGAGTTAAATCAAGTGTCCCATAAATGTTTACGGTTTGATTGAAACAAAACTATGACAATCACTTTGGGAAAGTTGTTCTACTATGACTCAACCATTACCTGTTTCAGTTGTGTGTTTATTTATTGAGAAATACAGATTTAGAGACTGACATTTACTGAAGAGAGAGAAATCTCTCAACTTCAAAAATTATTTCCTAAGGCGTGGTTAGTCACAGGTCATCAAACATCCATCAGAATTGAACATCTATATCTTGTTTAATGACGACTAAAGTGTCATTGCGATACTTTCAAGCTGAATGTGTTTTTTATCGATTTTAAGAAAATTGGAGAATTCTTTTTTATCAGCTTCGTCTAAAATATTAATAACACCAAATATATACCAATCTTAACAAAATTTCAAACAAGATCTGAAAGCCAACATATATAGCTTTCATTTAATTCTTTAGTTATGTCTCTAGTTTGTTTTATAAGTAAATGACACAACTCCAAAGATTTAACCTAGTTTTACCATTTTTCAAAATCAATAATTTTCGATTTTCTTACATTAAATCACGTCAAATACATGTCAACTGGTATGGATGAGTCCAGCTCGAAACGCTCGATCCACCTGTGAAAAAATCATTCAGAAATTCCCATCCGTTCCGGAGATATTTGAAAAAATATGATCTCAAGAGAGTGAGAGATTTGACCTAGATTCAGCCTCAACTTTTTCCGCTGGTCCGTTTTCGATTTTGCCAATGCGTACTCGGGTACCAGATTCAGTTTTTACTGGATTCTCAGTTGAGCTCTGACTTAGCTGTGAAGCCTCATGCCCGACTTTGACACCAGGGGTCTCTACTGGTACTAACTCACTGTACAGTATAGAGATATGCATGTGGCCTCTGCTACACTGGCCACCAGAGCCACACTACGTTAGCTCTGGTCGGGTTAAATAAGCGGCCGCCTTGAACCAATATTGAATATTGTTTCTTACTCTCCTAATAGATCTTTAGCACTGATTTGGGAATAATATCATATCATCTTTATCAACATGTGTAGCTCTTTGAAGAATGTCATATACATGTAGATTTGTTAAGTAATTGTCAGAAATTCTACTTTCACATATAGATCTTTTTATATTCAAACATATAGTACTGCATATTTATTTATTTATTTTTTTATAATTTTGAGTTTTTAATACAATCATCTATCACTCATACCATCAGCTTGTCTGTACTCATCACTTATCATCAATAAACTTTTAATTGAAACAGAATGACTCAGGTTTTTTGTGGCTAATATCCATCATACTGTTATAACATTGTTATATTATTAATATCTAAATCAAAAACTAGCACGACGACCCCCAATTATTAAATTAGATATGTGTTCTACAATACTTGGAGATCTTCATATTCAATTTTCAAGAAATTGCCATGGGTTCTAATCTAAAAGGAAAATTGTCATTTATTCCTTTGATTAATTAGAACCACAAAGACAAATGATGAATTTTATGAATATCAATCATTATTAGACTCAAATAGAATAATGTACATATGAGAAAATTCTCTCATCTTAACTAATACAAGTCAAAACACCAGTTTTACATGGGCAAAGTTTTATTCAATAGGAATAGCATTGCAGTTGTAAAAGCAATACAAAAAAACATGTCATGTTTTACATGAATGAACCTATCTTGTAGCTCTTTCAAAACTCCGCTGATTCCCCAACCCACCACCACACTAAGTATTTGACCCACGTCATACATCTAGCACTATGGAGCAGTCAGCAAAGTCTTCGGCTAGGGATGCAGGTGTAGGGAGTTCGATCCCCATGTTGGCCTTGACTTTTCGTTTTTTTCTATATTTTACTGTACAAAAAAGATCTGACTGGCGATTGCTGACATAACCTAAAGGTTTATGAAAAGGATCTAACTAAGTGGAATAACATACATATTCCAAAATGGGCAAAACAAGACAAAAATCGTCTTCGCAGGTCGATCCAAGCGCACCTGTACAAGTTATGCACTCTCCATTCGCATTCTCATTCCATTGAGAGCATGGGGATTGTAGCTAAACCTCTGCAAGGGAGAGTGATACTATGCTTCATACAGTGTCTGCTAGATGGCGCTCCAAACCCAATTCTAAACCTTTTTTACCATATTTTCCTGTGTATGAGTTAAATCAAGTGTCCCATAAATGTTTACGGTTTGATTGAAACAAAACTATGACAATCACTTTGGGAAAGTTGTTCTACTATGACTCAACCATTACCTGTTTCAGTTGTGTGTTTATTTATTGAGAAATACAGATTTAGAGACTGACATTTACTGAAGAGAGAGAAATCTCTCAACTTCAAAAATTATTTCCTAAGGCGTGGTTAGTCACAGGTCATCAAACATCCATCAGAATTGAACATCTATATCTTGTTTAATGACGACTAAAGTGTCATTGCGATACTTTCAAGCTGAATGTGTTTTTTATCGATTTTAAGAAAATTGGAGAATTCTTTTTTATCAGCTTCGTCTAAAATATTAATAACACCAAATATATACCAATCTGAACAAAATTTCAAACAAGATCTGAAAGCCAACATATATAGCTTTCATTTAATTCTTTAGTTATGTCTCTAGTTTGTTTTATAAGTAAATGACACAACTCCAAAGATTTGACCTAGTTTTACCATTTTTCAAAATCAATAATTTTCGATTTTCTTACATTAAATCACGTCATATACATGTCAACTGGTATGGATGAGTCCAGCTTGAAACGCTCGATCCACCTGTGAAAAAATCATTCAGAAATTCCCATCCATTCCAGAGATATTTGAAAAAATATGATCTCAAGAGAGTGAGAGATTTGACCTAGATTCAGCCTCAACTTTTTCCGCTGGTCCGTTTTCGATCTTGCCAATGCGTACTCGGGTATCAGATTCAGTTTTTACTGGATTCTCAGTTGAGCTCTGACTTAGCTGTGAAGCCTCATGCCCGACTTTGACACCAGGGGTCTCTACTGGTACTAACTCACTGTACAGTATAGAGATATGCATGTGGCCTCTGCTACACTGGCCACCAGAGCCACACTACGTTAGCTCTGGTCGGGTTAAATAAGCGGCCGCCTTGAACCAATATTGAATATTGTTTCTTACTCTCCTAATAGATCTTTAGCACTGATTTGGGAATAATATCATATCATCTTTATCAACATGTGTAGCTCTTTGAAGAATGTCATATACATGTAGATTTGTTAAGTAATTGTCAGAAATTCTACTTTCACATATAGATCTTTTTATATTCAAACATATAGTACTGCATATTTATTTATTTATTTTTTTATAATTTTGAGTTTTTAATACAATCATCTATCACTCATACCATCAGCTTGTCTGTACTCATCACTTATCATCAATAAACTTTTAATTGAAACAGAATGACTCAGGTTTTGTGTGGCTAATATCCATCATACTGTTATAACATTGTTATATTATTAATATCTAAATCAAAAACTAGCACGACGACCCCCAATTATTAAATTAGATATGTGTTCTACAATACTTGGAGATCTTCATATTCAATTTTCAAGAAATTGCCATGGGTTCTAATCTAAAAGGAAAATTGTCATTTATTCCTTTGATTAATTAGAACCACAAAGACAAATGATGAATTTTATGAATATCAATCATTATTAGACTCAAATAGAATAATGTACATATGAGAAAATTCTCTCATCTTAACTAATACAAGTCAAAACACCAGTTTTACATGGGCAAAGTTTTATTCAATAGGAATAGCATTGCAGTTGTAAAAGCAATACAAAAAACATGTCATGTTTTACATGAATGAACCTATCTTGTAGCTCTTTCAAAACTCCGCTGATTCCCCAACCCACCACCACACTAAGTATTTGACCCACGTCATACATCTAGCACTATGGAGCAGTCAGCAAAGTCTTCGGCTAGGGATGCAGGTGTAGGGAGTTCAATCCCCATGTTGGCCTTGACTTTTCGTTTTTTTCTATATTTTACTGTACAAAAAAGATCTGACTGGCGATTGCTGACATAACCTAAAGGTTTATGAAAAGGATCTAACTAAGTGGAATAACATACATATTCCAAAATGGGCAAAACAAGACAAAAATCGTCTTCGCAGGTCGATCCAAGCGCACCTATACAAGTTATGCACTCTCCATTCGCATTCTCATTCCATTGAGAGCATGGGGATTGTAGCTAAACCTCTGCAAGGGAGAGTGATACTATGCTTCATACAGTGTCTGCTAGATGGCGCTCCAAACCCAATTCTAAACCTTTTTTACCATATTTTCCTGTGTATGAGTTAAATCAAGTGTCCCATAAATGTTTACGGTTTGATTGAAACAAAACTATGACAATCACTTTGGGAAAGTTGTTCTACTATGACTCAACCATTACCTGTTTCAGTTGTGTGTTTATTTATTGAGAAATACAGATTTAGAGACTGACATTTACTGAAGAGAGAGAAATCTCTCAACTTCAAAAATTATTTCCTAAGGCGTGGTTAGTCACAGGTCATCAAACATCCATCAGAATTGAACATCTATATCTTGTTTAATGACGACTAAAGTGTCATTGCGATACTTTCAAGCTGAATGTGTTTTTTATCGATTTTAAGAAAATTGGAGAATTCTTTTTTATCAGCTTCGTCTAAAATATTAATAACACCAAATATATACCAATCTGAACAAAATTTCAAACAAGATCTGAAAGCCAACATATATAGCTTTCATTTAATTCTTTAGTTATGTCTCTAGTTTGTTTTATAAGTAAATGACACAACTCCAAAGATTTGACCTAGTTTTACCATTTTTCAAAATCAATAATTTTCGATTTTCTTACATTAAATCACGTCATATACATGTCAACTGGTATGGATGAGTCCAGCTTGAAACGCTCGATCCACCTGTGAAAAAATCATTCAGAAATTCCCATCCATTCCAGAGATGTTTGAAAAAATATGATCTCAAGAGAGTGAGAGATTTGACCTAGATTCAGCCTCAACTTTTTCCGCTGGTCCGTTTTCGATCTTGCCAATGCGTACTCGGGTATCAGATTCAGTTTTTACTGGATTCTCAGTTGAGCTCTGACTTAGCTGTGAAGCCTCATGCCCGACTTTGACACCAGGGGTCTCTACTGGTACTAACTCACTGTACAGTATAGAGATATGCATGTGGCCTCTGCTACACTGGCCACCAGAGCCACACTACGTTAGCTCTGGTCGGGTTAAATAAGCGGCCGCCTTGAACCAATATTGAATATTGTTTCTTACTCTCCTAATAGATCTTTAGCACTGATTTGGGAATAATATCATATCATCTTTATCAACATGTGTAGCTCTTTGAAGAATGTCATATACATGTAGATTTGTTAAGTAATTGTCAGAAATTCTACTTTCACATATAGATCTTTTTATATTCAAACATATAGTACTGCATATTTATTTATTTATTTTTTTATAATTTTGAGTTTTTAATACAATCATCTATCACTCATACCATCAGCTTGTCTGTACTCATCACTTATCATCAATAAACTTTTAATTGAAACAGAATGACTCAGGTTTTTTGTGGCTAATATCCATCATACTGTTATAACATTGTTATATTATTAATATCTAAATCAAAAACTAGCACGACGACCCCCAATTATTAAATTAGATATGTGTTCTACAATACTTGGAGATCTTCATATTCAATTTTCAAGAAATTGCCATGGGTTCTAATCTAAAAGGAAAATTGTCATTTATTCCTTTGATTAATTAGAACCACAAAGACAAATGATGAATTTTATGAATATCAATCATTATTAGACTCAAATAGAATAATGTACATATGAGAAAATTCTCTCATCTTAACTAATACAAGTCAAAACACCAGTTTTACATGGGCAAAGTTTTATTCAATAGGAATAGCATTGCAGTTGTAAAAGCAATACAAAAAAACATGTCATGTTTTACATGAATGAACCTATCTTGTAGCTCTTTCAAAACTCCGCTGATTCCCCAACCCACCACCACACTAAGTATTTGACCCACGTCATACATCTAGCACTATGGAGCAGTCAGCAAAGTCTTCGGCTAGGGATGCAGGTGTAGGGAGTTCGATCCCCATGTTGGCCTTGACTTTTCGTTTTTTTCTATATTTTACTGTACAAAAAAGATCTGACTGGCGATTGCTGACATAACCTAAAGGTTTATGAAAAGGATCTAACTAAGTGGAATAACATACATATTCCAAAATGGGCAAAACAAGACAAAAATCGTCTTCGCAGGTCGATCCAAGCGCACCTGTACAAGTTATGCACTCTCCATTCGCATTCTCATTCCATTGAGAGCATGGGGATTGTAGCTAAACCTCTGCAAGGGAGAGTGATACTATGCTTCATACAGTGTCTGCTAGATGGCGCTCCAAACCCAATTCTAAACCTTTTTTACCATATTTTCCTGTGTATGAGTTAAATCAAGTGTCCCATAAATGTTTACGGTTTGATTGAAACAAAACTATGACAATCACTTTGGGAAAGTTGTTCTACTATGACTCAACCATTACCTGTTTCAGTTGTGTGTTTATTTATTGAGAAATACAGATTTAGAGACTGACATTTACTGAAGAGAGAGAAATCTCTCAACTTCAAAAATTATTTCCTAAGGCGTGGTTAGTCACAGGTCATCAAACATCCATCAGAATTGAACATCTATATCTTGTTTAATGACGACTAAAGTGTCATTGCGATACTTTCAAGCTGAATGTGTTTTTTATCGATTTTAAGAAAATTGGAGAATTCTTTTTTATCAGCTTCGTCTAAAATATTAATAACACCAAATATATACCAATCTGAACAAAATTTCAAACAAGATCTGAAAGCCAACATATATAGCTTTCATTTAATTCTTTAGTTATGTCTCTAGTTTGTTTTATAAGTAAATGACACAACTCCAAAGATTTGACCTAGTTTTACCATTTTTCAAAATCAATAATTTTCGATTTTCTTACATTAAATCACGTCATATACATGTCAACTGGTATGGATGAGTCCAGCTTGAAACGCTCGATCCACCTGTGAAAAAATCATTCAGAAATTCCCATCCATTCCAGAGATATTTGAAAAAATATGATCTCAAGAGAGTGAGAGATTTGACCTAGATTCAGCCTCAACTTTTTCCGCTGGTCCGTTTTCGATCTTGCCAATGCGTACTCGGGTATCAGATTCAGTTTTTACTGGATTCTCAGTTGAGCTCTGACTTAGCTGTGAAGCCTCATGCCCGACTTTGACACCAGGGGTCTCTACTGGTACTAACTCACTGTACAGTATAGAGATATGCATGTGGCCTCTGCTACACTGGCCACCAGAGCCACACTACGTTAGCTCTGGTCGGGTTAAATAAGCGGCCGCCTTGAACCAATATTGAATATTGTTTCTTACTCTCCTAATAGATCTTTAGCACTGATTGGGAATAATATCATATCATCTTTATCAACATGTGTAGCTCTTTGAAGAATGTCATATACATGTAGATTTGTTAAGTAATTGTCAGAAATTCTACTTTCACATATAGATCTTTTTATATTCAAACATATAGTACTGCATATTTATTTATTTATTTTTTTATAATTTTGAGTTTTTAATACAATCATCTATCACTCATACCATCAGCTTGTCTGTACTCATCACTTATCATCAATAAACTTTTAATTGAAACGGAATGACTCAGGTTTTGTGTGGCTAATATCCATCATACTGTTATAACATTGTTATATTATTAATATCTAAATCAAAAACTAGCACGACGACCCCCAATTATTAAATTAGATATGTGTTCTACAATACTTGGAGATCTTCATATTCAATTTTCAAGAAATTGCCATGGGTTCTAATCTAAAAGGAAAATTGTCATTTATTCCTTTGATTAATTAGAACCGCAAAGACAAATGATGAATTTTATGAATATCAATCATTATTAGACTCAAATAGAATAATGTACATATGAGAAAATTCTCTCATCTTAACTAATACAAGTCAAAACACCAGTTTTACATGGGCAAAGTTTTATTCAATAGGAATAGCATTGCAGTTGTAAAAGCAATACAAAAAACATGTCATGTTTTACATGAATGAACCCATCTTGTAGCTCTTTCAAAACTCCGCTGATTCCCCAACCCACCACCACACTAAGTATTTGACCCACGTCATACATCTAGCACTATGGAGCAGTCAGCAAAGTCTTCGGCTAGGGATGCAGGTGTAGGGAGTTCGATCCCCATGTTGGCCTTGACTTTTCGTTTTTTTCTATATTTTACTGTACAAAAAAGATCTGACTGGCGATCGCTGACATAACCTAAAGTTTTATGAAAAGGATCTAACTATGTGGAATAACATACATATTCCAAAATGGGCAAAACAAGACAAAAATCGTCTTCGCAGGTCGATCCAAGCGCACCTGTACAAGTTACGCACTCTCCATTCGCATTCTCATTCCATTGAGAGCATGGGGATTGTAGCTAAACCTCTGCAAGGGAGAGTGATACTATGCTTCATACAGTATCTGCTAGATGGCGCTCCAAACCCAATTCTAAACCTTTTTTACCATATTTTCCTGTGTATGAGTTAAATCAAGTGTCCCATAAATGTTTACGGTTTGATTGAAACAAAACTATGACAATCACTTTGGGAAAGTTGTTCTACTATGACTCAACCATTACCTGTTTCAGTTGTGTGTTTATTTATTGAGAAATACAGATTTAGAGACTGACATTTACTGAAGAGAGAGAAATCTCTCAACTTCAAAAATTATTTCCTAAGGCGTGGTTAGTCACAGGTCATCAAACATCCATCAGAATTGAACATCTATATCTTGTTTAATGACGACTAAAGTGTCATTGCGATACTTTCAAGCTGAATGTGTTTTTTATCGATTTTAAGAAAATTGGAGAATTCTTTTTTATCAGCTTCGTCTAAAATATTAATAACACCAAATATATACCAATCTGAACAAAATTTCAAACAAGATCTGAAAGCCAACATATATAGCTTTCATTTAATTCTTCAGTTATGTCTCTATTTTGTTTTATAAGTAAATGACACAACTCCAAAGATTTGACCTAGTTTTACCATTTTTCAAAATCAATAATTTTCGATTTTCTTACATTAAATCACGTCATATACATGTCAACTGGTATGGATGAGTCCAGCTTGAAACGCTCGATCCACCTGTGAAAAAATCATTCAGAAATTCCCATCCGTTCCGGAGATATTTGAAAAAATATGATCTCAAGAGAGTGAGAGATTTGACCTAGATTCAGCCTCAACTTTTTCCGCTGGTCCGTTTTCGATTTTGCCAATGCGTACTCGGGTACCAGATTCAGTTTTTACTGGATTCTCAGTTGAGCTCTGACTTAGCTGTGAAGCCTCATGCCCGACTTTGACACCAGGGGTCTCTACTGGTACTAACTCACTGTACAGTATAGAGATATGCATGTGGCCTCTGCTACACTGGCCACCAGAGCCACACTACGTTAGCTCTGGTCGGGTTAAATAAGCGGCCGCCTTGAACCAATATTGAATATTGTTTCTTACTCTCCTAATAGATCTTTAGCACTGATTTGGGAATAATATCATATCATCTTTATCAACATGTGTAGCTCTTTGAAGAATGTCATATACATGTAGATTTGTTAAGTAATTGTCAGAAATTCTACTTTCACATATAGATCTTTTTATATTCAAACATATAGTACTGCATATTTATTTATTTATTTTTTTATAATTTTGAGTTTTTAATACAATCATCTATCACTCATACCATCAGCTTGTCTGTACTCATCACTTATCATCAATAAACTTTTAATTGAAACAGAATGACTCAGGTTTTGTGTGGCTAATATCCATCATACTGTTATAACATTGTTATATTATTAATATCTAAATCAAAAACTAGCACGACGACCCCCAATTATTAAATTAGATATGTGTTCTATAATACTTGGAGATCTTCATATTCAATTTTCAAGAAATTGCCATGGGTTCTAATCTAAAAGGAAAATTGTCATTTATTCCTTTGATTAATTAGAACCACAAAGACAAATGATGAATTTTATGAATATCAATCATTATTAGACTCAAATAGAATAATGTACATATGAGAAAATTCTCTCATCTTAACTAATACAAGTCAAAACACCAGTTTTACATGGGCAAAGTTTTATTCAATAGGAATAGCATTGCAGTTGTAAAAGCAATACAAAAAAACATGTCATGTTTTACATGAATGAACCCATCTTGTAGCTCTTTCAAAACTCCGCTGATTCCCCAACCCACCACCACACTAAGTATTTGACCCACGTCATACATCTAGCACTATGGAGCAGTCAGCAAAGTCTTCTGCTAGGGATGCAGGTGTAGGGAGTTCGATCCCCATGTTGGCCTTGACTTTTCGTTTTTTTTGGTATATTTTACTGTACAAAAAAGATCTGACTGGCGATCGCTGACATAACCTAAAGGTTTATGAAAAGGATCTAACTATGTGGAATAACATACATATTCCAAAATGGGCAAAACAAGACAAAAATCGTCTTCGCAGGTCGATCCAAGTGCACCTGTACAAGTTATGCACTCTCCATTCGCATTCTCATTCCATTGAGAGCATGGGGATTGTAGCTAAACCTCTGCAAGGGAGAGTGATACTATGCTTCATACAGTATCTGCTAGATGGCGCTCCAAACCCAATTCTAAACCTTTTTTACCATATTTTCCTGTGTATGAGTTAAATCAAGTGTCCCATAAATGTTTACGGTTTGATTGAAACAAAACTATGACAATCACTTTGGGAAAGTTGTTCTACTATGACTCAACCATTACCTGTTTCAGTTGTGTGTTTATTTATTGAGAAATACAGATTTAGAGACTGACATTTACTGAAGAGAGAGAAATCTCTCAACTTCAAAAATTATTTCCTAAGGCGTGGTTAGTCACAGGTCATCAAACATCCATCAGAATTGAACATCTATATCTTGTTTAATGACGACTAAAGTGTCATTGCGATACTTTCAAGCTGAATGTGTTTTTTATCGATTTTAAGAAAATTGGAGAATTCTTTTTTATCAGCTTCGTCTAAAATATTAATAACACCAAATATATACCAATCTGAACAAAATTTCAAACAAGATCTGAAAGCCAACATATATAGCTTTCATTTAATTCTTTAGTTATGTCTCTATTTTGTTTTAAAAGTAAATGACACAACTCCAAAGATTTGACCTAGTTTTACCATTTTTCAAAATCAATAATTTTCGATTTTCTTACATTAAATCACGTCATATACATGTCAACTGGTATGGATGAGTCCAGCTCGAAACGCTCGATCCACCTGTGAAAAAATCATTCAGAAATTCCCATCCGTTCCAGAGATATTTGAAAAAATATGATCTCAAGAGAGTGAGAGATTTGACCTAGATTCAGCCTCAACTTTTTCCGCTGGTCTGTTTTCGATTTTGCCAATGTGTACTCAGGTACCAGATTCAGTTTTTACTGGATTCTCAGTTGAGCTCTGACTTAGCTGTGAAGCATCATGCCCGACTTTGACACCAGGGGTCTCTACTGGTACTAACTCACTGTACAGTATAGAGATATGCATGTAGCCTCTGCTACACTGGCCACCAGAGCCACACTACGTTAGCTCTGGTCGGGTTAAATAAGCGGCCGCCTTGAACCAATATTGAATATTGTTTCTTACTCTCCTAATAGATCTTTAGCACTGATTTGGGAATAATATCATATCATCTTTATCAACATGTGTAGCTCTTTGAAGAATGTCATATACATGTAGATTTGTTAAGTAATTGTCAGAAATTCTACTTTCACATATAGATCTTTTTATATTCAAACATATAGTACTGCATATTTATTTATTTATTTTTTTATAATTTTGAGTTTTTAATACAATCATCTATCACTCATACCATCAGCTTGTCTGTACTCATCACTTATCATCAATAAACTTTTAATTGAAACAGAATGACTCAGGTTTTTTGTGGCTAATATCCATCATACTGTTATAACATTGTTATATTATTAATATCTAAATCAAAAACTAGCACGACGACCCCCAATTATTAAATTAGATATGTGTTCTACAATACTTGGAGATCTTCATATTCAATTTTCAAGAAATTGCCATGGGTTCTAATCTAAAAGGAAAATTGTCATTTATTTCTTTGATTAATTAGAACCGCAAAGACAAATGATGAATTTTATGAATATCAATCATTATTAGACTCAAATAGAATAATGTACATATGAGAAAATTCTCTCATCTTAACTAATACAAGTCAAAACACCAGTTTTACATGGGCAAAGTTTTATTCAATAGGAATAGCATTGTAGTTGTAAAAGCAATACAAAAAAACATGTCATGTTTTACATGAATGAACCCATCTTGTAGCTCTTTCAAAACTCCGCTGATTCCCCAACCCACCACCACACTAAGTATTTGACCCACGTCATACATCTAGCACTATGGAGCAGTCAGCAAAGTCTTCTGCTAGGGATGCAGGTGTAGGGAGTTCGATCCCCATGTTGGCCTTGACTTTTCGTTTTTTTTTGTATATTTTACTGTACAAAAAAGATCTGACTGGCGATCGCTGACATAACCTAAAGGTTTATGAAAAGGATCTAACTATGTGGAATAACATACATATTCCAAAATGGGCAAAACAAGACAAAAATCGTCTTCGCAGGTCGATCCAAGTGCACCTGTACAAGTTATGCACTCTCCATTCGCATTCTCATTCCATTGAGAGCATGGGGATTGTAGCTAAACCTCTGCAAGGGAGAGTGATACTATGCTTCATACAGTATCTGCTAGATGAGAGAGAGAAATCTCTCAACTTCAAAAATTATTTCCTAAGGCGTGGTTAGTCACAGGTCATCAAACATCCATCAGAATTGAACATCTATATCTTGTTTAATGACGACTAAAGTGTCATTGCGATACTTTCAAGCTGTATGTGTTTTTTATCGATTTTAAGAAAATTGGAGAATTCTTTTTTATCAGCTTCGTCTAAAATATTAATAACACCAAATATATACCAATCTGAACAAAATTTCAAACAAGATCTGAAAGCCAACATATATAGCTTTCATTTAATTCTTTAGTTATGTCTCTATTTTGTTTTAAAAGTAAATGACACAACTCCAAAGATTTGACCTAGTTTTACCATTTTTCAAAATCAATAATTTTCGATTTTCTTACATTAAATCACGTCATATACATGTCAACTGGTATGGATGAGTCCAGCTCGAAACGCTCGATCCACCTGTGAAAAAATCATTCAGAAATTCCCATCCGTTCCAGAGATATTTGAAAAAATATGATCTCAAGAGAGTGAGAGATTTGACCTAGATTCAGCCTCAACTTTTTCCGCTGGTCCGTTTTCGATTTTGCCAATGTGTACTCGGGTACCAGATTCAGTTTTTACTGGATTCTCAGTTGAGCTCTGACTTAGCTGTGAAGCATCATGCCCGACTTTGACACCAGGGGTCTCTACTGGTACTAACTCACTGTACAGTATAGAGATATGCATGTGGCCTCTGCTACACTGGCCACCAGAGCCACACTACGTTAGCTCTGGTCGGGTTAAATAAGCGGCCGCCTTGAACCAATATTGAATATTGTTTCTTACTCTCCTAATAGATCTTTAGCACTGATTTGGGAATAATATCATATCATCTTTATCAACATGTGTAGCTCTTTGAAGAATGTCATATACATGTAGATTTGTTAAGTAATTGTCAGAAATTCTACTTTCACATATAGATCTTTTTATATTCAAACATATAGTACTGCATATTTATTTATTTATTTTTTTATAATTTTGAGTTTTTAATACAATCATCTATCACTCATACCATCAGCTTGTCTGTACTCATCACTTATCATCAATAAACTTTTAATTGAAACAGAATGACTCAGGTTTTTTGTGGCTAATATCCATCATACTGTTATAACATTGTTATATTATTAATATCTAAATCAAAAACTAGCACGACGACCCCCAATTATTAAATTAGATATGTGTTCTACAATACTTGGAGATCTTCATATTCAATTTTCAAGAAATTGCCATGGGTTCTAATCTAAAAGGAAAATTGTCATTTATTTCTTTGATTAATTAGAACCGCAAAGACAAATGATGAATTTTATGAATATCAATCATTATTAGACTCAAATAGAATAATGTACATATGAGAAAATTCTCTCATCTTAACTAATACAAGTCAAAACACCAGTTTTACATGGGCAAAGTTTTATTCAATAGGAATAGCATTGCAGTTGTAAAAGCAATACAAAAAAACATGTCATGTTTTACATGAATGAACCCATCTTGTAGCTCTTTCAAAACTCCGCTGATTCCCCAACCCACCACCACACTAAGTATTTGACCCACGTCATACATCTAGCACTATGGAGCAGTCAGCAAAGTCTTCGGCTAGGGATGCAGGTGTAGGGAGTTCGATCCCCATGTTGGCCTTGACTTTTCGGTTTTTTTTGTATATTTTACTGTACAAAAAAGATCTGACTGGCGATCGCTGACATAACCTAAAGGTTTATGAAAAGGATCTAACTATGTGGAATAACATACATATTCCAAAATGGGCAAAACAAGACAAAAATCGTCTTCGCAGGTCGATCCAAGCGCACCTGTACAAGTTATGCACTCTCCATTCGCATTCTCATTCCATTGAGAGCATGGGGATTGTAGCTAAACCTCTGCAAGGGAGAGTGATACTATGCTTCATACAGTATCTGCTAGATGGCGCTCCAAACCCAATTCTAAACCTTTTTTACCATATTTTCCTGTGTATGAGTTAAATCAAGTGTCCCATAAATGTTTACGGTTTGATTGAAACAAAACTATGACAATCACTTTGGGAAAGTTGTTCTACTATGACTCAACCATTACCTGTTTCAGTTGTGTGTTTATTTATTGAGAAATACAGATTTAGAGACTGACATTTACTGAAGAGAGAGAAATCTCTCAACTTCAAAAATTATTTCCTAAGGCGTGGTTAGTCACAGGTCATCAAACATCCATCAGAATTGAACATCTATATCTTGTTTAATGACGACTAAAGTGTCATTGCGATACTTTCAAGCTGAATGTGTTTTTTATCGATTTTAAGAAAATTGGAGAATTCTTTTTTATCAGCTTCGTCTAAAATATTAATAACACCAAATATATACCAATCTGAACAAAATTTCAAACAAGATCTGAAAGCCAACATATATAGCTTTCATTTAATTCTTTAGTTATGTCTCTATTTTGTTTTAAAAGTAAATGACACAACTCCAAAGATTTGACCTAGTTTTACCATTTTTCAAAATCAATAATTTTCGATTTTCTTACATTAAATCACGTCAAATACATGTCAACTGGTATGGATGAGTCCAGCTCGAGACGCTCGATCCACCTGTGAAAAAATCATTCAGAAATTCCCATCCGTTCCAGAGATATTTGAAAAAATATGATCTCAAGAGAGTGAATGATTTGACCTAGATTCAGCCTCAACTTTTTCCGCTGGTCCGTTTTCGATTTTGCCAATGTGTACTCGGGTACCAGATTCAGTTTTTACTGGATTCTCAGTTGAGCTCTGACTTAGCTGTGAAGCATCATGCCCGACTTTGACACCAGGGGTCTCTACTGGTACTAACTCACTGTACAGTATAGAGATATGCATGTGGCCTCTGCTACACTGGCCACCAGAGCCACACTACGTTAGCTCTGGTCGGGTTAAATAAGCGGCCGCCTTGAACCAATATTGAATATTGTTTCTTACTCTCCTAATAGATCTTTAGCACTGATTTGGGAATAATATCATATCATCTTTATCAACATGTGTAGCTCTTTGAAGAATGTCATATACATGTAGATTTGTTAAGTAATTGTCAGAAATTCTACTTTCACATATAGATCTTTTTATATTCAAACATATAGTACTGCATATTTATTTATTTATTTTTTTATAATTTTGAGTTTTTAATACAATCATCTATCACTCATACCATCAGCTTGTCTGTACTCATCACTTATCATCAATAAACTTTTAATTGAAACAGAATGACTCAGGTTTTTTGTGGCTAATATCCATCATACTGTTATAACATTGTTATATTATTAATATCTAAATCAAAAACTAGCACGACGACCCCCAATTATTAAATTAGATATGTGTTCTACAATACTTGGAGATCTTCATATTCAATTTTCAAGAAATTGCCATGGGTTCTAATCTAAAAGGAAAATTGTCATTTATTTCTTTGATTAATTAGAACCGCAAAGACAAATGATGAATTTTATGAATATCAATCATTATTAGACTCAAATAGAATAATGTACATATGAGAAAATTCTCTCATCTTAACTAATACAAGTCAAAACACCAGTTTTACATGGGCAAAGTTTTATTCAATAGGAATAGCATTGCAGTTGTAAAAGCAATACAAAAAAACATGTCATGTTTTACATGAATGAACCCATCTTGTAGCTCTTTCAAAACTCCGCTGATTCCCCAACCCACCACCACACTAAGTATTTGACCCATGTCATACATCTAGCACTATGGAGCAGTCAGCAAAGTCTTCTGCTAGGGATGCAGGTGTAGGGAGTTCGATCCCCATGTTGGCCTTGACTTTTCGTTTTCTTTTGTATATTTTACTGTACAAAAAAGATCTGATTGGCGATCGCTGACATAACCTAAAGGTTTATGAAAAGGATCTAACTATGTGGAATAACATACATATTCCAAAATGGGCAAAACAAGACAAAAATCGTCTTCGCAGGTCGATCCAAGCGCACCTGTACAAGTTATGCACTCTCCATTCGCATTCTCATTCCATTGAGAGCATGGGGATTGTAGCTAAACCTCTGCAAGGGAGAGTGATACTATGCTTCATACAGTATCTGCTAGATGGCGCTCCAAACCCAATTCTAAACCTTTTTTACCATATTTTCCTGTGTATGAGTTAAATCAAGTGTCCCATAAATGTTTACGGTTTGATTGAAACAAAACTATGACAATCACTTTGGGAAAGTTGTTCTACTATGACTCAACCATTACCTGTTTCAGTTGTGTGTTTATTTATTGAGAAATACAGATTTAGAGACTGACATTTACTGAAGAGAGAGAAATCTCTCAACTTCAAAAATTATTTCCTAAGGCGTGGTTAGTCACAGGTCATCAAACATCCATCAGAATTGAACATCTATATCTTGTTTAATGACGACTAAAGTGTCATTGCGATACTTTCAAGCTGAATGTGTTTTTATCGATTTTAAGAAAATTGGAGAATTCTTTTTTATCAGCTTCGTCTAAAATATTAATGACACCAAATATATACCAATCTGAACAAAATTTCAAACAAGATCTGAAAGCCAACATATATAGCTTTCATTTAATTCTTTAGATATGTCTCTATTTTGTTTTAAAAGTAAATGACACAACTCCAAAGATTTGACCTAGTTTTACCATTTTTCAAAATCAATAATTTTCGATTTTCTTACATTAAATCACGTCATATACATGTCAACTGGTATGGATGAGTCCAGCTCGAAACGCTCGATCCACCTGTGAAAAAATCATTCAGAAATTCCCATCTGTTCCGGAGATATTTGAAAAAATATGATCTCAAGAGAGTGAGAGATTTGACCTAGATTCAGCCTCAACTTTTTCCGCTGGTCCGTTTTCGATTTTGCCAATGCGTACTCGGGTACCAGATTCAGTTTTTACTGGATTCTCAGTTGAGCTCTGACTTAGCTGTGAAGCCTCATGCCCGACTTTGACACCAGGGGTCTCTACTGGTACTAACTCACTGTACAGTATAGAGATATGCATGTGGCCTCTGCTACACTGGCCACCAGAGCCACACTACGTTAGCTCTGGTCGGGTTAAATAAGCGGCCGCCTTGAACCAATATTGAATATTGTTTCTTACTCTCCTAATAGATCTTTAGCACTGATTTGGGAATAATATCATATCATCTTTATCAACATGTGTAGCTCTTTGAAGAATGTCATATACATGTAGATTTGTTAAGTAATTGTCAGAAATTCTACTTTCACATATAGATCTTTTTATATTCAAACATATAGTACTGCATATTTATTTATTTATTTTTTTTATAATTTTGAGTTTTTAATACAATCATCTATCACTCATACCATCAGCTTGTCTGTACTCATCACTTATCATCAATAAACTTTTAATTGAAACAGAATGACTCAGGTTTTTTGTGGCTAATATCCATCATACTGTTATAACATTGTTATATTATTAATATCTAAATCAAAAACTAGCACGACGACCCCCAATTATTAAATTAGATATGTGTTCTACAATACTTGGAGATCTTCATATTCAATTTTCAAGAAATTGCCATGGGTTCTAATCTAAAAGGAAAATTGTCATTTATTTCTTTGATTAATTAGAACCGCAAAGACAAATGATGAATTTTATGAATATCAATCATTATTAGACTCAAATAGAATAATGTACATATGAGAAAATTCTCTCATCTTAACTAATACAAGTCAAAACACCAGTTTTACATGGGCAAAGTTTTATTCAATAGGAATAGCAATGCAGTTGTAAAAGCAATACAAAAAAACATGTCATGTTTTACATGAATGAACCCATCTTGTAGCTCTTTCAAAACTCCGCTGATTCCCCAACCCACCACCACACTAAGTATTTGACCCACGTCATACATCTAGCACTATGGAGCAGTCAGCAAAGTCTTCTGCTAGGGATGCAGGTGTAGGGAGTTCGATCCCCATGTTGGCCTTGACTTTTCGGTTTTTTTTGTATATTATACTGTACAAAAAAGATCTGACTGGCGATCGCTGACATAACCTAAAGGTTTATGAAAAGGATCTAACTATGTGGAATAACATACATATTCCAAAATGGGCAAAACAAGACAAAAATCGTCTTCGCAGGTCGATCCAAGCGCACCTGTACAAGTTATGCACTCTCCATTCGCATTCTCATTCCATTGAGAGCATGGGGATTGTAGCTAAACCTCTGCAAGGGAGAGTGATACTATGCTTCATACAGTATCTGCTAGATGGCGCTCCAAACCCAATTCTAAACCTTTTTTACCATATTTTCCTGTGTATGAGTTAAATCAAGTGTCCCATAAATGTTTACGGTTTGATTGAAACAAAACTATGACAATCACTTTGGGAAAGTTGTTCTACTATGACTCAACCATTACCTGTTTCAGTTGTGTGTTTATTTATTGAGAAATACAGATTTAGAGACTGACATTTACTGAAGAGAGAGAAATCTCTCAACTTCAAAAATTATTTCCTAAGGCGTGGTTAGTCACAGGTCATCAAACATCCATCAGAATTGAACATCTATATCTTGTTTAATGACGACTAAAGTGTCATTGCGATACTTTCAAGCTGAATGTGTTTTTTATCGATTTTAAGAAAATTGGAGAATTCTTTTTTATCAGCTTCGTCTAAAATATTAATGACACCAAATATATACCAATCTGAACAAAATTTCAAACAAGATCTGAAAGCCAACATATATAGCTTTCATTTAATTCTTTAGTTATGTCTCTATTTTGTTTTAAAAGTAAATGACACAACTCCAAAGATTTGACCTAGTTTTACCATTTTTCAAAATCAATAATTTTCGATTTTCTTACATTAAATCACGTCATATACATGTCAACTGGTATGGATGAGTCCAGCTTGAAACGCTCGATCCACCTGTGAAAAAATCATTCAGAAATTCCCATCCGTTCCGGAGATATTTGAAAAAATATGATCTCAAGAGAGTGAGAGATTTGACCTAGATTCAGCCTCAACTTTTTCCGCTGGTCCGTTTTCGATTTTGCCAATGCGTACTCGGGTACCAGATTCAGTTTTTACTGGATTCTCAGTTGAGCTCTGACTTAGCTGTGAAGCCTCATGCCCGACTTTGACACCAGGGGTCTCTACTGGTACTAACTCACTGTACAGTATAGAGATATGCATGTGGCCTCTGCTACACTGGCCACCAGAGCCACACTACGTTAGCTCTGGTCGGGTTAAATAAGCGGCCGCCTTGAACCAATATTGAATATTGTTTCTTACTCTCCTAATAGTGTACCGTAGTCAAATACGGCACAGGTATGGAGTATCATAAATAAGTGAAAGGTTTTTGGATAATTCTGGTTATTTATTAAGTTTCGTGTTTTATTAATTATTCACAAATATGTATCAATGTGTTGTGTATTTATTATATTATTTGATAGTGTTTAGATAGCCACTGTATCAAGGTTCTAGCTATGTATCACTACCATGTATCACTTGAGGTTTGAGGTAGTACGCCACTGAGTAACTACAGCAGCGCCAGTGCTCCCATAGGCGGGATTCACCTGTACTACAGTGGTTAAAATAGAGAAACGTCACCTATGACTCATAGGGAAACCCCCTGCAGGCTTTCCCCGGTTCTAACTGAATATATTAACGCAGTCTCGCTGCCTATTGGTCTGGTGTGAGTTCATTGTGAAATTACCCATGATCCTCTAGTAAATCCTCACTCTCTGAGCTGGATCCGCAGTGAGAGGATCTTCAGTCTCTAAACACACCTCATGATGGGTGCATGTGTCTCACCTACTCGAGCGAGGTGAGTACTATGCATACAGCATGCAGAATTGGTCTGAACTAGCGTTGTACTGCCAACTTCGCTGGCACACGTTAGACAGCAAGTAGCTCAGAATCCAGGGACTCTTCTGAGCGTACTGCCAATGCTACACGGTTCTGATATACTACAAACACCACAGGACTTATCTCACCTTCACTTCTCATCTGTGAGAGTGAAGTGATCTTTGGATCTGAGATCTTACATTATCAGGAAATCATCTAGGAACTGAGATTGGTTGACTTTCTCATAGGGACTTGAGTCATTTCGGGAAATATCATAATTGGTGAGTTATGCCATCTATCTTTGTTGTATGCCATCCACTTACTCATTGTGTCTATGTGAGATCATGTCTAGTCCATCTTAGACTATGATCTCACTCCACAGAACTATCTTATAGGAGACACTCATTGACTGTAACTATTGACACCAGAATGAGACACCTTGCCAGATTAGACCATGGGTCATATGAACTGGCTTTGCTGTCAATACTATGAACTGTGTCCTGAACTTATATGTTTACCCAGAAATCCATCCTGGAAGAATTGTGAACTGTTGTGAATGTGAACACTGCTTATTAAATATATGAACCTTACTTCACTCTCTGACCTCTTTCCTATGAAGAAGACACGTAGAAATTAGCCAGATTATTATCAGATTAATTCTCAATATTAATTATCATATAATTAACAAATGATTAATGATTCAATATTCCCTATGGTCCTCGTTGTCGAATTGGATTTAATTTAGATTCTGGTAGACAATTCGACACACTGCTGAGCGATGCTTTTCCTCCCCACGTTAATTGGTTAATTAATATTAACTAATTAACCCAATAGATTCGTATTCACGTTTATAATTAAGATTCAAGCCTAATCCCCGCACTCTGTACTATAGCAGAACGGTGGGTTAGCTCTCCTACTGTCCACCAGACGTCTCTGACAACTGGCATGTAGTTAGCAATAATCCGTATTCTCCTAGATGTCTGCACAACTCCGTACTTAAGAGTTTCCCATTCAATAGTCTATACCTCTACCTGAATTAAGTTACCACTTCCACAATTATATCATATCATTACAAATTAACAATACCACTACCAGAACACTGGTGGAGAACCCATTTGTGATCATTTGTGATTGTTCGTAATTATTTATGATCATTTATAGCCTTTTTATAGACGTTTATAGGCACTTATAGGTCATTATGGGCTTTGTGTGGGCTCCTGTAAGCGTACATAGATTAATTGTAGCTTATTCATAGCTTATTTAATGGTTCTTTGTGCACATTTGTATGCATTTGGTGACATTTGTATGCATTTTGTGACATTTGTGTGCATTTTGTGACATTTATGTGCATTATTGTAACATCTATATGCAGTATGTGAGATGATATGCCTTTGGATGCATTTGGGGACGTTTCTGGATCGTTTCTGAATGGTTGGGAACGTTTTATGAACGTTTTTGGTCATTTTTGTGGACTCCAGAATAAGTCTCTTGGCATGTGGAAACGATTCTAGGCATTAGGAAACAGTTTTATGTATTTGGAGACAGTTTCATGTATTTGGAAACAGTTATGTGCATTGGGAAACGTTTTTATCTGCATTAGGAACATTTTTTATCTGCATTTGGAAACATTTTTGTCCACATTTGGAAACAGTTATGGGTATTGAGATACATTTATGAGCATTTATAAGACATTTAGGGATGCTTGAGAGTGATTTTTGCGTGTCTTCAAGGTCTGAGTGTCTGTATCTGGCATCTTTTATTTGAGAATGGCATATTTATTTTTCTGACTCACCGTGACTCACTAGTATTTGATATGACTCTGGTTCCTGATATCCCTGAGCGGGTCATGTCACCACATGACAGAGGTGTGACTGGTGGCCACGGTTCTCCTCTTGCCCACGGTGGTGACGACTCTCCTGTGACTGTGTCTCAGAACTATCAACCTGTAGTAGATGGCCTGATTCCTGTAATCAGAACAGACCTCTTCTCTGACGCCCCCTGTCACCTAGGGCGCTATTAAAACAGTTCCGACTCTCCCTTTGCCCCCGGTGCCATGCCCACGAGATCTCCTATTCGGACGTGACACCTGGAACATCTGTTTCTAACGAACTCCCGCCAGAATCGACCTCTGGTGAGACCTTGTTGGAATCAACTGACCAGGCCTCTATCCCTCTAACTGGTCTAGGAACTGTTGCTCGGTCTGTAAGGAAGACTAAACCCGGTCAAATTCTTGCAGGCGGGTCTACGACTCTAGTGTCCGGCGAACACAGCTCCTTCACAGCTACCGGTGTATGACACTTATGTCTGCCGTAGATCAATTTCGCACTACTAGTCATAGCTCTAGTGTTAATCGGTTGGGACCATTAACTATACAAGCTCGTTGTCTGTTTGACTCTGATTCTGAGGGTAATCCGGCCCCTGGTAGTCTGGATGACTATGTGCAGAGACCTCATGTGACTAATTTAAAAAAATAAATAAATTAAAAAAAAAATAAATAAATGAAAAAGAGCTTACAGTGACTGAACTCGGCTTAAAAATGTGCTGCTGGCTGGGTATGTGCTCCTCTTAGTAATAAGAACAATACTTTTGAGCACTTCTCCTCAGCCCCCTCTCCTGCTACTACACCTACTGCACGGTTCCTCCATGCAGTAAGCAGGTCTATATCGTGCTCTGCATCTCCTTCATCGTCGCCCCTTGCTGCTGTGCTTCATGACAAAGTGGATGTCGTGCTCTCCATGCTCTCCAATACATCCGTATTGGCTGTAAGCCATCTACACTGAGACGCCCATATCGACAGGTGCGGCTCTCCCACGATATCGGCCGTGATTTCGCGACGACCGCGGGGTCTGCTGCGATGTCTGGCACCCGCTGTACCAGACGGCCGGGCACCGCGTCCTCCTCCCATAGACCGGGGCCGCCTCCGGCCGCCTCCGGCCGGCTCCCGACACCCGCGGACGGCCCTGCAACGCCCTGCTGCCGGGAGGTCGCTCTGGCCCTCCCCGGAGACGGTCGCCCTCCCCCTCAGCGACTCCCATCCGCTGATACGTGGTGCTTCACAGACTGAGTGATATTCAACCTTGCAGGTCTCCTAATGACAATGACAACAGTCTTGATTATTTTCTATTAATGAACATACATCTATATTTGTGGTTTTGATTTTAAAATTGACACATTTTTCTGCTTTTGGTGGCACTAGTAATTGTTTTATTTTTCAGGATTATTTCTCATTATTTTCTAATATGAAAGTAATATACCTGTTTTGGTTTATGTGATTTTTCAGTTCGTTTTTCAGACCAGTACAAATCTTAAGTTGATTTTTAGACTGCACTTGATTTCTGGTAGTAATTCTGTTTTTATTGGTAATTCATTTTATATCATTTGTAGAATTGGTATCTGCTGTTATTTTGGATAGTATTTTTATTTCGGCTATGGAGAGTAATATATGTACAAATGAGAGTTGTATTTGCTTGTTTGGGGATAATGCCATCTTTCCCATACAGACTATTGGCTTGAAGTGTATGTCAAGGGATGCAGTATGCAGTAAACTCGTGGTTTCCGGCGAAGATCACCGGATGGCAGCCCCATTTTCTACTTTCCAGATGTAACAGCTCCTGTTTGAGTGAAAACAGCTGTAAAAGGCTGTAGGTATGGTTTTCTGGCTTAATTATGCTAAACCCTTGGTTGAAATTGATATATTTTTGATGATACATATCATTATTACGTTTGTGACTTGCTTTAGATCATGGGCTGAGTCCTGTTGCCTGTTGAAATGGTTAGGCGTTTCTATGAGAACTAAGCTGGATATACGGTTTTTCTCGATTATTTCCAAATCTTTAGTCATGACCTATCGTTTTTAGAATTGGAATGTGTAGTAGGATACATCAGCTATATTCTGTAAAAGTTTCAGATTAAAAAAAAATGTTTTACTATGTAAAAAAATAACTTTTTCGAATTTCTCTGTATTCTAATGTAAAATCAGCGACATATTGGTCTCTACAGCAAAATTTCACACAGTGACCCCCACTTTTTAAGTTGGATATGTTAAGTAGACTACTTCAGGGTCATTGTATTAAAATTTCAGGAAAATCGCATGAGTTTTAATTTTCAGGCTATATTGCCCACTTGTGCCATTGGCGATAGTAATGGTGCGTCTATAAGCTTTCTAACGGTAGTAATACCGTTTCTGCGGGTTTTTCTGGGTTTTGTCTTGGTCGGCAGCAAATTAAATGGTTTGAAAGTATATTAATGTGAAAGTAAAACAGCTTTTTCTGTAATTACAGGATTTTTAGGTCTTCTTCTGATGGAATTAAAATATAAGGTGTTGCTTTTGGTCTGGGTAACCTGCCACAGTATTTTTTCTGAGGGTATGTTCATTGATCATGGTGTTAATTTTGGGTTGGTTTTGCAATCTGTGATTCATATTGGAATTTAATTATCTTGGTTATTTAAATACTCCTAAACGTTTGGAAACACAACCCACCATTATTTAATAGAGTAAAAGGCTTTAGACGCCCTCATAATATTAAAACAAGTCGTTCCTTCTTGAAGTATTTTGAGATTACTACGCATGCATTTATTTCTAACTTTATATCCTAAAAAAAAAAAAAAAAAAAAAAAATTCCCCTAGATGCGCTCTTGTGGAGAGTGCACCTCTTTGAAATAAACAGATGCATGCGAATCCATTTTGGTAACATTAACCAATAGCTTAAATCTCCCATTAATTAATTAACTCCCGAATTAGTACTCACTTTTATATGTTACTGGGAATAAAATTTTATGCTGCAAGGTTCTTGCCAGAACCTAGACGCCCTCGTACCGTACTACGTGTATGGTGGTCCCTGTCAGTGTGGTAAGTACTGTTTTTTTCTTTTCTGCTGTTATATGATAGTATGAGTTCTGATAGTCATTTTTGCATTTCAGGTACATTTTAAAGTTTTCTTTTAATTTTATTGGCATAATTTGCATTGCTGTATTCTCAAATATGTTAAAAGTTGGTGCTTTGGTTTATCTTTTGGATACATCTCCTTAACCTGGTATTATTGCTGAATTGGCTCAGTTACATAGGTCCATGCCAGCTGAAGATACATGTGGTCATAGCTTAGATCAACTGCGCTTTGCTACTACTGGTACAGTAATACCTTATTCTGTCAAAAATGTTAGTAAAGTGAAAAGGACATATAGTCCTAGGTCTCCTGCATCATCAGATGACACAATTAGGCGCTTGCCAAATTTACCGATGGCAAGAATGATGGTCCCCATGATGTGACTATTGATATGATTCATGACGGGATGGTAGGCACTAGCGCCCACCATGCGGCGCCCGTTTGCGGGTCCCCGTCAGGTACGATGCCCTCCAGGGGACATTTGCCTGAATGGTCGCATGAAGCCCAGGCTTCGTCCCGGTCCGCCGGGCAGACTTTAGAGGCTTATGCCTCGCCTCCCCCGTGCACGTTACCAGCTAACGGTAGAACGGGATGGTCTATCGAGGTTCCGGCCTCATATTCTGGTTCTAGGTCAGCCCTGACTGGATTCTCTTCTAACTCCCCTCCAAACCCTGGCGTAATTGCAGCCAATTAACGTCCAGGCGTAGCTCTGGAAGCTTTGGCTTCCGCTTAGGGTTCCTTGGCCCCCGCGATCCGTCCGCCGGTAATGCCATCCGAGGCTCCTGCCTCGCCGGTCGTTTTGTCCGCACTCGACTGTTTCGAAATCTATTACTACACCCCTCCTTCACGGTTCACACCCCAACTCGCGGGTCCAGGCCCGGGGTGCCGCGTCGAAAACGAGTGTGAATGGCCGGCATTGCTCGTATGAACCGCTGAATATAACCGGAGAGGGTAATATGGTAGGTACGGGCAGTACAAGCATGCTGACTCTTGCCGATCCAGCTGACTCCGCGTCGGTACAAGGGGAAATCGGAGGCTCCCCTGGTGTTGAGCCTGGCATAGTCGCGCTGCCAGCAAAAAGACTCCTCAGCACGGACTCCCGGTCTCCGTGGCCGTTATTATCTGAGGAAGTTTAACCCTCCGAACTATTTGGAACCTCCCTAACGCTCACTGCTGGGATGCCAGTCGCCGCTGTGCCAGAAGTGATCTCCTTTGAGGGCGCGGGGTAAGCGTTCTTTTCTCTAAATTAAAATATGTAGATATGCTTGGTTTTATTTTTCATGCCTAGCCACGACGGGGTGGATGTGCAGGTCCGCCCTGCGCCCCTCGTGTCGCGTAGGGTTTCGGGCTAAATCGCACTGTAGTAGGAAGGCAGGCGTGGGCAGCCTCTGCCAAACGAAAGAGGTATATTTGTAAGGTTCGTAATACTTGGCTATTGGCTCCGGCGTAGCAGGCCTACCGACATCACTAAGGCTGTTTAGGTATTTACCTTTGTAATGTCCAGTTTTGTCCATTATGTTGCTATTTCCGTATCAATCGCTTGCGCTGTATGTTATTTGATGGTACCATCTTATTCCCCTCATTTTTCTGAGTAACTTTGGTCTTTAACTAATTTTAATCGGATCATTATTAAGCTCTCTATGATTTTTCAAAGTTTCTCCATAGAGCTAACACTGCCAAGGGTGAGCCTATGAGAAGTAGGCGCACCTACTCTAATTGCCCCACAACCGCTCGTATTCGATTATATAGCATTACTATGATAATTTATGTAAAAAATGGCCGCAGACCTTAGAAATTTCACCTGGGGGTACCTAAAATTTCGGATTTTGAACTACTTTTTCAGTCCCATTACCTACTTTAATGGCCCCATACCTACTTTAATGGCCCCATACCTACTCTAATTGTCCATTTTCTAGTCTGTGTTTTCCTCTTCCTTTTTGAGCTATTTGGAATTTTTCATGGATCCCCACTTAATCTGACAGAGATCTCACTTAGTATGACCTTATTTTGTGGGTTTATCCTAGTATTTGTGGGACCTGTCCTGGATTAGCTTGGAAATAGGTAATGACATTAGAGTAATTCCCACTATAGTTGCCAGTATCGGTCATTTGTGCTGCAGATAGGTATTTGGAACAGTATTTGGGTGCAGTATGCTGCTGTATGATGTAGTATGGTGCAGTATGACATTTTTTAAGTGAAAACCTTTTTTGTCAATTTCGACCCGAGGATTCCGAAAATCGCATTGGCAGATCGCTGCGGCGATCGGAAGTGCCTCAAAATCGCGATTTAATGTTGCAATTTTTGAAATTTTGAAATTTTATATTTTTTATAGATAGCTGTAACGGTTGGCATATCGGAACACAAATCCGTTTGTTTATATCACCATTACTTTCTGAGATATAGCCGTTTTAGTGATCTTGGCTTTTTGCTTCCCTCCTCTCAGACGAGTCCAAATCTGCAGGAATTAACGCTCTAGCATGCGTTTTAAGCGAGATAACGAACATATACAAATTTTGATCATTTTCCTTTTGTATTTCTAAAGCTTCTACTATCCGCTATTTGCCGCTATTTAAACTATACCTACTGGTGGTCCGCCGATGTTGTGAGCCACCATTTGAGCCACTGCGACGGCTCCTTCATGCCCGCATTGATGTTTCAATTTTTGCAACGTTGGGAGGCTTTTTCTTAGTGAAATTTCAAAATACAATTTCGGTATTAAATAGGCACATTCTGGGACAACTTTTCATGATTCTAGTAAAGTTTTACAGTTTATTTCGTTATATTTGTGATATCCTAACGGGATCTAAAAGTTTTTCTGTATGCACTGACTGACTGGTGGGTAGAGGGAATAGCCATATCCATTTGTATTTCACGGCATCGTGGTGCGGAACTACAGGTTGTCGTTAGCCTCGCTCTGGGGGTGTTAACGAGCTTTCCGCACTCCCTGAGCCCCTCGTAAAGATCCCCTCATGTCAGTATGGGGTGTGGTTTTGACGTGTAGTCGCCGCGTTGATGTTTGGTGTAATTGGATTTGAAGGCGAGGGTGAACACGTGTACACGTACTGACCCCTCCTCGGGACACGGCTGCCGCATGGCGATGGTGTCTCGAGACAGGTGGTGTCCTGCGATGACCAGTCTCGTTCAGACCTCGCCCTCGTGATGGTGGTGAGTAACCCACGTGTGAGGCACTCTGTATAAATTTAGACCTGCTTGGTCAGCGCCATGATGACGTGGAGCTACCCCGGGTGAGTCAGCCCGGGTCACGTGAACGGGTTGCGACCGAGGCTCGCCCCGCCCCCTGGAACATGACTGGTCGATGGCCACGTGATGTGAGGGTGGCGGCGTCTCGCGGGACCACGCCTTTTGGGTCCCTCCGACGGTCCTGGTGGGCTAGGATTGGCTGAAAACCTAAAAACGTCATTTCTGGCCTAAATATTGCTCGTAGAGCGTTCTAAGTACCACCAATGAGATCGTCTCTGGGGCGATCGCCCACCACCCTGAATGTGACGCGGCCGACTTGGATTGGCTGTTGGTTGGGTGTGACGTGTAAATTCCGCGTTCACACCTCCTTGTATGGCTCACACCCTCCCCGCCATCCCTCTGATGCCTCCCTCTTGCCTCTATGAATATGGATGGCTGAGGCGTGCTTTGGGCCTATTCCATATATAAGTTTAGCTCTAATTGATCTGCCTGTAGCTTATAATGTAAATTGATATGACTGCTCTCTTCTTTTAAGTTTTTCCAATAGTTTCATCAATATTTAGATTCTCTTTTGCGGGATTTTCACCGTAGTTCGGTATTTGGAGGTGCTTGCGGCGCCCCCGAACCCAGCCCCCCCCCCCCCCCCCCCCCTCGTGGGTTTTCTCGCCGTATTCCGGTACATAGAGCCGGTGGCGGGACAGACACGTGCCGCTGGCGGGTGGCGCGTGCCACTGTCGTGTGGCGGTCGGGTGCCGTTTTTCACCCGCACACGTCGGCTGTTAGGGTGTTGGGACCGCGAATATAGACCCCCGGTGGCTCATGCGCCCACCCCCCACCCCCCTCCCGCCACCACCCATACACACACACCCTGACCCTATCTGCTGAGATTAGGGATGCATAGGGCTTCTACTACGTAATTTATTGCAGTATACTGCGTATTTCGGTTTTTCTGCCTAATATTCCCCCCCTTATTCATGGATATTTAAAATATTTTCTGGATCTGAATTTAAACAATTAATAGTCCTCCCGCTTATTACATTGAGTCTATAGCCAGCTTCCTATCACATAGATATTTGGGTCGTTTTCTATGCTGTAATGTATTTGGAGATTGATGATTTAATAATCGACTATTAGCATTATTTCTATGGCCATCAATGTCGCGTGAATATTTGAATTGTTTTCTGCGTTATCTCATTCTAGTGCAGACTTTGTTGTGTTTCAGAACTTTCTTAATGTCGGGCGTTATTTTATCCCTAGCTTAACTCTGACGATTCTATCAACGATTTGGTTATCGTTGTGATGGGTCTGCTGTATTCCAGACTAGTCTTTAGTGATTATAGTCAGCTATTTGGAGATACCATTGTGAAATACTCTGGATTTGCGTGATTTTGACTCCATTCCAGGCTACCCCTCCTCTTTGGAGTTAGCGGTAACCACTCTTATGTATTCTATATCGGATGCATGGGACTTAATTTGGTGTTGCGCTGATTCTCCTGCAGTTGTCTGCTGTGGATTTGATGGAATTGGTTACAGAGCATTTAGTTTTGGGATTTGCTGTGATTTTTAACACTTATTTTTTCACAGTAGGTTCTTGCTATGGGTTATGGGCTCCTATTGTGGTTTGTACCAAGAGACCTGTGCTATTGGTGGTTTTTGCACGCACATTGCCCCTGTTAGTCCATTTTCCTGGAGAATTTTGGTCCTGTTTCTAGAATATGTCCTAGCCCGTGATATATACAGTCAGCCCTTTAACATAAAAAAGGGGCCTGTTTCGAAACACTGCTGATTTCATATCCATCTGTGAATTTTATAGCTTTTTATTCAACTTCTTTATAGACTGTTATCACTATTAGTGTCCTGTGACCGGTCTTCTGGGCCTTGGGACGTTTCTGTGACCTTAATTGACCCTTGGCATTAATGACATTTTTGTTTATACATGACAACCTGCGGAACCTAACCTAAAACATTGAAGTAGGAGACTTCTGATATTTACATTACGTGTCGGTTCGTTTGAGTATTCAATATCAGCAAAATTATGCTAATTACTGCATAGTTTGTGTCTATCTATGGTTCCTGGTGCTTTACCATCAAGCTACTGTATATTGGGTTATCTGCACGGTCTATTGACAGCTAATCGCCCAGCTGGCCTCGATTAGGCTACCATCTCAGTCGTTTAGCTGCTAGGACCGCATATGGAATAGACTTGAATAGGTCTCCATGGCTTTTCCTAAATTATTCTGAAATTTTCTGAATTATCATTCTCTTTTCCCGTAATTACTCAGGTCTACATTTGTTCATTGATTTTTTTTGAATTTGCGGTTTGATCATTGTGTGGTCAGTTTCTCCTATGATTTGAGTGAATTTGTTGAGATTTTTCGCTGAGTGGACTTGCAGACTCCTCCATATCAGGGGTGAAATACATTGAGACGGGTCTGTGTTTTCCTTGTTTTTCAGGTCTGACTTTGGGCTTCTATATTATTGCCATTTCTGTATCTGTTCCTCAGATTACATATGTGGTCATCGTTTAATATCCTCGACTGGCCACCTGATTTGGTGAAATAGTATTGCCACAGTACATACCATGTGACAAATTGAGTATGATAAATATTTAGTGTGAATTTTTCTTTTTACCGTATATGTAATGCTCTTGACCAGGGTGATGATAGTGGCGTCATTAGCTGGTTACATAGCTGGATACATATTTGTCCTCATTTAGGCAATTTAATTGGTATTTATGGAATATTCTCATATGTTTTCTTTGGAATGGATAAATGGGCATGGTTGCTACTCTGGGATGTCCATACGCTCAGATAGGATATTGACATCATGGTTCTACACGAGTATAGTTACGCGGCAGACACATACCATTTTTCATGCGGTGAAGAATGACGATATTCACGGCCTAATAGTTACAATATCCAATTTGCTCCTCCCTGTTTATAGTTTCTATTTCAGCCCCTTTACTATTGTCCTTGTTAGTGATCAATAATTTTCTGAATTTCAATAGTATCAATATTGTGCAAGTACTTTGATTTTGGTAATCTGGTGTTGTGATTGTGGTGTCTTGTGCGTTGCTTGCGTTGAGAATTTTTTTTTTTTTATATACCTAAGACCTAACATGATCTTTTGGTCTTATTTACTAGTCCTTTAATTTTGATACCTAAATGTGCATGGTAACTGATCATGTTGCCTCGCCTCTACCACTGGTGTATCTGAGTGTATTGGTACGGTCATTGGGTTTCTCGCAGATATTCTCTGTGTCGTCTCCCTTACGTCCATTGGAGGTGCCTGTTTTCAGAGCCCTCATGCCGAAGAGAGGGATCTCCTTCACGGTCCAGTTTGCATCAAAGGTCAAGGTTGTTGCTGCACATTCTTCTAATTTTTAGGTTTTCTGCATTTTTATATTTCCATATTCTTTTACAGCTGCCCAGGCATTGGCACTGTCTCTGGATGACTGCTAGACTTATTTGGCATCCGTTTGTATTAGCGACCTCCTTTTCAGTAACAGGTGGTTCTGACTGTCATGCTAGACAGAAACATTAGTCTAAGCAAGTAGACACCTTAACTCTGGTGATATGTTCTGGTTTCAGGATATTTATTTTAACTCAATCATTGATCTGTGTTAGCATAGAGAAGTGAAGTCAAGGAATTGGTTGCCTGAAGGTTTTTCGGTCTTAAGGCATATTGAGTTCATTGCCTGGCCCCTAGCCAGCTTCTCTGTGTCAGGAGATTGTTGGTTGATAGACTACGAGAGCCCTGCTCGTGTTGGCAGGAGACCTCGCTTCAAGTAGGTATTATGGTCTTTGCCGATGTATCCCACACTTCTCGGGATTCATCTCCTTTTGGCCTAGTCTTGGCTTGGTCCTTGCTGTTGGGTAGCTGTTTGTTATCCTACCTTAATGATTTGCATTTTATATTTGTCAATAACAGTTTGCCTATAGTTTTTCAATATGGCACATATTTTTTTTTTTTTCTCTGTGTTTTGTGTTGTCTCATATGTGTCTCTTCCATCTTCGTATGCCCTATTACATCGACCTGGGCATACATCGGTGCTTAGTCGAGAGGAGTTCCGTGTTGTCTTCAAGCCCGGACGCCTCATACCGACTGCTGATGCTGGTCATGTGGTGCAATCCTTTAGAGTGCACTTGTCACTTGCCACCTTGGCCCGGCTTGTCTGCTTCTAGGCCGGTACCGCTTCTACGGTGCCCACGTCGTTTCTTTGATTGGTAAATGCAGCTTGGTTGTCTGTTGATACAGGCATCACTTTTGTATGTGCCTTGATTGGAGCTGAAAGAACTGCCGCAGCTACCACATTGCTTAGATCTGTGGCCTCTTGTGCTTCGGCACCTCCCTTGGCACCTCCCTCTGTTGGGATGACGGGGCTACTTGCCTCCAATTCCCCTAACCCATGTCTATGAACACTTGTCATAGACATTCTCTTCTCATTGAACATTTCCTTCGGGAAATTTATATGGCTTTGGCTGTATAATGTGGATGCATGTCAGTACTGCATGTATACCATTCTCACATAAAAGTAGGTACTAGAATTAAGTCCTTGCTGCCTGACTGTCAAGGCTGAAAAACAAAATAAGTTTGTGTGCCGTATTACTGCATGCTTTCACTATATAACCCTTTTTCCCGTGTTTGGTGTTTTTGTTGGTTTCTAACCCGAGTAACTATTTTGAAAATTTAAGATAAGTGATAAGGAACGAGTTGTTGTAAACACACTAGATGTCCATAATGTGGACATATACCGTGTTTCCAATCCCAAACCCCGAAGAGTGTACCGTAGTCAAATACGGCACAGGTATGGAGTATCATAAATAAGTGAAAGGTTTTTGGATAATTCTGGTTATTTATTAAGTTTCGTGTTTTATTAATTATTCACAAATATGTATCAATGTGTTGTGTATTTATTATATTATTTGATAGTGTTTAGATAGCCACTGTATCAAGGTTCTAGCTATGTATCACTACCATGTATCACTTGAGGTTTGAGGTAGTACGCCACTGAGTAACTACAGCAGCGCCAGTGCTCCCATAGGCGGGATTCACCTGTACTACAGTGGTTAAAATAGAGAAACGTCACCTATGACTCATAGGGAAACCCCCTGCAGGCTTTCCCCGGTTCTAACTGAATATATTAACGCAGTCTCGCTGCCTATTGGTCTGGTGTGAGTTCATTGTGAAATTACCCATGATCCTCTAGTAAATCCTCACTCTCTGAGCTGGATCCGCAGTGAGAGGATCTTCAGTCTCTAAACACACCTCATGATGGGTGCATGTGTCTCACCTACTCGAGCGAGGTGAGTACTATGCATACAGCATGCAGAATTGGTCTGAACTAGCGTTGTACTGCCAACTTCGCTGGCACACGTTAGACAGCAAGTAGCTCAGAATCCAGGGACTCTTCTGAGCGTACTGCCAATGCTACACGGTTCTGATATACTACAAACACCACAGGACTTATCTCACCTTCACTTCTCATCTGTGAGAGTGAAGTGATCTTTGGATCTGAGATCTTACATTATCAGGAAATCATCTAGGAACTGAGATTGGTTGACTTTCTCATAGGGACTTGAGTCATTTCGGGAAATATCATAATTGGTGAGTTATGCCATCTATCTTTGTTGTATGCCATCCACTTACTCATTGTGTCTATGTGAGATCATGTCTAGTCCATCTTAGACTATGATCTCACTCCACAGAACTATCTTATAGGAGACACTCATTGACTGTAACTATTGACACCAGAATGAGACACCTTGCCAGATTAGACCATGGGTCATATGAACTGGCTTTGCTGTCAATACTATGAACTGTGTCCTGAACTTATATGTTTACCCAGAAATCCATCCTGGAAGAATTGTGAACTGTTGTGAATGTGAACACTGCTTATTAAATATATGAACCTTACTTCACTCTCTGACCTCTTTCCTATGAAGAAGACACGTAGAAATTAGCCAGATTATTATCAGATTAATTCTCAATATTAATTATCATATAATTAACAAATGATTAATGATTCAATATTCCCTATGGTCCTCGTTGTCGAATTGGATTTAATTTAGATTCTGGTAGACAATTCGACACACTGCTGAGCGATGCTTTTCCTCCCCACGTTAATTGGTTAATTAATATTAACTAATTAACCCAATAGATTCGTATTCACGTTTATAATTAAGATTCAAGCCTAATCCCCGCACTCTGTACTATAGCAGAACGGTGGGTTAGCTCTCCTACTGTCCACCAGACGTCTCTGACAACTGGCATGTAGTTAGCAATAATCCGTATTCTCCTAGATGTCTGCACAACTCCGTACTTAAGAGTTTCCCATTCAATAGTCTATACCTCTACCTGAATTAAGTTACCACTTCCACAATTATATCATATCATTACAAATTAACAATACCACTACCAGAACAATAGATCTTTAGCACTGATTTGGGAATAATATCATATCATCTTTATCAACATGTGTAGCTCTTTGAAGAATGTCATATACATGTAGATTTGTTAAGTAATTGTCAGAAATTCTATTTTCACATATAGATCTTTTTATATTCAAACATATAGTACTGCATATTTATTTATTTATTTTTTTATAATTTTGAGTTTTTAATACAATCATCTATCACTCATACCATCAGCTTGTCTGTACTCATCACTTATCATCAATAAACTTTTAATTGAAACAGAATGACTCAGGTTTTGTGTGGCTAATATCCATCATACTGTTATAACATTGTTATATTATTAATATCTAAATCAAAAACTAGCACGACGACCCCCAATTATTAAATTAGATATGTGTTCTACAATACTTGGAGATCTTCATATTCAATTTTCAAGAAATTGCCATGGGTTCTAATCTAAAAGGAAAATTGTCATTTATTCCTTTGATTAATTAGAACCGCAAAGACAAATGATGAATTTTATGAATATCAATCATTATTAGACTCAAATAGAATAATGTACATATGAGAAAATTCTCTCATCTTAACTAATACAAGTCAAAACACCAGTTTTACATGGGCAAAGTTTTATTCAATAGGAATAGCATTGTAGTTGTAAAAGCAATACAAAAAAACATGTCATGTTTTACATGAAAGAACCCATCTTGTAGCTCTTTCAAAACTCCGCTGATTCCCCAACCCACCACCACACTAAGTATTTGACCCACGTCATACATCTAGCACTATGGAGCAGTCAGCAAAGTCTTCGGCTAGGGATGCAGGTGTAGGGAGTTCGATCCCCATGTTGGCCTTGACTTTTCGTTTTTTTGTATATTATACTGTACAAAAAAGATCTGACTGGCGATCGCTGACATAACCTAAAGGTTTATGAAAAGGATCTAACTATGTGGAATAACATACATATTCCAAAATGGGCAAAACAAGACAAAAATCGTCTTCGCAGGTCGATCCAAGCGCACCTGTACAAGTTATGCACTCTCCATTCGCATTCTCATTCCATTGAGAGCATGGGGATTGTAGCTAAACCTCTGCAAGGGAGAGTGATACTATGCTTCATACAGTATCTGCTAGATGGCGCTCCAAACCCAATTCTAAACCTTTTTTACCATATTTTCCTGTGTATGAGTTAAATCAAGTGTCCCATAAATGTTTACGGTTTGATTGAAACAAAACTATGACAATCACTTTGGGAAAGTTGTTCTACTATGACTCAACCATTACCTGTTTCAGTTGTGTGTTTATTTATTGAGAAATACAGATTTAGAGACTGACATTTACTGAAGAGAGAGAAATCTCTCAACTTCAAAAATTATTTCCTAAGGCGTGGTTAGTCACAGGTCATCAAACATCCATCAGAATTGAACATCTATATCTTGTTTAAGGACGACTAAAGTATCATTGCGATACTTTCAAGCTGAATGTGTTTTTTATCGATTTTAAGAAAATTGGAGAATTCTTTTTTATCAGCTTCGTCTAAAATATTAATAACACCAAATATATACCAATCTGAACGAAATTTTAAACAAGATCTGAAAGCCAACATATATAGCTTTCATTTAATTCTTTAGTTATGTCTCTATTTTGTTTTATAAGTAAATGACACGACTCCAAAGATTTGACCTAGTTTTACCATTTTTCAAAATCAATAATTTTCGATTTTCTTACATTAAATCACGTCATATACATGTCAACTGGTATGGATGAGTCCAGCTTGAAACGCTCGATCCACCTGTGAAAAAATCATTCAGAAATTCCCATCCGTTCCGGAGATATTTGAAAAAATATGATCTCAAGAGAGTGAGAGATTTGACCTAGATTCAGCCTCAACTTTTTCTGCTGGTCCGTTTTCGATTTTGCCAATGTGTACTCGGGTACCAGATTCAGTTTTTACTGGATTCTCAGTTGAGCTCTGACTTAGCTGTGAAGCCTCATGCCCGACTTTGACACCAGGGGTCTCTACTGGTACTAACTCACTGTACAGTATAGAGATATGCATGTGGCCTCTGCTACACTGGCCACCAGAGCCACACTATGTTAGCTCTGGTCGGGTTAAATAAGCGGCCGCCTTGAACCAATATTGAATATTGTTTCTTACTCTCCTAATAGATCTTTAGCACTGATTTGGGAATAATATCATATCATCTTTATCAACATGTGTAGCTCTTTGAAGAATGTCATATACATGTAGATTTGTTAAGTAATTGTCAGAAATTCTACTTTCACATATAGATCTTTTTATATTCAAACATATAGTACTGCATATTTATTTATTTATTTTTTTATAATTTTGAGTTTTTAATACAATCATCTATCACTCATACCATCAGCTTGTCTGTACTCATCGCTTATCATCAATAAACATTTAATTGAAACGGAATGACTCAGGTTTTGTGTGGCTAATATCCATCATACTGTTATAAAATTGTTATATTATTAATGTAGTGGGATGGGAATCCAGCCTATCCAGCGCTACCTAGCACCCATGTGCTAGGGTACTGTACTTGTGGGGAAGATCTTCCAGATCTTTCCGGGAAGTAAGTGATTAATAAACATCCCTGTTTATTAAATGACGTTGTTGTGTTATGTGTGATTAGGTCTGTGCAAACTAGCCGAAAACCGAACCAACCTACGTTGAGTGCGTAGGGTGGGATCCTGCCTGGAACTAGCGTTCTGGATTGGGGTCATCCAACCTGCTAGACAGGCGGCGACCACCACACTGGTGCCGTGACCAGGATCCTAGGTTGCTTGCACAACCCGGGATTCTCGGTAAATGCACGGATCTGGAATAAAAACCAGATCCCAGGCTGAACAGGAGAGTGAGGATGGGGAGGTAACTTCTCAACAAACTCTTCCGGCCCGGAATGACGACAAGTCTCCAAAATCGGAGGGAGGGGGTGAAACCCAGAAGTCCGGTAAGGAAAAATCTCGGAAGAGAACCACCGCTCAGAATTTGAGTTCGACGGTCCTGAAGAGTTTCAGTCCGGCGGCCGACAGCCGACATGGCCCCGCAAGGGATCTTGAGGGACTCAGTAAAATTGGGTCTCAGACAGATAGTCCCGGAGAGTCTAGTACTCCCCGGAATAGGTCGGAAGATACCTTACGAGTACCTTCCGATGAAGTTCCTGCAGGCTTCCTTGGACCAGAACTCTTAGCCGAGTTTGATCGGGAAAGGGAAGCCAGAGACATGTGTCGGGAGCTAGAAGCTCGAAACCGAGAGATCGCCGAGGAGGTAGCCAAAAGGCACCATAACTTGGAAGAACTTTCGGTTCGCGAGATTGAGACTCTAGAGAAAATCGAGCGATTGGACCAACATGTACATTACATGAAGGACCAAGTTCGACTAGCAGAGACAGAATCATCTCAACGGATGCCTATGTCACAAGCTGGCTGGAGTAATTTAAGAGATCATCTATATTCCCCACCAGGGAAAGTGGAAGATCTAGAGAAGACCCCTAACAGATTCATATCTGGAACAAAGGGTGTGAAGACTCCTTTGGTTAGCTTCCGGCTACCCTCTGAGTCAAGAATGGGTTCTCCGAGTTCCGAACGTACTAGTAAAGCTATAGCCGAACTAGGGTTCAACTCTTTTAACCAAATCAGGGAGCAAGACCGGATCTTTAACTTGTCAATGGCGAGAGCCGACAAGGTTCCGATGATGCGTCCAGAGAATGCAGCCAGAAAGAACACTGTCATTCCAAAACCTTATGGGAAATGAATGGAGTGGGAACACTGGTTCGTGGGATTTTGTGAGGATATACAATGTAATGGCTGGAACAAAGTCGATGCATTGCCATACCTCAAAAGAGCGTTACGAGATGGACCCAGAGAAGCTGAAATTCGCGCTTTTCGCCGTTCCGGTGGTACGGAATGGGATGAGCTAGTGGAGGTAGCCTCTTACTATTGCGGTCAGTTGGTAACGCTGAACCCCCGATCCACTTTTCTAAAGAAGATCCAGGGTTAAGAGGAGACAACTCACGCCTATGGGCTAGCTTTACAACAAATGTTGTTGGAGGTTTACCCAGGGACGGGATTAGATTCTCCTGCGCTACATGAAGATCTACAAACTCAGTTTGTGAAAGGACTTCGAGATGATGATGTGAGAGCAGAAGTCATCTCTAAATGGGAGCCCGGTATGAACTTCATGCAGGTGTTACGAATAGTAGATGCCTATGAACAACGGTGTATACTATTCGGGAAATATGCTAATCCAGGAAAAACTTCCCGGGTTAACATAGTGGGTTCTACTTGGTCAAAAGTAGAAGAAGATACCTACGAGTGTCAGGAAGCAGAAATAAAGGATATACTCTCTAATGTCCGCTCGATGGTACTCGGAAGAGGAGGTTTCAATAGACGGGGATGTGGGAGAGGTCGAACCCCTAGCTTTGGAAGGAACAGTGATGTACCTTCTGTGGCAGAGGCAAAACCAATAACCACTGATCCTGAAGGGAATTCCTCTGAGGTAATGAAGTTGTTGGCCAAAATCAACGAAAGACTGAATCAGGTGGAGAAAAACCAGCTGGATGTCCGACGTTGTTGGCGGTGCAACAAAATGGGACATATCTCTCCAGATTGTCCTGAAGCCCGGAACGTTACTACAGTGGAAACACCTCGTAGTCTGCCTGCGTTGATGGTTGCCTCTCAGAGTGAACCAGAAAACAAAGGAGGACTGTAGCGAGTGGCAACACTGCGGTCCGGGAAGGAAAGTGCCAGGAAACTCAAACCTGTGAGATCTATAAGAAGGAAAATATTTCCCACTTACCAGAAAAGGGAAAGATACAAAATACGGTCGCAACGATCTGTAGTAAGTATCTTTCACCCGGGCACCCCTGTCTGCAATGGCTTTGTCAACGCGGATGGGATCTTGGAACCTTGGATGGGATCTCACGGTTTATACGACAACCGTCCCCCTTAGGAGGGAGACGTTGGTATGTGCCGGCTAGAATTCAAGGAAGAAAGATAGATCTGTTATTAGATACTGGCGCTAGTCGCTCTGTGTTGAACAATGGACTCTATCAGTCTCTTGGATTTGCACAGGAATGTCATGTTCCTGGAGCTTCGGCAAAAGCTGCTAATGGCACTCACATGAGATGCTATGGTAGTGTGATTATTCCAGTCTCAATAGGTAACACTGAATTTGTATGGGGTCCCATACTCAGTGATATTGAAGAGAGTGGAATATTAGGCGTAGATTTTCTCACCCTCTATGGAGGTTCTGTGGATCTACCAGATGGCACTCTCCGACTCAAATTTCCTGAGTTAATGGAAGTGGAATGTAGTTGTCGACGGATTTCTTCTTTGATTTCTGTTCGACAAGATGTGGGCATCCCACCTCAGCAGATGGTTAATGTCCTGATAGCTGGGGAAGGTGATTTACCACGTGGAGATGCACTCTTCGAGCCAGACCCGGAACTGTTTTCTGAATACAGGCCTGGCCGGGAATACAGGCCTGGGATACCTTGATCGGAAGTGCCAGAGAAGGATCAATTCCTATAAGTAATCACACCTCCGGGTTGATTAAACTGAAGAAGGGTGATACATTGGGCTGGGTAACCCTAGCTCATGTAGATGGCCTAGTGGACTCCAGTCCACAGGGAATCACACCTATTCCAGTTTCCGAAATAACAGGGGAAGATGAACAATCTGAACTGGGAAAATTGGACATTACAGGAAATGATTATGAAGAAGTATGAGTTAGTGCTATCGATACAGGAACGGGATACCTTCCAGTTCCGAGTCCGTTGCACGAAACTCTGGAAACCTTAGTTCAGACAACACACGCACTAAACAGTGGGGAACGGCATGAACTAAGAATTCTTCTGAAGAAAATGGAGTCAATCTTTGCTCGACCCGGAGATCCTTTGGGAAGAACGGATCGAGTAGAACACACGATTGATACAGAAGGTCATCAACCTTTCCGCCTTCCTTATCGACGGCTACCTCCGGTAAAACGGGAAGCTTTAGAAGAGGAAGTAGGGAAAATGATGGACCAGAAAGTAATCATCCCCAGTGCAAGTCCTTGGGCTAGCCCGGTGGTAATGGTAACTAAAAAGGATGGTACTTGCCGATTCTGTATTGATTACAGAAAATTGAATGGTATCACCCGGAAGAATGCCTATCCAATACCCCGGATCGATGAGAGCCTCGACTCTCTAGGAGGGAACCAGTGGTTTTGTACTCTGGATCTCCAGTCTGGATATTGGCAGGTAAAGATGAACAGTGGCGATCAGTCGAAAACGGCGTTCACCACTCATCAAGGGCTTTACGAGTTTACAGTAATGCCATTTGGCCTCTGTAACGCTCCTGCGACTTTCGAATCCATGATGGATCAGATGTTGGGGGGTCTACAGTGGAAAAAGTGCTTGGTTTATCTGGATGACATAATCATCTTCGGAAAGAATTATGTCGAATGTCTAGAAAACCTAAGGGAGGTATTTGAGCGGATTCAATCTTATGGGTTGAGGCTCAAACATCAGAAATGCAAACTGTTTCACATATCTGTGGAATACTTGGGACGGATATTTTCCGGAAACGGAATCCGGGCAGATCCTTCCAAGTTGGAGGTAGTGGCTAATTGGCCACGCCCCCAGAATATAAAAGACATAAGGTCTTTCCTAGGATTTTGTTCGTATTACCGCGACTTTATCCCGGGTTTTTCTGAAATTGCACACCCCATGCAACAGTATGTAGTACTAGATAAGCCAGGGAAGCAAAAAGAGATCCAATGGACTCCGGAAGCTGAACCTGCTTTTCTGGGACTAAAAAGAAAGTTTACGGAGACCCCCTTGTTGAAATACCCTCTACCCCAGGGTCGGTTCATTCTTGACACTGACGCTAGTAACGAGAGTATTGGAGCGGCGTTGTCTCAGATACAGAATGGTGTGGAGGTTCCAATAGCTTTTGCCAGCAACAGCTTGAGTAAAAGCCAGCGGAACTACTGTACTACTAAGAGGGAACTCTTAGCAGTTGTGGTGTATGTAAGAAAATATCGACACTTCCTAGCAGGTGGAGATTTCATCTTACGTACCGACCATTCTTCTCCCAAATGGCTCTTTAACTTTAAGGACGCCGAGGGAATGATTGGAAGATGGCTGGCAGCTCTCTCCGAATTCGGGTTAACGAATTGTCAGATCGAGCACCAGGCTGGAAAGTCTCACATTAATGCGGATTGTCTCTCGAGGAGACCATTGCGGAAATGTGGACGACCAGATTGCCGGGATTGTGGTGAGCATAGAGCAGTGATAGCTACTCTACGCTCCCAGAAAGTGAAGCCGCCGCAAAATTATCAGTGGACACTAGAACAGATTAAGGAAAGTCAACAGGCTGACCCAGATCTGTTCCGGTTAACTAAACTGATAGCTAATGGGCTCCATAGACCTACAGGACCCGAGATCTCGCCTGAAAACCGAGAATTTCGGAATCTATGTGGTCAATGGAAAGAACTAGAGGTCCGAGATGGAGTATTATATTGATGGAGAACCACGTTGCAACCACTTAAACGTGCTCTACAACTAGTGGTCCCTCTGGAATTACGATCCAGACTAATGACTCTATGTCACGAACATAGGAGTGCAGCTCATCTAGGACGGAAAAGGACGGTAGCCAGAATAAGGTGTTGTTACTACTGGCCTGGAATGGGTGCAGATATTCGAAGGTGGATATCTGGATGTTCCATCTGTAGCAAAGTCAAACCCGGGGTAGGACTCGGAAAGATGTCGCTACAACAGGAACTGTTTGGTGTCAGGTTTGCCAGAATCGCTCTAGATATCATATCTGGTATCGACGAGTCAGAGGAAGGAAATACCTGTATGATGGTGGTGATGGATTATTACACAAAATATGTGCAGATCTATCCCTTGAAGAATCACAAAGCTGCCACGTGTGCAGAAGCTTTAGTGAAAAACTGGATGTTGCCTTTTGGAACTCCGAGCGTACTACATTCCGACCAAGGAAGGGAATTTGAATCCCAGATCTGGAAAGAAATGTGTAGGATACTCGAGATCAAAAAGACACATACAAATGCATATCGTCCACAATCAGATGGTATGGTGGAGAGATTCAACCGGACATTAATCCAGTGTCTTCGGACCCTGGTAGATGAAAATCGGAATAATTGGGATGAATTGGCACCATTTATAGCTCATGCATATAATGGGACCATTCATTCAAGCACAGGGTGTTCACCTAATTTACTCGTCTTTGGCGAGGAAATAGTAATGCCCGCTGACATAGTCTATGGGGTTCCTGGAATGTCTACGGATGATCCTTATCCCATAGGATTTGTCGAAAAGCTCAGAGAACGTTTTGTAGAAGGATATTACCTCGCAAGACGGAATCTGACAAAAGCTGCTGAGTGGCAAAATACTGGCCATGACGTCAATCTTAAACCACGTAAGTTTCGAGTAGGAGACCGGGTTGTACGATATCACACTCCGTTGGTAAATGTAAAACTCGCTCCTAACTGGGACGGACCATTCAGAATTGTTCAACTATTGTCAGAAATGACAGTAGTGATAGAAGATGAATGGTGAAGAAGGCGTTATAAATGGATTCCAGGCATGAGGTTTCTACTCAGAGCCTGGAACAGATGTTGGCTGGGATCCCAGATCCCAAAACGCATGCCATAGTACAGTCAATGTACCAAAATTGGACTCCATCCGGAGTGGAGCTGGCGGAAGCCGGGACCTTTTTGGCCCCGGGTCCGGTAGCAAAACCCGGAAGGGCCGAGGCTGGTACAGAGACAGCTATGGAGACTGATTCGTCAGTTGGGGGCGACTCTGTAACGGGGTCGTCCAGCAAAGGTGATAAACCGGTGTCACAACCGGCTAAACCCACGCCGGGGAAGTCTGTCAGCAACACTGAGGTGTCAAAACCTCAGGATGCTAATAAGACTGAGCCGCAGCTGTCGAAGCAGAACCGGAAGCGACTCCGTCGTGCAGCCCAGAAACGGGCTGAAGCGGAGTTGGCGAAGAGTGAAGGTCAGCCAGAATCGCATGACTCGGGGAAAGGGAAACCTCAACCCGGGAAGCACGAGGAGTCGAAGGGGGCTGAGTCGAAAGGCTCGGACAAACCCGTGGCGCAAGCAGGACCTGGTACGGCTGACGCTACACCGAGCACCTCAACAGGTGCCACGGGTGGCGAAGATGTTAAGTGTTGGGGAACGGAGATGGACAGGGCTAAAACCCTGGCCAAATCTAACCCCGACAATGATGACGGTGATTTCCAACCTGGCGTAAAGCGGGCTGGGAAGAGAACGGTAGCTAGACAGATACCCGCCTCTTTGCTGGGCAAGACTTATACTTGCCTAGAAGATCTCCGTCATGGGAACCGGCATTACATCCGAGATGGTGTCGGTTTAGATGGAACCTCTGACAACGAGGAATGGTTGGTTGATGAGGGTTCTCCCAACACCTGGTACATCGACCGGGTGAAAGGAGTGTCCCGAGTCAGTCGACTGAAGTACGAGGATCAGGTCAAAGACCGAATCGCGTACGCATGGCACAAGTTTGGTAACGGCAATCATTGTGTCTTTCTGAGTTGCCATGGAAGGGACAAGAAATTGTCACCGACCTACGCGACTGAAGGTCGTTACGCTAGGCACCTCGTCGAGGTACACTTAGCTGAGCGACCGTGGCTACAGTGTCTTGGTAAGAAGGGTGGTTCTTACCAGGCCGGGTGTGCCAGTTCGAGGCGATCGTGTCTAGTCAGACACATTGCCCGGGAACACCGGACTGCTGGTGCTGCTGCTCGGGAACGGGTCATGAATCTGTGACAGAGATTCATTGACTTAGGTTCCGATGCTCAGAAAGGCAAACCGGAACCCGAGACTTGTGTGACAGACGGTCTATTGTTTAAGATCGGATGGAAGAAGAATCCTGGCTGGTTCGGGAGTCTGATGCTATCCGCTTCAAAACATCGACAGATGTCAAAGGAGTCGAGGAAGAAACGGTCCCTTAGCCGGGAACCGTCTCAAAAGTCCTCGAAGGCTAAACGATGGGTCAAAAAATTGTCATCGTCCTCGTCCAGCGAGAGTGACACTTCTGAGCGATCCAGTCGGAAGCCTAAGAAGAAGTTGGCTCCTAGTAAGCACACCATCGCTGACGTGGTGGAAGCTGCTTACCAGGTTACGCCAAGGTTGACTGAGGGATTGAAACTCCTCTCAGACAAGAGCGAAGGGAACGTTCCAACAGCTTCTAAAGCCAGCGGACCCGCGGAAAAACCAGCTGGGACTCGTCCTAGCTCAAGTCTCCCGGGAGTTTCCCCGCTCAACAGAGGTGCTACCCAAGCACCCGGGAAAGTTGTGGATGAAGAGGCCTTTCCGGCACTCCCTCCACCAGCCAACCCGGTTGTTGAGGTAAGGAAGAAACCAACGACACAACCACCCGTTGCGTCGAAGGTGACTTCTTCTCCCTGTGCGATGTCGGTTGAATACGTCCAACGGGCGGATCAACTAGAGTTGCACATAGGTGGCACCTTGGAAGGCTGCGTCTGAAGGGGCGCTCAGTCTCTCCATGAGGGCCTCGTTCAGGAGCTAGTTAACCTAGCCCGGTTCGAGGTGAGGGAAGCCATGAAGGGCCTGGCTAAACAGTACGCGTTGGACTTAGAGGACGTGCGTATTGCTAAAACCACGGCCCAATCGAGGTTTGCCCAGGCGGAAGCCCAGACCCATCGCCAAGATGAACGTTGTCTTCGGCACTTGGGTATGTCGCTCTATGACATCGGTAACGACCCGCAAGCCCTTGAGGAAGCGTGGTTGGCCCGACAAAGGAGCCGGGGAAGGTTTCTTCAGTTCACCACGGAAGAATCAAACCCGACACGTCGGCAGCTCGCCGGCATGTTGGGATGGTCATCCGTGGAAGAAACTTCCCACCAGGACACTACATCCAGTCAGGCTCAGCCTATGGATGTCAGTGTGAACGCTCTGCTGTCAGGACCAGGTCAGACCCAACAGGATCAGACTGAAGTCCTACAGTCGAGGATGCCTCCCGCCGTGACACGGGCTGAGAAATCAGCGAAGCCCTCCAAGGCTAAGCCGATAGATCAGCCCGAGGAACAAAGTGGGGCACTGGGGGTGAATGCCAACATCATCCCGTTGGAGTCTGGAATCTTTTTAGATACCGACCTCTCTGCAGCAGTTGATGTCTCAGTTGCAGCCTACGTCTGCGCTGAGTCCACTGCGACCAGAGAGGACCGCCCCGGCAACGTCGGTTCCACCGACGGCTAGCACACCAAGTCAGTCGGAACTTCTCGACCTCAGGATATCCTCTGATGAGGATATCTAAGGGTTAACAACAACCGACTCGGCTGGTGCCTAGCAGGCCGGGAAGACGCCGTCTAAACTCGGAAACGGCAGAGCCCACAACTCTCCTGGATCCAAAGTCAGACGGGTATGGGAAGTCCCGGGGAGGAACAATTTTTTTCCGACCTAGCTACTTCCAGAATGTGGCCTCCTAGCCAGAATTCTGCACTTTCTCAGCGAACCGCAAGGATCGCTGAGAGGGGTAGAGGGAAAGTTAGGAGCGACCAATGATAAGCGATCCTGGGTTGGGGCTGGGGAAAGCCAGTAAAATGACTTCCCTAAGGCACAACCCTGGTTTCAGACGGCTGAAGGTTCTCTCGATGGTTAGGCCCGTGATAAGGCCCCCATCACGAAAACCTCCGGCCTGTGGTGTGGATCCTGTCCACACTAGTCCCTGGTACCGGGTAAGGAAGACTATGCCTTTCGGGTATAGGACTGACTTACCAGGTCTGTGTCGGAACTGAGTTCATCGACTCGATAATGAGATAGTAGACGTAATCCCTGTTCTGTTGGATTACGCTGGCCTTAATTGGTACTCAATTTGGGGCCTTAATTGGTACTCGATTTGAGCCGAGGAAAAATATGCCAGTATAGCTGGAGCCAAATGAAAGAACACTGATACCACACACTCTTACCAGGTGGATGGAGAATTGTTTTGCCTTTTTGGCCGTTATTTCCGTATTCGGAAACTTTTCAACACAGAAGGTGTCTAGCGAGGCTGACCCTTCTCTACATATGGATGTCTTCCAAACTGAAGAACAGTGGGAAGCCCAGCACCCGCCGGTATCGGGCTGAATGTAGTAGGTCTGCTACGCCGGTGGGCCAGCTGGGCTCGATACTCCAAGATGAGAAAGAGAACGACACTTCACTCGCCGGGAGCCAACAAAGGACTTCAACAAGATCCGGAACAGCTGGAGGCAGAGTGCTCGACAGGCCTGGCTGACCACCTGTAGGTCCGCGACTGTCGAGTCTTCCCTGCCCGACGCTCAAGAAATACGCCCCCCGGCTCAAGATGGGTGAATATCAAATTTATTTAAGGTGCTAGCGAGGCTAGTCCTACATTCTTCAAATGTCGTTTCTTCTTTCCTAAATGTCGTATCTTCCATATTTTTAATAATTTCTCCATCTTACAATTCCACCTTTTTCACTTATACATTGGTATCAGTGAATTCTTGTGAACACCAGGAAGCTAGAGAGTAGACCAAGAACTGCTGGATTTACGTTGTAACTTTTAATTGGGTAGTCCCTTAGCAGCAAAATGGCTGCCTTGGTTCCCCCCTTAGTAAAAACTGGGAGGGGTAATGTAGTGGGATGGGAATCCAGCAGTGTTCGTTTGTTTCACGGAAGGTGGCGCGACGTGCCGATCCTTACTGTGTAGTGATTCCGGACAACGCCGCACACGAGAGTGGCGCGGCGGAGACCGGGATTACGTAACGCTTAGTATATATACTCAGCGTTCACAGTAGGTCGACAGGCTGTCCTCGCGCGTCTCTTCTACGGAACGGACCCTTGGGCCCTCACTTTGCAGGCGGGTTCTCGTAACCTTCCTGGTGGTTAGGCGAATCTTCCGGATTAGCCTATCCAGCGCTACCTAGCACCCATGTGCTAGGGTACTGTACTTGTGGGGAAGATCTTCCAGATCTTTCCGGGAAGTAAGTGATTAATAAACATCCCTGTTTATTAAATGACGTTGTTGTGTTATGTGTGATTAGGTCTGTGCAAACTAGCCGAAAACCGAACCAACCTACGTTGAGTGCGTAGGGTGCCTGGAACTAGCGTTCTGGATTGGGGTCATCCAACCTGCTAGACAGGCGGCGACCACCACATTAATATCTAAATCAAAAACTAGCACGACGACCCCCAATTATTAAATTAGATATGTGTTCTACAATACTTGGAGATCTTCATATTCAATTTTCAAGAAATTGCCATGGGTTCTAATCTAAAAGGAAAATTGTCATTTATTCCTTTGATTAATTAGAACCACAAAGACAAATGATGAATTTTATGAATATCAATCATTATTAGACTCATATAGAATAATGTACATATGAGAAAATTCTCTCATCTTAACTAAAGCTGTGCTAGGAAGACAGTTGGAAGCCTAGGGCCCGGAAGCAGGGGGCTGGATCGAGTAGGTCCCCACGCTGACGGGTCTGCCAGGCTCGACACTAATACTACATTATCCCTGGCTTACAACTCCGAAACAGTGGGAGGCACAGTGCTCACTGGTCTGGGCTGACCCCTTGTAGGTCCGAACCGGTGAGTCCTCTCCGCCCGATACTCAAGGAAGCCAGGGAGAAGCGACATCGGCGAGACGGGTGATATTATTACGTTTATATTTATTACCAAGGTGGTAGCGAGGCTACTCCGTTTATATACCGTATCACCCTTATGTCTTCCTTTTTCAGCATTTGAAATGTGTATTTTTACTTTCCCATCTCAATTTCATCATACATTGGTATCAGTAAAAAGATTCTTTGTGAACGTTGAATGGTTAGACACTTATTCAAAACTGCTGGACTTAGTTGTAAAACTTTTTCGGGAAGTCTCCTTCGCAACACAATGGTTGCCGTACCCCCCCCCGTAAAAGCTGGGAGGGGTAATGTAGGGGTTAGGGCAGTCGAGCAGCGTTGTTTCACTTTAGAACTAGGTGGCGCGAGTGCCGATCCCTGCTGTGCGGTATAGCCGGTTGACCCGCGGTATGCAAATACTACGGGTTCGCCCGCATTACGTAACTCAGCCACTATATAAGGCTGAGTCCACAGCGGGTTGACAGGACTTCTCGCGGTGCCTCTTTACGGAGTGAACGTCTGAAGCCTCATGTGTTGGTTAGGTTGTGTTGTAACACCTTTCAATGTTGAAGAGACCAGTATCTCTTCCCGCGCTAGTTAGTGCCCTGTAGCACTAAGGTATTGTAAAGTATATCCACAATAAAGAACGGTTAACTGAAACAGTCCGGAGTCTGGTTTTGTCTTCGTGGTTAAGTGGTAGTTGGTAGATCTAGTGTCTCCCTCCCCTTTCCAGTGAGTAAAGCTGAACCCACCTGTACTAGCACGGTGAGTACAGGGTAGCGACTAAAGTCTCGGAACCTTTAGTCGGCTGTCGATCGCGGAAAGTGGTAATACACTTTCAGCGACTAGAGGGAACGCTACAGTATTCTATTCTTTATACTTAAGACAGGGTATGCCAAGCTAGAGTAAGATATTTATACCTTCCCTATGAGTGAAGGGACATGATAATCTTTACCAAGCATGAAATCAAATCTTTCATAAAAAAGCAGATATTTCATATATATGCCACCGCGTAAATGCGGGTATATAATGTGTAAATGTGTTTATCCTTGTAAACAGAAGTGTAATGGCTGTATTTGTCAAAAGCATATCATATACATTATACATATGTATAGGCCACCCTGTCTCTTCCCCTTCAATTTCTGACCACTCATCTGTGCTGTAACCCAGCCCCTCCCTCCCTGCATCCCCAGCTGCCATCCCCACTTCAGCCCCTGATGCTGCCCCACACTCCCCTGAGCCCACCCCCCCCCCCCCCACAGCCCCCTTCCCCTGAATTCATTTGTACAAAGTATGTACAGAATTAGCACACCCCCTGCAGTGGTGTGTACTTACACTCACTTTGTGCATAGGTATATGATAACATCATGTATGTTGTAACATAATCATTTAATCAAGAAACGTAATGATGATGTCAGCGTAAGCGGTGGTAGGTGCTAGAGACAGCGTTAGAACATAAGTGATAACTATAATTCTAGGAACCTGTAAATAAGGAGTAATGACTTAAATAAGTCAACATAGCTATCTGACAACGTGACGAAAATTGAAGACACCAAAAGCAGTAACAGGAAGGAAAACGAGGAAAACTTTCTCTTACCGGTGCTCGATGAGAGAGGAACGCGGACATCTTGTCAACATCCGCCGAACACACACAACATGAACAGCGCAGCAGATGAACCTACAAAACAAGTAAAATCAGGTAATACATTACCAGTGAATGAATGTTTAGAGGAAAATGACAAAGATGAGTATACTGAAGAAGATAACATTCCACTCAGTCAACTACTAACTGCTATGGGCACCCTAGATAGCGATGTAAACAAGACCCGAGCGAAAATAGGGGACAATGCATCAGGCAAAGAAAAACATGACAACTCGAAACAAAAAAATGAGCCAGAATCAGGTGAAGCGGTAAAAGTAGTTGCTACTAACCAAACCAGCAGTGATAGTATAATATTAGAAGACAGTCAGGAAAATACGGATAACGGACAGGATGAAGAAAACAACGTGGTTGGTGGTTTGAATCTAAATCTGAATATAAATGAACTGAGTGAAAATGTAACCTTAGTTGATCCTCCAGATAAAGAAGTGAAAAGAGGTAAAGGCTTTCCCACAAACAGACCCCGAGTAAAGAGATGTCGATCACTTAGTACGGAATATTGTGAAAAAAAGGGCTCAAAAGTCTCACCTAGTCAGCAACCACCAAATAAAGTAGCAAATAGACGACCAGTGCATACCTACATTCAACTGAAACTAATCACCGTTCCAGAAAATATGCTAGGAGACTGGATGAATGAAATGGGGCAACGCATGGAAAATATAATTGAAAAAGTACATCAAAAAGTGGACACTTTGTCAGTAACACTAGAAGACACAAGACTAGATGTTAATAAAAGTGAAAGAAGGGTGAACGAAAGCATACAGGATCTAAAGAACAATCTTATGAAAACACATTACGAAGTTTCTGGCCTTAAAAAAAGTGTAAAGGAAAGGGAGGTAAACCTAGAAAGGGTCCTAAATGAAACAAGACAAGAAATGCAAGGAGTGAAACATAACCTCCAGGTACAGATTGAAGAAACTTCAGATAAAGTGGGTATCACGAAAGATGACACTAGATACATTAGAAACAAGGTTGAAGAAAACAGGAATCATTTTGACTACAAGTTGAAAGCAGTTGAGAGAGAACTTACGGATCTAAGGGAAAGTAAAGAAAAGGAATCGTATGAACTGAATAGCATGTATCGTGAAATGAACAAAGAAATAAAGTACCTGAGGGAAGAGATGGAAAGGAAATCCAAAGATGCAGTTACAATAGGAGAAACGAATGAAAAAAACATAGCAGACCTTACAGCTAGAATGAAGAACGCATTAACGGTAGCGCAAAAAGAAGTGAACAAAATCTCAGACACGGTGAATAAACATGACATTGAAATACAAAATGTAAAAAACTCTAAACATACGAATCAGGTAGGATCAAATGATAAATACTACTCACCCAGGCATCTAAATGTATACATAGAGGGAATGCGTGAGTCCTTCAACGAGGATCCCTATAGAACAGCAATGTTTGTACTACGTGAAATATCTGAAGATATAACGATGTCGGATATCAACCTAGCACAACGTATCGGAGCCAGAGACAGGAATAACAAGGGCAATCCTGCGTTGTTAATCTGTTTTACATCAGTAAGGATATGAGATCTAGTCCTGAAGAATAAGCGAAAACTAAAAGACTGTGAGGGTTTTGAAAATATTTATATAAACGCTGACGAAACCCTATGTAGATGACATACCAGCCGAACTCCTCCCGTGGGGGGCACCTGAAGAATCTTCCTGGAAAAGAAGGAATACAGGAAACAGAACAAATAGCAGGTCAGCGTGGGGAATGGAAGTGGACAACTTGGCGAGAAAAGAAACCCCAGATAAAGTGGAAAAGTCACCGGCCAATAAATCATGCGACAAATGGGAAATCCCAGTAATTACAATAACAACAGCTGAAGATAACAGGAAAGTAGAAAATGGAGAACAGGAACTTACGACTATAGCGGATACTGGACTGATTTCCACGCCTGATGTAGCAGCGCAAGGAACAGTGAAATGCGCACCAGACCCCCCTGATGACCCAGATGCGAACAAAGACCTAATCCCTGAAACAGTCCAATCAAAAGAACTGGTCCAACGAGTAACGGGACCTGGGACAAGGCAAACAAAAGCGGGACTTGTGTTTCTTGGACCAGATACATTTCTTAGTAATTTCCACCGAACTGATGTGAAATACCTGGGCACAACCTATAAAAGCTCGGAGCAATGTTACCAGGCGGAAAAGTGCAGACGAAATTCAAGGCCTAATCTCGTTCTAGATGTACTTCAGAGTGTATCCCCACTACACAGTAAACGCATAGGAGACCAATGTGAAATAAATCTTGCCTGGATAAATGACCGAGAGGAGGTAATGAAAAACGTTCTCGCACTGAAATTTTGCTAAAATAAACCCCTGGAAACTCAACTGATAGAGACGTCTCCTCTAAACCTGATAGAGGGTACCCGGGATCGTATTTGGGGAGGAGGTCAACCTATGGAAGACACCGAATACGATGCCGGACGGTTTGGAGGCCGAAACAGACTTGGAATTTTGCTCATGGATCTCAGGACTGAGTTAAAAAGGGAGGAGGCCTGTAGACTTCTGAAAGAAAGAGATCCTAAAGCGGTAAAAGGTACTTCGAATCCACACCAGGTGGGAACACCTGTATAAACCTAACTGCGCATGTCGACTCAAAATAAGCGCCATTTTGGAATTGGTACCAGAAAGAACTAGAGCTGATCTTTACTGTTCTAAATATTGTGAACCTAAGTAATTTTACTAATCGCAAATATGAACTATACTTGGCCTACCTACCTAATACTTGGTGACTCAAGAGCGCGACATCTACAACCAATTATCAACGACTTGAGAGGACCAGACTGTAAAGTTATTTACATACCGGGTGCCAAAGTGGAGGCCATTACAAATGCAGCGGTGCGTGAAATCAGGGAGGCGAAATGGCATGGAATACGATATAACGCTATATATACCATTGCTGGAATTAACAACATAACCCAACGCACTGTTAGACCAGTCAAAATATCGGTCAGACCTGTAAGTACCAATTTCATTATCGACGAACTGCTGACTCTGTATGAAGATCTTAGCCTAGCCGTTGCGGCTATGGACAGTGGGTGTAAAGTCGTCATTGGATCTATATATGCCTTGGATCTGAGAGTAGCGAATAAGAGATGGGGAAGAAAGCATAAGGAACAGGAAAAGCTAGAAGTAATAATCAAAGCTGTAAACGAAGGGATCACAAGGATCAACACAGCATGCCATATGTTCACACCCTACTTAGGGAGGGAAGTCCACCGAAACGTACGTGATGAACCGGCAAGAAATATGTACTACAAGTTATATGATGGGACACACCCAGATGCTACTACTCAGAGAAACATTGGAAGACTACTCAATATGTGTATAGAAAAGAATGTGCAGCACGGTCGACACAGCTGAGTTTATTATCTATATGAGAACTACGTATTACTTCACTTGTGGATATGCCTGGGATAAAGTTTATGATAACTAAGCTACGAGTTCATTAGAACTACCCTATAATGGCTGATCAACCCCAGAGACTCTCCTAAACCCTGTATATCGAAGGACGTTTAAAGTTTACAGAGATATACATTTATTAGCAAATGATATACCCGAACTTAATATGAAGAATATTCCATGAGTGAATATTTGGTTCTATTCTGCTGTCACTGGCCCGCCTTAACTTCTAAATTATTAGTAGATTTATTATTTTCTAGCTTTTGTTTATCCATAAATTCGAAAAATTACACCTATTATCTCTCTTTGTTATCTTTCTGGTGGCACTGCGCTGACGTCATCGCCTTCTTTGTATCTGGGTATAATATGCCAGTATAGCTGGAGCCAAATGAAAGAACACTGATACCACACACTCTTACCAGGTGGATGGAGAATTGTTTTGCCTTTTTGGCCGTTATTTCCGGGTTCGGAAACTTTTCAACACAGAAGGTGTCTAGCGAGGCTGACCCTTCTCTACATATGGATGTCTTCCAAACTGAAGAACAGTGGGAAGCCCAGCACCCGCCGGTATCGGGCTGAATGTAGTAGGTCTGCTACGCCGGTGGGCCAGCTGGGCTCGATACTCCAAGATGAGAAAGAGAACGACACTTCACTCGCCGGGAGCCAACAAAGGACTTCAACAAGATCCGGAACAGCTGGAGGCAGAGTGCTCGACAGGCCGGGCTGACCACCTGTAGGTCCGCGACTGTCGAGTCTTCCCTGCCCGACGCTCAAGAAATACGCCCCCCGGCTCAAGATGGGTGAATATCAAATTTATTTAAGGTGCTAGCGAGGCTAGTCCTACATTCTTCAAATGTCGTTTCTTCTTTCCTAAATGTCGTATCTTCCATATTTTTAATAATTTCTCCATCTTACAATTCCACCTTTTTCACTTATACATTGGTATCAGTGAATTCTTGTGAACACCAGGAAGCTAGAGAGTAGACCAAGAACTGCTGGATTTACGATGTAATTTTTAATTGGGTAGTCCCTTAGCAGCAAAATGGCTGCCTTGGTTCCCCCCTTAGTAAAAACTGGGAGGGGTAATGTAGTGGGATGGGAATCCAGCAGTGTTCGTTTGTTTCACGGAAGGTGGCGCGACGTGCCGATCCTTACTGTGTAGTGATTCCGGACAACGCCGCACACGAGAGTGGCGCGGTGGAGACCGGGATTACGTAACGCTTAGTATATATACTCAGCGTTCACAGTAGGTCGACAGGCTGTCCTCACGCGTTTCTTCTACGGAACGGACCCTTGGGCCCTCACTTTGCAGGCGGGTTCTCGTAACCTTCCTGGTGGTTAGGCGAATCTTCCGGATTAGCCTATCCAGCGCTACCTAGCACCCATGTGCTAGGGTACTGTACTTGTGGGGAAGATCTTCCAGATCTTTCCGGGAAGTAAGTGATTAATAAACATCCCTGTTTATTAAATGACGTTGTTGTGTTATGTGTGATTAGGTCTGTGCAAACTAGCCGAAAACCGAACCAACCTACGTTGAGTGCGTAGGGTGGGATCCTGCCTGGAACTAGCGTTCTGGATTGGGGTCATCCAACCTGCTAGACAGGCGGCGACCACCACATTAATATCTAAATCAAAAACTAGCACGACGACCCCCAATTATTAAATTAGATATGTGTTCTACAATACTTGGAGATCTTCATATTCAATTTTCAAGAAATTGCCATGGGCTCTAATCTAAAAGGAAAATTGTCATTTATTCCTTTGATTAATTAGAACCACAAAGACAAATGATGAATTTTATGAATATCAATCATTATTAGACTCATATAGAATAATGTACATATGAGAAAATTCTCTCATCTTAACTAAAGCTGTGCTAGGAAGACAGTTGGAAGCCTGGGGCCCGGAAGCAGGGGGCTGGATCGAGTAGGTCCCCACGCTGACGGGTCTGCCAGGCTCGACACTAATACTACATTATCCCTGGCTTACAACTCTGGAACAGTGGGAGGCGGAGTGTTCACTGGTCTGGGCTGACCCCTTGTAGGTCCGAACCGGTGAGTCCTCTCCGCCCGATACTCAAGGAAGCCAGGGAGAAGCCAACGACATCGGCGAGACGGGTGATATTATTACGTTTATATTTATTACCAAGGTGGTAGCGAGGCTACTCCGTTTATATACCGTATCACCCTTATGTCTTCCTTTTTCAGCATTTGAAATATGTATTTTTACTTTCCCATCTCAATTTTATCATACATTGGTATCAGTAAAAAGATTCTTTGTGAACGTTGAATGGTTAGACACTTATTCAAAACTGCTCGACTTAGTTGTAAAACTTTTTCGGGAAGTCTCCTTCGCAACACAATGGTTGCCGTACCCCCCCGTAAAAGCTGGGAGGGGTAATGTAGGGGTTAGGGCAGTCGAGCAGCGTTGTTTCACTTTAGAACTAGGTGGCGCGAGTGCCGATCCCTGCTGTGCGGTATAGCCGGTTGACCCGCGGTATGCAAATACTACGGGTTCACCCGCATTACGTAACTCAGCCACTATATAAGGCTGAGTCCACAGCGGGTTGACAGGACTTCTCGCGGTGCCTCTTTACGGAGTGAACGTCTGAAGCCTCATGTGTTGGTTAGGTTGTGTTGTAACACCTTTCAACGTTGAAGAGACCAGTATCTCTTCCCGCGCTAGTTAGTGCCCTGTAGCACTAACGTATTGTAAAGTATATCCACAATAAAGAACGGTTAACTGAAACAGTCCGGAGTCTGGTTTTGTCTTCGTGGTTAAGTGGTAGTTGGTAGATCTAGTGTCTCCCTCCCCTTTCCAGTGAGTAAAGCTGAACCCACCTGTACTAGCACGGTGAGTACAGGGTAGCGACTAAAGTCTCGGAACCTCTAGTCGGCTGTCGATCGCGGAAAGTGGTAATACACTTTCAGCAACTAGAGGGAACGCTACAGTATTATATTCTTTATACTTAAGACAGGGTATGCCAAGCTAGAGTAAGATATTTATACCTTCCCTATGAGTGAAGGGACATGATAATCTTTACCAAGCATGAAATCAAATCTTTCATAAAAAAGCAGATATTTCATATATATGCCACCGCGTAAACGCGGGTATATAATGTGTAAATGTGTTTATCCTTGTAAACAGAAGTGTAATGGCTGTTTTTGTCAAAAAGCATATCATATACATTATACACATGTATAGGCCACCCTGTCTCTTCCCCTTCAATTTCTGACCACTCATCTGTGCTGTAACCCAGCCCCTCCCTCCCTGCATCCCCAGCTGCCATCCCCACTTCAGCCCCTGATGCTGCCCCACACTACCCCTGAGCCCACCCCCCCCCCCCCCCACAGCCCCCTTCCCCTGAATTCATTTGTACAAAGTATGTACAGAATTAGCACATCCCCTGCAGTGGTGTGTACTTACACTCACTTCGTGCATAGGTATATGATAACATCATGTATGTTGTAACATAATCATTTAATCAAGAAACGTAATGATGATGTCAGCGTAAGCGGTGGTAGGTGCTAGTGACAGCGTTAGAACATAAGTGATAACTATAATTCTAGGAACCTGTAAATAACGAGTAATGACTTAAATAAGTCAACATAGCTATCTGACAACGTGACGAAAATTGAAGACACCAAAAGCAGTAACAGGAAGGAAAACGAGGAAAACTTTCTCTTACCGGTGCTCGATGAGAGAGGAACGCGGAAATCTTGTCAACATCCGCCGAACACACACAACATGAACAGCGCAGCAGATGAACCTACAAAACAAGTAAAATCAGGTAATACATTACCAGTGAATGAATGTTTAGAGGAAAATGACAAAGATGAGTATACTGAAGAAGATAACATTCCAGTCAGTCAACTACTAACTGCTATGGGCACCCTAGATAGCGATGTAAACAAGACCCGAGCGAAAATAGGGGACAATGCATCAGGCAAAGAAAAACATGACAACTCGAAACAAAAAAACGAGCCAGAATCAGGTGAAGCGGTAAAAGTAGTTGCTACTAACCAAACCAGCAGTGATAGTATAATATTAGAAGACAGTCAGGAAAATACGGATAACGGACAGGATGAAGAAAACAACGCGGTTGGTGGTTTGAATCTAAATCTGAATATAAATGAACTGAGTGAAAATGTAACCTTAGTTGATCCTCCAGATAAAGAAGTGAAAAGAGGTAAAGGCTTTCCCACAAACAGACCCCGAGTAAAGAGATGTCGATCACTTAGTACGGAATATTGTGAAAAAAAGGGCTCAAAAGTCTCACCTAGTCAGCAACCACCAAATAAAGTAGCAAATAGACGACCAGTGCATACCTACATTCAACCGAAACTAATCACCGTTCCAGAAAATATGCTAGGAGACTGGATGAATGAAATGGGGCAACGCATGGAAAATATAATTGAAAAAGTACATCAAAAAGTGGACACTTTGTCAGTAACACTAGAAGACACAAGACTAGATGTTAATAAAAGTGAAAGAAGGGTGAACGAAAGCGTACAGGATCTAAAGAACAATCTTATGAAAACACATTACGAAGTTTCTGGCCTTAAAAAAAGTGTAAAGGAAAGGGAGGTAAACCTAGAAAGGGTCCTAAATGAAACAAGACAAGAAATGCAAGGAGTGAAACATAACCTCCAGGTACAGATTGAAGAAACTTCAGATAAAGTGGGTATCACGAAAGATGACACTAGATACATTAGAAACAAGGTTGAAGAAAACAGGAATCATTTTGACTACAAGTTGAAAGCAGTTGAGAGAGAACTTACGGGAAAGTAATGAAAAGGAATCGTATGAACTGAATAGCATGTATCGTGAAATGAACAAAGAAATAAAGTACCTGAGGGAAGAGATGGAAAGGAAATCCAAAGATGCAGTTACAATAGGAGAAACGAATGAAAAAAACATAGCAGACCTTACAGCTAGAATGAAGAACGCATTAACGGTAGCGCAAAAAGAAGTGAACAAAATCTCAGACACGGTGAATAAACATGACATTGAAATACAAAATGTAAAAAACTCTAAACATACGAATCAGGTAGGATCAAATGATAAATACTACTCACCCAGGCATCTAAATGTATACATAGAGGGAATGCGTGAGTCCTTCAACGAGGATCCTCATAGAACAGCAATGTTTGTACTACGTGAAATATCTGAAGATATAACGATGTCGGATATCAACCTAGCACAACGTATCGGAGCCAGAGACAGGAATAACAAGGGCAATCCTGCGTTGTTAATCTGTTTTACATCAGTAAGGGTACGAGATCTAGTCCTGAAGAATAAGCGAAAACTAAAAGACTCTGAGGGTTTTGAAAATATTTATATAAACGCTGACGAAACCCTATGTAGATGACATACCAGCCGAACTCCTCCCATGGGGGGCACCTGAAGAATCTTCCTGGAAAAGAAGGAATACAGGAAACAGAACAAATAGCTGGTCAGCGTGGGGAATGGAAGTGGACAACTTGGCGAGAAAAGAAACCCCAGATAAAGTGGAAAAGTCACCGGCCAATAAATCATGCGACAAATGGGAAATCCCAGTAATTACAATAACAACAGCTGAAGATAACAGGAAAGTAGAAAATGGAGAACAGGAACTTACGACTAAGTGGAGGCCATTACAAATGCAGCGGTGCGTGAAATCAGGGAGGCGAAACGGCATGGAATATGATATAACACTATATATACCATAGCTGGAATTAACAACATAACCCAACGCACTGTTAGACCAGTCAAAATATCGGTCAGACCTGTAAGTACCAATTTCATTATCGACGAACTGCTGACTCTGTATGAAGATCTTAGCCTAGCCGTTGCGGCTATGGACAGTGGGTGTAAAGTCGTCATTGAATCTATATATGCCTTGGATCTGAGAGTAGCGAATAAGAGATGGGGAAGAAAGCATAAGGAACAGGAAAAGCTAGAAGTAATAATCAAAGCTGTAAACGAAGGGATCACAAGGATCAACACAGCACGCCATATGTACACACCCTACTTAGGGAGGGAAGTCCACCAAAACGTACGTGATGAACCGACAAGAAATATGTACTACAAGTTATATGATGGGACACACCCAGATGCTACTACTCAGAGAAACATTGGAAGACTACTCAATATGTGTATAGAAAAGAATGTGCAGCACGGTCGACACAGCTGAGTTTATTATTTATATGAGAACTACGTATTACTTCACTTGTGGATATGCCTGGGATATAGTTTATGATAACTAAGCTACAAGTTCATTAGAACTACCCTATAATGGCTGATCAACCCCAGAGACTCTCCTAAACCCTGTATATCGAAGGACGTTTAAAGTTTACAGAGATATACATTTATTAGCAAATGATATACCCGAACTTAATATGAAGAATATTCCATGAGTGAATATTTGGTTCTATTCTGCTGTCACTGGCCCGCCTTAACTTCTAAATTATTAGTAGATTTATTATTTTCTAGCTTTTGTTTATCCATAAATTCGAAAAATTACACCTATTATCTCTCTTTGTTATCTTTCTGGTGGCACTGCGCTGACGTCATCGCCTTCTTTGTATCTGGGTTAAATTTTGATTTATTTATTACATGTTTTTTGTGTTCACTAGTAACTATGCTGGCATAGGATCTGCTGATCCTGTGTCGGCTCCAGTGGTCATATATATAGTATATGACCACTGGTGTCTGCACTTGTCTACATGTTTAACTGTCTTGTACTATGTCTTTGTCTTATGTTTATTAATAATGAGTGATCTGAGATTGTTACAGATTGGAGCATCGACAGTGTGTTACGGAGATAATGGAATATGGCTGCTAACAAAACAAGGGATTAGCTGTTATCAAGATGACATATAAAACCCCTGAGGATTTGAATGTAAGTAAGGGGATGAAGATGCTAACTATTAATATACGTAGTCTGTATAATAGACAAGAAGACTTTAAACTAATTTTTAAAAATGTTGATCTAGTATCGGTGACAGAAACTTGGCTTACTGAGAAGTACACTGCTGACATGTTAAGCTTACCAAATATGAAATTTTTTAGAACTGATAGACAATACGAAGAAAAAAAGAAGGGAGGGTGGTTGCTTTATATCTTAGTAGTAAATATGTACCATATGTTACAGAGTACCATGATCTATCAACATCAGCCAAAGAGATTGAAGCGCTTGTATGTTCCATTGAACCACCAAATCATAAGAAATTACTTATAATAGCTGTATATAGGCCACCTGGTAAACATGTGAAGGAGTGCTATGATTATCTCGAAAAGATAAAGGATGATGAACGATTTAAGTATCATGAAACATGGATACTAGGAGATTTAAACGTTAACAGTACTACCCCTGGCTGTCCAAAAAACAAAGTAATGAGATATTTTCTATTGCAGAATGAGCTGAACTTGTTGAAAACGAGCCCCACTTTTTTATTCCAGGGAGGTAGCAGTACTATAGACCATATCTACACTAATAGTAATTATGTTTTAGAAAGTGGTAATATAGATTATTATGTCTCAGATCACATCATCATTTATGCATTAAGGAAAAAGTTAAGAGAAAAAATCATACGTAAGACCTCTCTATTCAGAAACACAAACAAGATAAATAATGACTTTCTAGAAGAAAAATTTAATAATGATACTATATGCAACTTAACTGTACCAATAACATGTGAAACCTATTTGGATTACATTGAGAAAACTATTGATGATGTGGCCCCTATAATTGAAAAGCGTGTGAATACAGTACAAGGAGAGGAGATTGACAACCTGTTAAAAGCTAAGATCGAAAGAAGGAAACGACTAATGGTAGATTTAATTAAATGTGAAATTCCGGAAGAAAGAAGAAAGAAATTACAAACAGGTAGAAGACTCGGTAGAGAAATAAGTTCAGGATTGAAGAAAATCAAATCAAAAAGAGTTCATAAGAACCTGGTGATGTATAAGGACAACCCCAAAAAAATTTGGCGAGAGATTAATAAATTTTGGAGTAATAGTACACATAAAGAAGTAAATTTCCCAGTTAAGATAAATGAAAATTTAAAAGATAAATGCAACGAATTAAATGACTATTTTATAAATATTGGCAATAATGGAATGATAGATGATCGGCTAGAAGAACTGGAACCAGTGAACGAGGAACTACATCATGAACTGGAGGAACCGGAGCAAACCATGACTAGCACTAACAAAGAAGAGGTTATAGGAATTATCAAAAAGATGGACAACAATAAGAACACTGGTCTGCAAAAAATTAATGGACAATTACTAAAGAAAATCCTTTTGTTAAATCCAGATATAATTGTGCAGCTAATTGATAAATGTTTCATAGACTGTATTTTTCCTCAAATTCTAAAGCAAGGTACTATTACGCCAATTCCAAAAGAAGGTGATTCGTCTTTATTCTCAAACTGGAGGCCGATCACTGTATTATCTTTCGTGTCTAAAGTTTTTGAGAAAATCATGCATAAGAGACTACTCAACACATTAACAAAGAATGAATCACTATTGGATATGCAATTTGGCTTCCTACCCCATAGATCAACCGCTCAAGCAATATTTTCAGTAATAACATTAATAACCACAGCACGGGATAATAAGAAAGTAATCTCAATAGCTTTTCTGGACTTCAAAAAAGCGTTTGATTCTGTTAACCATCAATTGCTTTTACTAAAATTAATTAATTACCAGTTTGATTTAAAAACTATACGTTTAATCAAGGACTATTTATACAACAGGGAAGTGAACCTTAAGATTAATGGAGAATCGTCAGAGTATATGCGAACCATCTGCGGCGTTCCCCAGGGATCAGTAATAGGTCCCTTACTGTTTTTGTTGTTTATAAATGATATTACTGATATATTTCATAGTTCGACTCCAATCTTATATGCAGATGACATAGCGTTGATAACTATAGGAGAATCTCAAGAACAAGTGTCTTTGCTTCAAAAGAGTAGTTTGGAAGCAGTCCACTGTTGGACCATAGAAAACAATTTACATCTGAATCATGACAAAACTAAGATTATGTGGATAGGAAATGAAAGAGGTATTGATAGATATAGAAATGCTTTTATAGGAAATAACGAAATAAAATCAGTAAAAAAATATAGGTATCTTGGACTAATATTAGACAATTCTTTAACAATGAATGATCACCATAAGAAGGTGGTAAAAGATTTTACTTACAAGCTCTTTAAATTCAGGAAAATCAAGTACTTGTTGAATATGGACGCGAGTATAAAACTTGTCAAACATATGTTGATACCAATAGTTGAGTATGCTGATCATGTTTTTACACTAATGACAAAAGAAAAAAGACTGAAAGTACAGGTATTAGTTAATAAAGCATTACGCACTGCTATAGGGGTGTCAAAGGCTAGGGATATAAGTAATGAAGAACTTTACAGATTGTGTAAGATTAGACCACTGTTTATACGTCGTACCAATCACTTACTAAACCTAATCAAATGGTGGACTGAAGATCCCCACCATATCTACATCCAAAGATCGAGAAGTACTAGAAGTGAAGAGAAAATAAAGATCAAAGTGCAGAAGCCAAGGACAGAACGTTTTAGAAAATCACCATTATATCAAGGAGTAAAGATCTGGGATCGATTGTCACCAAAGATCCAGGCACATCCACCGGGAGATTCCTTTAAATCAAATGTAAAAGAAGTGATAATGTCAATAATAACTGATGAGGAAGAGCATCTAATTTGAGTCATAAGATCAATACTGTAAGTTCATCAGAACTGTATCCTTTCTGTATGTTTGTATGTTGTAATTGTATATAGTTCCATGTGATGTCACTGTCTTTGTCATGACCAATGGTCCTATGTGTGACCGCAAAGTGGAAGATCACCCCTGGCTTGTGAACTTTGTATGTCGTAAATCTTTTCATTGAATAAAAAAAAAAAAAAAAAAAAAAAATGGATTGTTGTTTTTTTCTGGAATGGTACTTGCTTGCATTAACTTCAGATGTGACTTAACATAACTTCAGATGCATTTTATAAGTGATATCTCATTCAAAATTGGTAGTCTAGGATCTAGCCCTGCCCACATAGATATCAATATGAAAGCTTGCCTTATGTCGATATCTTAATAATATATAAAAGACATAGAGAGAGGTACAGGTTCACTGATGTCACCATACGATTAATTATTGCAGGAAGAGATTACACTGCGGTTTTAGATTTTCTAATTCATTGAGAGAGGATTCTTGATCAGAGAAATCAAAACTTATCAAGATCTATTCTTCAGTGGAAATAAGTAAAATGTAATATATATCAGTTATAATGAATAAGAAACTAACAAAGTGGATCTGCTCACTAAACATATAGACTTCAAAATTGTAGATGGTCTATACTCAATAGAGTATAACTTCATCATATTTAGTGATGGTACACAAGGAAAATGTTAATGATATAATAAAGAGGAAATTTTTTTTTTCTAAAAAAATATCTATACTCCAGACTAAAGTAGTATTCAGAAAACCACATAACACCACTATTGAGTGACAGATAGATAGTCAGTCCCATTCTGTAGAAAGATGTCATGCAACAAGGCACAATTGCATGTTGTTTTTCCTTATATAAATCTTTCTTAGAAATACCTAAAATGAAATTACAGAATAGATCTAGTCAGAATCATAGTGGACTAATGTATTTAACGGCATGCAACAGTAGACTACAGCTGAATAGGAATATAATAAAATAATAGAATATTTTACTTTAATAGACTATTTTGGAGAATGAAATTTGGAAATATCATTTAGATGCCTAGTCTTAATCATTTGTAGTGTTGTGTCTGGGTCAAAAATGAACTTTTCATAATAACAAATTTAGTTTTTTGTTCAATGTGATATAAATGTGATACTCACGGTCTTTGGCTAACCCAAGGGCGATATGCAGGACGGAAGGCAAGGCGGCGATATGCAGGGAGACAAAGAGGACGATATGCAGGGAAATATGCAGGGCTATAGACTTGGTGGCGAAAGGCCCGTGACATTTCAACAAACTGTGGTGGAGTCTTCTGGTGGAACTTTTGTTTTTGTCCCACAATTATTACCAATATGGCAAGTATGATAAGTACAGGGATCATAATCAAAGTGCCAGCTAACATGAGTGAGGGTTCCTCTACAGGTGCTGCTGTTGTGTTTAATTGTGGACAGTCATGAATCCCAGCAGGTGTATTGATTCTGCAATCGGTAATCACTGTTCAAGGAAGAAGTGAATGTAGTTAGGCTAATGTGTCAGAGGAAACAAGGAACATATTATGCATCAGCATTGTGGTACTACTTAATAAAAAACATGTTATTCATTGATCTTACATCATTTAAATGTGAGCTCTGGATTAATTTTCAAATGTAGATATTCTAATTCCAATCCTTCTTTCATCGGCTGGTGCATACCTAACAAACGATCAATCAAGAGCATGTAGTGTTGTAAAATTTCTACTGATAATCCCCCATTTTATTATCTATAATTCAAAGATTTGATACATTTAGATGAGTATATCTATGCCATATATAATCTCGGTCTTGATGCAAGCTCAACCTGCAGCAGGATTCCACCTGCTATCTGTATATAAAATCCTCCGTCTGTCATTAAAATCTGTTCAGTTCCTTGACTCATTGCAATACAACATACTCTTCTGTCTGAATTTTTACTCCCTCATTACCCTTACCCCTGGATGAAAGTTGAGAAGCAGTAGCTGGGAAGATAAAATTTTATTGAATTTTATGTAGTAAAGTAATATAAAATTTTATGTTGACCTTACTGGACGACATATTAAAATGAAATATTAATATGAGGTTAGTAATATTACATAAACTAATTGACTGTAGAAAATTAGTCAATTATGAGAATGTTGTATAATAAGATGTAATACAATGTTGGATTGTATGACAGATAATACAATGATAATTGTATATGATAATAAAAATGGCCAAGAAGCCAATTATGAGGAGAGGGTGGGGGGGGTAAGAAAATTTAAGAGTCTTTTTTGTTTAGGGACTTAACGAGAGCGAGGTTTACTGCTTTATCCTACCCCTAATAAAAACCCGCCATAGACTTAACATGGGGAAATTTTATGTGGTAGGCCGTGACATAAAGTGTTTTGTCTTTGATATAGGAGCGGTGGGCATTAGACTTTCACCCTCCGTAGCATTGAATGGAGATTTCAGGCATTCCAGCCTGGAATGCCTGTGTCGCTGCTGCCTTGCGTAGGCTGTGCAGGGTATAGTTCGTCTGCTGTTATGCTGTTACGAGGAGCTGTTTCCATTCCTTGGTAAGCATGCGTGTGGTTACCGTAGAGCCGTCCTCGAGCATGAGGAACGGGTCCTCGGGGGTGGCCGTGGGGGCGGCCGCCACCATTCGTCGTATAGCTACCCCTTGCGTATCACTCACCGGCCCGAGGTACCCCAGGGGGAAGCCGAACCAGACAAAGTCAAGAAGCTCTTGTTTTCCGGGTATCCCGGAGAGGTATTGGACCCACGCGGGGATGTTGAGGTCCGTAGGCAGCTCAATCCGGGCACTTAGGGCGTTGGGTAGCCCAGTATCCTTTACCTCTCCGTAAAAGTGGGCTTGGCCCGGCGGCCCGGGGGCGGCGAACTGGGGCCAGTGGGCCCGCCTGTGGCCGGCGAAGGCCCCGGGGTCAGTCCGAAGCCCGGGGACCGGCACTCCTGTATCACACACATCCCTCACAGCAGCGAAGTCAAGGGCGTCCACATTGTCCAAATCCTCCCGGGGGAATTGCCGAGGTAATTGCTCCTCCGCACCGTTACCGCTAGTATCCCCGGGAGTGTAATCCTCTCTCAGCTGCGGCTTCGTTTTGACACCTCCACGCGCCACGTGTCCGGCACACGGTGTTGTTGTCACGTGGGGTGGTGGTGTTACGTCACACCTGATGCACTCGCTGGCCGCAGGTCGCACCCTGACCTGGGGTGCATCCGTACCGGGTGCAGGGGTGGTAACTCGTGCCGCGCCTACTCCTGGGGCGCGGCGGCTCCGTTTTTTTAAGCTTGTTGGTGGAGTACTTCAGTCGGACACACCGAGTGTCCGGCCTGTGGTGTCCGGTGTGGGGCCGCTGTCGATGTTGGTACAGCACTCTCGTTACCAACTCCGTAGGACAGCTTCCTGTATCCATACATGTATCCACTTGATACCCCCATCCTGGTGGCCGTTACTTTGGCGGCAACCCCTCTCCAAATTGAATCCCCAGCACGGGAGCTCCCGTGCTCCGGGCTTGCCGCCATCTTGGCCGTTCACGTTCACGTTCGTGGCCATCATTGCGATACGGACACGTTCATCTTGTATCCTGACTTGGTCAGACCAATAAATCCTCCCGGCCTCGACCGGGTCAAAGATGTAGTTGGACCAGCGTCTAACCGCGGCCCACGGCCGTGTCTGGGCGTCGGTGGTCACCTAACTGAGATGCCGATACAGGTCCCGACGGTCCTCGTCCCGCACTGCCCGGTTGTCCTCCATCATCATAAGGAATGCGCCCGAGGGGGCCCAGAGCACCCCTAACCTCAAGTTTCTGTGAGATGGTATAAACCCCCTCACGGTCAATGTACATATACGGCTTAGAGATCAAACGGTTGGTAGACAAATCAGTGGTGAGCTTACCGGCTTTCTTTTCGTGCCGTAGGGCCTCGCGATCCATCTCCCGTTGGATACGTAGCGGTCTCCGCAGGTAGCCGCGAAGCCTGGTCATTCGCCCAATCCCTTGTCCGATCCTCACGACCGTTGCCGCGACATCTTCATGATGGCATCCATCACCCTGTCGATTTTCGTGGTCATCGCCGTCATGTTGGTCTCGAGGGCTAGGATCCTCGACGTCTTTACAGACGATCCATGGTCAGATACGGACTCCACGTGTCAGTATTTCCCTGTTCCACCAACCCCTTCAGCGTGGCCTCCGATGCTCCGTCTCCCTGGGGGGCTTTGGAGGTACCGGGTTCTGGATTGCTACGGGTTTTCGGCATGTTGACTTCTGCTTGTGAAGCTCCCTAATTATCATGGTCAGTATGGATGTGCCGTCCTTTTACTTGTGGAGTAATAAGGCTGCGGGCACAAGGCCAAAAAGGACGAGAAAAAGTGTGGAGTACGTGTGTACTGCAGGGAGGTTGGAGTAGAAGTGAGACTGGGGTCTGGACTGGGGTCGACCACGTGACTGCGTGGTAGGTGTGAAAGCTGCGAGGGGGCAGGAGGGGCGCCCGTGAGGCGCGGTAGAGGGGGGCACCAGAGGGGGCAATGACTACCCCTGACCAAAGACCATGAGTAACCTATTTTTAAGGTCTACCCTAACTAAGGGTAGAGTCTAGACTTAACAATCCATTTTCAAGCTTCAAGTTGTTTTTAAGATGATATCTAAAATAAATAAGGAGCTACAATACATCGTTTTAGAACAGGCAAGAGAATTGCACTCACATGGTGTAGTTCTTATTCCATCAGGCAGAAGAATTCCATTTGTTTGTGCAAGTAACTTTACCTTTGTATACACATCATTAATCTTAGCAAGTAGGATTTCTTCTGAAGTAAATTGTAGCACCATTTTAAAGAGAATGCTTCCCATCCTATAAATAGATGCAACAGCTCATTAATGTTAAATAAGAATGAGTGTTATTATTGTATGCCACACATATGATTGCTAACATTTTCAAATCCAACAAGACTAATTATAAATCTGCTTACAGTATTAAGGGGATATTTAGAAGAGAACAATAAACAGCAAGATGATAATTCGAAAACATGCAGAAACCTCTAACAATATTTCCTGAAATTGACGATCAAGAAAAACTTCACTCATGTAACTTCATATAAAATTGCACCATGTGATGATTAATAAACAATGGTTGTGAAGTAGTGGCAGTTGATGACAGAATGATGATTGTCAGTCAAGAGATCACATGGAGATGTCTGATGATGTCTGTTGTGACTCAAAATAAAGGATTCTTAGAAACTCACGTAATTGTCACATTACAGACGTTTTCTGCACCAGCATTCATACCCTGTAAGTACAAAAATTCTCTCATCTAGAACACAGTATTTAGTATTTGAATTGTGATTTCATTGAATTACGATATTTTGAAAAATGTCCATATGACAAAATTTTCATACTTCCTTGTTGTACTTTAGCTTGTCTCATATTCTTTTTGCTTTCTGAAGCGATTCTACTGTACCATAGTCAAATATGGTACAATATTGTGGTTATTGTAGGTATCATATCAAGTGTTACTTTTGGGTGTTACTTCTGGGTATTATAACGTACTCGAGAGAGTGTTAAATGGTATTTAGCATTAAGCATAAGATAGCCATATAAAAGGTCATATTTCCAGATACTACTGACTTCTACATACCAGAATCTTCCCTACGTTCTAGGTTAAGATATACTGACGTGGTTATGACATTTGAAGGAATTCCCTGTGGAATCCCCTTGTAGATTAGATTAATGGCCCTGTTTTTTAGTCACAACATTCGTAACTTACGACACATATTTGCTGTCAGTGTGCTATAGAGCTACGATCTTAGGCTGGCTGCGACACTTGCTGTAGATACGACACATAGAGGTAAAAGGTGTGCTATAGTCACGACACTCGGTGGACAATAGACAGGAAAGTGTCGCCATAAGTGTCGGATACCTAAGACCACTCTGGACATGTCGTACCGAATGCTCAACTTCACTTCCCGTTGGAATTAAGCAATGAAATTTTATCACGAGTAAGGTATACATATAACCTATGATCGTACTAAATATCAAGAAAATCGGATGTCTTGTGCCGAAGATATCGGCGTTTGAATTTTGTCATAGCATACACTGCTCTGGTGGCCAGTGTAGACGTTGACACCGAATGCGCTTACTTCACTCTCCCAGCAGAGATTCCGCGCTCTGTACCACGAAAGATCTGCTAGGAGAATGCTTGTGCGATATCCGAGCGATAACCCGATTCAAACACCCATATTTTCTGAACGGTATGTCCGATCTTCCCCATTTTTGGTACGATTATAGTTTATATGTATCCCCCTTACTCGTATTAAAATTTCATGACTTTCGTTGGGAAGTGGAAAAATTCTCTATATATGCACAATACTTGTCGTGACGGCTGACACTTTTAGCGGCGATCGTCCGTGGCGCACTACGACACCGTCTATAGGACGCCAGCCATCTTTTGTCGTCAAAAAAGGTCATAGATCGGCTGTGCGATCGTAGGCCTGCGACACTCACAAATGTCGTGACTAAAAAACAGGGCCCAGATTAATTAACAAGATTAGGAATACACTCTGATATTCACCACATCCATTTATATGATAATTCCCACTAGGTGGCGACACTCGTGGTCGCAACACACACGGCTACACGCTTCGTCTACACACCATACTTTATTGTTGGTTATATTTTGCTAGCTAATTCAATAATCTAAACTGTGTCCACTATTTCCGTAGTCAATACAGAGTATTTCAGTAGTACCTAAGTTAGTCTCCAGATGACTCTGGCATCTTGTACTTAGATTTATGGTGAATTCTCACTCCCCACTAGATAACGTATCCAAACGTGTTCTTCCGATAGGAATACGTACATAGTTACTGTTAGTAGCTCTTTAGTCTCAATGACTCTATCAATTAACAACACCACTACCAGAAACAAAAATAGATAGTATCAGAGGGGTAGGGTTGAAAAGGCTATGGCAAATAGTATAATGCTTTAGAGGCAGAAGAGGGTATGTTAAGTCCTGTAATAATCAAATATAAGGCCAACCTTGTGTGTTATTCACATGAATGATATTTTTTTTCTCCTGAGGTATGACCATAATTTTTTTAAGATAGCTGAGAGCAGTTCAGAGAGCAGGTAATTTAAGTTTCTGACCATTGACAGACTGACACCTAATTTACTATATATCCATGCAGTATATACTGTAAATATGCACTGTTTTGCCATATAATGTAAAAATACCATATGGAACACTGTTCCATATGGGAAAATACAGAACACTTCCTCATATGCGTTGACTAAGATATTAATTGTTAGGCTAAATTGAATATATGATTTTTTATCAATTTCGAGTATATAGTAAATATAGAAGGACCTACCATGCTTGTACAAGCCACAAAACTTGATAACAATTTACGGTTTGTACGGAACTCGGCGTAAATGCCTCATTCCGTATAAACCGTAAATTGCCATCTTGTTTTGTAGCTGGAACAGCATGGTCAGGATGTTCTATATAAGTATTTGTTCCCCATTGTGCAATAATATCAATTCCACTATTGTAAATCATATCTGTCAAGGATAAACAGTTAATACTATACAACATATACAAGCACAAATTTTAAGAGACCTCAATTTGTGAATAATATGAGAAAACTGTATTCCTGAGGGCGAATTTTTATTTTTACCTCACCCCTGTCCTCCGGGAGTTAAAACCTCGGTCTACGACCTCGGTTATAACGCCTGGGGACAGGGGTTCGGTAAAATAAAAATTCAAACACAGGTATACGGTTTTCTTATTATTATATACCTTGAAATAGTTACATTAATGTCAATAATTAAGCCGTAGCAGCCATTTCTAGGCCCATTTGGGCACAGCATGGTTGAACCGAAATATGTGATACGCTCCACCCGTCACTCCCACCAACCTGTCATCCCATTCCATTCTGTTTATTGATCTAGCGATGCAGTGTGAGTGTTATGAAGGGATGCCAGTTTTCTGGAAATTTCTGATTTTCCGGGTTTTCCACGACTCTAAAATGCCGGGAGTGAGAACAGGTAGTCGGTGCACCTGGGGCCGACCCTGGAGACCCGGCTGACTGGCTGGCCGTGGGTGCTCTGACCACCGTCCTCACCCTTGCCTCATGGTCCCAAGTGCCAGGAACCAATTAAAATGACAGGCAGTTGATCCATATATATATATATATCTATACTAGAGTATAGGTCGGATTCGTCTGACTAATAGATATCTCATTTGATATATAGATACACCTTTCAAGCTAGTTGGTTAGCAATCTTGGTGGTGTAGTGGTTAGCGCCAATAATATTTTTAAAACTAGGCTGATTTTTATTAGTATTACACACAAACAAATGTGCTTCGCTGTTTGTTTACATTTTGACGCATTGCTTACATTTTGCAGGTTGCTTCCACCACTGTAGTGATCGTCAACCATAATTAGCCTTTTAATAAAAACCTAGAAAAGTATATCTCATCTGAAAACTTAAATCAATCTCAATTTGTTGCTGTAATTATTAAATCATGATTCTAATATTTCAATATTATGATGAATTAATAAAAAATAAAAGTAATAAGTGATTTTCTCTTTAAGGAATACACTTTAGCGATGGGTCTGTGCAAGGGTAGGCGGCTTTGGCATAGGGAAGTAAAGCAACTGGTTCAAGTCTCCATAAGATCAGTTTTAAGGCATTTTATGGTAATTCCTTCAGTAGTTCACTGTTTCTTCGTAATTCACTCGTATATTCTGCTTTTCAATCTTGTACATACCTCCGTTCACATTCATTCGCCGATCAATTTAGCGATAATCGAATCGACGTAATCCGTCCGCCATTTTGTTTTTGCCCGTGAGTAGCCACTGCGCATGCGATGTAGTACGTTCACACTGTGAGCGTATGCACGGATACGCTCCACCCTTGCCGTATTATATGATTAAAAGCTGCCTATCAGTGGGTAGTATAGACATTTCATACGCTCATAGGTATATAATAAGTACAGCATTACATTTAAACCTATTGGTGAAATTATTATCAAAAGACCGCATACCCATGATTTTAGTATGTTAACAATAGAAGGGTATCCAGAATATTGCTTCTTAAATGGCTCAACTGCTCTGAGGTAAAGTTCAAGTGAGGCGCTGAATGCTGGAGCTGAAAAATTTCATAATTTCAAATGAACATTGCTTTTCACATTAGTTGGAATATAACTGAAAATCTGATTGAAAAGGAAGTTGAATCTTTTGCATGATAATAACAATATGTGTTCAATTAGGTATTCAGAATATATTGAATGTTACCAAAAGAGAAACTATTCTTTAGTTTATCATTCAGAATATTTCGACTTAAGATAAAATTAACTTCTAGGGTAAAATTCTTTCAAACTTATGGATTATGAGACAACACTCTCTATGACAACACTTATAATAACCACACTTATATGTCCCAATTATAAGTATGCTTGAGGCAAATGGACTGATGAATAATACTTACAACAAAATCCATCTTCAGATGAAGCCACTGGAGAAAGAAAATATGACACAATATGTTATCATAAAATGCAATTAGATCTTAGTATCTTATATTAACTGTAAATTAGTATATTTTCATGGTTAGCCATTTTATATATAGAATAGATCATTGCCTTTGTAATTTCATATCAATCATGTGTACATAACTACATGTCCGAGGTGTGTTCATAGAAAGCTCTGGCAGGTGAAAATCCCTCGTCCGTTGATGCTCCAATTGCTGCCATCGTTGCTAGGGGTTGCAAGCTATTTCAACGTCAAATGTCAGCTCCTCCCATCAACAGTGAAAGTCAGAGGCTGGTCTGTCCTGACTTAAATTCACATTTCTCTTCGGTTTCTTATCCTTACTTTATGGATGGAAACTGGCATTTGTTAAGGATGCTGGGTGGTTAGGGCCCCACACCCTAGGATGGAGGGACCTGTGGCCCAGTAGTCATTATGATTTCAATGAAAACCCAAGCTGTGACAGTGCCCCTTCTGTCTGTGCTATACCTGAACAAACAACACTTCCTGCTGCCCAGTCGCCACATGAATTGCCTACATAGTCAAGTTCCTGGCTATCCCCCCAGCTGGTGCCCCCTGGTAGCCCAATGTATAACAGCTGTTATAAAGAAAACCACCAGTTGGGTGGGCCATCCTACTCCTTGACACTTCAGCCTGCTTGATATGATGTAAAGGAGGTACAAGCAACCTGAATGTCCAGCACCACACACATGGACAACTTTGTGTAGGTTCCTTCAGTTCACTGACTGGCAGTTGGCACCTCAATTACCATGGTTTGGTGATATATATGTTTCTATCAAGATGTATTCATTGACATATAGACATCTGATAAGTGCACTCAACTCATTTGAGTTGATCCTTCATACACCAAGGAAACAGACAAGCTATTTACAGAGTGTGAATTGACATACATAAATAAAATGACAGACAAGATAATACAAGGGGAACTTTTGAATAATAAGGGTCAAACTCCTGCTTCCCAATCTTCCTTCAGAAGATACCCTTTCGCATTTAATTCAAATCTGAAGCTACTTTCCATCTTTTAAAAATTCAATGGTAACTTGTCCCATAATGCATTACCACCCAGTTTTGGGTCAGATTCTTTTTAAGCATATTTTTAGAATTCTCTCCTGTTTGATAACACAGTTTCTGGAAATGAAACTCTGACATTTAATTATTGTCAATAAGTGAAAGTTTCTGCAAAACTCTTACACAATGTTCACTATTCTTGAAGTAGTTCAGTATGGATTTCCATGGGTTCTTTACAACTAATGCTGCTCCCAAGCCTTTGTTAACCATAACTTGTAGTTTATTGAGTTTGGTCTTTCCCATTAAATCATATATCATATCACACTCTAAACTCATATTCATTTCTGTATCCTGTCTATGACTAACCCACATGATCTTGGATTTAACCAAATTTGTAACTAATTTGTTCATATTATCTCAGTTATTTAGTTTAGTTAAATCTCCTTCAATTGTTTTCTCAATATCCATTTGATTAATTCCTTTCGTGATTATAACAATGTCACCCGCAAACATCTGTTTTTTACTTTCTGAGAAACAGCTAACTACTTCATTTATGAAAACGATAAAATGCACAGGACCCACAATAGATCCTTGTAGAACTCCTGATTTTGATATCTTGACCAACTTACATTTATTTTTGTTAAATGATTTCTATTTGTTATATAACTGTAGGTGTTGGGTCAGTGAGTGGTGGTGTGTACGCTCTTCACCAGAGAATGCGGGTGCTGATCACTGCTGTGTGGTGATTCTGGTGGGCCTGTGCATTAAAGTGCTATGGGTTTACCTGAATTACATAAATAGGTCTGTATATAATGCTGGGTCCACAGTAGGTCAACAGGTTATTTATTCCAAGTGATCCTCTGTGAAGAGTCGAGACAGAAAAACGTAAGGCCATGGAAAACTGTGTGAAGGTACTGCAAGGTGAACTAGCCGAATTAAAAATAGAAAATAAAGCCAACCAAGGTGACTGAACTCAGACACTCTGTTATTAATATGTCAAAAGGATCTGAAGATAGAGAAAAGGAATTTGAACTAATTAGAGATGAAAACAGACAGACAAGGAAAAGTGTGCAGAAGGATGTAGAGATGTTAAACAGGACATCATCAGAAATTACAAATGTCAAAAAAGACCTGGAAGAACTACGAAGGGAGACTAAAGGGAAGAACATCACAATAACAGGAGTTCCAGAAGAAAGAGGGGACAATATACGACTCATTGCACGAGAAGTGGTAGAAGCAACGGGTACTAAGTTTCCCCCTGAAGAATTTGACTCTGTTGGAAGGATGCGCACATATAGGAAGGATGGTAGACCGAGGGAAATTCTGGTCTCCTTTAATCATCAGGCCGCTAGGGATCTAGTACTCAAGAACAAGAAAAACTTGAGAAACGACCCTGGGGCGAGGTACATATTCATAAATGAGGATCTCACAAATCAGGCGAGGGAAATTTTGCAAATCTTAGGCAGGTTTCTGAGGCAGCTAAGGCCTTAGGCTTGCACTGTCGACTGGTCAATAATGGAGGCAGGTTGGCGGTAAACAATCTGATCTATGATGAATTCACTGTGTACGATTTACAGGAGGAAATCCCTCTAGAGAAGGGATAATATTTGCAAAGAAAAGAATTTTCTAGAGTTTTAATTCTATTTACCAAATCGTGCCTATGAATATTGCGGTAACGTGAATGACCGAGGAAGCAGCTTAAGTGACTTCTGTACTACCAGTCTAGTTTCATTTTTGCTTCAACTTCGACTTATTTTGGTAAGATATTGACTATTTACTTCATTTAGAGGTGTATAGTACAAGTGAAACTTATTAACCTAATTGGGACAGCTCCTCATACCTTGTTACTTTCGCTAAACATACCGCACAAGCTCAGAGAGCTCTTGCGGTAGTTTTAGCAAAAGTAACACGGTATGAGGAGCCGTCCCAATTAGGTTAACTAGTTTCCCTTAAGTCTTAAAGTACTGTCATAGTATTTTCTAATGTCCTTTTCTGGTCTATTTCTATTGTCCTTGTCTAATTCTTATCTTGTCACAACTCCCACCATAGGGTTTTTTCTGCACCCTGTATACTTGTGTCACCTGAAATAGACTACATGAAAGGACTTTTGAACCTATTATGATAGGTATCATTTTGTTGAATCTGGGACTAAAAACACTTGAATGTACACAGACTGAATAATGAATAACACAGAATGGATGGCAACTTCCAAACTAGCTGAACAGTCAGGATGTTTAGATAAGTATTAGATATGATTTCATTACAAATCATAAAATAACCCAAAAAATGGAGAACAACCACAAGCACCATGCATGATTGAATGTCTATGTAATGGCAATGAAATAGCATAATTGTGTTGAAGTGTTGTGAAGCATTAGAAGCCTATGTAACATAAGGAAAAAATAAATGAGTTTGCTCAAAAAAAAAGAAAATGTATATGATATCATTTTTAGGCAAATATCCAGTAATCTAATATGTATAACTTTTTCCAAAATTTGTATTACAAAACTCAACATGGATATTGGTTGCCGAATAACAAAAATATGCAACTCTCCTTCTATTGGCAAATGTATAATTTCTGCATTTTCTAGGCAGTCTGGGAAATAATTTTCCATATAGGTATGATTAATCAATACTGTTATAATATCAACATCTGTCAGAAAAAGCTTTTTAGATATCCAGTCATCAACCGGTGCAGGATGAATTTCTCTTAAATCTATAAAACTCTTTTGGACAAGGAAATAATTTATCAATATACATGAAATCTTCAGATAATGTAGGTATAACATCAAAATCAATATTAGTAAGCTTAAATAAGTGAAATATTATTGATTACCAATAATATCACATGATAGAATCATAAAATTATAACTTCATCCAAAATATTTTTGTCCTCTAGAGATATGCACTATCACTAGCGCCCGGGCTTATGGTGACAGCTCTGCCACAGGTGGCCATCCTTAAAGGGTTAAACATGTTAGTTATTAAGATTGATGATTTGGAGAAGGTGTTTTTTAATGACTCAAAATATAAACATTTGTTATAAAGATCTTTTATAGATGTATAGATTTCATACTTGCAATACCTGTTGTTTGTCCAGGTCCATCCGTAGTTAGAATTTCGTCATTGACTGCTGTAATAAAACAATTTCTGATATTGACACAGGAAGAACTGATGTTACATTTCTACCTATCTTTGCAAAGTAACTATAAGTCTAATTCTGAATCTCATTACTAGTTGGCCCATCTCTCAGTTCATAAAATAATATTCATTGTATTTTTGATTCCATTACTATCTACATAATGCTATGACTGTGCCCCATTGTAGCAACAAGCTTGATTATCACTTCTCTACTGAAACATGTTGGTAATTGAGATTGATGATATGGTGAAGGTGTTGTGTAGTAACCAAATTGCTGAAATGAATATTATTGATCCTCATAACAACCTATTTGTGCATGGAAATGTATTGTCTGTGGATAGAGAAATACAGCATTTGTAGTCTTTTGGCAAAGATCGATATACTTTATTGTTTATTGACAGATTCTAATGTTGACATACTCTGTATTACAGAGGCAAGGCTTGCAAGTGGAATGCCTACCTTTTAGTTGTCTAATCAGTTTGGATAGAAGCTGACTTGAACCAAGGCAAGATAAAATCAAATTGGGGGGTGTTGCAATTTACATTAAGAATGCCATAGATATTAACTCTGATTTATTATGGAATTACAAAAAAGAATAATTGTGATAATGACAGGTTTTGGCTGATGATAAAGCTACCTTTTAGGAAGATCATTGTGTGCAACATTTATAGACCACCAACAGGGAGTTGTAAGAATTTCTGCTCCACCCTGCAGAACAGGGCATTGTATATATTAACTGTAAATGGACCTTTTCATTCTAAGATATTTGAATATTGACTATCTGTATAAGCAGGGCCCCTGGAGCTGGTATCTAACCATAGATGGGGGCAGTTCCCTCCTGGATTTCTGAGCTGGCAGGAGCCTGGCCTGTGGCCTTCCACTGTGGATTGAGTGGAAGCAGGTACCACCAGAGTGAGGGGGGGCGGCAAAGAAGCACCCCTCCAAGAACCTGCCCCAGGTAGGTGTTTGGGTCTAACCACAAAATCAGGGGGGGGGGGGGGGAGTTTGCTGGAGCCTTAACCCAGTATCCTTCCAGGCAAGTTCAATGAGACCGGGGATCGGAGGAATACATCTCCCACTCCCACATCCACAGCCCCAGCTGGTTATTCTTGGGTGTAAGTCTCATTGGGCTAGCCAGGAGAATGTTGACAGGGTTGGACCTGCAAGGCACCACAGCACCAGATCAAACCAAGGAACCAATCTAAGACATAAGGCCATCTCCACAACCTTGAGTGATGGCAGGATGAAGGGTAGCAGAAGATATATGTAAGCTGACTCAGCTGTCCTTCCTGGAAGCTGACAGGGCCACCATTAACTCATTGGGTGGGGACAGATTCATGGATGGTCTGGGTGATGACAAGCTGTGGCACTTCTCCCAAACCATGGAAGAAGCAGTGTCCACCAGAAGTAGAGGCCTACCTCTGTCCGGAGAATGTGAGCCAGGGGAATGTATGGGCTGTGGGATGCATGATGGCAGAGGAATTATGGGCCATGACGGAGGAAATGGCAGCCCTTAAGACTCAGCTTTCTTGCAGGCCCCCCCCCCCAGCATGTGCATCGAGTGCAACATAGAAAAGCAACTGTCCAAGGTATCAGGAGAAGATGAAGGGACCCAGGGCAGATGCCCCAACACTTGCAGGCTGTCCCCACTGACCCAATGGCTGCCCCCCAGAGAACTGTATGCGACCACCTCCCCAAACCAGATATTGTACATATAATTACAGGGTGATCACGCCTAACTGATCAGGTATAGCCAAGCCCTTCATGGGCCTGGCCAAGAAGGGATGCTGATTTTGATGGACCCCCGAGTGCATGGAAGCCTTTCGGAAGTTGAAGTCCTGGCTGACCAGGGTTCCGGTACTCGGCTAACCCCTGGAAAGAGGCCGCCTCATTTTGGACAGGAATGCCAGTGAGTCATGACATCCATGTTGGCAGGATGACATTGTTGAGAGGGATTATTGCACAAGCTTTGGCCCCCCCAGGTCTATCAGGTGCCAGGGTCAGCCAGACAGCAAGCTGCCAACTGGCAGCAGGCTGTAACACAGTACGCCATTACAATGTGTAATATGTGTGGAGAGTGTGACTACGACTGGAGATTGTGGAATGTGCCTCCTATAAAGAGAGCCGCATCCCTTATCCAAAGGGGGGAGTCGAAAACCAGCCGGCCACGGGAGAGGAACAGGCAGGGCACTGATAGCTGCCCTGTGCTGCCTCTCACAGAACCCTCTACAATGTAACACAACGAAGAAGTACAACTATTAAACATCTACAATGAACCTGGAACTTGTGTATGCACTTTGTTACATACATTATGGTGCCGTGACCAGGATTTATGACAGATTTCTCCATAAATCTGCTAATTGACTCTGGTGAAAAGGACTCAATCTGCAACAAGCTGGAAGCTGAAAGCTGAGGATCCCCTACACCTCTGTGTGGACGACAATCTCCATAAGATGATCTCCTGATGATCATCAGATGATCTCCAGCTGACCACCATATGACCATCAAGATGTTACACCAAGTACTGTGAGTAGTGGGCTTTACTGAGCACCTTTTAAAACACCTGGGCACTATAACACCAAAACGTTTTGAGCACTGAAAAACCATTTTGAACATTTATGGAACAAGTGGAAAGAGTAATATTACTGTGTGTATTGCTTGAGACTGAAAACCAATGTGGAAAGACTCAATAATAACATGTTTTGGCCACAAGGACTTCTAAGTGGAGTATGGGCACGAAAATGATATGAAAAGTGAGAAAATGGTAATGCAGTTATGTGTAGGCGGTTTGGAGCAATGTGTAAGCTGTGTAAAGTGGTCTTGAATAGAGGAAATATGTGTGAGAGAAACTAAAGACAGCCTATAAGTATAAGGGTTAAGGCAGTATAATAATGAATAGAATAAATCCACATGAGAAGAACTGAAGAAACTGTGCCAGAATTGGATGGTACTTAACCATATTTCGATTATATATGCTGTGTGCATCTTGTAGAGCTATGTTTTCTGAGTAATTTGGTTTTTGAATCGTGTTAATCCGCCTGTTATTAAGGAAGATATGAAGGTTTGAAGATTCCTATGGAAGTTTCACTGTATTCTTATATACCAGGTGGGAGCAGGGGATGCTGCTATCAGCCTGTTGTTTTTATGAGTAGAACACAGCCTGAGCAGCTGGCGCTGGCTGCGGCAGTGAGCTCTGGTTCCAAGAAAGCTGTGGGGGGTACTCACCATTAAAATGTAATGTGTTATAAATCCGAAATTTGGTTTGGAATAATTGTGGAAATTAGTGAAATAAGACGTGATAATTGCATTAACTGATTAACATTAAGATGTTATAGAAAATATAGACTGGGAGGCAAATACTACAGTATTTTGAAAAGTAATGGCTGAGACTGTGGAATTAAGGTAGTGAACCCCCTAAAACGTGAGGGAGGTTGCTAACTGGATGGTTCTGTGAATGGGAATGCTGTCTGTCTCATTTAAGGAAGAAACTTAAAGTATAGGTTGGAATTCAACAAATATAAGTATCAAGTATGGACAGAATAATCAAGTATTATTTGAAATAATCTGAAATAAGTGGTTCTAAGTATATTGAATTAAAATGTGTGTTGGGGATACTGAAACACAGTCACAGAAGAGTTAAAAGTCGGCTGCTGGAACTAAATCTAACCCTATTGTGTTGGTATTGAGTTGAAAAGTGTATGACTTAAAGCTATAGTATTGAAATATAAAGTATCAATGCTATTATGAACATACATCTATCCATATTGTATACCCAAATGTACATGTTTTCTGTTATTTTGTTTGAAATGGTATTTACATCCCAGAAAGACTACAGTATAATATAAAGTATTGGCTGAAAGGGTTAAGCTGGCCTAAAGCTGAAACGTAGAGAGAATCCTGTAAATTCATTGCCAGCTGGTGAGGTTTAATTATCAGCCTGTAACAGAGAAAGCTAGTATACCGGAAATACTTATCAGTACACCATTTGGTTCTTAGTACTGATGGCGCATAGGGGAAAGTGATTTGAGATTGAGAATCATGATACCTTTTAGTAAGAACATGTGAACAAGTCCCCTACATGTCTATACAAATTGGTCTTACTGATAGAGGGCATACTGGTGTCTAAGTAATGGCTCTGTTTGTGTCAGTGAACAAGCTCCACATCCGGATGAGTGTCCGATAAGTGTCTGATGACGCCATAGCAAATTAATAGCTCTTAATGTTAAAAACTATTGGATACACTAACAGTGAGGAACTTTATACTTAGAACAAAACTTTTAGCTGTACTTTCAGACTTTACAAATCAAGACATTTTGATTTTGTTAATGAAATAGTCCAATTAAAATAGAAACTTCTTACAATAAATACAGGAACAGTTTTCAGAGATTGAATTAAAAAGAGGTATGGAAATGATTTTAATTATAGGTTATAATCATTGACATTTTATAAATTAAAGGCAAGTTTATGTATTTAAAGCCAATTAAGCAAAGACTCATTAAAGAAATAGAATCTTATAAGACCCTATGGCAGGCCAAGTGTGTAATAAAGAACTGATGAACATCTAGAAGGGAAAGATAGAAAAATACAAGACTATTATAGAATCAATGATTTGTTAAAAGAAGTCAAAGCACATGGCTTTAAAGGCTGCTTTGTGTTAGTGGAATATACAGCTATGGACTTAGAACAAGACCTGAGTTGGTAAAGAATCGAGAGAATCATGATAAAGAATTGATGAAGTGGACTTCAGAGAAGAAGATTCAGCGTGTTTGTTCAATAATCACAGAATAAACAAATTAGTTATCAAGTGGTGGAGAAAGTCACACCTGTTAATTATGTCATACAGAATGTCATAACAGGTGCACAGCGAAAGGTTCACGTAGTGCACCTGCGAAAAGCGAACCTTGAATGGGAGATACCTGTTCGACCGGACGATGAACATCCGATACGGAAAACGCAACTAGCGGCACCACCGCCTAGTTTTGATAGTATGGTAGACGTACTCTCTTCAGACGAGTCTTTTGGTTCCGAAGACGAAATTCCTCTTGCTAGGTTGCGAGAGCGTCTAAGAGCTGAGCGTGAACGTCCTTTGGCTTCTGATGCAACTGAAGCTGTAGGAATAGGCAGAACAGAACCTACTATAGATGGGACAGAAAACAGGGTAGATGAGCAACAAAACAGAAGAAAAACAGAGCAGGGCAAAAAGCTTAGAATTAGATAGCTCATAATGAATAATGGGCAAAGCTAAAGTAAACCAATTATAGTGAATGAACAAAATTAAATCTGTGAGGTCAGAAAAACAAGGCAAGGTTGAAGACCTATCAACTGTTTTGGCATCATTGATATGTTAAAGGCTGCAAGTATCATTTGTACTCATGTTAATAATTGTGTTGTTCTGGAAAAGGAATACTGTATTTGGTTTTCCATTAGAAACCGTGTTTTACATTTTAAGTTTTATAGGTCAGGACATCAAGTTGTATTTCAGACCATCATCAACATCTCCTGCAATAACCACAAATCTACCATGCAAAGAAACAACGAAATAGCCAGCCTTTTACGTCAGCGGAAATGGTGATTTTAATAATGGTGACATTGGTTTTGGTGCTCAAATAAAAACTGGTGCTCAGAGGGTGTTTAGTGCTCATACTACTGCTGCAAGTGAACTCAAAAGCCCTACTCACTCACCGAGTGAAAATTTTGTGGAGGTTGGACTTGAAGTACTTCAACCTCGGGACTATGAGTTAGCGATAGCCAACTCCAGTCTATAATGAAACCTCAACCTGGACTACTATGAAACTATCTCGGAGAGATAAGTAGTCTGAGGAAGTACATGGACATATGTGCTATCGGAGGCTATAACAGCTATGAACTGGATGGTTCATGAGTTGTGTGACTTTGGGGATATTACAACTATGAACTGAATGGTTCCTGAGTTGTGTGACTTTGGGGACACTACAATACAAACGATGGTTTGTGCAGTGTTACTCTAAGGTGCAGTCATGACAATGTTATGTGAATAGGAGTTTGCATGGTGTTCCTAAAATGCGCATTATATATTCTTGCATGTTTACCTGTATTTATCTATATTCATCACATGTACTATATATATTCAAAGTTGTTGTCAAAGTTTGTAGCATTTGTTAAAAGATTTTGTCGTTATATATAAGTCAAAATCTTTTAAGGGGCGTGACACTGTAACACAGTACGCCATTACAATGTGTAATATGTGTGGAGAGTGTGACTACGACTGGAGATTGTGGAATGTGCCTCCTATAAAGAGAGCCGCATCCCTTATCCAAAGGGGGGAGTCGAACACCAGCCGGCCACGGGAGAGGAACAGGCAGGGCACTGATAGCTGCCCTGTGCTGCCTCTCACAGAACCCTCTACAATGTAACACAACGAAGAAGTACAACTATTAAACATCTACAATGAACCTGGAACTTGTGTATGCACTTTGTTACAAGGCTGAGCAACAGTTCCAGTCGAGACAGGAGGAGGAGTCTGTAGCAAATTACAGTGGCAGCTGCTCAGAGACCAGGGAGCTGTTTCAAAAGTCGAGTGAGGTTTCGCCAGCGACATGTCACATTTTGAAAGTGGGAGGCTGCAACAGCGAGCAGCACTTTGAATCAAAGCGGCAGCAAAACCGCTGCCAATACCCAATAGTGAGCAGCACCTCCACATCGACAGCGACGCCTCAAAGTACCATTGTTAGCTCTCGCTTTGGCGATGAGTACTCTCGTTTAGCAACCTCCTAACTTTTGAAACAGCTCTCAGGTTTCTAGGAGTATGGAGTGTTGTGGTGTGGCCCCCTCCCGCAAGCAGACCCAGTGTCAGGTACAAGGAGAGCCTGACTCCCTCCAGCCTGCAGCTGCCGGCCAAGCCCTGCCAAGTGATAGCTGTGAGGAGCCAGGTCCCCCCCCCCCCACACAACAACAGAGCCGGGCCCCCCCACCCCCACCTGGTGACAGAGAGCAAGAGAGGGCCCAGTCACAGTGCGAACCTCATCTTGGACGGGGACACCAAGGCCAGCAGTAATGCCCACCCTAAGCGACCATTTCACTGGAATGTCGGGGAGGGAGCCAGCACCCCCCATTGAGTTGCCAGCCACTACCACACCATAAGCATTTCTGTTGAGATATATTTACAGCTCACATATATTAAGTATCCTTAGCCATAAATAATTTTCTCGCCATTGGCATTATGTATGCATGCATGGTTCTGTACATATCCTGTGCTAGGCCAGTTAGAGTTATGTTCATGCATATTTATGCCCCTATCCAATTATTCTGATATATGCACCCAGGGGATGCCCCTGTTGTATTGATTTAATACTTAATCTTAGTGGTATATGGGAAATCTGATCTTATATAATTAATTTCTTGCATGAATAATTTCTAAAACCAGATTAGGTATTAATTCATTAATCACATATAATTAACGCAACATTCTTTGTTTTTTAACTGACTTTTAATTGTTTCTCATTTCAAAACACCATTTTTCTGTGTGGTTTAGGCTAGGTCTGTTTATAAAGAGACTATGGTTAATGACACAGGGTCAGGTTTGTGGTTTGGGTCTGGCTCGGGGTTGAGATAAAGAATTGGATCCCAGCCCCCAGAAGTTCCACTCAGTAAACCCAAGGAGGGCAAGCCCCAACCAGTATAGGATGTTACTCCATGCCGCAAGCAACAAGCAAACAAGACTTCCAAGCCGCCACACCCGGGGCATGAGCAGTGGTGGTCCTGGACTCGAGAGGGGCAGACCTGGGACCTGTTTCACTAGTTTCTTGACATGTCTGTGACACCATACAGACATTGGGGTTGTCTAGTTTCGTTACAACATAAGTAGCTGCCCTTAGGAAAAGACAGACCTCAGACATAAGAATTAGAAAAATCTACACATCATGGACCTGTTTCACTAGTCATGAAACTAGTGAAACAGGTCCCTGGACGAGTTTAGAAGCTTCTTCCCTGCAGGTCTCCAGGTATGGAGGCTGCAAGTGATAGAGACAGTGGGCTTGTGGGGGACCAATATGCCATATGAGTCCTTCTAGATGGCCACACAGCTGTTGGATGGACAGTCTCACAAGCAGATCCAGGCTGCCAGAGCGCTGCCATAGCCACGACGAGTGTGGCTGGCAGGAACGGCCTTGCCCTGGGTGCCAACCCCTGGACACCCTGGAGAGATGGGCTCTGCAATGTGACCATGAGGGCACCAATTATGTGGAGTTCCATATTTTGGATTTCATCCACAGCCATCCAGAGATGGAACAAGCGAAGGTCCTGAGGAACAAATCGAAATCAACTCAAATGATTGACTCAGAAGTTAATCCCCTTGGGGATTAAACACAATGGATGAACGGTTCAGCTAACAGAGTACATAAGATTGCGACAGGAGAAGAATTTTTTATCAATATGGTCTCCCAGTACTCTGAGACATACCCGGGCCGCTGGGGCCGGCAACGTTGTCGGAAGAGGAGCCCGGGAGGGCGACGCCCACCGGGCCGGCCACGTGTCCGGGGATCTTGTTGTTGTTATTGGTAGCCGCCCCCTCCTCACATGGCGGGGCGGCTGCGGTCGCGATGACGTCACGTGCTCCCCCCCTCCCGGCCGCCCTACACGTGGCGGGTGCATCGGAGGGGGTTGCAATTGGGCCGGGACGACTGACCACCTGGGCCCACGTGGCCGCAGGCGGTTTCCTGTCCGTTGTTGGTACACGTGTTGGTGGTTGTGTGATCTCACATGTGCCGCTTCCTGTGGCCGCCGGGGTCCGGGGTGTAGGCACACATGAACATCCTGTTGTGGGGTGAGCTCCGATCACTCGCGGGGCGCACCGTGGCCGTTTTTTGCCGCCGGCTGACCGCCGTGTTGGTACAGCGCATCCGGTCCGGGGTCGGCCGCCCTCAACGTATATCTGGCCTGTGGGGTGTACGCCACCTGGGCTGCCTGCCGGGCCGCCGGGTGAGGGGGTGCCTGCTGGTTCTCATAGCCCATGGTGAAACCCAGCTTGCGATTACAGGCATGGAGCGAATGCCCGCACTGCTTTCCCACTGAATCGCAGTCCGAACATATATGAACCCATTTGATGGGTCCGTCCTCGTGCCCGCTCCTGTGGCGACATCCCCGGTCTGAGTTATATTGCCTACACGGCAATTCCCTCGAGCGGGACTTGCTCCCATTATCCGTTCCGCTGGTCTGGGTCCCGGTCGTCATGGCGAGTCGGACCCGCTCCTCCTGGATCAGTGCATAATCCGACCAGCTGATCCTCCCGGTCTCGACCTGATCGAATATGAACTGGCTCCATCTCCTCACGCCGGCCCACGGCCGGGACTGTGCGTCGATGGACACCTGGTGAAGGTGCTTAAACATATGATCCCTGTCTGCGGGCTCTACGGCTCGGTGATCCCCCAACAGTCCAAGGAAAGCACTCACATACTCCATAGGCCCTAGGGATCCCCTCACCTCCAGTTTCTGTGAAAGGGTGTACACCCCCTCACAGTCGACAAACATGTACGGCTTGCTGGTAAGCCTAGCTATATTTAGATCTGAATGGAGCATACCGGCCGTCCTATCGTGCTTTATCGCCTCCCAGTCGAGTTCACGCTGGATATACGAATCTGCTCCGTACCTCTCCCGTAGCTGTCGTGGTGGGGGCAGAACACGTGACGCTTGGTCCTCGGCCCAATCTTGTGTCCGTCTCTCAGCGGCAGATTGAACAGTCGGCGGTCGCGACGCTGCCTCCAGTGCCCTCTGCTCGGCTAGGCGGTTGATGGCGGCCAGGACTCCGCTTATCTGGGTCTTCATATCCTCTTTCATAGCTGCGAGGCCCGTCTCAACGGCCACGAGGCGGGTGGTTTTCACGCTCCCGACCTCGGAGGCCGACTCCACGTGCTTGTTGGCCGGCGTCATCGTAGACTCCGAAGATACCTCCGCATCCTGAGCCTGAGCGTGCTCGGTCCCGCGCGCGTTTTCGGCATCCTCATGTGAACCTGTCTTTGTGCTCTTACCCGTATTCAACTCTTGCCCTGACGGTCTCGGACCGATACCTATGGAGTATGCGGTGCCGCGAACAGCGTTGGGCCAAGGAGAAAAATATAGTAGGTGTGAGCGTAGTGAAGTGCAGGAACAGAATGAGAATGAGCGTTGGTGCGTGCTTCGCCACGTGACCTATTAGTTCACGTGACTCGCACGCGGGGGCGCGCAGGGAGCGCTAGTAGAGGGGGAGTGCGCTAGGTGGAGCAATGACCGCTCCTGACCCTACGAGCCATGAGCTACCAATCGTACAAGACGTCCCCATTAAACCTACCCTTATGGTGGGGTCCAGAGTTTCAGCAAAATATCAAAATTAGCAGCAACCCTACTACCCCTGATGAGGATCTGTAAGATTCAAAACCATGGCCTAAACCCAGTTATCAGAGGGTCATGCCTGACAAGGGCACACTTTGATGGTCCCCAGGGACCTGTTTCACTAGTTTCATGACATGTCTAGATGTCGTCTAGATGGTGTGTCCGGTTTCATAAGAACTAGAAATTAGACTTCGTTTTGTCCGTTCTTACTTGCACTGTTGGTGCCGCTTTTCATGTCTGTCTAACACTTTTGTCACAAAATTTGTGAAACAGGTCCATGATGTGTAGATTTGTCTAATTCTTATGTTTGGGGTTTGTCTCTATCTAAGGGCAGCTACTTGTGTTGTCATGAAACTAGACAATCCCAATGTCTGTATGGTGTCATGGACATGTCACGATACTAGTGAAACAGGTCCCAGAGGATGGGCTGCGACCGTTTCACACATAAAACCAGGAAACCCCCCAAACACTCACTTAATGCCCCCACCTGTCACAATGACCCTGCAGTCATGCTAGTGCTGTCAGTGTTCTGTATGGACTGCACAATGAGGGTGGTTGTGGCCCTTTAGATTTTAGTGTAATGGGACAACTCCAAAGTGCAATGGTGTGCGTATAGGCCATTCAGGGAAGTCAAACGTAGTGTATACAAGACAAACACTCATTGACCACAATGCGGAAGGTGACAGTGTTGCAGATGTGTCAAAATCACCATCATCTGAACCGATGAGCAAAGCATCATCGTCCAGATCTGCCCCACGCTCAGCCGAGTCTGAGGATCCGGGCAGGCCAGAGGGGAGCTTTCGCTCACCCTCCGCAACGGGGGTACGATCAGCCATGCTCCTGTGGTGCTAGGCACCACTCCGATCACAGGGTGAAGACCACTGAAGAAACAGGGCCTTATATACCCCTAGTTGACCTAGATTCAACCTCTTGAACCAATCAACCGTGCCGAGACAGACTCCACTGAGCGTCTCAACACCACATGCGTAAAAAAGTCAAGGGTTAATCGTCTCGGTTGACCTGATTCGCTCACGCCACTCAATCTCCCAGCGCAGGTTCTGAAACCCGGGGGAAGCCCTTCTTTGAGCTCCTACCCAAGTTCTCCACCGCGTGGGGGTTTCCTTCAGCTGTCGTGCATCACGCTAGAAGTGTGGGAGCCTGTGTTCATATTTCATTGAATGGATCGTACCTGACAGTCTGTTCGGCAATTCTTCAGCCTCTATAGGGCCCTCAACGGGATCCCTTAGAGCAACGTCTGGGCTGTGGCATCAAACGACTTACTCAAGGTGAGTTCTGATCAACATTCAATTCAAATTGACACGCCACTGACTCCTAACGATCTACACTCCGTACTAGTTTTCTCGTTGTGTTTTTCGACAACCCCAGCACCACTACTTTTTGTAGCTAACCATAGCCTTTGATTTTAGTCGAGAGCTGGGGCGTGGGGTAAGCCTATTATAGGCTTCTTTCTACTTGTCGAACCATGCTTTGTATGCATAGCTCGATCAGTAGCCGTATTGAACTTAGCTGCTTCAGGCTTCAGATCTACCCAAACCTTCCCTTTGAGGTTAGTGTAAGCAGGAGTAACCTTCCATGGCCGTCCTGGTTTACGTCGTGTTGACAGGGACCCATTACTCGGAACCCCTGTAACCTTTGACTGGGACATCCCTGTAGGGGTCTGCCTCTGCCGTGTTGACGGGGGTTTGACACACGGCTTCCCGACTCTTTGAACCCGGGACCTCCCTGCCTTACAGGTCGGGCCTGTGGTCAGTGACACATCCCGCTTAGTAGCAGGGTGTGAAACTTCAAAGCCGGAATCATTGTGCTTCCCTTCCCAGAGTCGTAAACGAGCTACTTGGGATTTGTAACGCCTTCTATCATCCTCTATCACTATTGTCATTTCTGACAATATTGAACAATTCTGCATGGTCCATCCCAGTTAGGAGCGAATTTGACATTTACCAACAGAGTGTGGTATCGTACTACCCGGTCTCCTACTCGGAACATGCGTGGTTTCAGATTGACATCATGGCCAGTCTTTTGCCACTCCGCAGCTTTCTCCAGGTTGTGTCTTGCAAGGTAAAATCCCTCAACAAAACGTTCCCAGAGCCTTTCAACAAAACCTATGGGACAAGGATCATCCGTGGACATTCCAAGTACCCCATAGACAATGACAATGTTGCATTACTATCTCTTCGCCAAAGACGAGTAAGTTAGGTGAACACCCCGTGCTGGAATGTACCGTCCCATTATAAGCATGCGCTATAAACAAAGCAATTTCATCCCAATTCTTCCAGTTTTCATTGACCAGGGTACAAAGACACTGGATCAAAGTCCGGTTGAATCCTTCCACCATAGCATCCGATTGGGTATGATATGGATTAGTATGTGTCTTTTTAATCTCCAGGGGGCCATTTCACTAGGAGGGTAAGCTGCCATAGTGAGACCACAGTGATACTTTGCGTTTCATGAGAACGTGCAGTCAAGCGTGAACATGAGTCAGGTAAGGAGTGAGATCAACAGTGAGAGAGTACGTTTCACTAGAAAATTAGTCTCACTGTAACTATCACTGTTGAGGCATTATTAGTGACAGGGTAAACCCTGTCGCTGTTGGGTTTAGAGTTTTGTTTATGTCAGAGGAGGGCAATGAAATTTTTACACAAGTAAGGTATACATATAACCTATAACCGTAACAAATATGAAGAAAATCGGCCAAGCGGTTCCGAAGTTATCGGCGTTTGAACTTTTTACTCCCTGTGTGTTAGCGTTAGTCGCTGTTCTTTTTCACTTCCTCCGTAGTGCAGCGGGGGTTTCGGCTGTTCTTTTTGTCTCCCCCCGGAGGCCGGCGGGAAGTGCAGTATTTCCTATGACCAAATTCAAACATCGATATCTTCGAAACGGCTTGGCCGATTGTCTTCATATTTGTTACGATTATAGGATATATATCGAACTTACTAGTGTAAACATTTCATTGCTTAATTCTCATGGGAAGGTGTGAAATTCTACGTCATCCCGGCCCGTTGACGAATAAATTTGAATGTCAAATGCGTGTGCATAGCGAGACCTGTGCCAACAGTGAGAGTTGGTCTCACCTCAACAGTGAGACCACTGATGAAACACGAATTTGGGCTTGACACTGTTGGTATCACTGTTGGTGTCAATGTTGCAGTCCTATCTCTCGCTTTGACCCCCCTACTAGTGAAACGGCCCCCTGTATCCTACATATTTCTTTCCAGATTTGGGACTCAAATTTCCGGCCCTGGTCGGAATGTAGCACACTCGGAGTTCCCTCTTAGTGGTACAGTAGTTCCGCTGGCTTTTGCTTAAGCTATTGCTGGCAAAAGCTATTGGAACTTCCACACCGTCCTGTATTTGAGACAAAGCCGCTCCGATACTCTCATTACTGGCGTCAGTATCAAGAATGAACCAACCCCAGGGCAGAGGGTACTTCAACACGGGAGTCTCTGTAAATTTCTGTTTTAGTCCCAGAAAAGCAACTTCGGCTTCCACTGGATCTCTTTTGGCTTCCCTGCTTTATCTAGTACTACATACTGATGCAATGGGTGTGCAATTTCAGAAAAACCCGGGATAAAGTCACGATACTGGATGCCATATATTTCCCATCTATATTGGACACTGGAATAGGTGTGATTCCCTGTGGACCAGAGTCCACTAGGCCATCCACATTAGCTAGGGTTGCCCAGCCCAGTGTGTCACCCTTGTGGATAATTTATACATCACATTCAATAACTGCATATTTCTACGGTTTCCCAAAAAATCAATACCATTCAACTTATGTAATTCATCAATATTGTACCTTCTCTTCCAGATCTTCCCTATTATCCTGAGAGCACGGTTCTGAGTAACTTGTAGCGAGTTTATATATAGCTTATTTGAACAACCATCGATAATAAAAGAACAGTATTCTAGTGTTGGCCTAATAATTACAGATTAGATAGTCTTTGCTGTGTTTCTGCTAATACAACTTCTAATCTTACTAAGTTTAAACAACCTATTGTTAGCGGTTCGGTTGATTTCCTTAAGATGACTGTCGAAACTAAGTACATTATCAATGGTAACACCCAAGTATTTATATTTATCCACTGATTCTAATAGCGTTTCACCACAGAATATCATGGGTTTATCCAAGTACCTCTGCTTCGGACCAGAAGCGTACCACACTACCTTAGTTTTGTTGACATTCACTGACATTCCATTTGCAATACACCACAAATACACTGTATTTAAAGCACTCTGCACGACATGAGTAGCGTCATATTCACATTTGCTACTACTATATAGGACTAAGTCATCCGCATACTGCAACTTGTTACACATATTTACATTCTTACACATATCATTGACGTATATAATAAAAAGGACAGGTCCCAACACTGAACCTTGCGGGACACCAAAGTTGTTCGCACTCAAGGCAGATGTTTTACCATTTATTTTAACCCTCTGTTGCCTACCACTCAAATATGATTTTAACCACCGTAGGATAGAAGACGGGATACATACTAATTTTTCTAGTTTCAATGATAACAGCTTATGTGTCACCGAGTCAAATGCTTTACGCAGGTCGACGTAAGCAGATACCGTAACTAGTCCAGAATTACGAGCCTCATACAGATCAGTAGAATATTGTAAGATAGCGTTTGATGTCCCCAACCCCCGCCTAAATCCAAACTGTGTATCTTCCAGGAATTGTCGATCTATTAAATGGTTCTCCATTACATCCGATTTTTTCTAATAATTTGGCTGGTATTGGATTCAACGTTATAGGTCTCCAATAATCAATTTTACTGTGGTTGCCACCTTTCGGGATGGGTACCACGGTACCCGTCTTCCACTCCATTGGAATCTCACCTATGGATAGTGACCTAGTGTAAAGGTATGCGAATTCACGTTTCAGAATCAACATGGCGCCCCGAACTACTCTACTCGATATGTGGTCTAATCCTGAGCTCTTAAAAATACATATCTCTCTCGCTAATTTTACTATATCCTCATCAGTCACTGTGATCTCAAGGTCGGGTACTTCTCTATCAAAGTTCTCTAATTGGGCCACAAAGGCGTTATAACTCGTCAAATCCCGATCATGAAATAACTTATCACCAATGTTACAGAAGTAGTTATTAATAAAGTCAGCAGTTGAGTTATGTTGCACCCGCATTCCTGTATTTTGATCCACTAAAGAACATTGTTCCGTACCACTCTTCTTATCCCATATACTTCTAATTTTTCTCCAGTAATCATGGGGTTTATCTTTACTCATCTCTACCTGCTCTAAGCAATAGGCGTTATGTGCATCTCTAATCCCGTATCTGATTTTCTTTTTTAGAGTACTCACAAGATCCATTATATTGGGGTCTTTATCAAGCAAGTACATATTCATTAGAGTTTTCCTCTCGTCCATCCAAGAATAAATATTGTCTGAGATCCATTCATCCCTCTTGCGGACTGACTTGTAATTAACTACCGGACAATCTATATCTAGGTACCCTCTAATCTTCCCGCATAAGAACTTCCAAAGTAATTCGATATCCTCATTATTTTCAGGCGCCCAGAAGTCTAACCACGATTGATCACGTAAATAATCCTCAAGTCCAGCATAAGTGTAATTCCTGTATGATCGCCCTTCAAATTTCTCCTTAGTACCACAACGCTCATTCTTATCTTTTTTCTTAACTGCGGACGTGGGCAAATGGTCGCTGAAGGTATCTCCCAATACACCGGATTCCGATACACAACGACAGTTAGTGAACATAAGATCAATGGTTGACCCACCACTTGGGTGTTCACGCCCCGGTCTAGTTACATTTTGTATTAACTGCTTTAAGTCAAATTCTTTGGCCTTTTCTAATAAATTATACGAGTTATTGCTATTCCGAGTGGAGATGTCACAGTTAAGATCTCCAACCAACCAAATCTCACTTCCACAGACCTTTTCATTTGTAAGGACACTTTCAAGAATCTCCAAAGAGTTTGTCATGCTCGTGTTTGGTAACCTATATGCAACAATAATAGTCATTTTCCTATGCCCCGGTTTTGCAACTGTCACCGTGAGATATTCAAGATAATCCGTCACCCCTGAACATGATTGTAGTTTTTCCGAATAGGGTGAATATTTAGAGGACACATAACAACATACCCCTCAACCAACTCTATTACGTCTATCCTCTCTGAACAATCTAAACCCTTCAATGTTCACCATTGAGTCCGTAAAACAGTCATTTAGCCAACTCTCAGTAATTCCTAGGAAGTCAAAATTATTAAACAGGGTCTGGAATTCTTCTAAATTCGGATACAGGCTTCTCACATTGTGATGCATAATTCGTAGACCCTTAGTGCCATTAAAGGCAGTCATTACCAAGGATGAGGTTATAAATGAAAAAGGGTGAATTGGGTGAGTGGGGATTCCCAGTCAGCCAACTGTTCACCGGGGGGTCAGTCTGCCCCTCGGGTCCTAAGTGGTTAGTATAAATTGAACGGCGAAAAGTGCAGCTTCCCCGGGGCTATCTCGTAGCGCTCGCTTGAGGTATGGTAGTGCGTCATCATTGTTCCAGCCGTTGCACTGAATATCCTCACAAAACCTGGCAAACCAGTTTTCCCACTCCATCCCTTTCCCATAAGGTTTCCGAATGACAGCGTTCCTTCTGGCGGAATTGTCAGGTCGCATAATCAGGACTTTGTCGGCTCGTGCCATTGACAAATTAAACACCTGATCTTTCTCTTTAACCTGGTCGATAGAGCTGAACCCTAGCTTGGCAATAGCTTTACTAGTGTGTTCTGGACTCTGGTAACCAGATCGTAACTCGAAGGTAAGCGAAAGCTCACAGTCATAGTTCTTGTACCCCTTATTCCAGAATAGGATCTGGAAGGGGTCCTTTCAGGATCATCTGACTTCCAGGTAGGAGAGTACAGATTATTCCTCACATTTTCCCAGCCGGCTTCTGATGTGGGCATCTGCTGAGATGATTCTGTCATAGCTCGTTGAGCCTGGTCTTTCATGTGATGTACATGATTGTCCAGTTGCTCAATCCTGGCCAGCGTTTCTGTCTCGCGAATTGAGAGTTCTTCTAAGGCATGATGCCGTTTGGTTATTTCCTCAGCGATCTCTCCGTTGCGAGCTTCCAGCTCCCGGCACATTTCCCTGGCCTCCCTTTTCCGATCCATCTCGGCAAGAAGTTGTGGCCCAAGGAAACCTTGCAGGGCCAACTTGGAGGCTACCTGGAAGGTATCGTCCTCCTCACCCTGGGGAGTATTCGACTCTCCAGGGCTATCTGTTTGAGACCCTATTTTACTGAGTCCCTCCAGATCCCTTGCGGGGCCGTACTGGCCACTGGGTGCCGGACTAAAGTTCTGCACTGTTGAGCTCAGATTCTGAGCGGCAGTTCTTTTCCCCGACATCTGGGTATTACCCCCTCCCTCTCTGGTGGTGTATCGCCATTCCGGGCCTGGGAATGGAGTTGAGAAGGTACCTCCTCATCCTCTCCTTCCTGTGCAGCCTTGGACCTGGTTGTTACATCAGCTCCGTGCATTTGCCGAGAATCCCGGGTTGTGCAAGAAACCAAGGACCCTGGTCACGGCACTAATGTGGTGGTCGCCGCCTGACTAGCAGGTTGGAAGACCCCTTTCCAGAATGATAGTTCCTGGCGGGATCCCACCCTACAAACAAGTACATTGGTTCAGTTTTCGATAGGTTTGCACGAACTTAGTATCACAAAAAACAACTCAAGCGTTTAATAAACAGGAATGTTTATTAACAAACTACTTTCTGGAAAGATGTGGAAGATCTTTCCCACAAGTACAGTACCCCAGCATGGTGTGCCGGGTAGCGCTGGAGAGGCTAATCTAAAAGACTCGCCTAACCACCAGGAAGGTTATGAGAACCCGCCTGCAAATATGAGGGTCCAAGGATCCGCTCTCAAGGAGAGACATGCGAGGACTGCCTGTCGACCTACTGTGAACGCTGAGTATATATACCCAGTGTTACGTAATCCCGGTCTCCGCCACGCCACTCTCGTGTGCGGCGTTGCCCAGAACCACTACACAGTAAGGATTGACTCTCTGCGCCATCTTCCGTAGAACATCCGAACACTGCTGGATTCCCACCCCACTACATTAGAATCAATTAGAAAACCCTTACTTTAATTAGACTTAATGATACTTTTTATATTTGCCGAGTTATTCTCTAGACACAAAGGAAGGTCTCCTTTTTATCTTGAGACTCAAAATCTATTCCTTGACACATACATGTATGAGTGTACTTTAAAAAGTTCTTAAATCACCTGAGAATTGTGCCATTTTGATATTTCACTATCAACTGTTGATTATTTACCTGTCTCACAGAGGTTCCCAGTATATCCAGTCAGACAAACACATGAAGCAACAAGGTTTTGTGATGTACATATTGCATTATTTGGGCATGGTGAAGAGCGACAGGCATCTGAGCAATTGACTGAAATGTTAACATTAAATATTTATTATACATTGATTACAATTTCTTACCAATTGATTTGGTAGAATTTATAAGGCCATTACCCACTGACTTAGCCAATGAGCAACATAATCAAAATGCATTGGTTTTGTCAGTGATCCTCAAGGTTTTATCTGAACAATATAACCGGTATGGACCTGTAGAATACAGGAGAAACAGGCATACAATCGTAGCCTTGTTGGAAGGAGTGTTTTGCAGTCTGTCGAAGGATTCCGGAAAAGTATTCCCAGAAATAAAATACATAAATCACTATTGTTCAGGACATTCTCCATGGTTATGAATATTTTGCATGATTAGAGTGTCATTTTTATTGTCTTATTGGTTGTTAATGTTTGTAACTTTGATAAATCTACACAAATCAAAACTATCCTTGTCATGGTTTTCTATGCAATATAATAGCTGTAACTATTATCTATAGGAAGACTAGATAAAAATCTTCTAAACACTTGCTTGGGTTAAACACTTTATATTCAAACATTTCATTATGCTAAACTCTTTATGCTTAAACATTTCCTAAATGTAAACACTTTGTATTTAAACACTTCCTAATTTTAAACACTTTATACATAATACTTCTGAATCCTAAACACTATTAAGATAAACACTTACCAAACCTATGTTTAAAATCGAACGTGTTTACCAAAAAAAAGCTTTCAGAAAAGTGTGACAAGAAAGTGTCTAAACAAGTATTTAACTTCTAAATGTTGGTTGTGTGGATGGCAAACACCGTTTTTACAGTGAACCTAGCCTCCTTTTGGTGGCAGTATACCAGTGAGTGTCGAGGTGACTCCACAGACAGGACAGTTGAGAGCTCAAGTTGAAAGTAGGTACTAGATATGTTTTATGTTGCCTATATTCATTGTTCATATATTATAATTATAATATTGTGCTTCAAACAGTAATATTGACAGAATATTATCAAGTGACATCACAAGTTTATTTATATTACACATTTTGTTGGCTCCATAATTTCACGAGTCGAGCGGAGTGACGATTATATTATCTAGGTGAAGCCCAGACTAATTCAAACTGAGTATTCAGAGACCCATTATCAGTATGGTGTTGTTATAGCACCTCAGTGCTGACCCCAGTGTGCACCCAGCGCAGACCTGTGTGCATTGCCCAGCTTTCTCACCTCACATGGCAGGCATTGACACCGTGAATCGAAATTATAATACATACAGTGTCTACTATTGGTCTAATTTTGATTTACCAGGGTGAATTTCGTCTATATAGATTTCCTCAATACTATTTCAGATTCCTAATGATAAATAGTGTATTATTTTCAGGGGAGACTGATGCAGACATTGGCCACCAGCACACAACACATGAACGTTTAGAATGTGAATTATCACCATGGATCATATATATATTTGGGTTTTTTGTCAATCCTCTACAACCAAGGGAGAGAGAGGATAAAGGGATGCACCTCGGCACCTCAGAGAGTGCCCAAGTGCTTAGTCCCGGGGCTGGTTGTTATACTGGGACTGGGGTCAATGTGATTGCCAGGGAGGCAAACTATAGGACCGGGTGCAGCTGGGAGCTGTTTCAATAGTTTCGTGACATAAGGCCTAGACAGACATCAACAGCAGCACCAACAGTGCAAGCAACAGTGGATGTCAAGTAACAGTTGATGTCAAGTAACATCGAGTTACGGCCACTATTCCTTCCTGCCCGGTTCACGCAGGCCACTGTTTGGACTCTGAATCGGTCTTGTCCTGGTGGCAGGTATTGGCCTTGTGGTTGCCGCGACAAATAGCACACATGAGACCTGTTACAAGCGGCAAAATCACTGTAATCATACTTTACACATACATCCCCTGGACATTTAGAAACAGGCTTGCTCCTAGCGAGGGAGGGCTTGTCCTCATGTGGTGGTGTTCTTGACCGAGAGAAAAGCATAAACAGATTCGTGCTCTGCAGCCACAAATTTGCTTAACCTGCCATTCAAAACCATGCTTGTAACAGAGTGTTCTTATCTACAGAGAGATTCGCTGGTGAATATGTTGGTCATCCCTTTTAAACAAAGAAACTTCAGGGGCTTCAGATAGGCTGCCAGGGATACAGAAGGAATGTTGGCTCTCATCAATATGCAATATTTATTCACCTGTATATTTTATTGTTTAATTTTTCTACTGTAACATATTCTTATTATATCAGACTTAAAACACTCTCAAGTATATATATTTGCTGACAAATTCCCAAATTTCCTGAAAATTAGCAGATGCATCATTAGTCCATTACCTCCCGAAATATCTATCACAGCCTGGTAATATTGGTATCATTTTAATCATCATGAAATGCCTAAGAAGGTAGGGTCTTTATTTCTAAAGGTCATCACGATAGATTTTTCATTAAATCACTGTGAAAGTAGGAAGGTAACATGTTTGTGGTTTTTTTTACCTAAACAATTCCGATGTTCAATCTATGACAGAAAATCATAGACATAACACAGGTTTATCATATATAGAACAACGAATAGGCCTAAGTCTCAGGTTTCTAACAATGTTTTGATTGTAAAATTCGGCTTTATAGTCATGACAGAAGAACAATTTATATTTTTATTATTATAGTGGTATTAGGCGCCTGCTGCAGTGTTGGCTTCACTCTAACAGTGCTCGCTTCGTTCTAGTGTGATCTACATGTCGGCCATTACAAGATGGCGCCAGAGGGTCTATAGGAAGACCATGAGGTATGGATTGACACCTGTCTATCAATACCTTAAATAAGAGTCTTATTCAAAGATATATACACTTCCTAACGTCAAACGCTATGTATGTAAACACTTAAAAATCCCAAGAACTATGGATATAAACACTTCCCAAACTTAAACACTATAAAAATAAACGCCCTACTATGAAACGCTTTCTAGAGTTAAACACTTTCTACCTAAACATGTTTAATTTCAAACATGTTTGACCCAAAAAAAGCACTTAGAAAAGTGGGACAAGAAATTGCTTAAAGTGCTCAACTTCTAAAAACTGGTGGGTGGATAGAAAACACGGTTTTTAGAGTATACTGGTGCCCTAGATTTTGGTACTTACAAGTTACTAGCCGGTCTGTACCAACGCACACAAGTTTGAAGCTTCACAGTCAACTGGTCTCTGAAGTCGCAAGCCGAAGTACCATATTATAACCTAGTGGGCATTGTCTATTCAGGTCAGAATGAAACTAAATTGCTCTCTCTGAATAGTTATAATTCTTTTTTTCCACAGGTTTATCAGGACATGTCCTATTACCATCTTCAGCAACCGGTACATAAAAGGGGCCATCCATAACTGATGTCACATTTTAATTTTTTTTTACAATCAAAAAGATGATTATGAAAATTTATACAACCGATATATAGATATATTTATATGTTATTTACCATTGTTACATGTTAGCACTATCAAATGTTCATCAACTATTTATTGTTACACTGTTACTCAGAATCAAAACCAATGTTATAAATAACCCCAACCTAAGGTATCATACCATGAAATGGGAAAACAAATGTCATTCAAATTTACCGCCTATAATTAGATTACATAGCAACCAGATTATCAATAACAAATACAATCCTAAAAGAGTACTTTTAAGAGGAAACTTCAAAGGACAACCAAACATTGCCTGAAGAAGTCTGATAAATCAGACGAAACGTCGCAACATTCCCAAATTCTACCGCCCCTTTCTCGATGTATAATTATCCCCCAATAAAACCTTTTAAATAAAATCAGTTTGTCTGGTTTTCTGTGGAAATTTCTACTATCTGATTTTCTACACACCACATCAGTATCCTACCTTGGGATCACCACCAAGCTACTACGCCAGTTCGGATAGTTGTGTGCATCACTAACGCATAACAGTCAGAGAGACAACTTATGCCACACGTATCCTCTCATGGGACCCTATCCCCTAGGATCATAAAAAGATTCCACAATGGCATCAAACAATATACAGATGGAACTACAACAACAGCCACAAGACGAGATAGACGGGGACAACAACAATCCTAACAACGAAAGCCAAACCATCAGAATCCCAGCAGATATACAACCACACTACAAACTAGCACGGAAAATCGCCATAAGTCTTACCAAAGCAAAACAGCACGAAAATTTCTTAGGCACCTGCATTATCAAGAACATAGTCCCAAAAGGACTACAACCCAACATAACTGCTCAAATACCCAGCACCGATTGGACCTTCCAACTCAAATGGGAGGAGGCCCAGTTAAACCGGGTAAAGATTTGAGAGACTTATTAACCAACTATTACGCTGCCAGAAGACTTGAACTAGAAGCCAAATACAACGAAATAATCACCGAAATCACCCCGAAATGTTCAACCGAAGTTATAGAACTAATAAAAAAACTGATCAACAATCTACAAACAGAAATAAGCAACACCAAGGACAGACAAGCCACAAGAAAAATCGCAGATACAAGAAATACCGGGAGGAGACCGACAACGACTCAGCAATTTGCAACCTTTCCTCCAAACACCTCACAGTAAACCATCTACAATTACTGAACAAAGGTCTATCATTCGCTCCAACACCAACTAAAAACAATCACATACATACAGTTAGAGACTCCTTATTGTTCAACAGGCGAATCTATCTCAAATACTACTTCAGAGACCATGGACCCTATACCAGAAGAAACACGGTATACCCTCAAGAGACAGGACACTGGCAACCAGCACCACCGTACCATGAAGACATAGTGTCATTCAACTCTTATATTTTAACCAATATGAGCAAACAAGAAGGAATCAAGAACAAAAGCAACCTAACAACCGACCAAACAAATGCTATGCTTGAACTCATTAAAGATAAAAACATCATGATAAAATCAGCGGATAAAGGAGGTGCCATAGTAATTATGGACACCACCGACTACATTGTCAAATGTAACAACCAACTACTGGACACAAAATTCTATCGAGAAAATGAATACGACCGAACCAGAGTTATCACACAAAGACTAAAGAAGGAGATCAAAGGTCTCGAAAATGAAGGAAAATTGGTCAAGAACGCCTCAACCATCTTATTTTCACCAAACATCAGGACAGCACAATTCTACATCTTGCCAAAAATCCACAAACATGGCAACCCAGGACGACCTATAGTATCAGGTATAAATTCACCAACTGACAGGATCTCTGCAACTCTCGACAAAATACTGAAACCCACACTCAAAAAACTCCCCTGCCTCCTAAAAGATACCAAAGAATTCCTACAAATGATTGAAAACATTGACACATTCAACCACAACGAGTACCTCGTCACAATTGATGTCAGCGCCTTATATACATCAATTCCCCATCGGGAGGGCCTGGAGGCAGTAAACACTGTCCGAACCCTATTCCCAAATTCAGAAATTGCGACAGGCACAGCAGTACGACTACTACAATTGGTACTATAGAATAATGTTTTCGACTTCAATGAGAAACACTACCATCAAATCCAAGGCACAGCGATGGGTACCAAAGTCGCCCCGACATACGCAAACATATTTATGCACTTCCTAGAAGAAGACATAATCAGAACCAGTCCAATCAAGCCCAAGATATGGAAACGATACATAGATGATGTATTTGCCATCTACACATGTACCCAAGAAGAACTAGAAACCGAAATGAGACGTCTAAACCAAATACACACAAGCATAAAATTCACATACGAATTCAGCAAAAAAGAAGTCAACTATCTCGATACAACAGTATACGTAAAAGACGGGAAATTACATACAAAAGTCTACAGAAAACCCACAGGCTCCGGACTGTACCTACACCATTCATCCTACCAACCCCCCAGCCAAAAGAACAGCATAGCATACAGTCAAGCATTACGATACAGATTAATATGCACAGAAACATCTGAGTTTGAAAAAGCTTGCAAATACCTGCTTAAAAAGTTGACACTCCGTGGACATCCCCATAACCGCGTCAAGAAGTCCATCGAACTGGCCTCACAGATTCCACGCCGTGACTTGCTGAAACACAAAAAGAGGCAGAACGAAGCAGTAATACCGTTCATAATGCAACACACACCAGACAACACCAGAGCTCAGAAATATTTAAAAATTGCTAAAACAATGATAGGCCCTTCCCCTCTACTACAATGTATTAGAAACAACAAAATCACAATGGCCTACAAACGCCCACCCAATCTGAGAGATCTACTCACAAAGTCAGCCTTCCCCCACACTGCAACCCCCAACCAAAGCAGTCCCTGTAACATTTTGAGCTGCACTCACTGCAACAACATCAGACAAACCAAGTTCATCCACTCCCACACGACTGGCAAGAAGAGCCCAGTTAGAGGGAACAATAACTGTCAAACTAGAGGCATCGTATACTGCATTACATGCCCTGCATGCGGAAAACAATACATCGGCGAAACCGGCTTACGAGCGGCCGACCGCATTGCCAATCACAAGGGAGACGTACGCGCACGACGACCGACCGAGGTCGGCAAACACATGAAAGATCACGATATAACCGCCAATGAGATGATATTCACTCTATTAGACTCCTCACCTGACAATTCCAACGTCCGCAAACGACTAGAAGAAGCGTATATATCCGAATAATGCGCACTATAAGACCAGAACGCATAAATGGGAAGCTGTGACACTTGAAACATCGACGCGCCAATGTCAAGGTCGCTGCACTGGTTACCGCGATCTATCGCTAGTCGCCGCAGCCGCACGCGCTGGTTGCCAGGATACCATGGCAACCGGCTATGACGTAAAAACGATCCCAAAACGGTACTTTAACCCTATCGCGCTACTGATATCGATCCGATTAACGCAATCATGTCTTTCTTTAGCAAGGTAACTTGTGATCTATGCTCTCTAACTATTCCAAACAAGACAGAAATGATACAGAAGCACTTGAAAGAAGTACACAGTGGCGTTGTGAATTTAGAAGACTCCTACATTGACAACAAGGGTAAGTTTGCATGCCCGTTTACCAACTGTCATATACAACAAAAGCAATTTAAGGCGTCACCAACGCAACAAACATTTGACAACAAATTATATCCCGACTAATCCTAGCGCATGACTAAAGTTTAGAATACATAAAAAGCCATTAATATGGAATGAAAATTTTGACCCTTTTAAGGTGAAATTTAGGATCGTTTACAAAGGGCCACCTTTCTTTTCAGCCCGTAATAAGGCGGAGAAGCTGTCCCAGCCTATAATAGACCTGACTACACCTAACAACCAGATTGACAACAAAGTAACAACAACACAAACGATCAAGCCAAATTTAAATGTGCTCAGAAATAAAGAAATGGATTCGTTCGACAAATTCAAAACAGCTATCGCAGACCTAAAAAAAGCTACGCCGACAGTAAAATTAATCAAACCGACAATGGACCCCAGTCAACGCAAACGGACTAACCCGACACCACCCGTCAACCCTATGAAAAAACAACAAACAGTGATTAACGCCAAAATCAAACCCAACACATCTGTTAAAAACAAAACCACGATTAAAGATGCAACCTTTACAAAACAAGAAAAGAAAGCTATGAAAAGCAGCTCAAACAACAACATGAAGAAACCAGATCCAAAACAAGAAATATTCTCAGAAAAGATAGACGTGGCAAAAGACCTTGAAACCTCATATACAAGTGACAGCAGCAACAACACCACCTCAGATGATAACTCCAGCAGTGATAACGAAACAAGAACAGCTACGAAACGACCAAAAACAACCAACAAAAAAACACTTAAACGAACCATCGAAGACATACGAAGCGCACCTGACTACACAGAACCTTACGTACCAACACCAATCGTTCAACCCAACCCCTTGGAAGACCAACGCCAAATACAACCAGCAACTAGACAACACCAATGCCGTCATGCAGAACCAAGACCAAGTCAGAATCACCATCAAGACCGACGTCAAGACCGACATCAGAACCAATATCCCCATGATGCAAGATCCTCATACCACCTGGACAGAAGACCAACCCAGGACCATGAACTGAAACGAGCTACGATGTTTAACATCAGAATGGTTGTGGACCCTAAGATTCGAGGTCAACTCTCCACCATAGAACTGTCCCAAGCTGCTATAAATATCATGTAAGGTGGTCAGGGTCAAGGTCGGGGTTTGCTGCGAATGCAGTCATTGGCTACTCGGTCTACTCTATTCCTTATATGGACTTAGTGTAATGGGACAACTCCATGCTGGCAGGGTTTAGGCCAGGCTTAGGCCAGGCTTAGGCCAGTGATAGGACTTCTCTTCACAGCTGCTGTGATCCTGACTCCGACTCCATCTCCATCCCATGTGAATGCGGCCACGGGTTAGGCACCTTGAATAAGTGTTGGCGTATTGGCGCCATAACCATGTTTTTATAGATTATATATACAGGAACCAACCTCTAGGTGTGGAGATTTCACTGGCAGTGATATGGCTACCCATAGATCTCTTCGTCTGATCAGTAGTAAACTTTCCGATGTTAGGTTTATTTCACCACAGGTGGGGCATTGAAAAAGTCACACTAAAACATGGGATTCACAGTGAGTTCAGCTTTTATATTACAACAATAGAACAACAACAGTAGTTTGGCGTTATCAATACTCAGAGCCAACAAACATGATGGCAGCCAATAGCCAATATACCTAATTAAACATAAGCATCAAGTGAGTTGGCGATAGAATAATCTTTAGATAATCGATGGGCTGGAGTATCGGCGAGATATAAGAGCACACTCCAGGACCTCCAGTCTCCTATTCTTTTTATCTCGTGAAGAAGGGTACCAACAGATGACAGAAATGTAGCCCCACTCCGCCTAAGGCTGTGAGGAGAAAATCGTCCAGTCAGGTTAATAAGAGAACATTCTGACTTAAAACGTCTACAAAATCTTTGGTACGAGTAAGGTTTGGGAACCCTAGAGATAAAATCATTTGTTATCAAAGGGTCCCAAGGCGAAGGAAAATAAACCTTAGATATAAGTTCCCAGGAACGGGCTGGACACAAACGTGACTTAGATCTAACAATGGGTAATTCAAGTAACCTTTCTCGAAACTGGATTGTCTTAGAAGATTATTATACATAACAATTTAAACAAAAATTTTCCAATCGGATCAATACGTGTGGATCGGTCTGGGGTAGGCGAGGAACAGGTAGGGTATCGTAGATCGGCGGTAGGTGTCGCTAGGGTAGGAAGGGTAGACACACCCCCTCTAGCGGGTTCCTTGATAATATACCCGACTAACGACTTACACCTTAGTCTCCCCATATTATACAAAGACACGAGAGACTAGTTTGCCCAGAACACGCTAGTCAAATTGGTCAAGATGACTGCGGCAAGCCAAACTAACTACTTAAATTCATCTAAGCAATTTGCAATCGTGTGATCTACAGACAATTTGTTATCAAAAGTCTCCGACAAGTATAGGAGGACAGTCCAAGACTTCCAGTCTCCAATTCGCTTAATCTGGTGTATAGGGATACCAATACTTGCCAAAAAGGTGGCTCCGCTCCTTCTTAGGCTATGAGAAGTGTATTTCCCTTTCAAACCGACTTTTCCACATTCCTCTTTCAATCGTACAGTGAGTTTTCTGTAAGAATAAGGTTTGTAGGCCTTAGTATATAAAGAGTGAGGTATGAGAGGGTCATTCTCCTTACCTTTATAAATCGATGAAAGTAAAGTCCATAATCTTACTGGACATATAAACATGAATCGGACTGTACAACCGGCAATTCCAGCGTTCGTTTCCTGTATTGAATCGTATTGGACGATTTAACAGTCAAAACAAAACCATAATCTGTAATCTTAATACTGGATTTTGAGAGTGTATGATTAGACTCGGTAATATGACCTTTCCGAAGTAGACAGCGGAAACTAAGACAAACCGCAAACCAAAAACACAAGTCTTCCGGGTTTGATATATGCAAGTTCCGATAAATCTCTACTAACCTGGATGGGGGTATCACTTTTGCTCTATTCGGATTATCACCTAGTAATCGTTTTGCCCCTCTCAGAGTCATTTTTATCTTAAATGACCCTTTATCAACATGTGGGATGTCCAGAAAATTATGGAGGGACCATACCGCACTTAAATAGTTACAAATTGACGAAAAAACCAGATAATTGGTCAAATAGGTTATATATAAACACATAGTGTCTACTGACGCTGGTAATGGCGATAATTCAAATTCTGAACAAAAATTGAAAAATCTTGTCCATTGGGATTTCTTGGATTTCCAGGTACTATCCGCCCAGCCGGATACTTGTAGAGACCTGCAACTATCCTGAAGGGCCTCCTGCTTCTCTGAAACAGCAACATGGAGGTATAGCCTGATTTACGAACATGACTAGGATTATTCAGTCTTGACAAGGAATCAGCGAACACATTATCGGCCGAAGGGATGTAATGAGTAACCACATATATATTGTGAATAGCCAAAATCCAAAAAGTTCTCTGAGCCAAAGCATGGCTGACTCATTTTTGCTTTTCCCCGATTTTAACATAGCACATACCTGGGTGTTATCGCTGTAGACATGAAGAAACGGATAACCCAGCGTGATATACCTTTTAAAACAGGCCATAGCTCCATGACTGCCATGATGTGGTCATAGTTATTGAGCGCGGGAAATCACGCTCATATACGTCATCTAGATAGAGGTTAGAATGCTCACACAAGCTTTCAGCTTACTGCAAAGAATCTAACCCTTCAGTATCCATGCACTAACTATAAAGACCTGGTGAAATGGGCAGGTGTCCAGTATGCCAGTCTGACCATATCCGTGCCCCACAACTGACTTGGTTCCTTTTAATAGAACTTTCATGGCTGAGTGACCATGTGAATGTGTGTGCGGTGTGGTGTAGCAAATCAACAGAAATCACATATGAATGGACAGAAATCACATATCAATGGACCATGATAATAGTGCTGAATATATGGATGTATCCCCATCTGATGATGTCAAAAGAACTCTTAGAAGTAGAAGGAAAACAGATGACAAATATGTAGGTAAGAGGACTACCAAGAGCACTAGTAGTACTCCAAATGAATTACCCTCAAGCCAAACAAATATAAGTGCATCAAGCGCTAAGTGGCTATCAGGGAGCGAACTGAGTGGTATAGCTGATCTATTAGCCAGAGAAATAGGGCAGTTGACCAAGACCCTAAATGAAAAATTCAGTCACAACTGCAAGTTGAATGGGATCAGTGGTATGCTAGATCAGGCACAAGTCAAAATCGAAAATGGCTTACTGATCAATAATTTCCTATTATACTCTCTTAGTTTTATTTGATTAGATTTTGGTATACCGCGCTCTTCCATTATGAATGGAAATAACATTTGCTCCTAGTCTATTAATGGGGCCATTTCCCGGTGAGTGCAACCTGGTAACTGATTTCCCCAGTCACCAAAAAAGAAATCGTCAGCGGTAAAGCCCCCAAATCCGAAGGAATCTGTAACTAAATAATCACAATCCTTTGGTTTTCGAATGCGACTTTTACCATTAAATATGGTTGTAAAGTTGATCCACCATCGAAAATCATCTTCTATGGCTTTGTCTAGTTGGACCCTACGAGCACCTTTGTGAATCCGAAGGAATTCATAAGCCGATTGAAGGTAAGTGCGGCCACCGTAAACCACTATCGCACAGTGAGATAGATAACCTATGACCTTTTCCACCGATTTATATGAATTCCAGCGTTTAGATAGTAGTGTCTTTAAGTCTTCATTGACTTTGTTGACCTTATCCATGGGTAAAGACAATTCCATGGTAATACTGTTCAGTTGTATACCTAGGAATAATACCACCTGTGCTGGGGGAACAATCTTTTTCTCATTTATCTTAAAACCTAGATAATTCAGAATATTAATCAACAAGTGTTGATGTTTGTCACAATCGTTTCTGGTTGATTCACAAATGAAAAAATTGTCCAAATAGTTGGCGCAGGTCAGACAGCCTGAATGGTTAATACATTCAACCACGAAATGAGAAGTACAGGTAAAAATATAAGGACTACTTCGAGCCCCAAAACACAGGCGATTGTCCACATATATTACGGGTTCATTGTTATCATCAGATCAAGAGAAACCCTGGAACTTTATATGGTCAGGACTGATATGAACTGTACATAAGCACTACTAATGTCTGTAACACAGGCATAACCATCCTTTGGTAATAAACCTGCCGCATTGTCCACGTGGTTATATTCAAAAGAAGGGGATACGAAGATCATATCGTTGTTGATACTCAGACCCAGAGGCCTCTTACAGTCTGTTATCTGACGTAAAGTTCCATCTTTCTTGGGTATTCCTCCTATCGCATGGCGACACACTGGATCCTCTGTGGCTTTTGAGATCTTGTCCTCTTTAAGCTCTTCTTTTACTTTCTCGCACATTTCCGAGAAGAATGGGTTCAGTTCTTATTGAAGAATAATTATCACAAACGTATGCGTGTTGATTATTATGGTCGACAATTTCAAATCCATGAACAAAATATGCATTGTCGGATGGAGAATCTAGTCTCCTATACATACAGGCAAATCTACATGGTTTTAGTTGGACCGCAGCATCATTGAGAATATATTCACATTTGCAAGTGCCTTCTCGACCCATATCAAAAACGGGAATATGGAGATTATTACCGATATTTACAAAATAAAGATAATTATCCAATCTGATAACACTTTTACATGAATTAACGGTGCATGAAAATTCAAAACAGATTGTTGGCCAATCATAACCATCTTCCCGAAACATGTGAACTGAAAACTTGACCTTATCATCAATGATTGAAACCTCAATAGAATTCATAGAGTCATCACCATTATTGTTTCCAGTATCAACATCTAATGGTTCATCTATAAAGTCTATTTCTACCTTGGTCAATTCGTCAATCGCTATACTACTTACAGTAGGTTTTAGAACTTTGGTCGTTTCCTTCGTGTCAATGCGAACCATATCCGAATAGGATTTACATTCTACAATTTCAACCATGATTTCATCACCGATTTCTTTCGTGGAACCAACCTTAGATTCCACTACCTCATCCTATTTATTAACTTTCACCTTTTTTAGAGCATCACAGTCAATTCTCGGATAATCGCCCTCACATACATTGCATTTATGCTCATACTTGCAATTTCTAAAAGAACATGCATTGTCCTGATAGCTGATACAAGTCAAGATTTTGCCGTCTTTATTCTTTATTTTCCCCCCAAATTTTTTAGTTCTTCCGTTTAGAAATTTCTCTGGTGGCTTCTGCACCTAAAAATCTAGTGGCTAAGCCCTGATCACCATTTCCAAAACAATGTATTATTATATACCTATGCACTAAGTGACACACCTTACTGTACGCTGCTGGGGGGTTCATTCGTATGGCACGTAATGCGCGATATGCCGTGTAGCATCGTACCTACATACAGATTGCGTGCTTTGAACCTTAGTACGGCGTGCTTTGAGCTTACTACGGAGTGCTTTGAACAAATAACGGAATCTGATTGGCCGAGAGGACGACAACGCGAATGTTAACCAAAAAATTGCAAATGGCGGATTCCTTCACTTCGCGAGTTCCAAGGCGTGTAACACACACCATGGAATGAGTATTGATAAAACATTGAGGTAGAGTATGATAACAAAGCACATTGTACAGTTTAAATGGCGATAATATATTCAAAAACAATAATACAAACAAAATCACCTACCAGTACGTATCGTTGACCGCCACCGCGGAGAACCGGAAGCGTCTATTCAAAATGTAAACAAAGTAATCTCATTAGTTATTTACAAACGCAAATCGTTTAGTAATAGATTGAAAGACACCATAATTATTATATAGTGAATAATAGTATATATGAAAAGGCATATAAATTATTTACATTTATATAGCAAATTTTAAAACGAGTTCTGCAGTAAATGGAATAATCGAAAAGCAAGATCGTCTGCTCGACCACTGTCGGAACGTTTCTTGACAAGTAAACAAATGTTCCGATATGTCTGTGCTATTTTCAGACGATTTAATTGAATTAACAGAAGATGATCAACCAGATTAGGAACAAGTGGGTGCACACGTTGCAGATCAAATACTAAGAGATTATATAGAAAGCAAAAAGTCAGCTGAAACCAGGAAAAAAACCAATAGAGAAGCACTAAACTTCCAAAAATATGTGAACGCCCATGGGGATAACAATGCGATAGAAGATATTGATGCGGTTCACTTGAACGTTTTGCTGGGAACGTACCTCATTGAGGTTAAACGACAATATGGGAAAGAATATGAACCCGACTCACTGGCCAGCATTTTTGGAAGTATAAAAAGATACCTGGATAATAAGAACTACCCCGTAAACATAACGAAAAGCGATCAATTTCGGACAACAAGGGAAGTTCTTACTGGTAGGAAGAGAGATCTCAAGTCACTGGGCCACGGCAACAAACCTAACCGCGTAAGTACATTACTTAATTGAAATTGAAAATTGATTGTTTTTAAAATTTAAAATAAATGTATAAGGCTGAATAATTAAAAAAAAATATTATTTGTTTTTTTTTTCTTACTATAGTGTGATCCGCTAACACCAGAAGACGAGGAATTACTTTGGAACGCTGGCGTTTTTGATCTGAATAACCCCATAGGTGTCAGAAATTGACTTTAGTTTGTTACAACAAAGTGCTTCGGCTTAAGAGGAAGACAAGAGTCAAGGCAGATGCTATGGGGAGACGTCAAGATTGAGTTATTAAACGGAGAAGAATCAATAACCTTTTCAGAGAGAATCACGAAGACACGCCAGGGCGAGTTCGGATTAACTAGAGCATTTGTGCCACACATGTGGCGAAACCACACCCTACCCGATAGATGTCCTGTTACGATGCTAAAAAAATACGAAAAACACCGACCTCCAAGCATGAATAACCCTAACGCACCATTTTATCTGTGCGTGAATCATAAGAGAGGGCCAGATTCGGCGACATGGTACCAGAAAATGGCCATGGGTAACAATGAATTGGGCCGAATTATGAAATTATCAGCAAATCGTGCCGGCTTAGTGGGGAAAAAGATAACGAATCACTCGGTCCGCAAAACTACTTGCACAGCACTGCTTCATGCTGGTGTACCCCTCACATTAGTGGCGCAGCTTTCTGGCCACAAAAATGTTCAGAGCTTACAAAGCTATGCTGTGGCTAGCATCGACCAACAGAAACAGATGTTTCAAGTATTAAATCAACGACAATGCGTGTACCAACCTGTGGCGGCAGCGATTGCTGGGGCAGAGCGAGTAGCCGAGGTGAGCGAGTTGTAATCCCCCCAAAAAAAAAAATTGACGATAACGCTAATCCATAGATCCATGTTTATATCCACACTGTAGAACAGTATTTTCACCATTCAAATAATAGAATTTACTATTCTATGAATATTTGATAGCTGAATTTCATCAAAGCTACTTCAAAATTCGCTATTTTTTCCTCTGAACACAGATAGCGAATACATCAACTCCCACAGTGAGGTCCATTCTCCCCAGGCCCGTGGTTAGAGAAATTCCAGCTGCACTCGGTGCTCCACCATGTGAGGTAAATATTTATATTGATAAAAATTGATATATCTCCTTGTTATAATAGTGCTCCATGCGTTGATACACTTATTTGATAATATTTCAGGAAAATACAAGGGTAGCATCTCTACAGAGACAAGAGGAGGCCATAGTGAGGGCGCCCCCCGCACCCCCCCTTGTAGCGATTCCAGCGAATGACACACATCTTGAAAGAAAGGTAGGTATTTTTCAAATTGTATTTTCAAATTAAGTACTGGTATACTCGTGATCCATGTTATTCTACACATATATTGAAATATGTGCATTTTTTCCAGAACACTCCAATTGTTGCATTGCCGGAGAGACGTGAAGAGTCAGTAGTGAGTGCGCCCCCCGCAGCCCCCGTAGAGCTACACCAGCGCTTGACACACATCTTGCAAGACAGGTAAGTATTTTTCCAAATTGTATTTCCGAATTGAATGCTGGTCAACTCGTGATCCATAATATTTTACACATATATTGAAATATGTGGATTTTCTGCAGAACATTCCGATGGTTGCAGTGCCGGAGAAACGAGAAGAGGCGGCAGTGAGGGTGCCCCCCCCCCCCCCCCATAGAGCGACTCCAACGATTGAAGCAGAACGTGAAAGACTGGTAGGTGTACCACTGTGTTGCATTTATGGTTGAATCTTGTAAATTTCAGGTATTTGATTTTTTCTTGATATTCTTCGTTTTATGTGATTATTTTCATTAGGATGTTGGAAGACTGATGGTCCCTGCAAAACGTAGACGTATCGACATGGCAGCAAGTGACATGAATCTTGAAGGGGTTGCCCAAGTGACTCCAGATGCGTTCGCCTACGAAGGCTTGGAAGCTGAAAAGGTATGAGAAAAAAATTTCAATAGACAATTTGGCATAATACATGATATATGCAATGTATGACAAAAATTATTATTGACACAATTTAAATTTTATGTTTTTAACAGGAGGATCTCATCACTAATGAATTCTACGCAGATTTGGCACTGAACGATTTCGTAGCTGATGATGTGATTCCGAAACGTGTGGTTTCAAATGTCCAGGAAAATCGACTTGCTCAAATACATACCCAAGAAATGATACGAGGATTATTGTCAGGAGCAAATATAAGTGCGAGTAACTTCACAATTAACATTAACTTGTGAAAACATTGGTGTAGATGGATATCAATAGAATTGAATCTTGGTATAGAAAACTAGGTTAGGAATCAAAACTAAATTAGTACTGGCGCCATATCGCATATATGTCAATATAGTACCTATAGTACATATGTGAACTGGAGGCAAGCTAAATAATGCTAAATATGAGAGTATAAATTGAAAATTCACTTAACTTGATGGCGATATAGTGTCCTCGTGCTGCAGCGAAAGTAACTTAGTCAAGTTGGGAGAATTTAGTTTGTACAGTGTGCAGGCGCCAACGTATGCAAATGATCTTCACTCTTGAATCAGAGTCTCAGTAGCGGTAACGAAAGTGGAGCAAACCTCAGCGGTGCTAGGAGAAAGTGTCTCAGTTGCGGGTCAATCATGTGATGTACTTACCGTGCTGGGTTAGAGCAACAGTGTCAACAGAGTCGATTTTCGGTGAGTTTTGGCCATTTATAACCAATCTAAGGTATATAATAATGAAAAAACATGGTTCAGAACGAATTATCATCGACACCTCGAATAAGTTTGGCCGTACTGGCGTCATTACCATGTTTTTTCATAATCCTTCTTTAGCTACTTTATCACGAACTTCTGCATCATAGCGTACTATAGCACCAGTAGTGAATGTTTTAGAGTCAGCTTTTTCTGAGATGAATGCCATATGCTGAATGATACCTTTGACATCTCTACCGTCTTCACATAGTTCGATAACTAAGCAACTTAAGTCCTTCAAAACTCAAAACTTTCATTTTATCCTCACGAGGTAGAAATCTTCTTATCCCAAACTTACGTTTTCGTGCTTTTAGTTTGCGACGAGCTTTCCTTGCTTTGGTTGAAGTCGCTGCTGATTTCCTCCTGTGAGCTCTATCCCCGTTAGATGATGATGAATCAGATGACGAACCGCTATCAGTAGAATCACTTGAAGAAGAATTACTTGGCGAAGACTTGCGATGCCGACGTTTCTTTTTCTTGATCTTTGCCTTGCCACGATGCTTGCTCTGATGCTTCGTAGAGAACTGCCCCGAGTCCGAGTCCACGTGCGTCTGTTGCTGTTTGCGGTCACGGTCACGGCTGGCTGCTCCTTGGGTACCTCCACTCGTATCGATACTGGACCCTGACGAATCCGTCTCGCTGCTCTGCACCTGTCTAGACACCCCTGGTTTCGCGTCTAGCTTTACCTCCTTTTTCTTTGTCTGTTTGTCGTCAGCTGCTATTTTCTTTGAAGTTTTTCCTTTTCCTTTACTTTTAGGATTTCCGTCCGCTATTTTCGAAATCGATTCCTCCAAGGCTATCATACGAGTTGCCAAGTTGTGATACACGTGTTGGATATCGCTTTTCAGATCGGGTGCCTCCCCTGACCGTTTGCTCTTCGATAATTTTTTCTTTTCCTGCGTACAATCATCATCCTGCCACAATCTCCCACAATTCGCTCCAGTAGGTTTGTAATACCGTGTATTACACGCATTACAATACCGTAGTCGTAACGCCATTATCGTTCCACATAAGCGGATGATGAGAGATAAAAAATTTCCAATCGATCAATACGTGTGGATCGGTCTGGGGTAGGCGAGGAACAGGTAGGGTATCGTAGATCGGCGGTAGGTGTCGCTAGGGTAGGAAGGGTAGACACACACCCTCTAACGGGTTCCTTGATAATATACCCGACTAACGACTTACACCTTAGTCTCCCCATAACATCCTAAGCAATTCGTATTACCATGGAGTTTTTAGAAAATTATATTCCTGAAGACATATTAAAAAGTGCCAGTGTACTACAGGGGTGAAAAATGACATGACAGCATTGTGTAAGGATCTCACGCAACATATTATACTGTCAGAATTTCCTGTAACGTATTATGGTGTTAGAACCTCCTACAAAGTATGATATTGTAAGTACCCTCTGTAATGTATGATATTGCAAGAACCCTCTGTAATGTATGATATTGCAAGAACCCTCTGTAATGTATGATATTGCAAGGACCTCCTGTAACGTATGACATAGCAAGAACCCTCTGTAATGTATGATATTGCAAGAACTTTCTGTGATGTATGATATTGCAAGAACTTTCTGTAATGTATGATATTGCAAGAACTTTCTGTAATATATGATACTATAGGATATACCATCAAAATACGCGTCTGCACATAACAACAGTAGTCCCTTAGTACCAGAGATATTTTCAGGGGGAATGAATAATTCTAATAATTTAAAACAAAATAAAACAGAAGAACACTAAAACTTCAATCTGTTTGATTGTTGAATTCTGGTACTTGCGAGACAAGAAATCCGCAAAGTAATACATATAAATTACCAAATAAATAGAATCTAAAAATGTAAGACTTAAACAACTCTATGGCAGCCTAAAAACCAGTGGGAGCGTTTTATAGCCGCCGACTGAGGCCCCAGAACAGCATGGCATGAGATGTGAAACATAATAAATTGAATTCTATGTAACCAAATAACCGCAAAACGGCTTATTCAACCCAGTAAGTCTGGATATTTCAAATTCAACCATGCAGAATTAAAATGAGTCCTAAAAACCAATCTTTAATCAAATAATTAACAATAATTAAAAATTATCAGGCTGCACCTCTGTGAAGCAGACCGTGTTTCTAAACCATTAGAAGTGACAGAATAACCACAAGAATTGACTTTGAAGCCAGTTAGAACCTGTAAAACAAGCCCATTACAGCATCATCAAAAATATGTCAAAAGACCTGAAAATCTTTCCAGTTTGTGAAAATTCCGTCTATATTACACTAACGAAATATTAAATTGAGTTCCTGACACCTGAATAAATCATTCAAACCTTTTAAATTGCCAATGGCAAAGCCAGGACATATAAAATCCAATAAACCCAATACCATTACCAATATAGGATGGACATAAAGTAACCTTAAGGTTCTACCGGGCAATATAGCCTGAAAATTAAAATACATGCGATCTTTCTGAAATTTAATGATCCTGGAATAGTCTAAAACACATATCTAAAATAAAATTCGGGGGTCACCGTGTGAAATTTTGAGCTAAAAATCAAAATGATGGTGATTTTGCAATAGAACATAGAGAAATCCGAAAAAGTTAATTTTCACATAGTAAAAATTGCTCTAAAAATCTGAAATTTTTACAGAATATAGCTGATGTATCCAGCTACACATTCCAATCTTAGAAACGATAGGTCATGACTAACGATTTTGAAATAATCGAGAAAAACCATATATCCAGCTTAGTTCTCATAGAAATGCCTAACCAGTTCAACAGGCAACAACAACTCAGCCCACCAGATCTAAATCAAGGCACAAACGTAATAATGATATGTATCATCAAAAGTATATCAAATTCAACCAAGGGTTTAGCATAATTAAGTCAGTAAACCATACCTACAATAACCATAGCGTCTTCTATATGACCGGAGATGTAACAGCTGGAGAGCAGGACATGTAACAGTCAGCTGATGCAGTGGAAGCCACAGACCACTGCAAACCACACTTCTATTATAGCTCTTAAAACAACAGTCTGTGTGGGAGAGATAGTATTATACCCAAACAAACAAATAATATACCTGATTTACAGAAATATTTCATTTTCAAAACCAAAGAAAATAATAATAAAAATATACCCATAATACAGAACAGGTGCCGACCTTACCAGGCACATAGAAATTGAAAATGCCATGAGAACAGAATCAATACCCAAATTACGCACAATAATTAAAAACAACATTATGTCAAATTAAATAAGAGAACCACATTAACTATTAAGCCACAATACTTATAAAACAAACCCTTGAAAGTCAATAATGAAGGAATTACAAAAACTAATAATATCAAAACCTGACGTAGGTATCAAAACCTCCCAATTTTAAAATCAAAAACCAGAAATAAAGGTCAAGGCCCTCAAACAGGCATTACAGAACCACCTACAGGATTTAATAAATTTTTCTGTCATTTGTCAAAAAGGCGGTCTGCTAATCTATAATTTCACCCATCTCTGAAGCACTGTTTATCAGCAGCCGGAATCACCGACGGGAGGGCTCCGAGGTCCGGGGAGGGTCAGGGCGGCCTGTCGGGGATGAAGACGTGGAGGGCCGGCCACTGGCAGCCTTCCTCGGGTGTAGGCCGCGGTACCCGCCGACTGGTACAGCAGCGGTGGACATCGCAGCAGACCCCGCGGTCGTCGCGGAAGCACGGTAGACATCGCGGGAGGGCCGCACTCGTCGACACGGGAGTCCCTGCTGTAGATACATCACGGTGGGGGTATTGCTGGTACACAGGTACGGGAGGCGGGTCTCTGGAGAGCAGGGAGAGCACACATCCACTCTGTCATGAAGCTCAACAGCCAGGGGCGACGAGAAGGGAGATGTGAAGCATAATTTTGATTTGCCCACTGCATGGGAGAACCGTGCAGTAGATGCAGTAGCAGTAGAGTTGAGTGAGGGACAGAGCTCAAAAGTATAGTTCTCATTACTTTGAGAGCACATTCCCAGGCAGCAGCAGCACATTTTGAAGTCACACATTGTCATGTCATGGAATAAAGTATCAGTTCATTTACTGCCAAGGCCAGAAAATAAGGCATAGGAATACTGCCGAATAGTGCTGAAACTTGACCGGGGTGTTGAAAATTGATTTAGGGCAGGATTAGGTGCTACACCGGTAAGTGCTGATTCGTGTGCACCAAAACCGTAAACCCACCTGCAGGGATCTGACCGGATTTAGAAGTCCCTGCAGACCGGATATCAGTTCTGTAGCCACTTAGAAGGACAGACTCGTGGCCAGTCGATTCCAACAACGTCTTAGTAGGTGTCGGGCCGCGCAAGCGGTCGTTGGAAACAGATGTATCTGGTGCCACACCCGAAGTGGCGCGCCGTGGATACGGCACCAGAGACAATAGAAAGTCAGAACTGCTTATGGACACATTAGATGGTTGTGAAGTGTCTGAATAGGAACTAGGACTTTGGAGTCAAAGTAGAATCTGAAGGACAGACTGAAAGTTCAGAAGAAGAGTGTTTCTCATGGGCAACTGGAGAACCGTGATCAGTGGATAGACCAGCACCATGTGGAGACTGTGGTTGAGTGTTAATTACAGTCTAAGCACTCCTCAAAGTATGATCCCAGGAAGATACCTGAACAGTCTTAGTCTAATGAGGCACTGGAAGTTGACCAGTCATTGCCAGGAATCATAGTGGAATCGGATAATAGTGAGTAACTCGTGAGTCATATTTATGAAAACCATAATGCCATGTGAAACAAACAACAATCAAAGATACTCAAACCATGAAGACACGTGAGATTACCTTATAAATGGGTTCTCCACCAGTGTTCTGGTAGTTGTGGTTATTTATAATCGTTAATTACATAAATACTTAAGATGGGGAGGACAGGTGGTAAGTCTACACGTATACGTCTCAAAGCCTTACATGAGAACGTAGTGACGTCTGGTGAGAGACTTCCTCAACTTTATTAAACTTTATATAACATCTAACGCGTCCTTGCGGCTATGGGGAGAATTACTGAATTAGTCTCAGATGATAATTACGGCACATAGTGGCCAAGAAGTGAATTACAGAAGTAGCTTAATTAACTTAGAACTGTAGTGTCGACACCTAGCGGTGAACGCCGTAGAAACGGACGTAGATTCCCCTTACTCACTCTGAGAGAATTGACTAATGAATGACCGTAATTAAGTCATTAATTAATCACGTTAATTTGGGAATCCTATCCAGTATACCAACGTATAAGTGCGGAAGAATTGGATATTACGCCTATCTACATAGTCCACAATAACCTTATAATGTCTTACGTATTCACTATTAATATTGATTAATTAAGATGATATAATGTAATTATAATTATTACTTTTGTTACGTAACGTTGGGGAGGTAGAGGCAACTCTAAGGCAGTGTGAACGCAAGGCTACCAGACTCTATTAACCCCTCGTGGACAACGAGGATGCCTTAATGAGATCTTTAACTAAGGTAATTATTAACTAGTATCAATCATAAATGATTCTTAGATACTATGATATTCGTGTCTTATCTATCATGGATGAGAACAAGGATTGAAGTAAGTTTGATATTCTTTAATAAATCATTCAAGTGTTTCACAAGTATAGCATGGCAAGGTATCATGGTAATACATGTAATAAACCTGAGGCGACATGCCTAGTTGTATTACAGTAATTAAAAGTCAGATATAATGTCAGACACCAAAGTCAGAGTGATGATAGACTTTGCAGAGTGTCTGATATGAACCACGTAAAATGTGGAGTTGATGTCTAGTCAAACTTCATGATCTTCTCCTAGAATGTTCGTTGTTCATGTTAAACAGTCTGTGATCTCTTCCACAAAGTGATCAGAGATAGTTATATGGTCTCAACAAACATTCAAACAATGCAAGGTAATATGCAGCATAACTCACCAAATGTTAGAGTGTCCGGAGTGAACTCACAAGATTCCAATAATCACTAATAAACACAGATCCAGTTTCGTTTGAAGTTGGGTGAACTATAAGTGAGGTCCTATCACTTAATTAAGTGATAATGTTCAATAGTGAACATTGATAGTTCAGCAGATTCCTATAAGTCCTCCTCAGAATATGTGTGCTTCGAGAGTCCCAATCCAAGCCACTTTCTACTTTCCAGAAGTCGCCAGGCAAGTTGTCTTAGCTAATCCTATATGATATAAATTATACTGCTGAATCCGCGCACTCTGCCGGTATCCGGAGCCGTGCAGAACACGTCTTGACAGCAGGAGATGGTGGTGGAGACTGACGATACGGTCAGCTTGGGAGCAGATCGAAAATGAGCATTTTCTAAAGGATCATGGGAAATTTGGAATGAATCTCGTTTTCAGTTCACGCAGGTCCGAGACACGCGTGGATATGTTAATACTGCGGGAATTCGGGAATACCCCGAGAGAGGACTTCCCCAGGGAATTCCAGAGCCGACCCTCAGTCGTCATAGTGACGTCAGAGGGTCTATTCCCAGAAGCACGGTGTTCCCCAAAGACTAGCTAGTAGTATAAGGAACATCGCTTCTGTCACGGCTATCTACCTCATGGGACGTTTAGCCTACAATGTGGCTTAGTAGACAACCATGATCAATACCTTGATATTTAACACTTAACACCAATACCCAATACCAACACTTGGTATTTAATACTAACACTTATGACAACACTTGATACTAACACGCAATGACAACACTTTGTAAAGTTCCTAGGCTATACCATTAGCGGTTCTGTCCCTAGCGGTCTATATACGTAGAATAGAGGTTTGAAGTCAACGCATAGATGTTGTAGGTATCAGAATCCAGGTAAGACTGAATGCTCTGGGTTTTATTTGCTTCTCTTATATAGCTGTGGAGATGCCTTTGTCTCCAGGTGGGGGACGCTTATACGGGCGGCCGCGTTAGGCGCCAATTAGCGTCACCTTTGTACCAGCGAGCGCGCCCGCATCTCCAGGAAGTTGGGTTAGCAAACAACCGCCGGCCTAAGCCGGGTTCAAAGTGCGGATTATAGTTACAACAGGAAAGACCAATTAACCTGGCCAATGTCGGCCATCTTGGATTTGGAGGAAAGAATTTAGAATAGATTTACTATATATATTATAATTAATAATGCTGCTTTCCAACGCAAAAATACCACAAAGTTAGAATTATCGACTGCAGATCTTTACAACTTGATACCAACACCTGATACTAACACGCAATGACAACACTTGATACCAACACCTGATATCAATACTCAATACCAACACTCAATAGTAACACACAATGCTAATACTCAACAATAACACTTCAAATACCAATACTCAATAATAACACTTCAAATACCAATACTTAATAATAACACTTCAAATACCAATACTTAATAATAACACTTGATATCAAATACAAACACTTGATATCATAGTTTCTTCTTGTTGATACTTATACATCAAACCATACATATATTAGTGATACGTCATGTTTCAATACCCTTACGTAGAAAACACTTTATTTACATCTTATTTTCAATATTTAATAAACAATATTCTAATACATTTTAATAAACTTTCATCTTCAAAAACATACATACTTTGTGCTTAACTTGGTTACAGCACAACCCGGAGGTGTGATTACTTATAGGAATTGATCCTTCTCCCGCACTACCGATCAAAGTATCCCAGGCCTGTATCCCTTTTAAGGGAAACAATTCTGGGTTCGACTCGAATAGCGCATCTCCTCTTGGCAAATCACCTTCCCCAGCTACCAGGACATTAACCATCTGCTGAGGTGGGATCCCCACATCTTGTCAAACAGAAATCACTGAAGAAATCTTTCGGCAACTACATTCTACCTCCATTAACTCAGGGTATTTGAGTCGGAGAGTGCCATCTTGTAGATCCACAGAGCCTCCATAGAGGGTGAGAAAATCTACGCCTAATATTCCACTCTCTTCGATATCACTGAGTATGGGACGCCACACGAATTCAGTGTTACCTATCGAGACTGGAATAATCACACTGCCATAGCATCTCATTTGAGCGCCATTCACAGCTTTTGCCGAGGCCCCAGGAACATGACATTCCTGGGCGAACCCGAGAGACTGATAGAGTCCATTGTTCAACACAGAGCGACTGGCGCCAGTATCTAATAATAGATCTATCTTTCTTCCCTGAATTCTAGCCGGCACATACCAGCGTCGCCCACCTAAGGGAGACGGCTGTCGTATAAACCACGAGACTCCATCCAAGGTTCCGAGGTCCCATCGGCGTTGACAAAGCCATTGCAGACAGGGATGCCCGGGTGAAAGATATTTACTACAGATTGTTGCGACCGTACTTCGTATCTTCCCCTTTCCTGGTAAGGTTGGGACGGGACCCTTCCTATTTATCTCCCTGGTCTGTGTCCCTTGGCACACACCTGCCCGGACCGTAGTGTCGCCACTCTCTACAGTCCTCCCTCGTTTTCCGGTTAGCTTCTGGAAGCAACCGGCAACGCGGGCAGACCACGAGGTGTTTCCACTGTGGATACGTTCCGGGACAATCTGGAGAGATATGTCCCATCTTGTTACACCGCCAACAACGTCGGACGTCCAGCTGGTTTTTCTCCACCTGGCCCAGTCTTTCGTTGATTTTAGCTAACAACTTCATTACCTCGGAAGAGTTCTTCCCCGGTTCTGCAGTTTTGGGTTTAGCCGCTGCCACAGGAGGTACATCGCTGTTCCTTCCAAAGCTAGAGGCTCGACCGCGGCCGCGTCCCCTTTGATGGAAACCTCCCCTTCCAAGCACCATTGAACGAACATTAGAGAGTATGTCCTCTATTTCCGTCTCCTGGCACTCGTAGGTATCTTCCTCCTCTCCTTGTTGCCAAGAAGAGCCTACTATGTTAACCCGGGAAGTTTTTCCTGGATTAGCATATTTCCCGAATAGTACACGTCCACTATCCGGAGTACCTGCATGAAGTTCATTCCAGGCTCCCATTTTGAAATATCTTCCGTTTGTACGTCATCATCCCGAAGCCCTTTCACAAACTGTGTTTGTAGATTTTCATGCAGTGCGGGAGAATCTAGCCTCGTTCCCGGGTAGACTTCCATCAACATTTGTTGCAGAGCCAGCCCATAGGTGCGAGTCATCTCCTCCCGACCCTGGATCCTCTTAAAAAAAGTGGATCTAGGATTCAGCGTTACCAGCTGACCAAAGTAATACGAGGCTACCTCCACCAACTCATCCCATTCCGTACCACCGGAACGGCGAAAAGTGCGAAGTGCAGCTTCACCGGGTCTATCTCGCAGCGCTCTTTTGAGGTATGGCAATGCATCGACTTTATTCCAGCCATTACACTGTATATCCTCACAAAATCCAGCGAACCAGTGTTCCCACTCCATTCCCTTTCCGTAAGGTTTAGGAATGACAGCGTTCCTCCTGGCTGCATTCTCTGGTTGTATGATCGGAACCTTGTCGGCTCGTGCCATTGACAAGTTGAATATCTGATCTTGCTCCCTTACCTGGTCAACAGAACTGAACCCTAGCTTGGCTATAGCTTTGGTAGTATGTTCCGGACTCTGATAACCCGATCTTGACTCGGAAGGTAGCCGGAAGCTTACCATTGGAGTCTGTGCACCCCTTACCCCAGATGGAAATCTGGTTGGGATCCCTTCAGGATCTTCTGTCCTCCCGGGAGGGGAATAGAGATGATCCCTAACATTGCTCCAGCCAGCTTGGGACGTAGGTATCCTTTTGGATGTTTCCGTCTCAGGTAGTCGAGCCTGGTCCTTCATGTAATGTACATGCTGGTCCAATTGCTCAATCCTAGCCAGAGCCTCAGTCTCGTGAGCCAAGAGTTCCTCCAAGGTATAGTGCCGTTTGGCTACTTCCTCAGCGACCTCTTGATTCCAAGCCTCCAATTCCCGAAACATTTCTTGAGCCTCTCTTTTCCGATCCATCTTGGCTAAGAGTTCCGCCCCAAGAAGGCCTTCGGGATTCACATTGGAGTTTACCTGGAAGGTATCCTCCTCACCATCCCAGGGAGTGCTTGACTCTCCAGGACTATCTGTCTGACACCCAATCTTGCTGAGTCCCTCCAGATCCCTTGCGGGGCCATTCTGGCTGCCGGCCGCGGGACTGAAACTCTTCAGGACCGTCGAACTCAGATTCTGAGCGGCGGTTCTCTTCCGAGATTTCCCTTTGCCGGACTTCTGGGTGTTACCCCCACCCTCCGGTTTGGGTGTATTTCGTCATTCCGGGCCGGAAGAGCCGGTTGAGAAGTTACCTCCTCATCCTCGCTCTCCTGCGCAGCCTGGGATCTGGTTTTTATACCAGCCCCGTTCATCCACTGAGAATCCCGGGTTGTGCAAGCAACCTAGGATCCTGGTCACGGCACCAATGTAGTGGTCGCCGCCTGTCTAGCAGGTTGGATGACCCCAATCCGGAATGCTAGTTCCAGGCAGGATCCCACCCTACGCGCTCTGCGTAGGTTGGTTCGGTTTTCGGTGAGTTTACACAGACCTAGTCACACACAACACAACACACACGTTTAATAAACAGGGATGTTTATTAACAAACTACTTCCCGGAAAGATCTGGAAGATCTTTCCCACAAGTACAGTACCCTAGCACAATGTGCCAGGTAACGCTGGAGAGGCTAATCTGAAAGACTCGCCTAACCACCAGGAAGGTTACAAGAACCCGCCTGCAAAGTGAGGGCCCAAGGGTCTGTTCCGTAGAAGAGACGCGCGAGGACAGCCTGTCGACCTACTGCGAACGCTGAATATCTATACCCAGCATTACGTAATCCCGGCCTCCACCATGCCACTCTCGTGTGCGGCGTTGCCCGGAATCACTACACAGTAAGGATCGGCACGTCACTCCACCTTCTGTAACAAAAGTAATAATTATAATTATACTCTATTATCGTAATTAATCAATATTAAGAATGAATATATAAGAAATCATCATGATAATATGAACTATGGAGATAGGCGTAATATCCATCTCTTCCGCACGTATACACTTCTGGATTGGATATGATTTGCAAATGAACGAAATTAATTAACGACTTAATTACGGCTTTTATTAACTAGTTCTCTCAGAACATGTAAGACGAATTCACGTCCGTTCTTACGGTGTTCACCGCTAGGTGTCGACACTGTCAATCTGATTATGAAGTTACTTCAGTAATTCACTTCTTGGCCACTACGTGCCGTAATTATCATCTGAAACTAATTCAGTAGTTCTCTTCATAGCCGCGAGGCGGCGCTAGGTGTTATATAGAGTTTAATAAAGTTTAGGTATTCCTCACCAGACGTCCCTACGTCCTCATGTAAGGTTTTGAGGAAGTATACGAATAGACTTACCAGTCCTCTCCCCTTAAGTATATTATATAATTAATGAGGTTAATTAAACCATCACTACCAGAACAGTGGCTCTGGTTGTGGTTTTCGCTGTAGATGTGCGTGTGGCTGTGGTCGTGGTTGTGGGTGTGGTTGTGGTTGTGGCTGTGGCTGTGGCTGTGGTCGTGGTTGTGGGTTTGGGTGTGGTTGTGCGTGTGGTTGTGGGTGTGGGGATGGGGGTGGGGGTGGGTGTGGTGTTGGTGTGGTGTTGGTGTGGTGTGGGTGTGGTGTGGGTGTGGTGTGGGTGTGGACTGTTGAGTGCGGACTGTTGACTGCGGACTGGTGACAGAGGACTGTTGAATGACAAGAGCTTCTTGTTCTCATGTGGTCACATGGCTGTAAGATACCTCAAAGACAACTCTAGGACACGTCCAACCTTGTCTTGGGCGGGGACCATTTTGGAGCTAATTTGAGCTAAGATAGCCTAAGATATCTCAAGATAATCTTGACTAAAAGACACCTATGTCGCCCCTAAGACGTCTCAGTCCAAGATATATCAAAGATCCTCTAAGATATCTTGTCTATAGCACACTTTGGTCTTAGCCAAAGATTATCTTGACTAAAAAACAAGGCCCTGGCCTTGTAAATTCATTACAAAACAGGCAATATACAGAGAGATTATCCTATGTAAATAGAGATACACAGATACAGGTACAAAGATATACATAGATATTGAGCATATATTGTTTTAGTTACCATATTTTCTTGTTGTGGTCATTGTTCTGCCTATAGTGCTTGTCATGGTTTGTAATCACGGCTGTGTGTGTGCTCTGCTGAGTGTCAGGCGTGACTGCCTGCCCTCAGCTGTCTAGGTGTCGGTTTTGTAGCTCCAGTCTGACTGTCGGCGCAGGTAGCGAGGTCCTAACACCACTCCTATGCTTTAGCATTGGAGCAGCGCTCCTATAGACGACCATTGCCTCAAAGTTGTCCAGGGTACATGTACACAAGGCCTGACAGTGTGCCACGGTACTCCCAGTGAATAAATGCCCTTAGTAGCTCCGTTCCACGCATGCTCAATAGTGTGTGGGACGGGGCTTAATCTTTTGAATTAATTAACAGAGCTTAATTGCTTTGTATAAGCTTTAAAGAGAGTTGAAGCAGACAGCCCACTGTCACTCATCCATCCTAGCTCACACATCTGTAATAATCACTGTATTTAACACACTTATGAAGGGATCTCCATCAAAATAGGGGGGAGGGCTGTTGCCCCTGGTAACCGCCCCCCCCCCTCCCACATGCAATGCGGGCAATCTCAGCTTGCGGGCAGTTAGCTCTGGGCACCGTTCAACAAGTTTTGGTACTTGTTGGATACCCCGGGAACCAGTGTATCTGGTGGTCTGCCACGATGGCGCAATCCCACAATGCAACAGAAAAATGGATGCAATACCAATAACGCACCATGAAACAGGAACCCGTTACCTGGCCTATAGTGTGACTAGGCCAGGCTGCCAGGCTAACGCTGAGATTGCCCAGTGAATGTACAATAGTCTGGAAGACAAAAAAGGGCAGGCATCCTCTATACATGATTGTAGGACTCCACGGGAGATCAGCGCCAAAACAGTTATTCAGAGCGACTTTCTTAGAAAAAATATGTAGTGTATATATATGCATGGAGTTTTTCAGCCATGACAATAGTTATCAGTGATTTATGCAGATTGGGGAAAACACAGCAGTAGGTTTTGCAAATGCAGCTGAGTTGTGCAGTGCCCGCAGTTGTCAACTAAAACACTGATTCAGAAAAATATTTCTCACGATCAAAACACCAAAAGGATAATTATGAAATTTCAAGTATATCTACACTAGATTGAAAGATTCTTGCAAAATATTTCCTAATTTCAATAAATTTTAGCATCTGAAAGTTACAACCACCCCTTATACCTGTATGACATATTGAACATCAACGTTGGTTAAGACACTTTGGCCAACAAATTCACCTATAATACCCTACAATTGTCAAGACTAAAGCATACTTCAAACCTCCCTATGTGTAGTAGCCCAACAATCATTGGCCGGTCCTCTCGGATCGTACGTCTATAGGACACTGACGCTTGGAAACAGTCGTTATTAACAATTGTTGTGACTGAAAAACACCCCCCGGCATCAGTTCAAAATCGTGACTGCTGATTACCTGATGTCATTAGCCAGAGAGTATTTTTCACTATTCCTTCATAGCCATAAATTACAGACTATCAGCAGTTTAAGGTACACCAAAAGAAATGGATATTATCCAAAAACAAGCCCTTATATTATCCTACACAATGTGTTGTGTATCCTTGTTCTATAACCTGAGACATGTATTGCAGTGAAACACCCTGTTACAGACATACCCACAAAGATTTATCATTCGCCTAAGATTATGCCGTACTTGGTGCTATGCACAGTACAATTTATAATTTGGACCAGTAAACCACACCTGGCTGTGGATAAGAGACTTTCAAAAACTTTCTCAAAACCGCTTACCTATAGGTGCCTCGAATCATGTAATCAATGTGGACCTCCATTTACTCAGGTCTCAAAACATGTTTTATATATATAGAAGGTAAAACTCTGATGTAAATCTTCCATGTTGGGAGACCCTTTCATAACAGCTAATCACTGAACATAGTCCCAATGAAAATAAAGAATTAAAAAAAATAAAAATAGATTACATGTTCCTATCTCTAAGTCTATGGAGAAAAATACCAAGATGAGATAAAACAAAGACCAGATTCTTGCTTAGTTTTATTGGTGTTATTTCAGATGGCGATAGAAGCACAGCATCTTGCACTTCCCTCTCTCCTCACAATGAATGAGTCTGTCATCAGAGGAGGCTGCTGTTGGACTTCCTGCTCCACACTCAATGAACTACGTCCATGACATCACATAGGGGTGTTGCCTTTTAAGACACTTTCTTGCAAACTACGAGCTCACAAACAAGGTGTCTTGAGTTTTCTTTTACATGCTACCCAACTCTCTTTTTACTCTCCTGACATCCAGGGGTCTTGGGTGAATGAATCAAACTTTTACCATAAGAGACCTGCCCAAGGATTGGTTCGTTAACAAAAATTAAAACCACCCCAGACCTGTCTGTAAACCTATATGGCGAGAGACTGTCGCAGTGTACGACCTACAAGTATTTGGGTGTGGTCTTTGATTCTTCTTTGACATGGGACAAACATGCAGTCCCTATGATTAAGTCCATTAGTTCGTTGCTATTTAAATTCTCCAAATTAAGATACTGTTTGACCCTAGAAGCAGCCAGACAAATCTATTTATCGAATGTATTGCCATTGTTTGAATATTCTTCGTTTGTTTTAGATAGTATGAGAAAAAAAGATATTCTTGAGAAATTGAACCATAGAGGTCTTCGGATAGTCTACCGACAGTGAATCAAGCATAACTCAATTCAGTCTCTCCTAGATACATGTGGCATCAACCCACTTTGGAAACGTCGACACAAACAATTGCTTGCCATAATGTTCCGGAACTAGTTCAACATAAATTGGCTGAAACCTGGTGGGAAATACAATACTCGACTCAACGAAAAGATTACCTTCCATACAGAGCTGACCCGGAGCCAGCTAGTCCTGAATTCCCCATTCTACCGAGGAGCTCGCTCCTGGACTGAACTACCGCTTGCCATTCAGAATACAGTAGATCTATCGGATTTTTTTTATTTTTATAAGTAATATTTATTCTGGAGGTTCTGTAGGCTCAAAAGAGTGCCTATTTCCACAGTGCTCCAGGCTGGAAATTTACATGCAATACTTTTGAGCCCAAAACCTTGTTCAACCAAAACAATTGGAACAAGGAATTAGGAAGGTAACAAATTAGCAATCTGACGTAGAGAAAAAAATACTACAAATTTTATGGTGTGTGTTCAGTTGTGTCACCGAGGCACAAGATTTTTCTTCCACAGTCAGAGAGATAAGTCAACTTTTAAACATGTGTCATTCGGTTGTATCACCGGAGAGACTACAAATCAACAGATTATGAACCCTTGTTATCTCACTGTTTAACTAATGCTTTCAGATTCTCATCATTCATCATCTATCAACTTCACTATTGCCGCTGGAGGCTTGGTAATTAATTATGGTTTGATCTCGATGTTCCGATGTATTATTCTGCATTATCTATAGTGTCATACACCAACCATGCTTGTGTCTGAAAAACTCAAATCTATGAGATGATACTTCTGCTAAATAAAAAAAATAAAAAAAAGAACAAAGGTATGACCCTTTTTGATATCATTTGTAGAATATTCAACAGATCCAAGAATAAGATATTTGGCAGGGGAACTAAATCACACTGCATGAAAACCACCATTTTACATATATATACGCCATTGCGATAACGCACATATCGGCTGTAAAGTGGCTTGTTTACATTTGTATACACCTCTTATCCGCGTCTGCGTTTCGGGCGTCTACGAGACAGTTTCCATATGTAGATGCGCGCGACTTGGCTGTATTTCACGCCTGGCGTATCCAAGATAAAACATGCTCTGCGTGATATATATATGCCAGGCGTATGTGTATGTGTACCGAAAATTTAAAAAGTTCGCTACCTTTACCATGCCCGTTGTTGTTTTTAGACCCGCCTACCCCTGTCTCCTGCCACCCCCCGTCACCCCCCGACTCCCCCCCACCACCCCACGCCACCCCCAGCCAGCCTCAGTGAGAAGCCCCCCGCTTCCTGCCGCCCACCGCCCCCAAGCCCGCCGCCCGCCGCCAGCCGCCAGCTGCGTTTGTACAGGTTGACTCAGTGGCAAACCCTCCTCCACCCCCCACCGCCCGCCCATGCCCGCCGCTGGCCGCCGCGAGGTGTTATGGTGTCGGGTGGGGGCTAGTTACACATGTGCAGCCGCATTCACATGTGTGCGGCTGCATTCACACGGGGGTAAGATGATTTCAGTAGTCAGCTATAACCTTGAAGAGGGTCCTTATATGCTAGGCCAAGACTGACCACACATATGCATGGTGTTTTAAAGTCAAATCTATTAGAAAAATGGTAAAAAAAAAAAATACAGGGTTTATTATGTGTAATTAATCAATTTATACTCAATCTGGTTTTATAAATGCTTTATTAAATAAATTGGTAATATAAGATTGTATTTTTCATATAATACAGACTTGGATGGTTAATGGAAAATGAAATATGCTACCAGTAGTGTCCCCAAGTTGCAAAGATCGGAACTATTGGATGGTGGTGTATATACAACGGAATCAGGCGTATATATGACATATATAAGACTGTACCATGGACATGTATATACGCCACTAGATAAGGCGTCTACAAGACGGATAACAGGTCGAACTTCTAGACACAAAATCCTACTGTTAGACGCGTTTCGGATACATATGTAAAGCAGTAGGTTTCATGCAGTGTCAGTAACAGTTTGTTTACCAGAATTAACAGTGTGGTTGCCAATTCATGTCAAAATGAGGTAAGTCTTATTTTTAATCCAATCAGATGAGTTGTTTGGAGTGTGTGATTAATCGAGCATAGTTTGTCAGAGTATGCTGGGAGAAAATATCTGTGAGATTTAATAGGTATAAGGTAATGTGAATATATATCCACCATCTTTCCTTTCATTACACTACATTACATATCTGCTATTCATATCAATTAGATTAATTTAGTAAAATATATCCCAAGGTATGTACCTGTTATAAAATTTCAGTATTATATTAATATCAGTTATACATTATCTGTTAAAAAAAAAACAGGATCATACAACATCCTTTATAAAATCCCCTGTTTATATACCATCCATTATAAAACCTGATTATACAACATCTATCATTAAATCCTCAAATTATACATCATCTGTTATAAAACCCTCAGATTATACGCCATCTATTTTAAAACAAAAAAGTTATACACCATCTATTTTAAAACCAACGAGTTATACACCATCAATAAAACCAACAAGTTATGCATCGTTAATTATCAAATTCCAGATTATACAACATTCATTACAAAACCGCTCAGTTATAAACAACCCATTATAAAACCTCCGGATTATACATACTGTCTTATAAAAACCTACATGTTATACATCATCTATTATAACACCTTCAGATTATACAATATTCATTATAATACCGACAGGGTATACACAACCCATTATAAAACAGCCTATACACCATCTTTTATAAAAAAAAAAAACCTACAAGTTTTACATCATATGTTATAAAACTCGAACTTCTAGACACAAAATCCTACTGTTAGACGCGTTTGGGATACATATGTAAAGCAGTAGGTTTCGTGCAGTGTCAGTAACAGTTTGTTTACCAGAATTAACAGTATGGTTGCCAATTCATGTCAAAATGAGGTAAGTCTTATTTTTAATCCAATCAGATGAGTTGTTTGGAGTGTGTGATTAATCGAGCATAGTTTGTCAGAGTATGCTGGGAGAAAATATCTGTGAGATTTAATAGGTATAAGGTAATGTGAATATATATCCACCATCTTTCCTTTCATTACACTACATTACATATCTGCTATTCATATCAATTAGATTAATTTAGTAAAATATATCCCAAGGTATGTACCTGTTATAAAATTTCAGTATTATATTAATATCAGTTATACATTATCTGTTAAAAAAAAAACAGGATCATACAACATCCTTTATAAAATCCCCTGTTTATATACCATCCATTATAAAACCTGATTATACAACATCTATCATTAAATCCTCAAATTATACATCATCTGTTATAAAACCCTCAGATTATACGCCATCTATTTTAAAACAAAAAAGTTATACACCATCTATTTTAAAACCAACGAGTTATACACCATCAATAAAACCAACAAGTTATGCATCGTTAATTATCAAATTCCAGATTATACAACATTCATTACAAAACCGCTCAGTTATAAACAACCCATTATAACACCTCCGGATTATACATACTGTCTTATAAAAACCTACATGTTATACATCATCTATTATAACACCTTCAGATTATACAATATTCATTATAATACCTACAGGTTATACACAACCCATTATAAAACAGCCTATACACCATCTTTTATAAAAAAAACAAACCCTACAAGTTATACATCATATGTTATAAAACCTACATCTATAAGGCCAGCCATTTACAAAAGAATTCAACTGCATTTATGGTAAAAACTACATTTATTGGTATTGTAGGGGTCAGGGCAGTCGAGCAGCCTTGTTTCACTTTAGAACTTGGTGGCGCGAGTGCCGATCCCTGCTGTGTGGTATAGCCGGTGGACCCGCGGTATGCAAATACTACGGGTTCGCCCGCATTACGTAACTCAGCCACTATATAAGGCTGAGTCCACAGCGGGTTGACAGGACTTCTCGCGGTGCCTCTTTACGGAGTGAACGTCTGAAGCCTCACGTGTTGGTTAGGTTGTGTTGTAACGCCTTTCAACGTTGAAGAGACCAGTATCCCTTCCCGCGCTAGTTAGTGCCCTGTAGCACTAACGTATTGTAAAGTATATCCGCAATAAAGAATGGTTAACTGGAACAGTCCGGAGTCTGGTTTTGTCTTCGTGGTTAAGCGGTAGTTGGTAGATCTAGTATCTCCCTCCCCTTTCCAGTGAGTAAAGCCGAACCCACCTGTACTAGCACGGTAAGTACAGGGTAGGGACTTAAGTCTCGGAACCTCTAGTCGGCTGTCGATTGCAGAAAGTGGTAATACACTTTCAGCGACTAGAGGGAACGCTACATTGGTGCCGTGACCAGGATCTTTGGCTGCTTGCACAGCCGAAGATCACTGGAGTAGAGGTATGGCGGATAAACTGGGTGTAAAAACCCGGTCGAAGATCGCCACGCAGAGTCCTGCTGCAGAAGGCGCAGCTGGCCCGGAGAAGACACAAGATGTCCGTACTCTGCAGGAAGCTGTCAGTCAACCGCTAAGGAAGGCTGGCAGAAACAGCCAGACGCAACGCCATCGTTCCGAAGCCTTTTGGTAAAGGAATGGTGTGGGAGCACTGGTTTGCCGGGTTCTGTGAGGATGTCCAGTGCAATGGGTGGAGTACTACCGACGCACTGCCGTACTCCGGAGGTGGAGATTTCACTTTACGTACGGAACATTCCTCGTTGAAATGGCTCTTTAATTTCAAAGACGCCGAAGGAATGATCTGAATATTGTTGGCGGCTCTGTCCGAGTTCGGACTTAAGAACTGCCAGATAGAGCACAGGCCCGGTAAGTCACACATAAACGCGGATAGTCTCTCGCGGAGACCATTGCGTAAGTGTGGACGACCCGACTGTGTAGACTGTGGGGAACATGATGCTGTCTTGGCTGCACTGCACCAGATGGTAATCCTGATCCCGCATTTTTTCAGTGGACGCTGGAGCAGATCCGTGAAGCTCAACAGAGTGATCTGGAGATGTCCCGGTCGATTAAACTGGTAAAGAATGGCCTCCACAGACCAAGAGGATCAGAGCTGTCGATTGAAAACCGGGAGTTCCAGACACTCTGTAGTCAGTGGACGGAGTTAACTGTGAGGGATAATGTGTTATATAGGGTGAGAACCACTGTGTGTCCAGTACAGAAACACTTACAGCTGGTTGTACCCATCTCACTACGTCCTGGGGTTTTGACTCTGTGCCATGAGCATAGAAGTTCGGCACATTTCGGGAAAAAGAGGACTGCCGCTAAAATAAAGTGACACTACTACTGGCCCGGAATGAGTGCAGACATACAGCGATGGGTTCTAGAATGCTCAATCTGTTGTAGGGTTAAGCCCAGCGAAGGTCTAGGGCCATTACAACAGGAGTTATTTGGAGTCCGGTTTGCACGCATTGCTCTCAATATCATCTCTGGTATCGATGAGTTCGATGACGGCAACACGTGTATGATGGTGGTGATGGATTACTACACAAAATATGTGCAGATCTATCCCATGAAGGATCACAAAGCTGCTACCTGCGCGGAAGCGCTTGTGAAGAACTGGGTGTTACCTTTCAGAGCTCCGAGTATTTTACATTCCGATCAGGGACGAGAATTCAAATCTCAGATCTGGCAGGATATGTGTAGAGTACTGGAGATAAAGAAAACACGCACCAACCCGTACCGCCCACAGTCAGATGGGATGGTAGAGCGGTTCAATAGAACGTTGATACAGTGTTTACGCACTATGGTCAATGCGAGCCGCAGTAATTGGGATGAGCTAGCACCATACATAGCGCACGCTTACAATGGGACTATTAATTCTAGTATGGGGTGTTCACCTAATCTACTTGTATATGGGGTACCCGGGACATCCACAGAGATACCTTGCCCCATTGGTTTCGTGGAAAAACTTCGGGAATGTTTTGTAGAGGCTTACTACCGAGCAAGGTGAGGCCTAGAGAAATCCGCGGAGTGGCAGCGGTCTGGACATGATGTCAGACTAAAGCCGAGAAAGTTCCAGGTTGGAGATAGAGTAATACGATATCACACCCCGTTGGTAAACGTAAAACTCGCCCCAAACTGGGATGGTCCATTTGTCATAGTTGAGGTGCTGTCAGATATGATGGTAGTCATCAAAGACGAATGGACACGGAAGCGTTATAAGTCGCATGTTGCTCGCTTGCGAGCATGGCACTGTATGCGTGAAAGAGCTGGCTCTGATAGCGCGGAGTCTCAGCCCCGGCAGGTACCCCTTTCAGTGAAACCCGCTCGTAGGGTAGGGAAGTCCCGAGTCAAAGCCGGTAAGAGTTGTAAGGGCCCTCCGCCAACACGGCGGAAGCCGGGTCGTCCGCGTAAGGTGAAGATACCCCTGTCTGACTTGAAAGAGAAAGATTGGGAGGATTGGAAGCCCGAGGCGGAAGACTACAAAGGCCCTACTGATCGTTCTATGTACACGAGACATGGAAGATCAGTGAAAAAGAAAACAGAATTGGAATACAATTCCACCAACCGCCGTAGCGCCCAAATACGAGGCAAGGCTGCGGTTGACTACAAGGAGTAGTGGTGCAGAATTGTTGTCAGAATACACAACGAGAAGCAAACCTGCATATCCTAGGGTTGGTTAATCGAACGCGATGACGGTTGAAACTTGATAAAAGACGGACTTATGGCGGCAACCCCGACGTTGCTCGAAGGGAATCCCCGTAGATTGCCCTCCAGAGGTTGCGTTATTTGCCATAACGTTCTAATTTGATGGTTTTTAATCTCTCTCTCATCAATCTATAACTTCTTGAGATACGTAATGGTGGTCAGATGGAATTGGAAACCCCCACGGGTACAGACTCGGCTTGGCGCAAGTGAAGCTTGGCCGGTCTTCGCACCCACTGGGATGTTGAATGTCTCAACACCTCTCATTGGTTAAGGACATGACCTCTTTTGATTGGGGTCAACTGGCCGTATATAAGGCCTTGTTTTCGATGATCGGATCACTCTGGCCAAGTGGTGGCTTCGTGATGCCCCTGGAGTGCGGTGCTGCGTCAGCCTGGCTGAGCAGTGCGGAGAGGAGCGGACCCTTCCCACGGGGGAGGAGGCCGCCCCGCAGGACTGCGGGCTGAGGAGACAGCGCATCTGTCGGCCTTGGCAGTGGTGATTCTCTCGGGGATTGCCACAGTGTTGACTCCGGTGCTTTGGATTCCGGTCCAGACCACACCCAGTCTTCACAGCGCGGAGAGTCTGGCCCTTCCACCTCGGTGGCAGAGGCTGGACCCGGTTCTCCTAAGACATCAGCTCCGGCTGAAAGCTCTGGGCGGATTGCTTCCACGAAAGGGGGAAAGGTAGATCTTTCCCATGTGAAGAACTCTGGGTACGGGCAGAAGTCAGCTTCGGCTACTACTGCTAAGCCCAAAGCTTCTCGTCTTCCGAAACCAGTGTTTACACCGCAGAGGGGGGCGGGAAAGAAGACATCAGTTGGGGGAACCCCGCGAGTGGAGTTAACTCCCGTTGGCCGTGGCCTCGGGAAATTGATCCATAAGCCGGATCCTCCTGCTCCCGGCAGCGCAGTTGATCAGTGGGATCGCTGGTCCCGGGAACTGAAGAACATCTCAGACCCGGACATGCGTAACATGGCCATGAAGGGTTTGATAGATCGATGGGTTGCTAGTCAGGGCCCGGAGTTTGTTGCGCCAGTGGTTTCCCCCTCGAGGGTTGTTGCCCCGGTAGTCGCACCTCCCGCCCTGGTTACTAACCCTGTTACGCCCGCCGTGACGGAAACTGCTATGGAGGTTGATAAAACCCCTGGCAAGTCCACCACGGCGTCAGTGGAGCCGGCTACTTCCTCAGAAGCAGCAGAGGCCGCTGAAGGGTGTGCCAAGGAGAAGGCGAAACCGGCTGCAAAGTTGGCAAAACCTACTTCCGTGGAGGACACACAGGCTGAAAAGCCTGTGAGTAGCTCCTCTACCCGACAGGGGAGACGCAAGACTCGCGCCGCCAGGGAAGCTGCTGCAGCGAAAGCTGTAGCAGAACAAGCGGCCCGTGATGAGCGCTCTCGCTCCAGTTCCGGAAGCAGCGAAAGCTGTAGCAGAACAGAATGTGAAAGCAGCGAAAGCTGTAGCAGAACAAGCGGCCCGTGATGAGCGCTCTCGCTCTCGCTCAAGTTCTCCAAAGACCGCCATTGGCTACCGGAACCGGTAGGGGACGATGGTGTGTCTGACGATGAGGAGTGGTTACAGGACGAAGGCTCCGCGAACACGTGGTACATCACCCATGTGGAAGGAGTTAAGAGTGCCTCTAACCAGAAGTACGCTATCCTCCAGAAAGAGAAGTTGAACTTTGCCTTGCGGCAGTTCACTGCCGATGGGCATTGTGTCTTCCAGTGTTGCCAAGGTGAGAATGTGAAAACATTACCCATCTATGCCACTAGAAGGCTGTACGCGCGGCATCTCGTAGAGATGCATTTGGCTGAGTTTCCTTGGTACCGCTGAAATGCGGGCAGGTGCTCAGCTGGCTCAGCATCGCGCCGATCTTGGATGATTTTTCACATGTTGGACGAGCATGGGATCAGTGCAGTTCGGGGTAGGGAGAGGACCATGCGGCTTTTCAATAAGTTCGTAGGGTTGGCTTCTGAGGCCCGAGCTAAGGGTGTTGAACCGAAACGTAAGGCTTCAGACGGGAAGTACACCGTGTCTTGGAAGCAGAATCGTAACTTCGGTGCGACTCTGCAGATAAGCTCGGCGGACTGGGACCGGATGAAGCACATGCGTGAAACTGCGCGTTGTAGCAGCGTGAAGCGGGACCGGAGTATCAACTCCACAAACCATAGACCGGCTGCTAAGAAGACCAAGAGCTCGTCTAAGTCAAGTGACTCAGATGACGACTCGAGGTCGAGCCGGTCAGGGCGAAGCCAGACGCCGGGCTCTGTAACTTTGGGGGATGTTCTGCATTCCTCGCAGGCCCAGCTAAGGCGTCTGACGAGGAAAGAGGCGCAGTAGGTGGCGCGGAGTTCCCTTCTCTGCCCCCACCCCAACGCCCTGCTCCTAAGGTAGCGTCCCAGCCTAAACCTTCCCACGCCTGGACGCCATGGGGAACAGATTGATGTGTACTCCGGCGACCAAAAGCTGACACTTGCTAGCGTAGCTAAGACAGATTGGCACCCGCATCACATGCAGCCCTACTTGGAGCGCGTTGATAGACAGTCAATTATCACCGCAAACAAGTTTAGGATAGCTCATATGCGGGTAGCGGAGTATGAGTGCGTCATCGCTCATCAGCGCATGTCCAGCTTGTTGCAAGTGCCATTGGAAAACATGGCTGCAAAGCTGGCGGCGGTTGAGGCGCAGTTGGCGTGTTCGGAGCTCGCCCTTCAGGACTACGACTACAAGTGTCGTACGATGATGGGTGTGAGCATGTTCGACGTTGAACCGTCTAACATCGCGGGTGCGGAAGCCTTGTGGTTGTTGCATCAACGTCGAAGGGGGCGGTATCTTGACTTTGTGGACACCCCAAACCTGACAATGCAGCAAGCTGGCGCATTGTTGGATTGGGGTCCGGAGAGGGATTACGCCCTGGATGGACAGTCACCCCAGGCTTCGGCTATGGAGACTGCTCCATGTAACCTTCCTCAGAGCACCCCTGGTGGAAGTTCCTCAGAATCTCCACAGGTTTCTCTGAGGCATCCGCCGTCAGTGACCCGCACTACGACGAGACCCGCTTATGTGCCACCATGTCAGCAGCAGGTCCCGTTCGGTGTGGAGCTCGAAGATATTGGTAGAGTGTTCGCCCGTTGCCGTTTACTTCAGCGGTGACGTGGGATTTTCCTGGTATCGCTGACGACATCAGCACGGCTGACTTGAACGCGGTGATGGCTAGGATCAGGGTCACAGACCCACTGAGCCCACCACCGAACGTTGGTCAACAGGCTGCCACAACGAGGCCCGCTACCCCGTCAACTACAGTCGCTTGTTCCGGCGAGAGGCCAGCTGGCTGAAGGCCTGCAGTTAGGCAGTACCATTCCATCCCACATTGAATCTAGAGAATCCACAGAGGTTCCCCGGTATCACTGTGAGATGGGAAGAGGCAGGACACTTCCTGCCGCAGTGGATGGCTAGACACATTCAACACTAGTTGTTTGTGCCTGTCCGTCTGTTGGCTTCCCAGATATTAACTCCCGTAGTTCTTATCTGGGGATCACCCACACCTAAATTCAGTTTTGGGTGGAGAAGGTGACTGGTTTGGTCCCCCATATAAGTGGTGCTTCGATCAGCGGCCCCGTGGTCGCTGGGAGGGGTAGTACAGGGGGATCAAAATAGAAAAGCGATCTCGGGTTGGGCCACGGAGAATCACCCCCGGGTGAATTTTTGCTGCACAACTTGGGTTTCAGAAGGCTGAAGGGTCTCTCGATGGCAGCCCCGTAGTAGGGCCCCATAACGAAACACTCCGGCCTGCAGTGCTTTCCGCGAGTTGGACTCCGGTCTAACTCCGCGGAGAGTGTAGATACTGTGTGGGGGGGCTGAGACCCGGCTTCGGCAAGCGGTTTTGGTTCCCTGTGGGGTGGTTGGCGCTGGACTCACTCGGTCTTTTACCGGTGAGGGAAGTGTCAATCACTGTATGGATGGGGGCTGGGGCCTTCAGTGGTTCCTGCGGCTCCTATCCATGAGAGACGGATATAGCGTGCCACGCCATAAGGACACTGATACCAACTTTTACGGAGATGGGAACTCCTTCAGGGGGAGAAAAAGAATGTTCTATCTTTTTCTTTCTCCTTTATACACACTACTTCTCTTCCCTTCATCAGAAGATCTACCCGTGGGACGGGCCATTCTGATGTTATTAAGGTGGGGGGGTTTGCGGAATTGCTCCCCCTAACTACGCTGGAGCTGTGCTAGGAAGACAGTTGGAAGCCTGGGGCCCGGAAGCAGGGGGCTGAATCGAGTAGGTCCCCACGCTGACGGGTCTGCCAGGCTCGACACTAATACTACATTATCCCTGGCTTACAACTCCGGAACAGTGGGAGGCGGAGTGCTCACTGGTCTGGGCTGACCCCTTGTAGGTCAGAACCAGTGAGTCCTCTCCGCCCGATACTCAAGGAAGCCAGGGAGAAACCAATGACATCGGCGAGACGGGTGATATTATTACGTTTATATTTATTACCAAGGTGGTAGCGAGGCTACTCCGTTTTATATACCGTATCACCCTTATGTCTTCCTTTTTCAGCATTTGAAATGTGTATTTTTACTTTCCCATCTCAATTTTATCATACATTGGTATCAGTAAAAAGATTCTTTGTGAACGTTGAATGGTTAGACACTTATTCAAAACTGCTCGACTTAGTTGTAAAACTTTTTCGGGAAGTCTCCTTCGCAACACAATGGTTGCCGTACCCCCCCGTAAAAGCTGGGAGGGATAATGTAGGGGTCAGGGCAGTCGAGCAGCGTTGTTTCACTTTAGAACTAGGTGGCGCGAGTGCCGATCCCTGCTGTGCGGTATAGCCGGTTGACCCGCGGTATGCAAATACTACGGGTTCGCCCGCATTACGTAACTCAGCCACTATATAAGGCTGAGTCCACAGCGGGTTGACAGGACTTCTCGCAGTGCCTCTTTACGGAGTGAACGTCTGAAGCCTCATGTGTTGGTTAGGTTGTGTTGTAACACCCTTAACGTTGAAGAGACCAGTATCTCTTCCCGCGCTAGTTAGTGCCCTGTAGCACTAACGTATTGTAAAGTATATCCACAATAAAGAACGGTTAACTGAAACAGTCCGGAGTCTGGTTTTGTCTTTGTGGTTAAGTGGTAGTTGGTAGATCTAGTGTCTCCCTCCCCTTTCCAGTGAGTAAAGCTGAACCCACCTGTACTAGCACGGTGAGTACAGGGTAGCGACTAAAGTCTCGGAACCTCTAGTCGGCTGTCGATCGCGGAAAGTGGTAATACACTTTCAGCGACTAGAGGGAACGCTACAGTATTATATTCTTTATACTTAAGACAGGGTATGCCAAGCTAGAGTAAGATATTTATACCTTCCCTATGAGTGAAGGGACATGATAATCTTTACCAAGCATGAACTCAAATCTTTCATATATGTTCCTGCCTCCCATTCCGTGAAAAAAGAAGATATTTCATATATATGCCACCGCATAAACGCGGGTATATAATGTGTAAATGTGTTTATCCTTGTAAACAGAAGTGTAATGGCTGTATTTGTCAAAAAGCATATCATATACATTATACATATGTATAGGCCACCCTGTCTCTTCCCCTTCAATTTCTGACCACTCATCTGTGCTGTAACCCAGCCCCTCCCTCCCTGCATCCCCAGCTGCCATCCCCACTGCAGCCCCTGATGCTGCCCCACACTCCCCCTGAGCCCACCCCCCCCCCCCCCCCCCCCACAAGCCCCCTTCCCCTGAATTCATTTGTACAAAGTACGTACAGAGTTAGCACACCCCCTGCAGTGGTGTGTACTTACACTCACTTCGTGCATAGGTATATGATAACATCATGTATGTTGTAACATAATCATTTAATCAATGGGTTGTTGTTTTTTTCTGGGATGGTACTTGCTTGCATTAACTACAGATGTGACTTAACATAACTTCAGATGCATTTTATAAGTGATATCTCATTCAAAATTGGTAGTCTAGGATCTAGCCCTGCCCACATAGATATCAATATGAAAGCTTGCCTTATGTCGATATCCTAATAATATATAAAAGACATAGAGAGGTACAGGTTCACTGATGTCACCCTAAAATTAATCATTGCAGGAAGAGATTACACTGCGGTTTTAGATTTTCTAATTCATTGAGAGAGGATTCTTGATCAGAGAAATCAAAACTTATTAAGATCTATTCTTCAGTGGAAATAAGTAAAATGTAATATATATATATATCAGTTTTAATGAATAAGAAACAAACAAAGTGGATCTGCTCTCTAAACATATAGACTTGAAAATTGTAGATGATCTATACTCAATAGAGTATAACTTTATCACATTTAGTGATGGTACACAAGGAAAACACCGCTATTGAGTGACAGATAGATAGTCAGTCCCATTCCGTAGAAAGATGTCCTGCAACAAGGCACAATTGCATGTTGTTTTTCCTTATATCAATCTTTCTTAGAGATACCTAAAATGAAATTATAGAATAGATCTAGTCAGAATCATAGTGGACTAATGTATTTAAAGGCATGCAACAGTAGATTACAGCTGAATAGGAATATGATAATAGAATATTTTACTTTAATAGACTATTTTGGAGAATGAGATTTGGAAATATCATTTAGTACAAAGATGCTTAGTCTCAGGCATTTGTGGTGTTGTTTTCTGGGTCAAAAATGAATTGGGTTTCTCTACTGGCAAAATATGTATAAATGATTTACAGAACTTTTCATAATAACAAATTTAGTATTTGTTCAATGTGATACAAAAGTGATACTCACGGTCATTGGTTAACCCAATGTGTTATGCAGGACGAAAGGCAGGGCAGTGATATGCAGGGAGACAAGTAGGACGATATGCAGGGCGACAAGTAGGACGATATGCAGGGAAATATGCAGGGCTATAGACTTGGTGGCGAAAGGCCCGTCTTTGTGAAATTTCAACAAACTGTGGTGGAGTCTTCTGGTGGAACTTTTGTTTTTGTCCCACAAATATTACCAATATGGCAAGTATGATTACAAGTACAGGGATCATAATCAAAGTGCCAGCTAACATGAGTGAGGGTTCCTCTACAGGTGCTGCTGTTGTGTTTAATTGTGGACAGTCATGAATCCCAGCAGGTGTATTGATTCTGCAATCGGTAATCACTGTTCAAGGAAGAAGTGAATGTAGTTAGGCTAATGTGTCAGAGGAAACAAGGAACATATTATACATCAGCATTGTGGTACTACTTAATAAAATACATGTTATTCATTGATCTTACATCATTTAAATGTGAGCTCTGGATTAATTTTCAAATGTAGATATTCTAATTCCAATCCTTCTTTCATCGGCTGGTGCATACCTAACAAACGATCAATCAAGAGCATGTAGTGTTGTAAAATTTCTACTGATAATCCCTCATTTTATTATCTATAATTCAAAGATTTGATACATGTAGATGAGTATATCTATGCCATATATAATCTCGGTCTTGATGCAAGCTCAACCTGCAGCAGGATTCCACCTGCTATCTGTATATAAAATCCTCCGTCTGTCATTAAAATCTGTTCAGTTCCTTGACTCATTGCAATACAACATACTCTTCTGTCTGAATTTTTACTCCCTCATTACCCTTACCCCTGGATGAAAGTAGAGAAGCAGTAGCTGGGAAGATAAAATTTTATTGAATTTTATGTAGTAAAATAGTATAAAATTTTATGTTGACCTTACTGGACGACATATTAAAATGAAATATTAATATGAGTTAAGTAATATTACATGAACTAATTGACTGTAGAAAATTAGTCAATTATGAGAATGTTGTATAATAAGATGTAATACAATGTTGGATTGTATGACAGATAATACAATGATAATTGTATATGGTAATAAAAATGGCCATGAAGCCAATTATGAGGAGAGGGTGGGGGGGTAAGAAAATTTAAGAGTCTTTTTTGTTTAGGGACTTAACGAGAGCGAGGTTTACTGCTTTATCCTACCCCTAATAAAAAACTGCCATAGACTTAACATAGGGAAATTCTATGTGGTAGGCCGTGACATAAAGTGTTTTTTATGCCACTAGAGTAATAACAATATTGGCCAATCAGAGAGCAGGATGTCAGCTACTATGAAAAAAAGGTCTGTTGGTCATTGACTCAATATTTATCTTTTAGTAATACAAAAGCATAGACTCGAGTTAGACTTGTCAATGTCTATGCCACACTGGTCAGGGCTGCTCCTCATTACACTCGGATACGCCTCGTGTAGTAATAGGCGACTTTCCTGTCGTGGCATAAACATTGTCATGTCTAACTTTTGTTCGGTTTCTACTAATTCTCGTTATTGTCTTTGATATAGGAGCGGTGGGCATTAGACTTCCACCCTCCGTAGCATTGAATGGAGATTTCAGGCATTCCAGCCTGGAATGCCTGTGTCGCTGCTGCCTTGCGTAGGCTGTGCAGGGTATAGTTCGTCTGCTGTTATGCTGTTACGAGGAGCTGTTTCCATTCCTTGGTAAGCATGCGTGTGGTTACCGTAGAGCCATCCTCGAGCATGAGGAACGGGTCCTCGGGGGTGGCCGTGGGGGCGGCCGCCACCATTCGTCGTATAGCTACCCCTTGCGTATCACTCACCGGCCCGAGGTACCCCAGGGGGAAGCCGAACCGGACAAAGTCAAGAAGCTCTTGTTCTCCGGGTATCCCGGAGAGGTATCGGACCCACGCGGGGATGTTGAGGTCCGTAGGCAGCTCAATCCGGGCACTTAGGGCGTTGGGTAGCCCGGTATCCTTTACCTCTCCGTATATGTGGGCGTGGCCCGGCGGCCCGGGGGCGGCGAACTGGAGCCAGTGGGCCCGCCTGTGGCCGGCGAAGGCCCCGGGGTCAGTCCGAAGCCCGGGGACCGGCACTCCTGTATCACACACATCCCCCACAGCAGCGAAGTCAAGGGCGTCCACATTGTCCAAATCCTCCCGGGGGAATTGCCGAGGTAATTGCTCCTCCACACCGTTACTGCTAGTATCCCCGGGAGTGTATTCCTCTCTCAGCAGCGGCTTTGTTTTGACACCTCCACGCGCCACGTGTCCGGCAAGCGGTGTTGTTGTAACGTGGGGTGGTGGTGTTACGTCACACCTGATGCACTCGCTGGCCGTAGGTCGCACCCTGACCTGGGGTGCATCCGTACCGGGTGCAGGGGTGGTAACTCGTGCTGCGCCTACTCCTGGGGCGCGGCGGCTCTGTTTTTTTAAGCTTGTTGGTGGAGTACTTCAGTCAGACGTACCGAGTGTCCGCCCTGTGGTGTCCGGCATGGGGCTGCTGTCGATCTTGGTACAGCACTCTCGTAACCAACTCCGTAGGACAGCTTCCTGTATCCATACATGTATCCACTTGATACCCCCATCCTGGTGGCCATTACTTTGGCGGCAACCCCTCTCCGAATTGAATCCCCGGCACGGGAGCTCCCGTGCTCCGGGCTTGCCGCCATCTTGGCCGTTCACGTTCACGTTCGTGGCCATCATTGCGATACGGACACGTCCATCTTGTATCCTGACATGGTCAGACCAATAAATCCTCCCGGCCTCGACCTGGTAAAAGATGTAGTTGGACCAGCGTCTAACCGCAGCCCACGGCCGTGTCTGGGCATCGGTGGTCACCTGACTGAGATGCCGATACAGGTCCCGATTGTCCTCGTCCCGCACTGCCCGGTCGTCCTCCATCATCATAAGGAATGCGCCCGAGGGGGCCCAGAGCACCCCTAACCTCAAATTTCTGTGAGATGGTATAAACCCCCTCACGGTCAATGTACATATACGGCTTAGAGATCAAACGGTTGGTAGACAAATCAGTGGCGAGCTTACTGGCCTTCTTTTTGTGTCGTAGGGCCTCGCGATCCATCTCCCGTTGGAGATAATCCTCGGATACGTAGCGGTCTCGTAGTTGCCGTGGTGCAGGTAGCCGCGAAGCCTGGTCGTTCGCCCAATCCCTTGTCCGATCCTCCCGACCGTTGCCGCGACATCTTCATGATGGCATCCATCACCCGCGTCGATTTTCGTGGTCATCGCCATCTTTACAGACGATCCATGGTCAGATACGGACTCCACGTGGTCCGTATTTCCCTGTTCCACCGACCCCTTCAGCGTGGCCTCCTATGCTCCGTCTCCCTCGGGGGCTTTGGAGGTACCGGGTTCTGGATTGCTACGGGTTTTCGGCATGTTGACTTCTGCTTGTGAAGCTCCCTAATTATCATGGTCAGTATGGATGTGCCGTCCTTTTACTCGTGGAGTAATAAGGCTGCGGGCACAAGGCCAAAAAGGACGAGAAAAAGTGTGGAGTATGTGTGTACTGCAGGGAGGTTGGAGTAGAAGTGAGACTGGGGTCCGGACCGGGGTTGACCACATGACTGCATGGTTGGTGTGAAAGCCGCGAGGGGGCAGGAGGGGCGCCCATGAGGAGAGGTAGAGGGGGACTACCCCTCACCAAAGGCCATGAGTAACCTATTTTTAAGGTCTACCCTAATTAAGGGTAGAGTCTAGACTTAACAATCCATTTTTCAGCTTCAAGTTGTATTTAAGATGATATCTAAAATAAATAAGGAGCTACAATACATCGTTTTAGAACAGGCAAGAAAATTGCACTCACATGGTGTAGTTCTTATTCCATCAGGCAGAAGAATTCCATTTGTTTGTGCAAGTAATTTTACCTTTGTATACACATCATTAAGCTTAGCAAGTAGGATTTCTTCTGAAGTAAATTGTAGCACCATTTTAAAGAGAATGCTTCCCATCCTATAAATAGATGCAACAGCTCATTAATGTTAAATAAGAATGAGTGTTATTATTTTATGCCACATATATGATTGCTAACATTTTCAAATCCAACAAGAGTAATTATAAATCTGCTTACAGTATTAAGGGGATATTTAGAAGAGAACAATAAACAGCAAGATGATAATTTGAAAACATGCAGAAACCTCTAACAATATTTCCTGAAATTGACGATCAAGAAAAACTTCACTCATGTAACTTCATATAAAATTGCATCATGTGATGATTAATAAACAATGGTTGTGAAGTAGTGGCAGTTGATGACAGAATGATGATTGTCAGTCAAGAGATCACATGGAGATGTCTGATGATGTCTGTTGTGACTCAAAATAAAGGATTCTTAGAAACTCACGTAATTGTCACATTACAGACGTTTTCTGCACCAGCATTCATACCCTGTAAGTACAAAAAATTCTCTCATCTAGAACACAGTATTTAGTATTTGAATTGTGATTTCATTGAATTACGATATTTTGAAAAATGTCCTTATGACAAAATTTTCATACTTCCTTGTTGTACTTGAGCTTGTCTCATATTCTTTTTGCTTTCTGAAGCGATTCTACTGTACCATAGTCAAATATGGTACAATATTGTGGTTATTGTAGGTATCATATCAAGTGTTACTTTTGGGTGTTACTTCTGGGTATTATAACGTACTCGAGAGAGTGTTTAATGGTATTTAGCATTAAGCATAAGATAGCCATATAAAAGGTCATATTTCCAGATACTACTGACTTCTACATACCAGAATCTTCCCTACATTCTAGGTTAAGATATACTGACGTGGTTATGACATTGGAAGGAATTCCCTCTGGAATTCCCTTGTAGATTAGATTAATGGCCCTGTTTTTTAGTCACAACATTCGTAACTTACGACACATATTTGCTGTCAGTGTGCTATAGAGCTACGATCTTAGGCTGGCTGCGACACTTGCTGTAGATACGACACATAGAGGTAAAAGGTGTGCTATAGTCACGACACTCGGTGGCCAATGGACAGGAAAGTGTCGCCATAAGTGTCGGATATCTAAGACCACTCTGGACATGTCGTACCAAATGCGCAACTTCACTTCCCGTTGGAATTAAGCAATGAAATTTTATCACGAGTAAGGTATACATATAACCTATGATCGTACTAAATATCAAGAAAATCGGATGTCTCATTCCGAAGATATCAGCGTTTGTCATAGCATACACTGCTCTGGTGGCCAGTCTAGACGTTGACACCAAATGCGCTTACTTCACTCTCCCAGCAGAGATTCCGCGCTCTGTACCATGAAAGATCTGCTAGGAGAATGCTTGTGCGATATCCGATTGATAGCCCGATTCAAACACCCATATTTTCTGAACGGTATGTCCGATCTTCTCCATTTTTGGTACGATTATAGTTTATATGTATCCCCCTTACTTGTATTAAAATTTCATGACTTCCGTCGGGAAGTGGAAAAATCTCTATATATGCACAATACTTGTCGTGACGGCTGACACTTTTAGCGGCGATCGTCCGTGGCGCACTACGACACCGTCTATAGGACGCCAGCCATCTTTTGTCGTCCAAAAAGGTCGTAGATCGGCTGTGCGATCATAGGCCTGCGACACTCACAAATGTCGTGACTAAAAAACAGGGCCCAGATTAATTAACAAGATTAGGAATACACTCTGATATTCACCACATCCATTTATATGATAATTCCCACTAGGTGGCGACACTTTATTGTTGGTTATATTTTGCTAGCTAATTCAATAATCCAAACTGTGTCCACTATGTTCCGTGGTCAATACAGAGTATTTCAGTAGTACCTAAGTTAGTCTCCAGATGACTCTGGCATCTTGTACTTAGATTAATGGTGAATTCTCACTCCCCACTAGATAACGTATCCAAACGTGTTCTTCCGATAGGAATACGTACATAGTTACTGTTAGTAGCTCTTTAGTCTCAATGACTCTATCAATTAACAACACCACTACCAGAAACAAAAATAGATAGCATCAGAGGGGTAGAGTTGAAAAGTCTATGGTAAATAGTATAATGCTTTAGAGGCAGAAGAGGGTAAGTCCTGTTATAATCAAATATAATGCCAACCTTGTGTGTTATTCACATGAATGATATTTTTTTTCTCCTGAGGTATGACCATAATTTTTTAAAGATAGCTCAGAGCAGTTCAGAGAGCAGGTAATTTAAGTCTCTGACCATTGACAGACTGACACCTAATTTACTATATATCCATGCAGTATATACTGTAAATATGCACTGTTTTGCCATATAATGTAAAAACACCATACGGAACACTGTTCCATATGGGAAAATACAGAACACTTCCTCATATGCGTTGACTAAGATATTAATTGTTAGGCTAAATTGAATATATGATTTTTTATCAATTTCGAGTATATAGTAAATATAGAATGACCTACCATGCTTGTACAAGCCACAAAACTTGATAACAATTTACGGTTAGTACGGAACTCGGCGTAAATGCCTCATTCCGTATAAACCGTAAATTGCCATCTTGTTTTGTAGCTGGAACAGCATGGTCAGGATGTTCTATATAAGTATTTGTTCCCCATTGTGCAAAAATATCAATTCCACTATTGTAAATCACATCTGTCAAGGATAAACAGTTAATACTATACAATATATATAAGCACAAATTTTAAGAGACCTCAAGTTGTGAATAATATGAGAAAACTGTATTCCTGAGGGCGAATTTTTATTTTACCGAACCCCTGTCCCCAGGCTTTATAACCGAGGTCGTAGACCGAGGTTTTAACTCCCGGAGGACAGGGGTGAGGTGAAATAAAAATTCAAACACAGGTATACGGTTTTCTTATTATTATATACCTTGAAATAGTTACATTAATGTCAATAATTAAGCCGTAGCAGCCATTTCTAGGCCCATTTGGGCACAGCATGGTTGAACCGAAATATGTGATACGCTCCACCCGTCACTCCCACCAACCTGCCATCCCATTCTATTCTGTTTATTGATCTAGCGATGCAGTGTGAGTGTTATGAAGGGATGCCAGTTTTCTGGAAATTTCTGATTATCCGGGTTTTCCACGACTCTAAAAATGCCGGGAGTGAGAACAGGTAGTCGGTGCACCTTGGGACGACCCTGGAGACCCGGCTGACTGGCTGGCCGTGGGTGCTCTGACCACCGTCCTCACCCTTGCCTCATGGTCCCAAGTGCTATAGACCAGGAACCAGTTAAAATAACAGGCAGTTGATCCATATATATATATATATATCTATACTAGAGTATAGGTCGGATTCGTCTGACTAATAGATATCCCATTTGATATATAGATACACCTTTCAAGCTAGTTGGTTAGCAATCTTGGTGGTGTAGTGGTTAGCGCCAATAATATTTTTAAAACTAGGCTGATTTTTATTAGTATTACACACAAACAAATGTGCTTCGCTGTTTGTTTACATTTTGACGCATTGCTTACATTTTGCAGGTTGCTTCCACCACTGTAGTGATCGTCAACCATAATTAGCCTTTCATAAAAACCTAGAAAAGTATATCTCATCTGAAAACTTAAATCAATCTCAATTTGTTGCTGTAATTATTAAATCGTGATTCTAATATTTCAATATTATGATGAATTAATAAAAAATAAAAGTAATAAGTAATTTTCTCTTTAAGGAATACACTTTAGCAATGGGTCTGTGCAAGGGTAGGCCGCTATGGCGTAGGGAAGTAAAGCAACTGGTTCAAGTCTCCATAAGATCAGTTTTAAGGCATTTTATGGTAATTCCTTCAGTAGTTCACTGTTTCTTCGTAATTCACTCGTGTATTCTGCTTTTCAATCTTGTACATACCTCCGTTCACATTCATTCGCCGATCAATTTAGCGATAATCGAATCGACGTAATCCGTCCGCCATTTTGTTTTTGCCCGTGAGTAGCCACTGCGCATGCGATGTAGTACGTTCACACTGTGAGCGTATGCACGGATACGCTCCACCCTTGCCGTATTATATGATTAAATGCTACCTATCAGCGGGTAGTATAGACATTTCATATGCTCATAGGTATATAATAAGTACAGCATTACATTTAAACCTATTGGTGAAATTATTATCAAAAGACTGCATACCCATGATTTTAGTATGTTAACAATAGAAGGGTGTCCAGAATATTGCTTCTTAAATGGCTCAACTGCTCTGAGGTAAAGTTCAAGTGAGGCGCTGAATGCTGGAGCTGAAAAATTTCATAATTTCAAATGAACATTGCTTTTCACATTAGTTGGAATATAACTGAAAATCTGATTGAAAAGGAAGTTGAATCTTTTGCATGATAATAACAATATGTGTTCAATTAGGTATTCAGAATATATTGAATGTTACCAAAAGAGAAACTATTCTTTAGTTTATCATTCAGTATATTTCGACTTAAGATAAAATTAACTTCTAGGGTAAAATTCTTTCAAACTTATGGATTATGAGACAACACTCTCTATGACAACACTTATAATAACCACACTTATATGTCCCAATTATAAGTATGCTTGAGGCAAATGGACTGATGAATAATACTTCTCATTTATATTATCAAGTACTTTGGATGTTGGATTACTTACAACAAAATCCATCTTCAGATGAAGCCACTGGAGAAAGAAAATATGACACAATATGTTATCATAAAATGCAATTAGATCTTAGTATCTTATATTAACTGTAAATTAGTATATTTTCATGGTTAGCCATTTTATATATAGAATAGATCATTGCCTTTGTAATTTCATATCAATCATGTGTACATAACTACATGTCAGGGGTGTGTTCATGGAAAGCTCTGGCAGGTGAAAATCCCTCGTCTGTTGATGCTCCAATTGCTGCCATTGTTGCTAGGGGTTGCAAGCTATTTCAACGTCAAATGTCAGCTCCTCCCATCAACAGTGAAAGTCAGAGGCTGGTCTGTCCTGACTTAAATTCACATTTCTCTTCGGTTTCTTATCCTTACTTTATGGATGGAAACTGGCATTTGTTTAGGATGCTGGGTGGCTAGGGCCCCACACCCTAGGATGGAGGGACCTGTGGCCCAGTAGTCATTAAGATTTCAATGAAAACCCAAGCTGTGACAGTGCCCCTTCTGTCTGTGCTATACCCGAACAAACAACACTTCCTGCTGTCCAGTCGCCACATGAATTGCCTACATAGTCAAGTTCCTGGCTATCCCCCCAGCTGGTGCCCCCTGGTAGCCCAATGTATAACAGCTGTTATAAAGAAAACCACCGGTTGGATGGGCCATCCTACCCCTTGACACTTCAGCCTGCTTGATATGATGTAAAGGAGGTACAAGCAACCTGAATGTCCAGCACCACACACATGGACAACTTTGTGTAGGTTCCTTCAGTTCACTGACTGGCAGTTGGCACCTCAATTACCATGGTTTGGTGATATATATGTTTCTATCAAGATGTATTCATTGACATATAGACATCTGATAAGTGCACTCAACTCATTTGAGTTGATCCTTCATACACCAAGGAAACAGACAAGCTATTTACAGAGTGTGAATTGACATACATAAATAAAATGACAGACAAGATAATACAAGGGGAACTTTTGAATAATAAGGGTCAAACTCCTGCTTCCCAATCTTCCTTCAGAAGATACCCTTTCGCATTTAATTCAAATCTGAAGCTACTTTCCGTCTTTTAAAAATTCAATGGTACCTTGTCCCATAATGCATTACCACCCAGTTTTGGGTCAGATTCTTTTTAAGCATATTTTTAAAATTCTCTCCTGTTTGATAACACAGTTTCTGGAAATGAAACTCTGACATTTAATTATTGTCAATAAGTGAAAGTTTCTGCAAAACTCTTACACAATGTACACTATTCTTGAAGTAGTTCAGTATGGATTTCCATGGGTTCTTTACAACTAATGCTGCTCCCAAGCCTTTGTTAACCATAACTTGTAGTTTATTGAGTTTGGTCTTTCCCATTAAATCATATATCATATCACACTCTAAACTCATATTCATTTCTGTATCCTGTCTATGACTAACCCACATGATCTTGGATTTAACCAAATTTGTAACTAATTTGTTCATATTATCTCAGTTATTTAGTTTAGTTAAATCTCATTCAATTGTTTTCTCAATATCCATTTGATTAATTCCTTTCGTGATTATAACAATGTCACCCGCAAACATCTGTTTTTTACTTTCTGAGAAACAGCTAACTACTTCATTTATGAAAACGATAAAATGCACAGGACCCACAATAGATCTTTGTAGAACTCCTGATTTTGATATCTTGACCAACTTACATTTATTTTTGTTAAATGATTTCTATTTGTTATATAACTGTAGGTGTTGGGTCAGTGAGTGGTGGTGTGTACGCTCTTCACCAGAGAATGCGGGTGCTGATCACTGCTGTGTGGTGATTCTGGTGGGCCTGTGCATTAAAGTGCTATGGGTTTACCTGAATTACATAAATAGGTCTGTATATAATGCTGGGTCCACAGTAGGTCAACAGGTTATTAATTCCAAGTGATCCTCTGTGAAGAGTCGAGAGTCGAGACAGAAAAACGTAAGGCCATGGAAAACTGTGTGAAGGTACTGCAAGGTGAACTAGCCGAATTAAAAATAGAAAATAAAGCCAACCAAGGTGACTGAACTCAGACACTCTGTAATTAATATGTCAAAAGGATCTGAAGATAGAGAAAAGGAATTTGAACTAATTAGAGACGAAAACAGACAGACTAGGAAAAGTGTGCAGAAGGATGTAGAGATGTTAAACAGGACATCATCAGAAATTACAAATGTTCAAAAAGACCTGGAAGAACTATGAAGGGAGACTAAAGGGAAGAACATCACGATAGCAGGAGTTCCTGAAGAAAGAGGGGACAATATACGACTCATTGCACGAGAAGTGGTAGAAGCAACGGGTACTAAGTTTCCCCCTGAAGAATTTGACTCTGTTGGAAGGATGTGCACATACAGGAAGGACGGTAGACCGAGGGAAATTCTGGTCTCCTTTAATCATCAGGCCGCTAGGGATCTAGTACTCAAGAACAAGAAAAACTTGAGAAACGACCCTGGGGCGAGGTACATATTCATAAATGAGGATCTCACAAATCAGGCGAGGGAAATTATGCAAATCTTAGGCAGGTTTCTGAGGCAGCTAAGGCCTTAGGCTTGCACTGTCGACTGGTCAATAATGGAGGCAGGTTGGCGGTAAACAATCTGATCTATGATGAATTCACGGTGTACGATTTACAGAAGGAAATCCCTCTAGAGAAGGGATAATATTTGCAAAGAAAAGAATTTTCTAGAGTTTTAATTCTATTTACCAAATTGTGCCTATGAATATTGCGGTAAAGCATGCTAGTGAATGACCGGGGAAGCAGCTTAAGTAACTTCTGTACTACCAGTCTAGTTTCATTTTTGCTTCAACTTCGACTTATTTTGGTAAGATATTGACTATTTACGAATATTTAGAGGTGTATAGTACAAGTGAAACTTATTAACCTAATTGGGACGGCTCCTCATACCTTGTTACTTTCGCTAAACATACCGCACAAGCTCAGAGAGCTCTTGCGGTAGTTTTAGCAAAAGTAACACGGTATGAGGAGCCGTCCCAATTAGGTTAACTAGTTTCCCTTAAGTCTTAAAGTACTGTCATAGTATTTTCTAATGTCCTTTTCTGGTCTATTTCTATTGTCCTTGTCTAATTCTTATCTTGTCACAACTCCCACCATACGGTTTTTTCTGCACCCTGTATACTTGTATCACCTGAAATAGACTACATGAAAGGACTTTTGAACCTATTATGATAGGTATCATTTTGTTGAATCTGGGACTAAAAACACTTGAATGTACACAGACTGAATAATGAATAACACAGAATGGGTGGCAACTTCCAAACTAGCTGAACAGTCAGGATGTTTAGATAAGGATGAGTATTAGATATGATTTCATTACAAATCATAAAATAACCCAAAAAATGGAGAACAACCACAAGCACCATGCATGATTGAATGTCTATGTAATGGCAATGAAATAGCATAATTGTGTTGAAGTGTTGCGAAGCATTAGAAGCCTATGTAACATAAGGAAAAAATAAATGAGTTTGCTCCAAAAAAAAGAAAATGTATATGATATCATTTTTAGGCAAATATCCAGCAATCTAATATGTATAACTTTTTCCAAAATTTGTATTACAAAACTCAACACGGATATTGGTTGCCGAATAACAAAAATATCCAACTCTCCTTCTATTGGCAAATGTATAATTTCTGCATTTTCTAGGCAGTCTGGGAAATAATTTTCCATATAGGTATGATTAATCAATACTGTTATAATATCAACATCTGTCAGAAAGAGCTTTTTAGATATCCAGTCATCAACCGGTGCAGGATGAATTTCTCTTAAATCTATAAAACTCTTTTGGACAAGGAAATAATATATCAATATACATGAAATCTTCAGATAATGTAGGTATAACATCAAAATCAATATTAGTAAGCTTAAATAAGTGAAATATTATTGATTACCAATAATATCACATGATAGAATCATAAAATTATAACTTCATCCAAAATATTTTTGTCCTCTAGAGATATGCACTATCACTAGCGCCCGGGCTTATGGTGACAGCTCTGCCACAGGTGGCCATCCTTAAAGGGTTAAACATGTTAGTTATTAAGATTGATGATTTGGAGAAGGTGTTTTTTAATGACTCAAAATATAAACATTTGTTATGAAGATCTTTTATAGATGTATAGATTTCATACTTGCAATACCTGTTGTTTGTCCAGGTCCATCCGTAGTTAGAATTTCGTCATTGACTGCTGTAATAAAACAATTTCTGATATTGACACAGGAAGAACTGATGTTACATTTCTACCTATCTTTGCAAAGTAACTATAAGTCTAATTCTGAATCTCATTACTAGTTGGCCCATCTCTCAGTTCATAAAAAAATATTCATTGTATTTTTGATTCCATTACTATCTACATAATGCTATGACTGTACCCCATTGTAGCAACAAGCTTGATTATCACTTCTCTACTTAAACATGTTGGTTATTGAGATTGATGATATGGTGAAGGTGTTGTGTAGTAACCAAATTGCTGAAATGAATATTATTGATCCTCATAACAACCTATTTGTGCATGGAAATGTATTGTCTGTGGATAGAGAAATACAGCATTTGTAGTCTTTTGGCAAAGATCGATATACTTTATTGTTTATTGACAGATTCTAATGTTGACATACTCTGTATTACAGAGGCAAGGCTTGCAAGTGGAATGTCTACCTTTAAGTTGTCTAATCAGTTTGGATAGAAGCTGACTTGAACCAAGGCAAGATAAAATCAAATTGGGGGGTGTTGCAATTTACATTAAGAATGCCATAGATATTAACTCTGATTTATTTTGGAATTACAATAAGAATAATTGTGATAATGACATGTTTTGGCTGATGATAAAGCTACCTTTTAGGAAGATCATTGTGTGCAACATTTATAGACCAACAACAGGGAGTTGTAAGAATTTCTGCTCCACCCTGCAGAACAGGGCATTGTATATATTAACTGTAAATGGACCTTGTCATTCTGAGATATTTGAATATTGACTATCTGTATAAGCAGGGCCCCTGGAGCTGGTATCTTACCATAGATGGGGGCAGTTCCCTCCTGGATTTCTGAGCTGGCAGGAGCCTGGCCTGTGGCCTTCCACTGTTGATTGAGTGGAAGCAGATACCACCAGAGTGAGGGGGGGGGCAAAGAAGCACCCCTCCAAGAACCTGCCCCAGGTAGGTGTTTGGGTCTAACCACAAAATCAGGGTGGGGGGGGCCGTGTGCTGGAGCCTAAACCAAATATCCTTCCAGGCAAGTTCAATGAGACCGGGGATCGGAGGAATACATCTCCCACTCCCACATCCACAGCCCCAGCTGGTAATTCTTGGGTGTAAGTCTCATTGGGCTAGCCAGGAGAATGTTGACAGGGTTGGACCCGCAAGGCACCACAGCACCAGTTCAAACCAAGGAACCAATCTAAGACATAAGGCCCATCTGCACAACCTTGAGTAATGGCAAGATGAAGGGTAGCAGAAGATATATGTAAGCTGACCCAGCTGTCCTTCCTGGAAGCTGACAGGGTCACCATTAACTCATTGGGTGGGGACAGGCCTGGGTGATGACAAGCTGTGGCACTTCTCCCAAACCATGGAAGAAGCAGTGTCCACCAGAAGTAGAGGCCTACCTCTGTCCGGAGAATGTGAGCCAGGGGAATGTATGGGCTGTGGGGTGCATGATGGCAGAGGAATTATGGGCCATGACGGAGGAAATGGCAGCCCTTAAGACTCAGCTTTCTTGCAGGCCCCCCCCCCCCCCCAGCATGTGCATCGAGTGCAACATAGAAAAGCAACTGTCCAAGGTATCAGGAGAAGATGAAGGGACCCAGGGCAGATGCCCCAACACTTGCAGGCTGTCCCCACTGACCCAATGGCCGCCCCCCAGAGAACTGTATGCGACCACCTCCCCAAACCAGATATTGTACATATAATTACAGGGTGATCACGCCTAACTGATCAGGTATAGCCAAGCCCTTCATGGGCCTGGCCAAGAAGGGATGCTGATTTTGATGGACCCCCGAGTGCATGGAAGCCTTTCGGAAGTTGAAGTCCTGGCTGACCAGGGTTCTGGTACTCGGCTAACCCCTGGAAAGAGGCTGCCTCATTTTAGACAGGAATGCCAGTGAGTCATGACACCCATGTTGGCAGGATGACATTGTTGAGAGGGATTATTGCACAAGCTTTGGCCCCCCCAGGTCTATCAGGTGCCAGGGTCAGCCAGACAGCAAGCTGCCAACTGGCAGCAGGCTGAGCAACAGTTCCAGTCAAGACAGGAGGAGGAGTCTGTAGCAAATTAGAGTGGCAGCTACTCAGAGACCAGGGAGCTGTTTCAAAAGTCGAGGGAGGTCTCGCCAGCGGCATGTCACATTTTGAAAGCGGGAGGCTGCAACAGCTAGCGGCACTTTGAATCAAAGCGGCAGCAAAACCGCTACCAATACCCAATAGGGAGCGGCACCTCCACCTCAACAGCGACGCCTCGAAGTGCCATTGTTAGCTCTCGCTTTGGCGATGAGTACACTCGTTTAGCACCCTCCTGACTTTTGAAACAGCTCTCAGGTTTCTAGGAGTATGGAGTGTTGTGGTGTGGCCCCCTCCCGCAAGCAGACCCAGTGCCAGGTACAACAACAGAGCCAGGCCCCCCCACCCCCACCTGGTGACAGAGAGCAAGAGAGGGCCAAGCCACAGTGCGAACCTCATCTTGGACGGGGACACCAAGCCCAGCAGTAATGCCCACCCTAAGCGACCATTTCACTGGAATGTCGGGGAGGGAGCTAGCACACTCCATTGAGTTGCCAGCCACTAACACACCATAAACATTTCTGTTGAGATATGTTTACAGCTCACATATATTAAGTATCCTTGGCCATAAATAATTTTCTGTGCTAGGCCAGTTAGAGTTATGTTCATGCATATTTATGCCACTATCCAATTATTCTGATATATGCACCCAGGGGATGCCCCTGTTGTTTTGATTTAATTTTTCATCATAGTGGTATAAGGGAAATCTGATCTTATATATAACTAATTTCTAGCATGAATAATTTCTAAAACCAGATAAGGTATTAATTGATTAATCACATATAATTAACGCAACATTCTTTGTTTTTTAACTGACTTTTAATTGTTTCTAGTTTCAAAACACCATTATTCTGTGTAGTTCAGGCTAGGTTTGTTTATAAAGAGACTGTGGTTAATGACACAGGGTCAGGTTTGTGGTTTGGGTCTGGCTCGGGCTTGAGATAAAGAATCGGATCCCAACCCCCAGAAGTGCCACTCAGTAAACCCAAGGAGGGCAAGCCCCAACCAGTATAGGATGTTACTCCATACTGCAAGCAACAAGCAAACGAGACTTCCAAGCCGCCACACCCGGGGCATGAGCAGTGGCAAAATATCAAAATTAGCAGCAACCCTACTACCCCTGATGAGGATCTGTAGATTCAAAACCATGGCCTAAACCCGGTTATCAGAGGGTCAAGCCTGACAAGGGCACACTTTGATGGTCCCCAGGGACCTGTTTCACTAGTTTCGTGACATTTCTAGATGGCGTCTAGATGGTGTGTCTAGACATTAGGCTTCGTCTTGTCCGTTCTTGCTTGCACTGTTGGTGCCGCTTTTCATGTCTGTCTAACACTTTTGTCACAAAATTAGTGAAACAGGTCCATGATGTGCAGATCTGTCTAATTCTTATGTTTGGGGTCTGTCTCTATCTAAGGGCAGCTACTTGTGTTGTCACAAAACTAGACAATCCCAATGTCTGTATGGTGTCATGGACATGTCACGATACTAGTGAAACAGGTCCCAGAGGATGGGCTGCGACCGTTTCACACATAAAACCAGGAAACCCCCCAAACACTCACTTAATGCCCCCACCTGTCACAATGACCCTGCAGTCATGCTGGTGCTGTCAGTGTTCTGTATGGACTGCACAATGAGGGTGGTTGTGGCCCTTTAGATTTTAGTGTAATGGGACAACTCCAAAGTGCAATGGTGTGCGTATAGGCCATTCAGGGAAGTCAAACGTAGTGTATACAAGACAAACACTCATTGACCACAATGCGGAAGGTGACAGTGTTACCGGTGTGTCCCTTATGGACTGCACTATGGTGTGCTTGGAAAAGGCTCAGTTCACTTTGGCATCGTACACACACTAAGAGGGCATGCGTGTAGCGAAAGGACCAATCAGCAATGACATTCTTCCCGGAATATGGCTAAGCTGACCTAATGGGAACAGGTTTTGCATCTGAGACCCTAACAGGTTGGAAAATACTATAGAGAAGTCAGTCATTGTAGCATACTGAGTAGGCCTCATCATGTTACATTTATTTTAGTAACGGTCCTCCTTTACCTAGATGAGCAGCACTTCTATGCACATGGCATAGGGTCATTAACCCTTGATAGAATCCAGTTGCAAAGACCACCAAAACAATTGAGCCATAGTTCACCACCTATAGAGCAAAGCATCCCTAACCTCCAGTTCTTTCCATTGACTGAAGAAATCCTGAAACTCCCAACTTTCGATGATAATTTCAGGTCTCCTTGGTCTATGGAGCCCATTGTCCACTAGCTTATAGAGCCATGACATATACTGATCAGCCTACTGGGGATCTTAGATCTGTTCCAATATCCACTGATACTACCTGATACAACCTGACGTTGCTGGTGCATTACAGAGGCAAAACAGCATTATGATAAACTCATAAAGCCCTTAATGAGTAGTGAAGGCCATTTTTTGCTCCTCCCTTTCCATCTTTACCTGTCAATACCGGGATTGAAGATTCGAGGCACAAACCATTGGTTCACACACAGATAGTTGACACAATCCAGGTAGTCTGTACAGAACCAGTAAGTACCATCCTTCTTGGTGACCATAACCACTGAACTAGCCAAATGGCTCTCACTGGGTACAATCACGTCTTGGGAAATCATTTTTCTCAGTTGCCCCTCCAGGTCTTCCCACTTTATGGGTGGGAGCCTTTGATAGGGCAATCAAAAAGGCAAAATTCTGGTGCTCTATTCAATCAGTATGTTCGAACGGGTCTGCCGGCTGAGCAAAGATCTTACCCCACTTCTTCTGAATCAGCCTTAGCTTCACTGGTAAGTGAAACTGTGCCAAAACCTCTAAGGTCTCATATAACACCTCAGCTCTCAGATTACTCTCTGAGTTGGGGTCCATGCTACCCACTGTAACTCTCAGATCTGTGGCACTGAGATCCTGATATTCAGGATTGGTCTTCCAATTGTTTTATCGGTAAAGGTGCAACACCAAATTTACATTCATCCATGTAGCCTACTATATTGGCCAGCATAACCCAACCAAGTAGATCACCTTTCATCACTTTGATCATATCGGTTGTATGATTACTGGCCAGCACAGATCCACTTTTTGCACTGCCTACCCAGGTATCCTAAGCCTGCAACTCTTTGTCTGCAAACAACATATGGTCCCACATTTACCCAGCAATCAGGAATTTCACCATCTGTTGAGGAGTGGTGCTCACTGCCTGTCTCACAGTTACCACTGAAGATATTTGCCGACAGGAAGACTCCACTTCCCAATGCTCTGATTCCCTGAACCGAAGGACAGTTCAGCATGTACTCAATTGCTGAGGTGCCATCATCTTCGGCATGTTCCCCTTTCCCTTGTCCTATTCAGACTTATAGAGACCAGGGCCTTGTTTTTTAGTCAAGATAATCTTTGGCTAAGACCGTCTTAAGACCAAAGTGTGCTATAGACAAGATGTCTTAGAGGATCTTTGATATATCTTGGGCTGAGACGTCTTAGGGGCGTCATAGGTGTCTTTTAGTCAAGATTATCTTGAGATATCTTAGGCTATCTTAGCTCAAATTGGCTCCAAAACGGTCTCAGCCCAAGACAAGGTTGGACGTGTCGCACAGGTGTCTTAAAGGTATCTTATGGCTATGTGACCACATGAGAACAAGAAAACAAGATGCTCTTATCAATCAACAGTCCTCTGTCACCAGTCCGCACTCAACAGTCCACACTCAACAGTCCGCACTCAACAGTTCACAACCACACCACCCCCACACCACCCCCACACCACACCAGCACCCACCCCCACACCCCCCCCCACACCCATCCCCACACCCACAACCACACCCTCAGCCACGCCCACACCCACACCCACACCCACATCCACATCCACACCCACACCCATACCCACACCCACACCCACACCCACACCCACACCCACACCCACACCCACACCCACACCCACACCCACACCCACACCCACAACCACACCCACACCCACAACCACACCCACACCCACAACCACACTCACAACCACACTCACAACCACAACCACACCCACACCCACAACCACACCCACAACCACATCCACAACCACGAACACAGCCACAGCCACAAACACAAACACAAACACACCCACAACTACAACCACAACCACATCTACAGCCAAAACCACAGCCACAACCACAACCACAACCACATCTAAACCCACAAACACAACCACACCACAACAAAATTCTTTTCACCTTTTCTAGGTGAAAATGATGTGCCAGCATCGGGGTTGGAACACCCTACCTCCAGCACAATTGCCGGCTGCCTTACCTATGTCTCCACAGAGTTGGGTGATGCAATACACTCCTGAGACCCCAATATAACTTGATATGACTGTACCAGTGCTGGAGCTGGTATCCAGCAAGAGTAGAATTATAGAACCTAAGATAGTTCTATATTTGTCTCAAGATCTACCGTGGCGCACCAAGACCTTGTCTATAGGACAGCGGCCATCTTTTGTCTTGAAAAAATGTCTTAGATTCTCTAGGATATCTTCGCAGATCTCAGCCCAAGACTGTCTTGACTAAAAAACAGGGCCCAGAACTTTGTTCTTACATCTAGATTTAGGGCTAGGAGGTCTCCCTCTGCCTTACCATCCCCTTGGGAGGCTTGGGATCTGGTTTCAACTGAGGATCCTCAGTTGTGCAAGCATCTGAAGATCCTTGTAACAGCACTAATGCAGTGGTTGCTGGCTCTGGCCTCTTGGGGTTTTCCCCCTTTGGATCAGATTGTTTACTCACTGGTGATGTTACATTGCTAACCTATGAGAACTTACAAAGGTGAGTTTGGATGTATCTGGTATACATGCTGGACAATTATGTATTCCTGTTCACTCAAAACCAGGTACATAATTTCTATGGAGCTACCTTTCCTTAACAAACCATGTTTGTTACAGTAATGTCAAGTAAAGCTGAGGAAATAAGGTGCAAGCTGAAGCAAACTTCCTTATTCAACCATCAAGATGGTTCAGAAAAAACATACTACCACTATTGTGAGGCTGTAAAGGGTCTTCACAGAGGAACATACAGAATAACCTGTCAACCTCTCTGCAGACTAATGTGTGCTAACGAGGCGGTTGGTATCGCGACCACAAGTGTCACCTGTCTTTGTAATTCCCTCTCAGGTCGACTCCCGTCGGCCCTCCGTGTTTTTGTAGCCCCTGCTGTGATTGGGTGGCTCTAGCCACTCTATCAGAGCTTTGGTTTGATTGGATCTAGCACCCTTCTCTCTGTCCACTCTGTGTGCGCTTGTAGTGCAATGCGCAACCAGCTGGTACCCCACCTGTTACCTCCATCTGACTGGGTGGTGTGGGGTGGGGGTGGGAGGGAAAGGTCGGTGCCCAGTCAGATGTGACTGTCTGCGTGCCTCTCATGGGGCTAGTTTCATAATCCGTTGGAAAGTAAGTTTCCACTATTGTGAGGCTCCAAGGGGTCTTCAGAGAGGAACACACAGAATAACCTGTCAACCTCTCTGCAGACTAAGCCTTGTTTACAGTTATGTAATCCTGTAGCACTTCCATGCACTGGCCAACTGGAAACACCACACAGCAGGAATCAGCACCTGCATCCTCTAGTGAGCGGCCCCTTCAACTGTCCCGACCCCTACATAAACATGCCAGTTACCAGCAATGAACCAGGCACACTATATAGTGAGAGTTGACTACAAGCTCTACACTACAAGCTCAACAGAACCAAGACCAATTCAAAAGCAAAAATGTGCATTGAATATTACTCAACAGAAAATATGAAATTTGGGACAAAGGTATGACATACATATAGAATCCTTCACTGCAAAAATCTTTGGGCCCTGTTTTTTAGTCACGACAATCGTTATTGGCGACATCTTCCAGGTGTCAGTGTGCTGTAGAGCTAAGATCTTAGAGGATCGGCAAAATGTCATGGAGCTACGACACTTAGGGAGGTAAAAGGTGTCCTATAGTCATGACAGTCAGTGGCTAATGGAGTGGAAAGTGTCGCCCAAAGTGTCGTAGGTCTGAGACAACTATGGACATGTCGTACCGAATGCGGAACTTCACCTCCCGTTGGAATTGAGCAATGATACTTTTACAGGGGTAATGTATACATATAATCTATAATCGTACCAAATATGAAGAAGACCGGCTGGTCCGATCCACCGATATCAGCATTTGAATATTGTTGTAGCAAACATTTGCTCTGGTGGCCAGTGTCCCGGAGATCCAGAGTCAACAGCGGCGATACACTGCACTGCTCCGCAAAATTTCCCGTAGGTAGATCAAGCGGGGCAGTGAGAATCCCAGTACGCTGGTTCCCGGGTATCCGCTAGGGGGCTTGGCGGAGATATCCCGCAATCTTCACCCACTTCCCGTAGGAAGTTAGCCACGAAACTTTAACACAAGTTTGGGAGACATATAACCTATAGGTGCCCGAAATATGAAGAAGATCAGCCGCCCCGATCTGCCGATATAACCAAAACGATTCCCTGGTTCTGTGATAGAACCTAAGACAATTCTATACGTGTAGTAACGGCCGACGTTTTTCGCGGCGATTGCCTGTGGCGCACTACAACACCGTCTATAGGACGGCGGCCATCTTTTGTCTTGCAAATATGTCATAGATCGGCTCTGTGATCTTAGGCCTGCGACATTCACAAATATTGTCACTAAGAAACAGTGCCCTGATTCTCTGACCCAGTCACTGTTTTTGGAGATATTTTGGACTAAATGGCCACTAAACGATCATGACTCTGGAATGCAAAACACTGACCAAGACCTCCCAGCCCCTGAGAATGGTCACTGTTTTTATCATCATTTGTTTATGAAATGCAATGCCCTGTAAACAGTCACTAAATTTTCACTAATAACGATTGTGATGGCTGAAAAACACCTCCCAGTATTAACAGTGGTTTGTGTTTCCTTGATTTTATTTCCTGTAGAAATATTAACAATATAAATACACAGGATCAACTTTTTTACGAATGTATAATTTCCATGTGGACAGGTCATGGCAAGCAACAATGGTTGAATGCAGTGTCCAATACCGAGGAAGGGAATTACACGGTGGAGGGCACCTCACCTCACCGGTGGAGGGCCTCTCTGCTCCATGGGAGCAGTCTAGTCTGCCTGGGGTTGGACTGTTCCGAAGAGCAGAGCATTATCAACGCTCACAACCATAGGGAGACAAAGTGAACCCGTTGCAACCACAGATAGCCGGTCACAAAATACTATTTCCGGGTATAGGCGCTCAGTACTTTGACTATGTAGGTTCAAGATCTCATTCACCAATCTTTTAGATCCAAATTTTTAATAAACTTTTACAACTGTCATCGTAGTTTTGAAACAAAGATATTCAGAGACGATAGTTATAAACTCCACCTCAAAAGTAACAAACGAGACCAAAAACATAAGTCTAGCCTCAAACCCCCATAGCTTTAGCGCTAAGCCTCGTTCTTACTGGTCACCGGAAATGGTGTTTTGTAGGTGGGTATCTGTGGTTTCAGCGGGTTCACTTTGGCTCCCTATAGGCTGAACCTCTGGTGTGGCCTCTGGGGCAGAGGCTTCTGCTACCAGCAGAGGTAATCCCACCACTTCAGCGGTCTGCTATTGTGTCAGGCCTGGGGCTTCCGTGGCGAACTGGAGGTACCTCCCTCTCCTACGCTGCCATTGCAACCACGAGTTCTTTGGTAGTCTACTACATCATAGATCAAGAAGGCCATGTGTTTAGAACACAAGATGTCCTTCTCATGGGCTGCTCTTTCCGAACATTTAGACAGTGACTAAGCAGCTGGCTTCTTCAGACGCACCATTTCCAGCACATCCTCGTACCTCTGGCAGTTAAACAATTTGAGCATCTCTGTTCGACTAAGTGCTACCTCAGGGATGAAGGCACTCCAGAAGTGGTCTCCTCCTTTACAGATCCGATGCTGTCCATGCTGGCCCACCCACTTGTCAAAAATGGCAGGGGATGGTGAGGTCCACGGCACCAAAGATGCAGCGGGCCCAGCCGGGGCCTGAGCTGCTGGCCTCTTCGTAGCAGCAGGTTTAGCTGGCAGTGGTAGGGGAGGGAACTCCTTCTCTTTACAACAACCTTACTCTGTGCCTCGGTAGTCTGGTCCTTTCGCTAGGGGCGTAACACCGGGGATACTCGTCTTAGGATGGGCCCCAGACAAGATCTCCTTCCCGGAGAACCCACTGGCCGAAGCTGGCAGGGCGTTAGCGCCTCTGGTTGCTGCTGCAACAGCGAACTTGGCAGGGACACTTCCCTTCATCATGTCGGCGATGGTAGGTGTTTTCCCTCAGGTCTTGCTGGAGCCTCATCCTTGCTTGAGGATGAGGGCAACTCAACCTTCTTGTTTAGTCAGTTACTTGCTAAGGGGTCGCTTGCTCTTCAGATCATCTGTTAGTTCATCTGAGTGAAGTCCATCTCGGAGAGGCTGAGGTTCCTCTTCCATCCAATCCAGAACCTCCCATCGGCGATAAACGTCTCCGGCTCCTTCCCCGCTTCCTACACTTTGGTTGCAAGGTTGACAAACTTCTGCCAGAGGTTCATCACCGGCTCCCAAGCTTTGGGCATCGAGGTCTTGTACTCATTGAAAATGTGTCTGACTAGACGCAATCTACAAGACTTGCAATAGCCACTGCCCTGGCCAAGGCATTGTACCCATGGGTGCTCGGTGAGATGCATACCAAGCCTGTGTGTTGTAGGTCGGGGACAACTGCTGTGACAACCCATGAATATGCAGTGCTTGCCGTTGCCTAAACGGTACCAGGCACACACGGTCTTGACTAACTTGTTATACTTCAGGGAAGTGACACTCTGAATGGCAAGTACATGGGAAATGTACCATTTGTTCAGAGAACCATCATCCTGAAGCCACTCCTTGTCGTCTGACCTTACTGGGAATCTGGTAGCGGTTCTTGTGCGAAGAGATAAGTGTAAGTCTTGCCCACTAAAGCAGCAGATACCTGGTGGGCTACCATTCACTTCTTGGGCACTTTACACCAGGCTGAAAAAGCTCAGTCTCTGAGCTGAAGTCAGGTAGGGGTTTAACCCTGTCCATCTCTGACCACCAATACTTCATGGTCTCCTCACCATCAGCTTCAGAGGTACTGGGCCCAGAGTCTGCTGCCTTGCCAGCCTCAGCCTTGGATGCGGGCTTGTCTGCGCCTTTTGACCCCCTTCTCCTCTCCTTTGGGCTCACCAGGTTCAGCGTTTGCCTTACCTGCCTCCCCTGAGTTCGCTTCTTTGCTGGACTGACGCCTTCTTAGCCGCTGCTAGCCTTGGCTGCAGCTCTGGCTGCTGTTTAGCCAGCTCTGAGTCTGTGGTGAGGTTGCTGGACAGAAGTTGAAGTTTCTTCACCCTTACTTGGCTCAGCTGGCTTCTCTGCCACGGTAGTAGCAAAGTCACCTCCAGCTGCCGAATCAGTTTCCATCGGGACATGTTCTTCTCCCTGCTCAGAGCTGGGCGACATGTCCAGCACAGCCATGGGGCTGCCACAGAGGCTGCCGGTTGAGCAACGAGTCCCAGAGCCACAAAAGTACCTGTAACTGGAACTTTACCAGGCGACATGTGTTGGAGCATGCTCTGAAACATCACGCACATGTTGGGATCTCAGATACCGACCAACATCTGATTCCAGGTCTGTCGTTGAACAACAAGACCGGGATTCTAAGGGTCCGGCACCCGGTGGGGTCTACCCCGGCCACGGCCTGGGGTGTAGATCCAACCACAGATGGGTGGAACCTTCTTCAGCCATGTTGAGGGTGGTAAAGACATGTCTCTGCTACCAGACTTTGGGGTGCTAGTCGCTGAAGCCTTAGCACCCATATTCTGGGTCCCAGTGGAGGAACCTTTCTTTCATTTTATTGACATTCCAATTTCTACATAAGTAGTTCCTCTATTTGGGACAAAATAACAGGTGAAATACAAGAAAATATGAGTTAGAGGTAGTTACAGGAGAAAACAAAAAATATAAAACAATAAAGAGAATTGGAGTAGAATACATTATAGTGAGGCAGGTAGGCATCTAAGAGTAAGGGATAAGCTGGCGTTGGGTATAAAACATGAAGTAAATGGTTGCCTTAGCAGTATACTAGTCTCATGAACAAGTAGATTAGTACTAAACAAATCATGCCTTTTGAAGGCCTCAAGATTTGCTGCTTTTTCAATATGATGGGGTAGATTATTCCAAATTGGTATTCTCATAGTGCGTTGTTTTATGCTGGTACACTTTAAACTTTACTTTTGTGCCAGATCTTGTCCTTGTTTGTCTTGTGTCAAGCCGTTCTTGGTCAAGCGACATTTTGTACATGTAGCTACACATTTGAGAGTACCATTGTTGCTTGAGCAACTCAACAATTAACAGCTGTGTCTTCTTTTGTCTGCACCTAAAGTATCCCTGGACCACCCATAGACTGCGATTTTGGGTGCGCTGGAGCAGTGCCTGGTCAGCAATACTCGAGAGTCGGTCTAATAGTTGTGCAAAACATCTGGCGCGCCAGTTCCCTCGATACAGATTTCTGAAATTTTTAAAGCTTGCATATACGATTGTTGGCAGATTTAACACATAGCTTAATGTGTTCACTAAATCTTAGCTTTTGTTTAATTTGTAATCCAAGGTACTTGTAAGATAATTTAGTATGAAGGTTAGAGTTCCCATAGGCATTATCTAAGGAAGGCAAAACCTGTTTCCTAGAGGGCGAACAGTACCAGACAGAACAAGTTTTGTTAGCGTTTTAAGTTTCAAGCCACTGGCTGCGCACCAGTGTACAATGTGATCCAGTGACTTCTCTAAATATGCAGGGGCAGTGGATGGATTAATAACACCACAGTATATCATGAGATCATCCACATATTGGATTGAGCATGCAATTGTCAAGTCAGAACACATATCATTTACCATGATGAGGATTGATAATGGGCCAAGCACTGACCCCTGAGGCACCCCAGACTGTGTCAGTCCATGCCCTGTCCTTACTTATGGCTTTTCAAGAGTGCTTTCCCGGAGAGTGCTCCAGGATCACGGAGACATCAGACTTGTCTCTGTCCAAGTCATAGTCATCCAGCCCGATGAGCATGGCATTGTCTGGATCTGCCATCCCCTCAGCCGTCACTCAGAGGGAGTCTCCCCAACCGAGAGGAGGCCAGGCTCACCCTCACCAGAAGGATGACCACTCTCAGCCAGGCTGAGGCAGTGACTCTGGTGGCATTAGATGCCACACCAAAGCTAAGATAAAAACAAGGCTTTATATACCCCAAGTTTGAAGGAGGATCAAAGGATCAAAGGAGGTCAAAGCCTTAGGCCAATCCCACTCTCTGTGAGATCGTCTCAACGCCGCATGCATGAGGAAGTCAAAAGTCACCTGTTAAGCTTGATCTGATTTGCTTACCCCCACTCTCCCAACAGAGATTTTGATTCCCAGGGTAAGCCCGATTCCAAGCTCCCAACCGCATTTCTCATCCCTGAGGGATATTCTCCGCTGTCATGCTTCAGACTATAAGATATGGGAGGCTGATCAATTGGGCAGAACAGATCATTACCTGACAGCATGTTGGCAATCCTGCAGTCTATGGGGGGCCCTTGATGGAGATCCCTTAAAACAAGGTCTGGACTGCAGCATTAATGGCTTATTCACCAATTGACTCGCCACTGACCCCTAACTGTTCACAAACACACCAGTTGTTTTTTTGACAATGACCGACACCACCACTTCTTACAGTTAACCGTAGTCTTTGCTTTTAAATATAAACTATGGCAATATAAACCCTTTACAGGTTTCTTCCTAGCAGTCAAGCCATGTTTAGCATGCATTGACCCATCTGTAGGTGCTTTGAACTTGGCTGCCTCAAAATTTCCATGTTTAGGCCAGTCTGAGTAACGGTCACATTACGGCACCATCCGAGCTTCCATCATATTTTGACGGCACTCCCTTGCCTAACTTACTGGCTCTTTGAACCGGGGACCTGCCCACCTTCCTGGCTGGTGTCGCGATCAGTGACACATCCCACCGGAGTGTAGGCTGTGTAACTTCAAAGCCGGGGGCTTCACGTTTACCTCCCAATATTCTCAGTTGGGACACATGGGCTTTGTAATGCCTGCAGGACCACTCATCCTCTATGACAACTGTCATTTCTGACAGCACTTGAAAGATTCTGAATGATCCATCCCAGTTATGTACATTTACCAGAGGTGCATGGTAACATAACACTGTATCTCCAACCTGGAACCTGTGGCTTTAGTTCAACATTCTGGCTGGCTTTCTGCCATTCCGCTGCTTTCTCTAGGCCCTGTTTTGTGAAGTGGTAAGCTTCTTCAAAACATTCCCTAAGTCATTCCACAGAACCTAGAGGACATGGAATGTCAGTGGACGTTCCGGGGACCCCATAGACTATCTTTGGTCATCACTATCTCCTCGCAGAAGACAAGTAGATTAGGTGAACATCCCATACTGGAATGTGCCAACATTATAGGTATGTGCTGTAAAGGGTGCTGGCTCATCCCAATTCTTCGCAAGTGTGGAGATGCTGAATTAATGTCTGGTTGAATATTTCTACCATACCATCAGATTGCGGATGGTATGGATTTGTATGTGTCTTTTTTATCTCCAATACCCTACACATTTCCTACCAGATCTGAGATTTGAATTTCGGTCCATGGTGGGAGTGAAGTACACTTGGAATTTCAAAAGGCAACATCCAATTTTCACTAAAGCCTCAGCACATGTCGCTGCTTTGTGATCTCTCATGGGATAGATCTGCACATATTTCGTGTGATGACCCATCACCACCATCATGCAAGTGTTACTGTCATCAGGCTCTTCAATACCAGAGATGATATCTAGAGCGATTCTGGCAAACCTCACACCAAAGAGCTCCTGTTGTAACAGCATTTTGGCCAGCCCTACGCCGGGTTTGACTTTGCCACAGACAGAACAACATTGAACCCACCTCTAAGTAGTAATGCCGCCATATACAGCAGACAATCCTTTCCCGTCCCAGCACTTCTGTGTTCATGGCACAGGGTCATCAATCCAGAACTAACTTCAGTGGCATTACTAACTGCAAAGTATGCTGAAGCAGTGACAGGCTAGTTCTCCAACGGTAAAGTACACCATCCCGGGGTCTTCAACTCTTTCCACTGACTGCAGAGACTCTGGAACTTCCAGTTTTCAATCGAGAGCTCAGATCCGTGGGTCTGTGGATTCCGTTAGCTACCAGCTTACAGAGCCGGGACAGATCTAGGTCAGCCTGGTGACCTTCCCTAATCTGCTCCAGGGTCCACTGATCGTATTGTGGAACCGCTTTCCATGAAGAGCGCAGAGCAGCTATCACCGCCCTATGTTCCCCACAGTCCTGACAATCTGGTCACCCACATTTGTGTATTGGTCTCCAGAAGGGTTTATCCACGTTAATGTGGGGCTTACCAGCCTGGGAGCTGTTTCAAAAGTCGAGTGAAGTCTATGGTTTTGAAACAGCTCCCAGGTGTTCTATGTGGCAATTCTTCAATCTGAGTTCGGAAAGTGTTGCCAGCTAACGATCAATCATTCCCTTGGCATCTTTAAAGTTAAAGAGCCATTTGAGAGATGAATTACCTGGACTACCTTGAATGAGATCAATGTAGCGGTCACCACCTTTGGCCTTATTGAGGATGGCCTATCCTCAGAACGATTGTAAATAAATCCTTCCCAGTATATATGCTACCCTATGTGCTATCAATTGGGTCTTTTTGAAATGTATGGAAGAAACCTAGTAAAAAAAAACCAAACTCCTGAAGTTTAATAAACAGTGGTTGTTTATCAATTACTTCCCAATGTGATCCTGGTTTGATCACTACGGTGTGCCAAGTAAAGCCGTGGAGGCTAATCCAGATCCTGTAGAACTGGACTCACCTACCACTGAAAGGGTTTGGAGAAACCCTACAAGGGAGGCCCCAAGGATCCACTCTTCTCAGAGAGAATACATATACAGGCCGAGTTATGTAATCAAGGCAAACCCTTAACACTTGCATGCGCGGGTTCACCTGAATTGATAATTATCCGAATACTTACCTTGGTATAAGTATGAAGGAGAATTAGGGTTCTTGCGAAGCCTAGGGACACTTTCGAAGTGTCCTAGGGTAACAGGGAGAGAGCACCGCGTAGTAATCAGTCATGAGAGAGCATATGCCAGGAATAATATATTAATTAGGGAAAAAAAAATTCTCATATTTAGTAATGGGGAATATTTGTATTTTTTTTTTTTTTTTTTTTTTTGTAAGGTGGCTTGTAAATGGGGATGGATGGTGGGTCCCTGTTACCCTAGGACACTTCGAAAGTGTCCCTAGGCTTCGCAAGAACCCTAATTCTCCTTCATACTTATACCAAGGTAAGTATTCGGATAATTATCAATTCTTACTCGCGCTAGGGACTACTTTCTTCGTAGTTCCTAGTGCAACCGGGAGAGTTTTAAAGCCATAAGATAAGTTTTTTCCCTTATTTTTTTTCAATAAGTGCACATGACTAGTTTTTTGTGAAAAAATATTTTGTTTATTCACCATAAAAACTGTCTGGAAGAATATATGTAAGTACATTCTCTATGCCTCCCGTAGGGAGTGAGTGCTAAAGAGATCATAATGGTCCACATAATGATACAAACTTTCACAATAGCAAAACATAATGGTACATAATGTTTCACATGATGGTACATAATAGTACATGCGTTGTCTCTGACAACTGTTCTGTTAAATGTATCTGTGATACATTGGTGTACATGTTAATACTGTAACCCTTTTATTAAAATAGGTTTTTCTTTGTAAAAAGTACAAACATAACGATACAATACATAATGTAATACATAATGGTGTATACATGTGCGTTGAATACTGTTTGGTGATAACGGAATAATAGTAAATGCTCTGCATATTTTATTTCGTAATCCTGAGTTCCCTTGATTTCAAAATGAGTAATGAAATCTGACATATTGGGAAATAATCAAATGAGATTATTTGAATCCAGAGATTCTCTCATGGACGATCATCGTCCTCGGTTAAATATCGCTTAAACCATGGGTATAGTCTTAATAGTATCACAATTCATCAATTATCACAATATTTAGCACCTTTATAATATCCCATTTGGGCAATATTATTTTTGACTTTGAATATTCATGATTTATTCAAGGGTCTAGGCTTTGAAAATCGGAAAACAATAACAATTATGGGATGTTTTCCAACAATACTGAGGCTACTGTTTTTGTTTTTTCTTTTTCTTTATCTTGGAGAGGCTTTTTATAATGTCTCGCCATGGTCTTTTCAGTCTTCCAAGACCCATAGGCAAGGAGCGAGTTTGTGTCAACTCCATACTTTGCGGCGGTTGATATTCCCGCGCCTCTAGTTGAATGTGCAGTGAATCGTTCTGTATTGATTCCTGCCATTTTCAAAACTTTTACTACGTATCGCGATACCGTATCTCTGTGTATTGGTGAGTGCGGTTTGCGATAAGAGAGAACTAGTGTCTGACTTTTTCTGATATCTTTAGTCCTCTGTACATATTCCTTTAGTGTTCTTACGATACAGAGTCGTTTGGTGTTATCGTAAGGGTCGAGGACGATTGTTTGCAATGGTTGGCCCGTTCTAGCGGTTTTCATTAACCTCGTAAGAATAAACCTAGCTTATCCTTTATTGGTATAAGATAAATTGTCAAGCAATAAGGCGTTTATCGCTTGACCTCTCTGTCCTGAAATCAATAGGAATAGGACTACGAATTTCTGGGTGAGTTGTTCCAGAGACAAGTCTTTTGTTCTTCCCCAATTTATAAGAAATTTGAAAACAATTCCCACATCCCAAAATTCAGAGTATTTGGGTTGTGGGGGATTTTTGAGGTAGGCTGATTTTATCGCTCTACAGACCCAAAAATCCTTGCCTATTGTGTCGCCATTTTCTAACCTCGGTAAGAGAATGGATAATGCACAGCGTGTGGCATTTATCGACCCATAGGCAAATTTTTTATCAGAAAGTGATTTAAGAAATGAACAAACTTCGAAGTTTGTTGGTCGGTCTTTGTTTACATTATGGGTTAAACAATAAGTGTACCACTTAGAAATATAAGTGTTATAGGTCTGCTTTGTACTTTCCTGCTACGATTCCAAAAGGAATTTAGCAGTCTCTCTGTTACAACCCTCCTTTTGGACGAGATTCTTTTCTAGAGTAGAGAAATACGAAGTCCTATTCCCTGTGGGAAACATTTTACCTGAGATTTCGGAAGAGACAGATTTTTCGTTTTTCTTCCGATTACCATCGAATCTTGGGACTGGTTTATCAGCGGGGCAAACCAGACTGCTGACGGCCAGTTGGGGGTCACCATGATGAGACGTTCTGGCCTTTCTACCCTGGCCTTGCGAAGGACGCGTAGTATGAGACTGCAAGGTGGAAAAGCATATGCGTTCAGTCTATGCCATGGAATGGTAAAGGCATCAATATAAGTGCATCCTGGGTCTGGCTTCCAGGATGCGTACACATCGCATTTGTTGTTTCTAAACGATGCGAAGAGGTCGATTTCTGGTTTTCCAAAACGTTTTATGATGTTTTGAAAAATTTTCTCGGAAAACTCTAAGTTATCCTTGAAAACCCTTGAGGCCTCGTCCGCCAATGTATTATACTTCCCTGGGAGATAAGAGATTGAGACCCAATTGTCTAGGGATTCTGCCCATTCCCAGATTTTCTTCGCGATTTCATCACAATCTGGCGATTTTACACCGCCCATCTTTGATACATAACAGAGAGCTGTTGTATTGTCTGTTTGCACGTGAATGTGAGTGTTTTCACACTTGAAAAAACTCGTTAGCCCTAGAAATATAGCTTCTAGTTCTAAAACATTAATATGTTTTACCTCTTCTGATGCCCAACGACCACCTATTGAGGTGCCGTTGCAGTGTGCTCCCCAACCTTCTAAACTTGCGTCAGTAGCTATGATAAACTCGCTGTCGTCTGTGCGAATCTTTCGCTCAGAGAGGTGAATGTGGTTTAACCACCATTCGATGTCAGCGATCCCTTCGTCGGTGAGGGTTGTGTTTTTATCAAAGTTCCCCTTTGCGAAAGCGAGTGCCTCGTTTTTTGCCTTTTCTAGTCTCTTAACGTGGGCTAAACCGTAGTCTACACCCGGGGAGTATGCAATCATTAAACCTATGATGCCTGCTACTTGTCGTATAGTTGGCGAATTCGTGTTCAACAATTCGTTTGCTAACAAACAGAATTTCTCTCTTTTTTCGTCACTGAGGGTTAAGATCATATCGATAGAATCAAAGTTGAAACCCAAAAAATATAGTTTTTGGGTTGGCGTTACCACGGATTTTTCCGGGTGAATGACAAAACCTAGTTTGTCTAGCGTTTGTGCTAACTTCTTTACTGCATTTTTACATTTTTCAGGTGTTTCTGCCATAACGAAAGAGTCGTCTATATAGCCAAAACTTTGAATACCCTTTTTTCTCAAACTTGCGAAAATTGGTGTCAGAACTTTGGTGAAAATTCTTGGGGCACACGCCAACCCATTTGGAAGTACAGTAAATTGAAACAATTTTCCGTTCCAATAGAACCGGAGGAATTTTCTGTGCTTTCTGGCTATACTGATCGAGTAATAGGCATCTTTTAAATCGACTGAGGCCATGTAATAGCCTTGTTGTAGCATTTCGATTGCTGTTGTTAGAGAAGCCATTTTGAAATGTGTATATTCAACGTATTTGTTTAACTCAGTTAAGTCCAAAATAATACGAATTTTACCCTCCGGTTTCGGTCTGGTAAAAATGTTTGAAATCCACTGGTTTTTTTAATAAGTTGTTTCTTCAATGATACCCTTACTGCACATTTTTTCAATTTCAAGATTCACTTTTTCCCTTTCCGGAACCGTTAACCTATAAGGTTTTGGTTTTGAATTTTGTGTTGGTATTGACAGAAAAGGTATTTCAACTCCGGAAATTGTGGAATGAACCCACTTTTCCTTTGTCTGCTTTCTCCAATTATCAAGGTACATACAAGTTTGCCCAGCAATGAATGTTTCCGGAGAATGTTTAATTCCCCACAGAGTGAGTGTTTTACGAACCTCTACTTTTTCCCGTTCTGTTGTTGCTGTTGTTGATTCTGTTGTGGGCGGTTGTAGCGCTGACCGTACCCTTGTTGTTGGTTTGGTCCGTTCGGGCACCACGGTTTGGAGTTGTTGTACTGCTGCTGATTGTTGTTGTATTGGCCTTGTGATCGTTGGCCGTATTGTTGCCGGCGAAACCCCACGTTCTGCTTTCTCGGCGACTTGTTTTGTTGTTTCTTCCCTTTGTCGGATTTTTCCGGCTTTTGGAAGATACGTTTTAGCAGTTTTCCGTCTTTATCGTGTTCTTTCACTGATTCATGGACGGCTTCACCGAAGAGATGGTTGGGGTCGATCTTGGAGTTGATGACCGTATCTGCTGCGTCTTTCGCTAGCTTTCCTCTAAAGGCGTCTCTTCGACGCCTCACGATTGCTGTATTCGCGTAGAATATGAGGCGAATAGCGTCGATTGCTGAGGCAGAAGCATTGTTTAACTCAGGGTCATCCTCCCCACGTGTGAATGCTAAGTCAATGAAAGGTGTGAGCGACGTAAAAGCCGCCATCATCGCCTGGGCGGCGAACACAAGTTGTTGGTCGCTTTTCTTAATTGCGACGTCGACTTCTTTGCTGGCCTTGAGGCTCTCCTCCATAACCGGAATACTCATGTTCTTTACGTTTTCCGGGGGAGGATGTTTATCTATCAGTTCTTTTCCGGCCCTCATGTTGGTGGTCGAGTTAAGGAAAGAATCAATTAACTTCGCAAGTTCCGGGTTAATGGGAGGTGAGGCAGGTGTCTTACCCTCCGCGGCAATGGCGGCCAAAGCGTTCGTGGTTATCAACCCCGGCTTAGCGTTTGTGAACAAAGGGATGTCCTTTGTTTGTGAACAAAGGGATGTCCTTTTCTTTCTCCGTAGATTTTTCCGGTGAAATCACATCAGGGATAGTAGTCGGCAGGGTTGCTGAGTCCTTTTCAGAAATCACAGAACCTTTATCTGAAGCCAGAAAAAGGTCTAAATCCTCACATCTGGGGTCTGGCAGACTGTAGTCTGGTTCAGTGGTCAATGGGAAATTCCAAACCCCAGTGTCCATCTCGTCTCGTCCGCCATCTTGGGTGGATGAATGAGCAAATGATTGTAAGTCCGGAAGAATAGATCTTTGATGGTACTCACTGTTCAACGTTTCTGTGGCAGTTGGTTTTCGTTTCCGTTCCATTCTGCGCCTTTTCAGAAAACGTAGCTCTTCCTCGTCCGGGGGCGAGTCAGAGTCGGATAGTGCGTGGTCGCCTTTGTTTTTCTCGGGCGCCATGTTGGATTTATCCCCTTGTCCGCATGGTATCTGGGTATCCTGCAACTTATCCGGTAGGATGCTGTTTAGGATTTGAGTTTGTTCACTCAAAGTCTTTGCAGTTTTCGACATCGTGTGTAGACTGGAAGGTTCCGAGCACTATTCACGGTAATCCTCGTAAATGCAATCTGTAGATTCAATGGAGGTGCGATGGCCACGTAACGGCCTCGGCCGGAGCAAGGATGTTGATGGTCTGCAAAGATCAGCGAAAATTCGAATTAAGTTCAGAATTTTTAGACACCAAACGTTTCCCGCAGGAGAAGGTGACGGTAAATGATCAACATCCAAAAGAAATATCAAAATTATCCGTATTTACGGTGAAAAAATGATAATTACCTGGTCTCTCTGCTTCACACGTCCGTTCACTCCGGGTGTGCGCGCTTGACTGATTACTACGCGGTGCTCTCTCCCGGTTGCACTAGGAACTACGAAGAAAGTAGTCCCTATCGCGAGTAAGAATCACTGCACAGCAGGGACTGACATCCCGTGCCCTCTTTCTAAGAGCAAAAGAACCACCGCTAGACTGACCCGACCCCTACACATCTGTAAATACACATCAAATGTGTCTGTATGCAGTCTACTGATAGATAGTTGCTTTTGGAAAGTATGCATCTCAATTAAAGCCTGCCCCCACCTACCACGATTCTGGTCCCGATTGGCCTTACGACGGCTTTCCCGACACCATTCCGATTCTAGCGTGAGGTCTGGCAAAATCGTGGTAGGTGGAACAGGTTTCTGCGATTCACTTTACGATACCCCACGATAGGCTGCGATGAAAACGCCAATCGTAGCCTGTCGTTGGGTATCTTAACCTATCGGGAAGATATCGTGGTCAGCACGTATGATTCACTGATTGGATCACGACAGAGGTCTACGATTCGGGGACCTCCCGATAGATCACGATTTCGCCATTTCAAATCGTAGTGATCGGGAAGTATTTCATGGCCTATCGTGGTAGGTGGGGGTCCCCTCTTAACGACAAATAAACACTGATGTCACAATCAGTCACAAAGAGTAGCAATTAAAATCCAGCTTAGATAGCTCTGGAAAAGGTGAGGGAATGCATTCATAAAATTGGAAAAAAGAGATGTCAGGAGCAAAAGAAATTGGTCACATTATTGACAAAATAATAATCAACAAGTGGAACACATATATTTTTTGTAAGTAAAAGAAACTTTTATCATTCTATAGTCTCTTTATAACATACTGCTTATAAGGGTGTATATAATTTGTACTTTATAACATGATTCTTAATACTCAATAACATTTGTAACTCCTAGTGCATTTGGGAGGTAATGCTTGACCAGGGTCTGCCAGTCGGGTTATTTATAGGACCAGATTGGTTGCCTCAGGTGAACAGATACAAGAAAGCAACATATAACAACTAATTAATCATTAATGATAATTATCTCATGGAACATATGTGGTGTTGCCTCTCTAAATTTGGGGAAATTAGATTTCTTATCAATGAAATATTTCAGGTTTTTTTGCTTAAATTTGGAGGAAAAAAAAAAGGAAAGTTGTTGTTTCCAAATATACAATAAATGAAAAAGGCAATGATTATATGAATCAATTAGAAAACCCTTACTTTAATCAGATTTAATGATACTTTCTATATTTGCCAAGTTATTGCCTAGACACAAAGGAAGGTCTCCTTTTTATCTTGAGACTCAAAATCTATCCCTTGACACATGTATGAGTTTACTATAAAAAGTTCTTAAATCATCTGAGAATTGTGCCCTTTTGATATTTCACTATCAACTGTTGATTATTTACCTGTCTCACAGAGGTTCCCAGTATATCCAGTCAGACAAACACATGAAGCAACAAGGTTTTGTGATGTACATATTGCATTATTTGGGCATGGTGAAGAGCGACAGGCATCTGAGCAATTGACTGAAATGTTAACATTAAATATTTATTATACATTCATTACAATTTCTTAGAAATTTATAAGGCCATTACCCACTGACTCATTTACCACATTAGTCAATGAGCAACAGAATCAAAATGCATTGGTTTTATCAGTGATCCTCAAGGTTTTATCTGAACAATATAACCGGTATGGACCTGTAGAATACCGGAGAAACAGGCATACAATCGTAGCCCTGTTGGAAGGAGTGTATTGTAGTCTGTCGAAGGATGCCCGAAAAGTCTTCGCAGAAATAAATACATAAATCACTATGGTTTCAGAAAATTTTCATGGTTATGAATATTTTGCATAGTTATTAGTAGATACAAAACAACCATTTTTTCAGACACTTGAAGAGTTTTTGTCTCAACAAAAAAATACCACAATTGCTGTCCAGCATTTCTTACACTTAATAATTCAGCCAATGAATTCACCAAGACAAGAATAATTCAAATCACCTTCAAAATAGTTTTGTAAGTGGGTTCAATGATCAATGAATATGCTTACCAGAACTGTTTGCAGGATGAGTTTCCACTGCAGAAGTATTTACTTTGTACAAACATTGCCCAGGTTGGTCTGTGTTGCAAATAGTCGTGTCAATGTCAATAACTCCAGCTGTTTTTGAGATTGGGGGTTGATAGTCACCAACCTGAATCTGTGACAGTATAAAATCAGTACCGATAATGATTCTGCAACATTATATACAAATAAGATTCATGTATAATCAAAACCAGAATAAAAATTCATATATAAATTCCAGGAGTTGTTGGTTTGTGATAAATAATAATAACAAGTATTATATACAAATTATGACAAAAAAGGACTGCCTTAATAATATCAATGTAGCAGAGTGCTGGTTCCCCTCATTCTTAGATCCCTTTCCAAGGACTAGACTAACTACTCCGACAGAGTGAGACTATGCTACCCTATGTGGTACTACATAGGTTGGTTCGGGTATACCTCGGTAAGTAATGAGATGATGTATCAACTCCTAATATTCCTACTGAACACAAAACCAGACTCTGAGATCTTAGGTATATTCTCTTTTATTATACCTCTTTTCTGCTACAGTACCTTGTTAAAGGAGTGCCAAGTAAAGTAGGGCGAGTGAGTCAACAAGCCAAAGCAAGTTCCCTCACTCAACCACCAAAAGAGTTCGGAAAACAATACCAAACGTGAGTCTCCAAAGGGTTTCCTCAACAGGGAGGAACACACAGAGTAACCTGTCAGCCTGCTGTGGGCTCAGACTTATATACAGACCAAGTTACATAATGCAGGTGAACCTGTAGCACTCTCATGCTCAGGCTCACTGGAATCACCACACAACAGGGATCGGCACCCGCATCCTCTACCGTAAACCAAACATACCACTGCTTGACTAACTTGACCCCTACAATACCCCTTACAGTTTTTACAAAGGGGATATCTTGTAGCTATTGTGCTGTTGGGGGACTTCCCATAACAATTACTGTACAGCCAAGCAGCTCTTCATTTATTCTCCTGCCTTTAGTGGTTTCCAAAGATTTCACTGATACCTTTTTCAGAAATGTAAAATTGTGAATAAAAGACATGAAAGTGAGTAATAAAAATGATAACACATTTTGCTGGAAAGATGAACACCAGAAGTATAGGGTGAAACAAAAACAGAAGGACTACCCTCGCTAGCACCTTCAGATGGAAATATGTATAAAAGTATGTTCACCCGGATACCTTGTGTCGTTAGCATCAGGTGGAGAGGACTCTGATGCTCATCCTATTAAAAGGCGTTCAGCCAACCAGACCCGCCAGCATCAGACCTACAAAGGTCTAGGCCTTGGCTGATGGGTGATGGCTACTGACTTTCCTCCTGTCATGTGTTGGCGTGGTACAGCATAGGACATTAGGGGTGATCTTCCCAATGAAGAAATGATGATATCCTGAATACAGGAAAGAGAAATAAAATGGGCAAAAGCTAATGTGAATGAATCACTCCTTTCATGACCATGAGTTTGTGTCAGTGTCATTTTTGTATCCTCCATGTACTGACCAGTCTCAGGAGGAGTAGAAGCAACCAATGAAGGCCTCAACCCCTACCGTCTCTGGTCGGAACTTACATCTCCAACTGGAATTCAGAGAGCTCAGTTCCAGCTGTCTCGAGAAAGTCCAAACCATGCCAAAGCCATGTTAAAACTTGCCACTGATCTTACACCCCATGTGCAAAGCCTGCTAGGTACACATGCCAGAGGATTCACAGTGGGATCCTATTACGGACTACCATCATAAGACCTTTCAGCCATCTGAAATCCAAGTTGGGCCAGTTATGCTTTTCTCTGGCCTAACTCAGGATTGTTACCAATATCTCATCTCTCCATCCATTATTTTTGCTAACTGTTTTTCCCACTTCCTCTCTGGAGACGTCATTGGTCGGTGAGCTGGTGGAGCCAGCACATCCCAAATTACCCAATGACTGTGGCGAATGGAGGTCAGTAGGGGATGCACAGTCCTTGCGAACAACCTTCCTATCTTCCACCTTCTAGGACCGTATAGGTCTCGGAATGCAGGACTTGTGGGTCTGGTCTTTCGGGAAGCTACAGCCAAAGCTGTCTTCTCCACCATCTTGGACGCCACAGCAGTCACCGGAGTCAGCTGAAGCTTTCGCTGGGGGTGTTCTGCCCCGGGTCTTTCCCTCCTGTAGCTCCAGAGAATCCAGAGCAGGGGAGTCATGAAACCCAGACTGTCTGAGAGAGTTTCTACCCAGATTGGCAGAGTGAACTCTACCCTTTAGGGCTGCCTGGTCCTTGGCCAGAGCTGAGGTTATCTGCAGGATAACAGTCTCCTGGGGGAGCCTTGCTGAGGCAGCCAAGTGCACTCTGGTGGCATCTAGGATGCCACCTTGACCAGAGTGAAATGCCACCAGAGAACTCTGTCTTATTATGGCACCATTGACCCCAATCAAAGAGGTCAAGTTCTTGGGCCAATCAGGTGTTGAGACAATTCTCGTAAGAAGGTACACAGGCCAGAGATGCCACCATGCTTGAGATAATCAAAGTTGACTGTTATAGGTCATCTGATTTTCTCACTCTAACAGCGGGTATAAACCCTCAGGCACGCCTTTGCACTCCAACCAAGTTTCTATCCAAGGGGCTTTCCCAGGCTCACTGATCAATGCAACGTAATGCAAAAAAGGCCTAATGATAAAAGAGATTAAATTCCTGTTAGCACGTTGGCAAATTCTGCAGCCTCTAGAGGGCCCTCTACATGGATTACCTTCAAGCAATGTCGGGACTGCTGCACACATGGCATATTGAAGTTAGTTAACCATCATTCTATCACCACCCGTCCCTAGCTTATGTAGGATCGACATGGGGTGTGACTTCTCGTTGTGTTGTTTGACAACAATTCCGCACCACTACTCCTTGTAGCAAATCACGGCTTTTGCTTGTAAGTGCAAGCTACAGCAGGTGGAATGGCATTCCAATCTTTTCCTTACTGTTGACCCATGATTAGTGTACATGGACCAGTCGGTAGGCTCTTTAAAGTTCTCTGCTTCAGGCTTCTGGGACCTGTTTCACTAGTTTTGTGACATGTCTGGGTTGTCTGGTTTTGTGAGAACACAAGTAGCTGCCCTTAGGAAAAGACAGACCCCAAACATAGGAATTAGACAAATCTATACATCATGGACATGTTTCACTAGTTTTGTGACAAAAGTGAAGATAGACATGAAAAGTGGCACCAACAGTGCAAGCAAGAATGCACAAAATGAAGTTTAATGTATAGTTCTTATGAAACCAGACACAAATCAGACTGGGGTTGTCACCTCATGAGGACAATAGGGCTTCCGTCATGTTGGCAGCGTATCCTTTACCTTCCTGCTAGCTCTTTCAACCCAGGACTTTCCTACCTTGTGGCTGGGTCTCACATTGAGCAACACATCCCTGGTTAGGGGTGGTGTCACTTCAAAGCCAGAGTTCTCTCATTTACAAGTCCATGCTTTCAACTGGGACACATAGGGTTTGTTATGCCTGTGTCCATTTATCCATTTATTACTCTCATTTCTGACAGTACTTGTATGACTTTGAATGGACCATCCAATTTCGGGGCTAGTTTCAAATAACCATCGGGGTGTGGTAACGTATCATATGGTCTCTGATCTGAAATCTGCAGGCCTTGTCTTGCAAGGTGATAAGCCATAGACTATGTCTGCAGGCATCTTTATCTCCTCTCAAAAGACAAGTAGATTACACTGCACGAAACCTACCGCTTTACATATGTATCCGAAACGCGTCTAACAGTAGGATTTTGCGTCTAGAAGTTCGACCTATAAGACATCTCGTAGACGCCTTATCTAGTGGCGTATATACATGTCCATGGTGCGGTCTTATATATGTCATATATACGCCTGATTCCGTTGTATATACGCCACCATCCAATAGTTCCGATCTTTGCAACTTGCACTGCAAAAAAACAACCATTTTACATATCTATATGCTATCGCGATAACGCACATATCGGCTGTATCGTGGCTTGTTTATACTTGTATACACCTCTTATACGCGTCTACGTTTCGGGCGTCTATGAGACGCCAAGTCGCATGCGTCTACATATGAAAACTGTCTCGTAAACGCCCGAAACGCAGACGCGTATAAGTGGTGTATACAAGTATAAATAAGCCACGATACAGCCGATACGTGCGTTATAGTGATGGCGTATATATATGTAAAATAGTGGTTTTCGTGCAGTGTCAGGTGAACTACAGGTGCTTGAATGAATATTCCTGTTATATGCATGAGCTATGAATGTTGCTAACTCATCCCAATTCTTTTGGCTATCATTAACCAGGGTCCAGAGACACTGAATCAATGTTCGATTGAATTGTTCTACCATGCCATCTGATTGTGGATGATATGGATTTCTGTGATGTCTTTTTAATTTCCAGCACTCAGAGTTCCAAAAGTTTGCATCCAATTCATCACTAAATCTTCAGCACAAGTCACGTCTATGTGATCCTTCATGGAAAAGATCTGCACATATTTTGTGTAGTAATCCATCACCACCATCATACATGTGTTACCACTATCAGACTAATCAATACCAGATATGATAATGAGAGTAGTTCTGGCCAACCTGTCTCCAAAAAGGTCCTGCTGCAGCAGCATCTCTCCCAGGCCTTCGCCGTTTTTGACTTTGCCCATCTCTATATGTCTCTACTCATCAACAGCCAATAGTAATGTCGCTTTATTTTAGCAACAGTACTTTTCCTTCCCATGTGAGCCAAACTCATGGCACAGGGTGATCAACCTGGGACGCAATCCTATAGGTACCACTAGCTGTAAGGAATACCCGGTGACCTTATTGTAATTCTCATCCTATAGAGTATACCATCCTGTAACTCCAGTTCTTTTCATTGACTTCGGTCTATGGGTCCCATTATCCAACAGTTTATAGTGCCAGGACAGTTCTGGATGAGCCTGTTGAGCATCTTGGATCAGTTCCAACTTCCACTGATAGAACCTAGGGTCTCGCTTCCTTAGCATAGTGTGGCCATTATACCCTCATGCTCTATGTAATCTACACAATCCTGTCGCCCACATTTACTTAATGGTATATGAGAGAGAATCTGCATTCCTGGGGTTCTTCCTGACCTGTGTTCTATCTGACAGTTCTGTAACCCAAACTCTGATAAAGTCACCAGCCATCTACCAATCATTCCCTCAGCATCTTTAAAGTTAAAGAGCCATTTCAGAGAAGAATGGTCAGTATGAAAGATGAAATCTTCACATGCAAAGAAGTGTCAATATTCTCTTACATACAATACTACAGCCAATATTTATTATAAAGTAGGATCAACCAATGTAATATTATTTATTTTGCTGTATACCGCCAACCAGATGGGAACCAAACTGTATTTATGGACAAACTGCAATCCTTTCTTGATAGTCAGGACCTGAATAGAAAACAGCTTGTGATAATCAGAGATGTCAATATTAATTGGTCCTCCAAAGAGCCTGAAACACAAAACTTCAAGTCATGGGTCAAAACAAATGGTTTAGCACAACTTATCAACAGTCCAACTCGAATTGTAAAGGACACAGAAACATGTATTGACCTCATTATAACCTCATCTGAGGATATTAAAGCAGTAGGGGTCCACACGGTCAACTTGAGTGATAATTCACTGACATATGTTACCATTGGGAAATTTAAATGTAATAGAGAAAAAAGATTGTTTACAGGTAGATCAGCCAAAAACTTTAATACTGACAAATATGCAAATTTGCTTTGCAATGCAAACTGGTCAAAATTTACCGAGTCGGGAGATGTGAATGAGGCTTGGGAGAGTATTTTCGTGAGTAACCTAGACAAAATATGCCCTATCAAAACCTTTAAAGTAAGAGACAAAAAAGTTGTATGGTTGACCAACGAAATTCTTGAGCTAATAGTTGAAAAGAACCAAGTGCTTCGTAAAGCCCCAAAAAATAAGACTGATGAAAATTGGCAAATAGCCAAGCAACTTCGCAACAAAACAAAAAAAGTAAAAACCAAAGCTAAAGCAGACTTTATAAAAGAAAATCTTCAAACCCACAAGTCAGACCCTAAAAGGTTTTGGTATGAGTGAACCAAACAGAAAATTGATTGATTCCATAGACATATGGAAGTCCTCAGGGGCGCCAAATATCTCAAGTGGCTTCCTGAAAATTGCGTTAACATCATCAATCAAGCATCTGACCCGCCTGTTTTGTATGTCGGTGGCGAAAGGTATCTTCCCCGACGAACGGAAGAAAGCGCTAGTGGTGCTGTTGAAAAAAGAAGGGAACAGTAAACTTGTCACCAACCTACGACCGATCTCCCTGTTACCTGTTCCGGGGAAGATACTTAAAAAGCTTATTCACACCTCATGAATTACTGTGAAGTACACAATCTCCTTACGGAAGCACAAGGAGGCTTTAGAGCCAAACATTCAACTATAGACACTAATGCCAACGACATCTATGAAGCCATGAACAAAAAGGACCTATCGGTCGCTGTGTTTTTCGATAAAAAAAAAAGGCTTTTGATGTGTTAAATCATAGCATTCTTTTAAAAAATAAGCAAAATTGGGGATTAAGGGGGAAATTTTGAACTGGATTATAGATTACCTCTCCGGGAGAACACAGCGAACCATTGCAAACAATGTGACTTTTGGGGAGAGATGGACCGGGTGTGAAGTTCCACAGGGCTCCATACTTGGTCCGTTATCCTTCCTAATCTACATAAATGACAACATGATCGGGAAAGTGGTGGAGAAAAATTGGGATCTTTTGGCAAGATCGATAACAACAAAGAATCTCCACAAGAAAAAGATAATAAAAGGATACAAAAGACCGAAGAACATTCAAGACCACCTGGTAAGAGCACGAACCGACTACAAACCAAATTCTGAAACAACAAAACCCATGCAAACGAACAAGAAGAATCAAGAAAAAAAGACATCCAAGAGAAAAACAACAGGTGCAAGAAAGAAGACTGCAAATATTGCAATCTAATATGTATGGATGGACAAATTACCTCGTCTGCCACCAAAAGGGAACACCAAACTAAATGGAATGTCACTTGCAACAGCTCGAACGTCATCTACTGCATAGAATGTAAAACCTGCAAGAAGCAGTACGTGGTACCAAAAAAAGGAAAATAAAGGAAAGGATAAGGGAACACCTTAACTGCATCAAGAAACATGAAGGGAAGAATGAGGTTCCGAACCACTTCAACCAAGACTCACACCATGGAACAGAAGATGTCAAAGTATATATACTGGACTACATATACAGACATCCTGAGTCAAAGGAAGCAGCAAGACTTCGAAACAAAATTGAATTCAATTGGATACATCGACTGAAAACACACTCTCCACATTGACTCAACACACTGGATAACAGGTATGGCTAAAACAGCCAACACCATCGAAAACCCATCCCTACACAATGCTGCGTCAAACATTTTTTCCAACCCAAGGATCTCAATACAGACCCTAGCGGAATGAAAAAATACACAATATATGCTTACCATAACAGGGAAGGGAAGGTGGCAGCAAGACTACACAGCATAGAGAGAATGGCACTCGCATTTCTTGTAAACCGAGAAATAGAAAAAGAGCTACATATCCACTCCCCAAAAAAAAACATTTCGGGGAGAAAGACCACAGAAGTACACCTAACGCACATTCGCCTGACGAGATTGATAAACAATCGAAACCATGAGAAAATAACGGGAGTAATATCTCCTGTTACAGACAATAATGACAGCAAACATTGACAGTGACAGCTAGTGACACCTCCACAATGAACAACAAAATGTCCATCTGGAAGTCCAATCACTGTCTCCTAAAGGGGCTTACCTCCTTGTCAAACATTGACTGGGTGTAGGAGAAAGGTTCTCCTATTTCAGGGTTCTATATTCAGAGCCCTACAGGTCCTGTGTGTACATATATTTACACATAGTGCCCCACGCTTCGCTGCACGCGGATGCCCACGAAACAGTCACACGTTGAGCGGAGACCAACCGAATCCACCGCTCATGTCAAGTGACATGCACGGCCAATCAACAACGCAGAAACTGGGTATGTAGATGAGAGCGCAGCAACTTCCCGCAGTCCGCTCTCCATTTCTCTCTATCTGTGGTCGCGAAGCGCTAGGTAAAGAAGGGAAACGCTACGCCTCGTAAATACGATTTCTACCTGGCATACATATATTTGAGCTGGCATCAAAATTTGAGTGGATGCCAAGTTAGGGCATGACATGTGCTATCAGGCCCGAGGAGGCTTGAAATGCCCGGGGAGAGGTCCTAGGAGAGTTTGGGTTCGATATTTCAATTTATCGTGGGCAAGGAGAGTTGTGGGCGACAATCTAGGAGATCTCCTCAAATTTCGTTTTATTTTCAATCCTCGGGCCGGGAGAGCTCCTGAAAACTGATAGCAAAATCTTTACGTCGCCGCGTTCCCAAATGAGGTTGGCGGAGTCTGAAAAAATTGCTCCGTCCCCACATGCGAGCTCCTGAAAAGTGTCCTGCAGCTCTCCTGGCAGGCGACACGTCTAGGGGTATAGAGGGTGATTCAAAATAACAAATAAAAGCTATTTAATTCATTTGAACTATCGGAAATATATTTATCATAATTTTAATAAAAACTGGAGGTCTCCTCAAAAGTGTCCTGCAGGTTTATTTTGTCCTGGGGCTCTCTCAAAAGAGACTTCGGACAAGGATTTCTCTCCCTCCCAAGAACAGGGTAAATCGAACAAGATTGAGGAGATTTCCTCAAAAATATCCTCAGTGGAGCTATCCCTCATGGGGACTCTCCTCCCCCAGGAGAGTTGAAAATAAAATAGGGCCCGGGAGCTCCAGGCCCAAAACAAGTACAGGTGGGGAGACAAGGTATCTTCCATACAGGCCCTCACCCTAGTCCCCAGGAAATAGGCTGTCCCCCTGGCAAATCCAATACTGACGGCTAGGCATAACAGTAAACTGTACAAGAAGGGAGGGCACCACAGATTGACCAAGCAGGACATGGTTCATGACCGAGACAAGGTGTGCCACCTCTTCGCTAACTACGGTGAATGTCCATACGGAGAAACATGTAAATTCCGGCACAAATCGGCCTAGGATTGTGGCCCCCAGACCGACAGGAGGGACGGAACTCTGATGCTTGGGGCCTGGGAGCAACTGGTGCTGAAAAAACAATTGCGAAAGAGACTTTATCATAACAGGAGTCAAACACAGATTTAGGGTATCTAACTTATGTGCAGAAGGGCCCGGAGCAGAGCAACCTAACCACAGGTTGGTGACAAAACAGGAAACTAAAGGACTAGTGCAGAGACAGATCCAAAGTGAGGTGGACAGTGGACGGTATGTGGTCTGTAAGGAGAAACCCCTCATTGTATCAGCCTTGGCTTCCATCCCTAAGCCCGATGGCGATATTAGGCTCGTTCATGATGGCAGCAGACCAGTAGGCTCTGCGCTCAACTCCTACGCTGTTAATAAGGGCTTCATGTATCAATCACTGTACAAAATAGACTTTCTTCACACTGTGGTTCTTAACACAGCGCAAGAGCTTATATATAAGCTTTATATGGACTAATTAGCCTCCATGTTAGTTTCCTTATATAGGTGCTAATTAACCTCACTATTATTTAGACCTGCTATGACTTTTTTGTAACCTACTTATATTCCTTATCATATTATGAAGTAATGTTTGTCTCTAATGTCAATGACATGTATGTATCAGGTTACATAACCTTGTTAGTCTGAATCATGCTATAATGGTCGAGCGCATATCAGGTTACTTATCTTCATTGGTTTAAACATGTCTTGACTGGTTGTTTCTAATAATATAACAACATCCAGCGGGAAACGTGCCTTCTTACTGTAATAAATTTGTATCCTCCAATGGTTTCTTTCTATTTAAAAGCTCAACACTCATCAGAGCAGACAGGAAAGAGCTTCTCCAGCTTGAATTCAGGAATATATTTTCATTTATAATGTACATAAAGTATTTACCGCTCCATGACTTATTTTATCAGCCCCAAAACCGAATGACCATGTTACGTTGCCATAATTGAATAAGGTATATGTCACATCCCCTTCCACTGCTATTACTGCCTGGTAAGTATTCACCTGTAAAGAGAAAAGTTTTTATATAGAATGACCTGACAATGCTTTATCCTACCCCTAATAATAAAGGTGACCTATCAGTGACCAGAATGTGAGCTGCTAAGATAAAGTTCTGGTAGCACTTAACATGCACCTATTAAAATGAATGAACCTGTTGTTTTTTGTGTTTTTTTTCTATTTGATCAGACACCCAATTCTGTCATGGAACAGTTCTTCCATGGATGGTGACATACCCCGCACATAAATAGTTATTTCGTTACAAGGAACATGTTTGTGAAAAGGTGACACACCCCTCTCTGGCAAAATTGGTTAATTTATCCAAAAATCAATGTTTGTTAAGTAGGTTAATGTATGGAAAGGTTGACCTAGATAATGCTAGTTCAAGGACCTGTTTCAGTAGTTTCGTGACATTTCTAGATGGCATCTGTGACACCATATGAACAGATCAACATAAGTTGCTTCATTTAGGACAAGACAGACTCCAAACATGGTGTGTCTGGTTTCAAAAGTATTAGACAATTTACCGTAGGTATAACGCAAAGATAACCTATTATCGTCTCAAATATGGAGAAGATCGGCCGCTCCGATCAGCTGATATTTGACATCAACTGTGACATGTGTCTTGAAACCCAACAACATTTTTTCCGCTGCTGCTTGCACTGTTGGTGCCACTGTTGATGTCTGTCTAGGCCTAATGTCACGAAACTACTGAAACAGGTCCCAGGTCTCTCGACCAACTAGAATACAGGCACCCCACATTAACGGACACTTTTGCTCAGAACGATTCTCTCTATTAGATGTTTATTTTAACTCTGTGTAAGTGGAAACCTTGCGTTACCAGACACTTTTGCACGAAACAGAGGGTGTCCGCTTACATGGGGTTCTACTGTAATTCTTTGACTTCGCACCACTTTCATTCTGCAAATAGGAACAATAGCTAAATAGCTAAATCATATGTGCTCAAAGACACCAAATATACTACTGATGCGTAGGTAAGTAGATACTATATAACTTCTGTTCAATGTTCAACCTTATATTTTTGATACACAAATACATTAAGTCTGTGTCAGTACATGATAATATACCCACTCAAAACTTTGAATACTTACATACTGCTGCTCTCAATTTAGTCTTAATTCAGTACAGTATGCTGTTTTAATATAATGTGGTTTCTATGCAAATCATTGTTCAAATATTTTTATATTGGGGTATATGATAAATATAAAACAACCTACCATGCTTGTACAAACGATAAAATCCAGTGGGAATCAATCTTGTTTATAAAACTTGGCCTGTTCTGTAAAAACATTGACTCTCCATCTTGTTTGAACAACATAGTCTGGTTGTTCTACACAGATTATAACATGGTTCACAGCAATAGTACAAATATAACAAGTTGAGGTGACTTACTCGCGTGTTATCATTGCTATTCCTATATGAGATTTTGTACCATGTGACAACAAATAACCATGTTGCCTGGAATTCACAGATCCCATTTCTCCAGAGAAAGGTAGTGAATTGACATATGTCCTCATGCGCTTGCGTCTGCCGGTAGGACACACTGCCATAGTTGGAGCTGGCAGAGCCATCAAAAGGGGCAAGGTACACTCCGATGTCACTAATAATAATGAGTCCAGTCAATGTCACCTAAAAGTATTGAAACATAGTATGAGATGAGGCATTTATAGGGTCTAAAACAAATATAAAAACACAATTATTAGATACACTTAAAGCAGATCACTCTGGTTTTAATTATTTACCTACAATTTTGGAAATAACATTCAAAACATATTCAAAATGTAATATATATATGGCACTCCTGGAATACCTTCTGCTGAACGTTGCAGCTACCACAGCATGGACATTTTGTTTCTTTATGTTTAATATATGCATGTATATATCAATATGTATTTCCCCTCTAGCGTAAATATGGTTGTCCTATTTGGCTTCATATACTCTTGCTTTTGTGCACATAGATACAAATCCAGCATTATGCCAGCTGGACTTATGTATGCCAAATTTGTCTGATGACCGCAATATCTGTATCAACCACTCTGAAAGAAGGTTGGGGTTGTTTTTACGCTTTCTCCCATCCAGTCCTGTAAGCTCATCTTCCATTGGTCAGCCCCCTCATGTAGGTTGTCAATTGGCCCCTGATTTGTTCAAGAGTCCCACCTCCTGGCGTCATGACTCTATGCATGGTCACATGTTGTTTGTTTTAAAGATATGTGTCCATTTCTTAGTGGGGGGAGTTGATGGTGTTTTCCTTGGTGGGCTTGATGTTGAATATGTAGGCGATGCCAGTTGGAATATAGTATAGATTTATTGCCAGAGGTATAGAGCAAGTTCTATATTGAGATATAGAATGTGATATAAAATAAGATATAGAAAAGATTCCATAGAAATGTATATGTGATGTGTTTTGTCCCGACTTTGGTGTTGTTACAACGCGACTAACAAGTATGTGTGGGAGCTAACTCTCCTGTGTTCTGCCTGCCATCTGGTGGCTTATAGGGGAACTGATTTCTTATTTTTTTCAGTACAGAGAGGTTCTGTGAGTGGAATCCTCTCTCATACTCATTAGTTTCAACAGTGATATATCACATCAGGTGTATTTTGTATCCTTTGGGGTCTAAATTGTCAAGACAGAGAAGATGGTTCTGTTTTAAGCGTTACTGAGTGGGACTGAAGGTAAGTGTTTCAGTTATGTTGGGTGGTGCTCGACACTGTCACTTGAGTGTTGCTATGGATAGTGAAGTCGGAGAATCAGTACGTAAAATTCCACTGTAAGCTAGGTTTCCATTCCTCAGCTGCTTGTCAGTTTGTTGGAACAGCATTATTCTGTTGGAAAAAATTTTTTGACATGGCATTTTTGTTCTCATCCATATTTGCTATGCATTGTATTGTTTGGCACCCGAGATGGTGAATCCAGTTGTATTCAATTTTGTCACGTAGGTGGCTCACATGTTTGCTTTGTGGATGTTGATATATGTAGTCCATTTTGAGCGAATCTCTTTCCTGGTCGCCCGTTTAACCTTGGTGGCGGTGTTGGGTTCTAGTTTTTTGTCTCCTTATAAACGGGATAGAATGCAGTCTCCGGACGACCAGGAAAGAGATTCACGCAAAATGATCATTTACACTCAATCACCATGGCGACACATGGTATGACCCGGCCGGAACAGCCTAAAAGACATGTAAGCGTGGATATCAGGATTAGAACTTACCCTAATCCGGCACTGTCCACACACAGCTCAAAAAGCCTGACGAGATCAAAGATTGAAACTGCTGATGTTGGGAGATTCAAATTCAAAAGAATAACCTGTAAAATAAACTCCCATGCTAGCGGCACACACAGCAGTGCAGAAACCCAACTTCTGGAAGGGACAGTAGAACCCACACTAGGCAGGGAACCAGTACAACAGAACCCCCACAGAGGGCAGCACTGTCACCAACCCCACAGGTGAACAGGGTAAAGCCTGACTGACCAGTGTAGGGGAAACGGATTGGTGTACATAATTAACCACTAATCAGACGGTTGAATCACACACACATGACAACCATAACCAATGGGAGACAAGCTTACTACTGGCCGTCATCGTTTTCACCGCTTAAAACGCCGGCGAAACCCGGTCGCGTCATACATCAGCAGTCGCTAGTGCTGTGTGCCTCGTATACTTCGATATATGTAGTCCAGTACATATATTTGTACATCCTCCACTCCTCCATAATCGTTCATGTTGAAGTGTCCCGGGACATTGCTTATCATGCTGTTTTTGCTTATGCCTCTGAGATGTTCTGAGAGTCTCTCTTTGAGTTTGTGTTTGGTTTGGCCAACATATTTATTTTCAATCTTTTTATTAAGGAAAGTTTGCGTACAGATCTGTTGCGGTCTACCACTTGCCCGATTTGTGCAGTTCATTTTGGGTGTCATAGTACAGTTATATACACTCTTAATATATAGTGATAATCTGCTAGTATAATAACAAATAACGGTTACATATCAAATCGTCATAAAACAATACAGTGATCAAGATACAGTTAATTGGGATTTACCCTTAAATACAAACTAGATCTAGGTAATATTAACACATACAGTGCAAAGAAAAAGATTGATGAGATGATGGGTACATTTGCCATTCCAGTGCTGGTCCCACCTGCAAACCCGCAGCTGTGTTTTACCACAGCCATCCAGCACCGCCATTGCTCTGCCCGGGATGACTAGTCCCTGCTGATACCCAAAATCCCAGAGTTCTTCCGAAGGGGCCCTTCTTCCATCCTTTGGGATTCCTTCCGTCATCCTGGAATCTGTCTGGAACCCCAGGATCCGTCCGAAGGGTCAACCCCTTCATCTATCCTCCAAGACTCCTTCCATCTTCCGGGAATCCGTCAGGAACCCTGGAATCCGTCTGAAGGGTCAACGCCTTCTTCCATCATCCGGGACTCTCTGAACCCAGCCCATAGGGAACCCGAAGGTCCACTCAGGCAGGGAGCAGAGACAGAGCCCTGGTGAGGAACTACAGCTAGTCCCTCCACCCCAATGTGCCCAGCTGAGCTTAAACAGGCCTTATATACACCTGTGGAGCCTCACTGGGCATGTGCAGAATTCTGCTGGTTCTTAACACTGTGCCAAATATAGCAAACGGCTTCTGACCTCACAGGTGGCTGTTAGTAGGCTCACAAAGACCCACCAGGCAGCTACCTGGTGCACTCAGCCGCAGCTAGACTTATAGAGGTTTAGAAGACGTGCCTGTGATCAAGTAGACTTACCACTGGTCCCCTACACAAGTATAATCTAGTTTTGGGATTTCATTTCTCTTATTGGTTTTTTAAACGAAGCCTTAGATGGGAGTAGTTTTATGGTTTCAGGTAGAAGGTTCCAGATCTCCATCTATAAAGGGGCAAAAGTTTGAGAAATTCGGTTTTTGGGCGCGGAAGAGTAAAACATGCCTTATCCATTGATCGCATGTTACGTTCATGTCTAGGTTTGGCCAAATCCCGGTTGACCTGGTAATTACCCCCCTTCACTCGGAGCAAATAGGCGTTGTTTATGGGCCTCCATTTTCATATAGGTGCCATGGTGTACACTCAGTGGCCAAGTGGTCAGGGTGCCTCAAGCATGGGAGGTCGTGGGTTCAAACCCCGGTCGGGTCATACCAAAGACTTACACAAAAATGGTACCCACTGCCCATTCGGCTTTACACCCGCCATTAGAATGAGGAGCAGGGGTCTAGGGCCCGAGTGGAAGAACGGCCATATAGCCGAATTCGGTGATTGTGTAACACAATATTCCCTTAAAAATTGAAGAAAAAAAAAAATAAGAGAAAGTGAGTTCTTCACGCCTATTTGAGAGCACTTGAACTCCAGTTTTTACATGGAAGTCCTCGACAGTTTACACCATGGCACCTACCATCAGGCACACACGCAGTCCCCTGTTTTGGGTTCTTTGGAGCTTATCAAGCAATTCGATAGTGGTACAGGGATGCAGGATGTTTGCGTAATCTACCGTGGGTGTAATCATTTGCTTGTAATTCTTACGAGCAACGTTTGGGTTTAGAAAGTAGCATATCATGCTCAGTAGGTAGACCTTTCTGTTTAGCTTCTTGAGCACTTATTTAGTGTTTCTCGAAATTGAGATTGGAGTCAATGATAGGTATGACTAGTCATCCAGCTTGGCTAGTTTTGATAGTCCAAGAAAGAGGTCTGACAATGGCTGTCTGGATAGCTTCGCTTTCTAGCCATACCACACTAACTTAGTCTTATCACAGTTTATAGTTAGATAGTGTGACCTCATCCAAGGCCATAGGTCGTCTAGCCCTTGTTGTAGTTTGGCTACTAAGTCCCTGGCAGTAGGAGCAGAAGTATGCACTTCCAGATCGTCAGCATACATTTTTTTAAATTTTTTTTTTATTACACACAAATCATCACACGGATGGTCATCCTTTGTGGTGTCTCGTACGGTACAGTATTTCTGCATATACATGTGTTAAACAAACACATCATTAAATAAGAATAGATAAAGTATAGTTGGCAAATTGCCATGGAAAATCAAGATACAGAAAAATGCATAAATAGAAATCGTGAAATTATAGAGCCAACAAAATGCGTGGTATAAATAAACTCAGACTCAAACTCGTGACGTCTCTTGATATTACGCGGACCTTTACAGCACTGCGGATCGTATCGCTGTAGGTTAAATACAGCCTTGTCTGATATTTCAAATAACGATCCATGGTGGCACCTGCAACCCCTGCCCCTTGTTCTTTTACCTTTCTCATTCAATATGTGCCCCTGCATTGTTGTATCGTAATTGCATCGTAAAAATTAGCGATACCTCAGAAATATAGCGATACGATCCAATATTACTGGAGTAACGCTTTTTTAGTCGGATCGTTAAAGTAATTGTAACAATAAAATTGCGATCTGATTATAGCTAGCGATACCACAAAAACAGGAGCAACAGGGCCCTGGTGCAGCCAACAGTAAATAGTTACTGTAGAGAGATTTTGTCCAAGTTTGTCATCCCCAAAACAGTAGTACCTACAGTATATATCTCATATAGTTTAACAATCAAATTCTTATTTCATTTCAACCATAGTGTACTATGGATATATACCAAGTACATTAACTTTAAAACATAAATTCCAAAGTGCATAGGGTCAAGTCTTTCAATGAGCCACAGTCATTAGTTTTGTTCGTTTTAAGGGTTAATACTACTTTTGAAGTCAGAATACGTTAAACAATTCTAATATCTGGGCTCAGGTTATTCCAAACCAATGCTCCCCGGTATATAAGACTTGTTTAAAAAAATTTCATACGGGGTCTAACAATTTTAAACAACTTACCCTGTCTTGAACGAGTGTTTCTATTTCTCGTATCTAACAATTCTTCAATGTTTTGCTCCTTATACATATAATTTGCTATACGGATTTTCCTGATGTCATTGATTGTATAGTGAGATTACTATCAGTAGTTTTTGCCTTGCATACAAAACGAAGTGCTTTAGTACATACACTCTGTAGTTTATACAGTTTTACATGTAAATCAAGTAAATGTAAATAGGCCTATTATACCTATTAGAATTGGATAAACTTGACAAAACATTAAATTTAATCATTTTGTACATGAATGAATCCTAAGGAATCTCTTTAGACTGATAATCAAAAATATCTTAAAAATCACCAGGTGGTGCCTGTGTGAATTGTAGGATGTCCCCTTAAACTAACCGACTTGTTTGTGGGACAGATGTCCAATGCAAGATTAACTGTTGATAGACCAGTTATCCAAGAGGCCCAATTTGCTGTCCAAGTCAGCCATACAAGGGTTGCAGCTTCTCAAGCAGTCTTCTGAAGTTTAAAGTGTCAACACCGAGAGACTAGATTTCAAGGCAGAGTTCCCAGCTTTGTTAAAGGGTTTAGGTCATCTGCAAGAGCCAAACAAAATCTGTCTTCAAGAAAACGCCCAACCCGTCTTCGTATATACTCCAAGGAGGATACCACATCCATTGCTGCCAAAAGTAAAGGAAAAGCTGGAGGCAATGGAAAAGCAAGGCATCATAGCCCCAATCATGGAACCAGTCTTGTGTGCCAGTCTTGTAATAGCACCAAAGGCCAATGGAGATCTGCAGCTGAGTGTTGACCTTACAGGTTAAACCAAGGCAGTGAAAGGGGAGACCCATGAGTTCACTAGCGTGGATGAGAATCTAGTGAAACTCAAGGGATCCAGGATTTTCTCAAAGTTGGATGCCAAGGCAGAATATTGGCAATTTCCATTGCTTTAAGAGACTTCCGAATTCTGTGTCGTAAATATTCCAACGCAGGTTTTTCAAGTACCTCTAGGGAATCAAGGGAGTGGTTGTCCACATGGACGACATCCTGATTCATTCGTCAAAAAAGGAAATGCATGACCATATAGTACGGAAGGTATTAAGAAGACTTGGTGGGGCAGGTGTAACCCTCAACAAGAAATGTTTTCCAAGGTTGAAATGAAGTTCCCTTGGCGCATCATATCTGTGAGTTGGATAGCAGCTGATCCAACAAAGACTAAGGCCATTCATTCATTATTTGCAGCCCTGAAGAGATTTCACGGTAGGGTGAATCAGTTGGCAAAGTTCCTACTGCAGTTGTCGGACCTAATGAGCCACTTTGTGGTCTTCTGAAGAAGGCTGATGCATGGGTGTGGGGTGAGCCACAAGAAAAAGCATTCAAGGAGACCAAGGAAATTCTAACATCAACAGAGGTCCTGGCTCATTATGACCCCAACAAAATAATCATCATTGCTTCAGATGCTTGCCGGTACAGGATAGGAGCAGTGCTGCTGCAAGTCAATGAAATGAGCAATGCGGACAGTGGCCTACGCATCATGTTTCTTGAGTGAGATGGAGCAACAGATAGAGAAAGAATTGTTAGCGGTGACATGGGCCTGCAAAAATTTTGCAGAGTATAACATTGGGGGCAAATGTGTGGTGGAAACTAGCCATCGTCCACTAGTCCCATTGTTGAGTTCAACCAATTTGTTGAAGTTACCAGCTCGTATCCTTTGATTTCGTCTGAGATTGACAAGGTTTTCACCAGAAGTTATTTACATGCAAGGTAAACTGTATTATGCACCCAACGGATTATCAAGAGCACCAGTGAACAAGGCTACAGTGGAAGAAATTGCACATATTGAAGAAGCATAAACATGGTATTCTCATGAGCTATGCTCAGGGGGAGTCATTGCCCCCTCCGGTGTCCCCCTCTACCGCGCCTCCCGGGCGCCCCTCCTGCCCCCTCGCGGCTCTCTCACCCACCACGCGGTCACGTGGTACAGCCCGGTCCGTACACCGGCCTCACTTCTCCTTCAACCTCCCTACAGTACGCACGTACTTTACTTACTTTTTCGTTCTCTTGGCCACGTGCTCGCAGCCTCATACTCCACGAGTATAGGCCAGCACTCCATATTACACGATTAAGTATTTCCACGAGTAAAGGAGAATGGGACCAACAACGAGGAATACCCCCGTGCCCAGCACCTCGAGGGCACCGGAGGCAGCTGCTCAACTACAGTCTGAAGGGACGCCAAACGACCAGATCGAATCCGTCTCGGAACGAGGATCAACGGTCAAGACGTCTCGTATGACGGCGCTGGAGGCAAAGATGGACACCATGATGGCGACACTCGCAGCGATGTCCAGACAACGGTCGCCCAGCCGGGCCTCGCACCACCCGCCGACCTTGCGCGAAGCACAGACCCCGGCAGAAGATCGGACACGGGAGTGGGCCGAGGACCAGGCCTCGCGCCTCCCCGCACCCAGAGCTCTGCGTGACCGTTACCTCCCGGAGGACCACCTTCAGCGGGAAATGGAACGAGAGGCGATGCGCCACGACCGCACGGCCGGTAAGCCCCCTTCAGACTTTCAATCTAAAACCATATCGAAGCCGTATATGTATGTTGAGCGCGAGGGTCTGTACACACTCGCGCAGAGACTCGAGGTCAGAGGCACGCTCGGACCAATGGAATACGTCAGTGCCTTCCTCGTGATGATGGAGGACCACAGAGCAGTCCCCGAGGAACACAGGAGGGATATGTACAGGCATCTATCGCAGGTCTCGATCGATGCCCAGTCTCGACCGTGGGCGGGTGTTCGCCGCTGGTCGGATTTCGTATTTGACCAAATCGAGGCTGGGAGGATGTATTGGTCGGATCATGTGCGCATACAAGATGAACGCGTACGACTGGCTATGACCGCGACCACGACCACGACCAACGGCCATGACGGCGGCAAGACCGGAGGGCGGGAGCTCCCCTGCCGAGCCTACAACTCCGAGCGGGGCTGCCGCCAGCGGAACGGACACCAGGAGGGAAGCGTTAAGTGGATTCATGTGTGTTCGTTCTGTGACTCTGTGGGGCGGATGTGCACGCACTCCATACACGCGTGCAACAGGAAGCTGATGTACGGTGGCGGGTATGAGAGTGCTCACCAAACCCCCGACACACCGGATGCCCCACGCCGGACACTCACTCCGCCCGAGTGATCCTCAACCGCTGAAACAACAGGGGTCAAAAAACGGCCCGGACGCGCCCCGCGAGTGAGCGTGGCGCGTCGTAAACCCCCCGCACTAAGGATGCATGCACTCGGAGAGGGGGCAACGGGCAACGAGTGCACACAGGATGACGCAACACCCCACGTGACAACAACAACACGTGCGGCGCACATGGGGGCTGTCATCAAACACAGGAGCACGCCCACCAACGAACCCACTCCCGTGGTTAGGCGTGTTAGCGGGGAGCGGGAGCAATTGGCTCGGCAATTGCCCCGGGAGGATCTGAGCGCCGGAGAAAATATCGACTTCGCCGCCGTGAGGAAGGTATGTGAGACCGGAGTTGCCTCCCCCGGGGTCCGTACGGACCCCGAGGCGTTCGCCGGACACCGACGGGTCCACTGGCCGTGCTTCTCGGCCCCCGGGCCGCCGGGGCATGCCTACATCTACCAGGAGGTACAGCGCACGGGCCTACCCAACGCGCTCGGCGCCCGTATCGACCTCCCCACGGACTTACACATACCGGCATGGGTGCGGTACCTCACGGGCATCCCCGGGAGGGAGGAGCTGCTCGGTTTTATCAGGTACGGTTTTCCGTTGGGATACACCGGTCCCGTCAGCGACACGCGTGGCGTGCCCAACCACCCCAGTGCCACGGGATACCCTGAGCAGATAGACAGTTTCATCGAGAAGGAGAGAGGGTTCAACAATCTCCTAGGGCCGTATGAGGCTCCCCCTTTTGAACCCTGGTGCCACGTGTCGCCGTTAATGACACGCGAGAAAAGGGGCACGGACGACCGTCGTGTCATCACCGACATGACTTACCCGAAGGACGACAGCGTTAACGGGTTTGTGGTCAAGAATTCCGTGTATGGAGAGGAGAGGGAGCATGGCCTCCCGACCGTCGACAGTTTCGTCGGCCGCCTGGTGGCCTTGGGGCCCGGGAGTTATATGTGCTCGATCGACATCGCGAGGGCGTATAAAAACTTCCGGTGCGACCCCCTGGACTGGCCCCTCCTGTGCTTCGCGTGGAGGGACGGGTACTTCTGCGACACGGCGATGCCGTTTGGTGCCCGTGCCTCCTCGTACCACATGCAGTGCGTAGCGGAGGCCATCGTCGCTATACTCGGCCAGAAGGGGGTCGATGCCTGCATGTATCTGGACGACCTAATCATTCTCTCGCCCACCAGAGAGAAGTCCGAGGCCGATTTCCAGACGGCCCGAGACCTGCTGACGGAACTCGGGCTCCCTGAGGCCCGCAGGAAAGCGCAGCCCCCGAGTCAGGTCGTTACCTGGCTCGGTATCGTCATCAACGCGGCGGAGATGTCTCTGACCGTCCCCGAGGGCAAGCTTCGCGAGGTCCGAGAACACGTGAGGGCGGTGTATCAGAAGCGGTCACTGACGAAACGCCAGCTGCAATCCGTCCTCGGGCGGGTACTACATGTCTCAAAGTGTATCCGGCCGGCACGCCCTTTCGTCAGTAAACTCCTCGAGGCCCTCCGAGGGATGACCGGATACTACCTCAATATTAATTCCGAGATGAGGCAGGACCTCGGGTGGTTCCTGCGGTTCGCCGAGGGATGGAACGGGCACGCCCTCATCCCGCGAGGACCCCCGACCAAGTGCATCATAGTGGACGCGTGTCTCTCGGGCATCGGGGGTACGGACGGCACCTACTGCTACTCCGGACAGGTATCCCCAGTCAACGAGCCGGTCTGCTGCATCGCGGAGCTGGAGGCCCTAAACACGGTGTTCGCGATGTGCACGTTCATCACAGACCGGGACAGAGGTTCTCGCGTGGAAGTCTACTGCGACAACATGGGGACTGTCCAGGCACTCACCTCTTGGCGTGCCAGGAACCCCGTCCTGGCCGAGTGTGCCCGCCAGGCCTGGATGGTTCAAGCCAAAATGGAAGTAGACTTCATTTACACGCACGTCCCTGGCAAACTCAACACCGTCGCGGATGCACTGAGTCGGGCGCATCTGACCTCGAGGGACTACGATACGGCTTCAATGTTCAGAAATTTCCATTCCCTCCTCGAGGTCGTTCCATGCACCCACGTCTGCTATAACCCTGTTTTGCATCTCGCCTGCAGATCGGGAGCTGCTCTTACTCCAGACGAGGGCATCTGCGCGGCAATGCGAGGCGCGTGCCCCCGGAACGGTCGCGAACCAGCGGAGCGCCGTCGCGACATACCTCGCGTTCTGCCGCCGGATGGGGGCCGACGCCCAGAAACCCACTACCAGCTTCATCACGGCGTACCTCGAGTATGTCTCGGACCACGCCCCCTCCCCGGCGACGGTCACGAATCACCTATCCCACGTGCGGTCGCACCTGCGACTGACGGGAGGGGACGTCGCGCCGACGGAGGACTACCGAGTGAAGCGCGCCCTGGATGCGATGAGGCGCAACAAGTCATACGTCCCAAACGTCAAGCCTCCGGTCCCTATGGAGGTCCTCAGGTCGGCCCTCGCGGCCCTCATATCCTCGCCGACCCACCTGGTGCTACGGGCCGCAATACTGCTGATATACTACGCGGCACTGAGGCAGAGCGAGGTCGCCCCACCATCGGCCGCCAAGTTCGACCATGCGCGACACCTGTCGCGCCGCGACGTGGTGGTCACGCCGACGGAAGTAACGGTGCGGATCAAGGCAGCCAAGAACCTGCAACTGGCGGGGGAAGAGAAGACGGTGGTGATCCAGGCGTCACCCGATGTCGCGGCGTGCCCGGTACGCGCCATCTCCTCTATGATCGCGGCCGTCCCCACGATCAGCCCCGAGGCCCTGTTCCTTACCCTCGCGGGCGGGGAGGTAGTCACCACAAGACTTCTCACCTGCGAATGGAAGTCCCTACTCACTGCCGCCGGTCAGCCTTCCACGTACACGCTCCACAGCCTACGTAAGGCCGCGGCCACTCAGGCATACCAAGCAGGTATGCCAGAGCTTTCTATTCAGCGGTACGGTGGTTGGAAGTCCAACGCCCACCGGACTTACATCAAGGCCAATGACGCTAAGGCCGTCAATAGGGCCTTGATCAACTCACTTCAGAAAGACTAAAAACATTTTCCCACCCCCCCTCTCCTTTTTTTTTGCCTTTTTGGCTTTTTATTACTTATACAATAACATATATTGTATCCAATAACCTATATTGTATCTCATACAATTATCATGTTTATTGTATTTCATATTTTACTTATCATAATTGACCTATATTCTAACTGTCAATTATCATATACTTACCTTCATATTACCTTATCATTAATATGCTCGTCCAGTAAGGTCGACATAATTTTATTACTATTATTGCATAAAATTAAATAAAATTTTATTCTCCCAAGCCACTGCTTGTCTCTTTCATCCGGGGGTAGGGTAATGGTATTCTCATGAGCTATGCTCAGGGGGAGTCATTGCCCCCTCCGGTGTCCCCCTCTACCGCGCCTCCCGGGCGCCCCTCCTGCCCCCTCGCGGCTCTCTCACCCACCACGCGGTCACGTGGTACAGCCCGGTCCGTACACCGGCCTCACTTCTCCTTCAACCTCCCTACAGTACGCACGTACTTTACTTACTTTTTCGTCCCACCCACCCACAACCTTCTCTCATATCCTCCTAGTCACGTAGGGCTTTTTATTACTTATACAATAACATATATTGTATCCAATAACCTATATTGTATCTCATACAATTATCATGTTTATTGTATTTCATATTTTACTTATCATAATTGACCTATATTCTAACTGTCAATTATCATATACTTACCTTCATATTACCTTATCATTAATATGCTCGTCCAGTAAGGTCGACATAATTTTATTACTATTATTGCATAAAATTAAATAAAATTTTATTCTCCCAAGCCACTGCTTGTCTCTTTCATCCGGGGGTAGGGTAATGGAGCAAACACTTGCACTGTTTCACTGCAACAGATAGACTTCTATAGAAGGTTCGATTGGTGCAGGATGCAGATATGGGTGTGAGTCATATCAAAGAGTACATGAGAGATGGGTGGCCAGAGATTTGTCTAGGAGTTCAACAAATCTGATCCCATTTTTCGAGAAATGGCAACACCTAACGATCACTCAAAGTCTGTTGTTGTACAATGAACGTCTAGTTATTTCTACAGCATTACAGCAGAAGACATTGGACGTCATTCACGATGAGCACTTAGGTATTACCAAATGCAATGCAGGAGCAAGAGCAACAGTGTGGTGGCCTTGTGTCACTAAGGATATAGAGAGATTGGTGCAGAAATGCTATGTTTACAGTAAGCTAAGGCCTGAACCAAGAGAACCTCTATTGCCATTATTGTATGAAGAGATACCGTGGACCAGGGTTGGTACTGATTTTTTTTAGATAAAAGGAAAAGTATACATGATCATTGTGGACTTCACTAGTTGTTAGATAGAATTTGAGGAACTGGCAGATACTTCCTCAGCCACAGTGATTGATGCAATGCAGAAGGTTTTCTCATCGGAAGGAATTCAAAAAGTGCTAGTGTTAGATAATGGGCTGCAATACTCCTCGCGTGAGTTTAAAGAGTTTGCCAAAACCTGCCCGGGTTCCCCATCTGACCTCATCCCCAAAGCATCCTATTGGAAATGGGGAACCCGAGTATGCTGTGCAAACAGTAAAGAACATTTCACGCAAAAGTGAGAATCGCCATCAGGGAATGCTGGCATACTGAGTGGCACCATTGCAAAATATGGTGAGATTCTCAAGGCTAAGCATCTTTGTACAAGTTTATCAACTGGTCCCCAGAAGAAGGTGGAGAATGATCTCGATCAACTCAAAGAAAAGGAAAGGCTTTAAAGGGAAAAGTACACCAAACAGCACGATAAGCAACCAAAATCCATACAACTGCCGGTTCTGAAAGAGGGAGAGCAGGTGTATATACGGGATTGTGATAGCTACGGAGAAATCAAAGAATGTACCGAATCACAACCGGGGTCATACATCATCCAAACAGATCAGGGTACAACAATAGGGAGAAACAGGAAGAGTTTGATAACAACAGGACCAAACCTACCTACATCAGCTGGAGTTGCTAAACCAGTAGCGGAACACATACTGCCAGCACCTAGAACCCCTGATGTTCACCATTCTCCTCCAACACCCATCCCTGACCACACCCCACCAACATCGACAGTTTGTCAACAACAAAAAAACGGCCACATATATTAAGTCTGCTTATCAACCTACGTCTTCTACTACCCAATCAGGTTGTGTTAGTAAGCCTAAGGTAGATCCTAATGGTTTGTATTATAAGTGAACTAGTGTGCCATAAGTGAGCAGACAATTGGTGCTATACCCAAATGTGGTCACCAAGACCAAAACCAAAGATCAATACCAAAATGACTCAATTTTAAGAACTTATATATGCTCATATAATCTTGAAGGGGGATGTTGTTTTATGGGATTTAGAGTCATGACACCTAAAGGTCACTTCCGGTTCAGCTCCACACTGACTGACAAATGGATTCTGTGAAGAATAAACCCAGCTGTATTTCTACTAAACCGTCTATGCAAGAGTCTGTGTTGCTCCATACATAGAAATATAACAAGTGTGATCCCGTTCATTTTACAACCTACCCCAACAATATCCAAGGGTAAGGATGGCCATGTGGTAAACAGGTTTGAATCATAATGAGGTTAGAATGGTAACATGGTAATCAGGTTTAAATGGTAACGTGGTAACGATGACACAGTAATGGTAATGCGGTAACAGGGTTAGGATGTAACGATATTAGAAAAATAAAACATGGTAACCAATGTGATAATCTGGTAATGGTACCATGGTATCAGTAATGCAGTAACAGGGGTAGGATGTAACATGGTTAAAATAGTAACACAGTAATATGGGAACAGTAATGTGTTAATCAGGGTTAAAAGGGTAATGAGGTAATATCATAACGGTGATGCAGTAATATGGTAGCATTATCTCTTCCCTGGATAAAAGAGAGGAGGCCGGAGTTGGGCAAATAAAATGTTATTCAATTTTATCTGAAATAAGGATTTTGTTTATCCTTACAAATATTGATTTTTAATCATGTAGATATTATAATAATTAATAAAAGGTGAAATAATGATTGACTCATAGAGTAGTGAGTCAATTATATTGAATATATTATATGATAATAAGATAAAATGTATATACCTTACCTTTACATACTCACATACCGCATTTCTTTCGATAAAAATATTCCACGAGCTCACAGAGCAAGTGGAATATTTTTATCAAAAGAAACAAGGTATGTGAGTATGCACCAGTAAGGTAATACATTTTTATTTTATCATATACCTTCAAATATAAGTATTTGATGAATTACATAAGGAAATATGACAACGTCTGAGCTGGATTTGATCAAAGTGTGCTGGTATATCTATTGACATCTTAGTGAAAGTCAAGCACAGAATATATGCTCCAAGGACATTTTTTACTCTTTTTTTCCTTCAACTCTTGTGATCCTTGTGCAAGTCACTGCCAGCACTTCCTAAGTAGGTCAGTGCAATTTTTTTCAGCCAATCAAAATTTGTATTCAAAGTAGGGTGGTACATCATTTTATACCACCATACTGTGCAGGTATATATTTAATACCAATACCCTTGCAGAGGTTGGTATTTGTGTAACATACAGGAACAGGTATATAATAAAATATAAGAAAAAAGCCAAAGTGCCAGTATAGGGACTGGGAGGGTGGGAAATATAGTAATGTAGGGAGGAGAAAGATTATGAGGTAGAGAAAGAGGAGGCAGAGAAAGAGTTACAGTCTGGCCCCAGTGTCCATGGGAGACGAGGGGCATTGCGGTAGCTGTTGTGAGGCTGTTGTGTGACTGTTGTGAGACTGTTATGTTGACTAAGATGAGATTGTTGCGAGACTGTTGTGGTGCTGATATGAGAGTTGTAAGACCATTGTAAACCGGGTAAACCCCAAATATTCAATTATTAGTAATAACTCTTTCAAGTTAAATCCTTGTTAACTAAATCTTACAATATCGTAATTAACCTTACCTTCAATTTATCGTAGGAATGTCCTTGAAATAAAAATGGCAATGAAAGGGTTATGTCTTTTGCTGATCCACGCAAAGTTTGAAATGTATCATAGCCAGATCCAAAGGGAAGGAAGAACTCTGGTACATCATATAAGCTGGCGTTCTGCCAAGTTGTCGAGCATGTTGTATCCTGTCCATTGATCAGACGCAGAAGAGATAGGGCTGATATCATGAAGAGTAGCATACAAGAATGATGCATTGCCATGTTCCCCATCAAACTGCAATTCCTTGTGGTGTCCTCAGTACTCTGGTCATGAATAAGTAAGAGTAATGCTCAGACTAATGCTTATGCTGGCCCATTGTGCAGGGTTGTTCTTAAGAATTGGCTTGGTAGTCTAGAAGCCAAATTGAGTCTAATTAGCTAAAGGGGATCTGATAGGTCAAAGCTGTGTGCCAATTACCAACCTTTCAAGATAGTGGCACCGATAACCAGAAGATAATGCAATTTGTGATATATACCCCCTTGACTTGTCAGTTCCCCTTGAGGCTATTAGACTTAATGAGCCTGGTAGGCTCTCCAATTCCTTCATACCTCTTATCATTAATGTGTTCATTTTTATCAATACGATGATTTGGTCCTACATAACCTTCAGATTATTGAAAGTATGTATGTTTACAGTGAAAGTTTGGCGATTTTATTTGCTACTCTAATTAGCCATCTTTAAAAAGGGTTTTATCTAATCCTGAACTAATACTGCATTTTGCTTTACTTGTTGAAACTACTAGAATAACATTCTACAACTAGCTTATTCCAAATTCAATGCCACTAAAATACTTCAACTTGACATAAATATTGTGTCCCTATGTAAAATAAATGTAGATTTTTTAGCATTAAGATGATTGACAGCCATTTTAAATGACTTTTAAGTTATGATTTTCTTACTAAAAGAAACCAGCAGTGTTTGGTAAATAGGCTTAACCTATTAAAACAGCAGATCACAGTGAACAAGTCCTGTTACATCTGTATGGTTGTTATAAAGATTTTATGCAAATAGGTCCTTGTTTCATGTCTATTTCTGATGACAATCCAAGATGGCTACTATACATACGTCATGAATGGATTACTGCATGTGTTTACGTTCATATTGCACGCAGTTACGGTGGGTAACTTCATTTGGTATTAGCTCTTCTGAAAAATACCAGGACCTTAGGACCTCCCCTTGCCAAAACTCATGTTTTTTTCATTAAATGTACAACTGTGGTAATACCTGAGCTATATCTGTCCCACTATGTAGACTTTGTAACAGGTCAGAGGTGGGCCATAGAAAGGTAACCCTTCCATGAGAGAACATGGATTCCCTGTGAGTGCAGCTGTTTTGATAAGTGTAAGGAGTGGTGGGAAATACATCATCCAATAAAGAGACTTGAATGATAAGATAAAAGTATAAACCTAAATAATTTTTAATTGGAAATAGTGTACAGGACACAAATATTGTTCAGACCTTCTGAATTAATTCATATTGCCCTCAGTCGACCCACTAAGAACTCGGGGTACATATACATCGAGTTAGGTAATCCCAGCGTCCGCCACGCCACTCTTGTGTGCGGCGTTCCCTGGAATCACTATGCGGCGAGGGACTGACTCTCTGTGCCACCTGGACTGGTTCCCTGCCCTAATGAAACTAGGAGCTAATGATATTTCCATTTACAATGGATGAGCGCGGTACTTCTAAAGGACAATAAACTCTCACATGATAATTCCAATTTTTCTAGGGTAGAGAACACCTTGTGTTGTATATCTTTACCCTAAACATTTATTTTTTACAAGACTGTTTTAACACTGTTGCCAGACTTGTAAGACTGTTTTAAGACTGCTGCGAGATTGTTGTAAGACTGTTACAAGAGTGTTGTAAGAGTGTTGCCAGACTGTTGTAAGATTGTTGTAAAGCTGACACATGACTATTGTATGGCTGATTAAAGACTGTTGTAAGACTGTTGCAAGACTGTTGTAAGATTGTTATGAGACTTTGCAAGACTGTCACAAACTGTTGTAAGATTGTTGCAAGACTGTTACAAACTGTTGTAGGACAGTTGCAAGACTGTTGTAAGATTGTTTTAAGACTGTTGCGAGACTTGTAAGACTGTTTTAAGACTGCTGCAAGATTGTTGCAAGACTGTCACAAGACTGTTGTTAGAGTGTTGGAAGACTCATGTAAGATTGTTGTAAAGCTGATACAAGACTATTGTAAGGCTGATACAAGACTGTTGTAAGACTGATACAAGACTGTTGTAAGATTGTTATAAGTTTGATACAAGGCTTATATGAGAATTGTTGCAAACTGTTGTAAGATTGTTGCCATACTCTTGTAAGACTATTGTAAGATTGTTGTAAAGCTGATACATGACTATTGTAAGGCTAATACAAGACTGTTGTAAGACTGATACAAGACTGTTGTCAGCCTGTTGTAAGACTGTTGTAAGGCTTATATGAGAATTGTATCATATCAGCCTTACAACTATCTTACAACAGTCTTGTACCAGTCTTACGACAGCCTTGTATTAGTCTTACAACAGTCTTGCAACAGTCTTGCAACTGTCTTGCAACAGTCTTATATCAGCCTTACAAGTCTTATAGCAGCCTAGCAAGTCTTGTAACAGTCTAACAACAGTCTTGCAACAGTCATACAACAGTCTTGCAACAGTCTTGCAACTGTCTTGTATTGGCCTTACAACAGTCTTACAATAGTCTTGCAACAATCTTGCAACAGTCTTGCAACAGACTTGCATCAGTCTCACAACAGTCTCATAACAGTCTTGCAACAATCTTGCAACAGTCTTGCAACAGTCTTGAATCAGCCTCTGGTCACTAAAGGCACAAGGGTTAATAACTGGTCAAACAGGTTTGCTGGCTGTGTGTAGGGAATATATCTGATTACGATAGCTCAAGTGTGCCCACTCATATGTGACACTTTGAATACAATGTATTTAGGTGTGTCCCATCAGTTTTGAACTATTTTTAGGAACCAAGTCAGTAGTCGGGCAGGGGTATGGTTAGACTGTGATACTGGACATCTGTCCATTTCACCAGGCCTTTATAATTAGTGCATGGATAGTGAAGGGTTAGATTCTCTGCAGTAAGCTGAAAGCCTGTGTGAGCATTCTAACCCTTCTAGATGACGTATATGAGCGCGATTTCCCGCGCTCAATAAGGGACAGGTAACGGGTTCCTAGGTCCTTCACAGGCATGACCTTGCAATTTGGCTGGTGCACGCCTGTGACTAGGGGATACCCTGGGAACCAGCCTAGTGGTTTGGCTGGTATCCGCTTGTCATACACCTAATTCCGCCGAGCCCTCTAGCAGATGACCAGGGAACCAGGAGGTGTTACCAATAATGCACCACAAAACTGGAACCCGTTACCTGGCTTCCAGGCTATGTGCCACCTAGCCTGGCATCCTGGCCTAGTTAGACTAAAGGCCAGGTAACGGGTTGCAGTTTTGTGGTGCATTATTGGTAACGCCTCCATTTTTCTGTTGCATTGTGGGCCACTAGTGCCCTGGCCCGGCCGACAACGGGAGGTACTACAGTCTAGTTGAAGGTCGTAGGAACCCGTTACCTGTCCCTTATTCATTAGGGCAGGGAACCAGTCCATGTGCCACCTTCCAAGAAATGGACAAAACACCGCTAGATCACCCTGCCCCCTACATAATGAGTATACTGCACTGCAAATTTTGTGTCATTCGGTAAAGGCTAAGGGTCTCAAATCAATCATTTTATGGTTTAGCTTGGAACTGATTTTTTTTGTCATAAAAACAATATAGTATCATTATGCATATACTATTAGAAAAATCTATTATAACGATGCTTTATTTTTTTTAATTATAACAGATTTTATATGTACTACCTCAAGTGCCCGCCAGCAGCACGTGTCGCCGACATTGTCGCCGACACGCGCCGCCATCGGGCACTGAATTGCAACCCGCCGTAGTTCGTGGTAGTAGGTGGGATGGCCCCCGTATAATGAAAGTGATTGCCATCGACGAGGCTAAAGCGCAAGTTTATTGCCACCCTGTATGACTACTGGCGGCATAATTCATAGGACAATATATGTGTCAAATTTACCATCCTTCTACAAACTTTCTTCTATTAACCCATTCGCGGTGGGTGATGCCATATGGCATTAACCATGCTAGGGCGGGATGATGCCATATGTTTTGGAAGGCAATGCCTGCCGTGTAATGGTAAGCTGGGGAACTCGATGTCGCAGGGAAAGGGTTAAGAAATGATTTATAACAAAAACTGTTAATATAGGATTGTATCTTCCAAACAACATAGACTTGGATGATTAATGGCAAATGGGGAATAAACAGTGCTGCCCCTTGGTGCAGAGATTGAAATGATTGGACAGTGACATATATAATATGCTAAAATTGAATATATATAAACTGGAATGTTTGCGCTGTGCATAGAATGTGTGGTCATCTACATGACACAAACTATGCTGATCTAATAGTTGGATCATTTTACACCCAGACGTATACATGAGTGCAACATGGACTCCTATATATGTCTATAGATCAAGTGTATGGCAAATAGGACTTCATTATTCACATCAAATGATAGATATATTTTCATGATATATACATATGTGAAAAATCGTTTTTATGCTGTCATCTAGCCTTGTGTCTCTTGTGTCATCATATATCTCGACACCAGACAACTGGGCAGGACAGCTGCCTTCCAAGTCAGGCACTACAAAACAGCCATCAAGCTCGCCCTGCCTGCCTAACACCTCAGTGACTATTGAACTCTGGCCTGGCCTAACGCCACTGGGCACCAAACCAGAGCAACCCTTATCCTACGCGGAGCTGCCTTTGGGACAGCTGTGAACTGGGTGACCCCCCGTGCACTCTGCGCACTCGTGCCTGTAACGGCACCACCCCAACGTACAACCATTTTTGTCGTTGAAGGACCAACAGACTCCAGTACGCGTACCACTTTTGAGTCCTTTACCTGTCTTGGGTTTTGATCCCGCCTCTTTAGTTTTTTTCAGTATTGACCGTTTTGAGATTTTCATGCCCGAGGCACGCAAAAAACTCCATACTGAAACGCACTAATACCAAGCACCTCCGCCTTTTCGCGCACCATTTGATCATATTTAATCAGCGCAGCCCGCAATAATGCCTAGACTTATCTATCAAGAATTGGAGGTGCTTATTGTAGCCCGTGGTAGATAAACCCCGCTCAGCCATGGAAGCCCCCATGCTGGCGCTGGCCGACATTACATCCTCTATAGTGACATTAGATGGACCTTTCCCAAAAGGTAAATGAAGGTCGAGGTCAAATAGGTAACACTTACGTTTCTTATGCTTGTCTTCTGAATGGCAACACTGTGTTCCAGTGGTTCCTTGAGTTGTCCGGTTTAACACACCTGGGCGTGAAACCCTGGAGATAATTTCATACTCAAGTCTAGACCAGGCAAGGACCCTTCAGGTTTAACAACGTTATCCATCCCAGACAAACTCGGAGGATGAAAAGGTGTGCCCATTCCCATAAAAGCCTCTGCCCTTGCCTGTCTCACTCTTTACTGCCTTTTCCTGTGTACTAGGTTTACTATCCCCCAGAACTGGAGAGTTTTCCTTTTCAACTATACTCTCTGAAGCCACTGTCTTTTCTGTCAAATCCGAAAGGAGTTGAATAGCCTGGGCTAATTTCTCCGAATTGTCAGTGAGCTTTTTCTCTAACCTACTCGTTGCCAATTCATTAGCCGTTAACCTAGAGACCAGTTCTTCAATCCCAGAACCTTGACTCTCCTCAACATCCATGCCCTGTTCTAAATAAGTTTCATTTTCACGATTCAGAAAGTCCTTGTCAATGAAATCTACAAAAGAACTTTCCGGCTTACCTGCAGCCTTACACTTGAGTTTCGCTGCCTGGGCATATTTACAAGGTGCCCGTCCCCGTGGCTTGTGGTTAAAGTTGCATTCGGAACACCAAACCAACCGCGCCATGCTAAAACTGTAGTCAAGCCAAGGTACGGACGGTCCTTCCCAGTCAAGGTTCGTGGCAGAGTGAGACCGGTGCCTTGCGCCGCTGTCCCTCGACTGCTTCTCTGTCCGCCAGATGTCCCTTGCTGACCGATCCTTGCGCCCTCTCATGTGTAGAGCTTATACTCCAATATGTTGTATTGGTCCCATATATATATATATATATATATATATATATATATATATATATATATATATGATATATAAATGCTTCATTTATGTAGGTATAGTTTTCCTAGTGATGTATTTATCCACCAGATGTCTCTACAAAATAACGTTGGAATCCGGTGGCTCCACCACGGGTCGAGGAAGGAGTTAGGAAGGTCGCACCTTGCTGCCTTCACTTCACTCCCGGATCTGGTCACGCCCAGAGCTGAAATATTTTTTCATTGTCCGGTGCGCTCATGGAAAGGGTGTCAAAAATTGCTTCGGTTACTTAGACGATTTTCTAATAATCGAGGAGACATATGACGCGTGTGTAAATAGTTTGAACATTGTGTTAGAACTTTTAAGAGAATTTGTATTTTGTATCGCATGGGAGAAGGTCATATTACCAAGTCAAAAGGTTACGTATCTAGGCATTCAGCTTGATAGTGTAAAAATGAAGTAAGACTTCCGGAAGAAAAAACTCTTAAATTAAAAGAGAAAGTTCATGAATTTTTAGCGAAAGATACAGCTACTTATCACGAGATGTTGGCACTGGCGGGCCACCTGTCCCATGCGTCAACAGTAGTGCATGGAGGCAGAACATTCTCAAGAAGAGTAATAAACTTCGCAAATTACATGAAAAACGGATTGAAAGCTTGCCGCATTCCGCCGTGGATGAAAGAAGATCTCCGGTGGTGGGAAGGATTTTTACCCATTTTTAATGGGTCAGAAAAAATCTTAGTTCCAAAAGAAAATTTTGCCCATGCAGTCGAAACAGATTCATCTTTTTCCGGGTTCGGTTTGGCTTGCGGATCAGATTGGGGGTTTGGCGTATGGTCATAAAAAGTCGATGAGATTCCCGAAATATTCAAAAAGAGTCATCACTGGATAAATCCACCAACAAAAACGCCGGAATTTAACATTAACGTGTTAGAACTATGGCCGGTAGTGGCCGCAGTCCACAGGTGGGGTGAAAGTTGGAGGAACCATCATGTTATAATCTACTCAGACACTACTCAGGTGGTTAGAGCTCTAAACACAGGTCGTAGCCGCAACATTGAATCCATGGTATGGATTAGGGAAATCTTCTGGGTAAGCGCGGTATACAATTTCAGTATTTCGGCTATAAGATCAGAAGATAACGTTTTTCCAGACTTCATGTCCCGTTACTTTGACCTAAAAATGAAGGTTGATATACCACCATGGTTTACTGACGTTTTTTGCTGTTTATAGAATTGGAGACGGAGATGCGACGATTTCAGTCCCGTTGGATGGCACCAAATACGTGCGTGACCAGACATTGCCAGTGGCGACATTTTTTGAAATTTTGTGTAGAATACCAATTGACACCATTACCAGCTACATCGTATGTGATATGTATGTATTTATCGTATATGGCAAAAAATTGTAGATACTCATCTTTTGTTAATTACCTATCAGCAGTTTGGGTTCTACACCGAGTTAACGGTATACCCCACATAGAGATTGACGTTTTTTCAATCAAACAAACACTAGTAGGGATCAAAAGATCAATTGGTTCAAAAACAACTCAGGCACCTCCCATTAACAAAGAACAATTATTATCAATTTTTCGATTATTGGATATCACTCAAACAGAGAATTTAGTTTTCTGGAGTACATGTGTCTTGGGTTTTAGGGGACTTCTGCGCAAATCAAACTTATTGGAGGAAGGTTTGTCAATTAGAAAAAAAGATGTTCAAATTGAAGATAACTATGTGTACATAAAATTGAATCGTACCAAGACGATTCAATTCAACGAAAGGGAATTGATCCTACCTTTGAAAAAGATCCCAGGATCTCCTTGTTGTGTATTTACTTTGATTTCTTCCTTGTTGTCACTGGTCAAATATAGTAATGAAAATGATCAATTGTTGTCATATATGTCAGATAACGTAAAAATCAGAGCAACTTATCGCTGGTTTACTAACAAATTCATTTTTCTCTGTGGCAAAATCGGTAGAAGTAGGTTTACTTCGCATTCTTTGAGAAGAGGTGGGGCGACAGCCGGACATGACGCTGGTATCCCTTTGTTGGACATTAAACAAATCGGGGATTGGACCAGCTGGTCGGTGATACTTTATATTCAACAGACGTTGAAGAAAAAGTGCAAACTTGATGAACTCATAATTACATAACTTTTTGAGTGAGCGTTTGGCGGTTGACGGGTGTGTCTAAATAAACCACACTTTGCCAAACGTATTCACTCTTTGTCTTATTTCACTTATATATGATTATTATCATCTAATCGTTACATGTACATATATACAATAATATTCTATATATATATATATATATATATATATATATATATATATATATATATATATATATATATATATATATGATATATAAATGCTTCATTTATGTAGGTATAGTTTTCCTAGTGATGTATTTATCCACCAGATGTCTCTACAAAATAACGTTGGAATCCGGTGGCTCCACCACGGGTCGAGGAAGGAGTTAGGAAGGTCGCACCTTGCTGCCTTCACTTCACTCCCGGATCTGGGAGCTGTTTCAAAACCATAGACTTAACCCACGTTTTGAAACAGCTCCCAGGTCACGGCCAGAGCTGAACATTTTTTTTTTACCGGGTGTGTCTAAATAAATCACACTTTGCCAAACGTATTCGGTCGAAAATCACGAAATTGCAGCAATTGGACTATATTTTGAATATATCTAAAAATCCTTTCTGGGGAATAGTTTGAATAGTTTTGACACATCTAGGGCATTATAGGGCACAATCCAGAACCTTAAGATAATACACAACTCCAATATTTAGACAAATTATGCCTGAAAACATGAAAAAATCACATTCTGACTCTATCATAAAATCTCAAACAAAATAAGATTAAAAAAGGGGCAGAATCAAATAGTTTTTACAATCAATAATAACTCACATATATGCATCTTCCCACTATAAAAGGAAAGGCCTACATGGCTTCCTTCATACTGAACTCAATTTTTGCTATTTTGGTGTAGTTTTGGCAGTCACGTTACGACACCCTCTAAACCATTAATAACTTAAGTACCCTTTAATATTAGTAACGGTTCTTTTGTGTTATTAAAGGGTAGATGTATACCTACAGAATAGCGAAAATTGAAGTCTTTATCTTTACTAGAAAAAAAGTTATCAGCCCCTACATATTTTTTCGTCACGTTACGACACCGTCACGTTACGACACCGTCACGTTACGACACCGTCACGTTACGACACCGTCACGTTACGATCCACAGAGGGTCACTTGGGGTCAGGAAAAAGGTAGAAATAGCATTCCTATGTTGTATACATATATACCTACAACATGGCGAAAGAATTAAGTCTCTATATTTACTAGAAAAAAAGTTATCAGCCTCTACATATTTTTGCATCACGTTACGACCCCCGTCACGTTACGACCCCGTCACGTTACGACCCCGTCACGTTACGACCCCCCGTGAATGTAAAACCAGAGAAAGCAAAGAAATGATAGATAAACAATTTCTATGGATCTACCATTTCTCCACTGTCAGCCAAGTCCCTGATGGAGGTGTGGGCATGACCTTTAAATATGATCCAATTTAGGGGGGGGGGGGGGTCGTAACGTGACGTTTTTATATTCATATTAGCCCTGTGCTAATGCTAATTATGGTAGTTAGCGTTCCCCATTTCGCACATGAGTCTTTTGATATATAGAGATGATATTTGTAAAAGGAATGAATGATCCTCTCAGATTAGATTTTTTGGGTAGTTGCTGCAATTTCGTGATTTTCGACCAATTTACTCTTTGTCTTATTCCACTTCTATATGATGATTATCATCTAATCGTTACATGTACATATATACAATAATATTCTATATATATATTATTACTTTTCATACTCTATCCAACGTTATCACATCAGAAACTATATATATAAATATATATATATATATATATATATACGTCTATAGATCAAGTGCATACACCATGGCAAATAGGACTTAATTATTCACATCAAATGGTTTTTTTTGGTTTATCTTACTCAGCAAGATAATGTACAAGCTTAGCCGTCTTCTGCAGAGCAGGTTTTCATCGGGCTGTATTTACCAGTAGGACATATATCTCAACAGGAACAGATACCATCGTTGAATTTGTACAAAGTGAGGGGAAAGATGATGATGAGAATGCGATGAATAGGATCGTTCAATAAACATATGTCACTCCTATTGGACAAATAAGGATCTCCAATTCTCAACAAAGATCTGCCAGTGTCTAATCTGTACAGGGCACCTTTATACGATGAGGTATTTCCAACCAATTTTTTATTGGTTTTTTAAACACTCCAATACTGCTATCTTGGGTTTCTTTGTCCAAGCCGTTCCACATAATCATACCCCTATAAATAGGGCTCCTTTTAACGAATGTAGTTAGTGGTCTTTTCATTTTGATTTGGCGCTTACACTGGTTCCTTGTTCACGCATTGTCATTAGGAGCTATCACAAGGGCAAATTAATACATATGTAGTGGGGCGGGGATTGTTTTGTCCATTCCTCAGAAGGTGGCATGGAGAGTCAATCCCCGCTGTGTAGTGGTTCCAGGCAACGCCGCACACGAAAGTGGCGTGGCGGGGCCAGGATCATGTAACTCTGAGTATATATACTCTGCATTCACAGCGAGTTGACAGGCTGCCCTCGCATGTCTCTCTATAGGAGCAGACCCTTGGGCCCTCACTTTGGCAGGCGGGTTCTCAGAACCTTCCTGGTGGTTAGGCGAGTCTTTCAGATAAGCCTCTCTAGTGTTGCCCGGCATGCCATGCTGGGGTATTGTACTTGTGGGAGTGATCTTCCGAGATCTTCGGCAAGTAGTGAGTAAACATTCCTGTCTATCTAAGCCGTGGAGTTGTGTTGTGTGTGACTAGGTTAGCTCATACTTTCCGAAAACCGAACCAACCTATGTAATAGCATGTAGGGAGGGAACTGGGAACTGGGAACTAGCTTTCCAGAGTCCAGATCACCACATTGGTGCAGTGACCAGGATCTTTGGTTGCTTGCACAGCCAGAGATCGCTGGTGTATGAGCAGACCTGGCGTAACAACCAGATTCCAGGCTCAGGACACAGGAGATGAGGAGGTAACTTCTCAACCTGGTCCATCCTGGGGTGTCAATTCATAACCTGACCTGAAGGGAGGAGGTAACACCCAGAAGTCCAGGAAAGGGTAAGGAAAGAAGAGGACTGCAGCTCAAAACCTGAGCTCGACAGTTCTTCAGAACTTCAGTCCGGGAAATTGGAGCAACAATGGCCCTGCGAGGGATCTGGAGGGACTCAATAAGATTGGGTCTCAGACAGGTAGCCTTGGAGAGTCTAGTACTCCCCAGGTAAGAAAGGAGGAAACCTTCAAGGTTGACAACGGAAAATACCCGGAAGGTCTGCTTGGGCCAGAACTCCTTCCTGAATTTGATCGTCTGCAGGAGGTTCAAGATATGTGCCTGGAGCTGAAATCACACAGCCAAGAGATTACTGAGGAGATGGCCAAATACCATTATGCCTTGGAGCAACTCCAATGGCATGAAGCGGAAGCACTAGCGAAGATTGAGCTCCCTCTGGAAAGTCAGAGGATGCAGTAAGAACCCTGCCCAGATCTTATTTTGGAATGAGGGGTGGTAGGACTGAGACGGTGAGCTTCCGCTTATCTTCCAAGTTAAAATCTGATTATCAGAGTCCGGAACATACTGGCAAAGCTATAGCTGAGCTAGGGTTCAGCTCTATTCACCAGATCAGAGAGGAAGATCAGGTATTTAACTTGTCTATGGTGCGAGCCGAAAGGTCCTGATCATCAGGCCCAACAATTCTGCCAGAAGGAATGCTGTCATTCCTAAGCCTTTTGGTAAAGGGATGGAATGGGAACACTGGTTTGCTGGGTTTTGTGAAGATATACAGTGCAACGACTGGAACAAGGTTGACGCACTACCATACCGCAAGAGGGCGTAACGAGATGGACCCGGGGAAGCCACACTCTGCGTTTTTCACCGTTCCGGTGTCACGGAATGGGATCAGTTAGTGGAGGTGGCCTCTTACTACTGTGGTCAGTTAGTAAAGCTGAACTCGCGATCCACTTTTCTGAAGAGGACGCAAGGCAAGGAGGAGACTATGGACTGGCTCTACAACAATTGTTGATGGAATTCAATCTGGAAACGAGGCTGGATTCTCCTGCACTGCATGAAGATCTACAAACTCAGTTTGTGAAAGGGCTTTGGGATGATGACGTCCGGAATGGGAGCCTAACATGAACTTCATGCAGTTACTCTGGATAGTAGACGCCTATGAACAAAGGTGTATGCTATTTGTGAAATATGCTAACCCTGGAAAATCACTCTCCAGAGGTAATGTGGTGGAATCTTCCTGGGGACAGGAAGATTCAGATACCTACGAGTACCTGGAAGCAGAAGTAGAGGATATACTCTCTGCAGTATGCTCAATGATACTTGGAAGGGGAGGATTCCGTGGTAGTGGACGTGGACATGGTAGACCCACTAGCTATGGAAGGAAGAGCGATGTCCCTTCTGCAGCAGAGGATAAACCCAAACCTGCGGACCCAGAGAATCTCTCTGAGGTGCAGAAGTTGTTAGCCCGCATCAATGGAACCAGGTGGAGAAAAATCAGCTGGACGCCAGACATTGTTGGAGGTGCAACAAGATGGGGCATATATCACCTGATTGCCCTGAGAATAGGAATGTGTCGGCAGTGGAGACACCCTGCAACCTACCTGCATTACCGGCTTCTCTTCCAGATGAACCGGGAAACTAAGGAGGACCGTGGCAAGTGGCAACACTGCAGTCCGGGAGATTGTGTGCCAGAGTACACAAACAGGAGAGATAGTGAGAATGGGAAACATCCCAAACTGAGCCAAAAAGGGGGAGTACAGAGTACTGTCACAACAATTTGTACCAAGTATCTCCCACCCAGGCACCCCTGTCTGCAATGGCTCAGTCAACGTGGATGGGATCCCGGAACCCTGGATGGGATCTCTAGGTCAGCGACGCTGGTCAGCGACGCTGGTATGTACCAGCAAGGATCCTGGGAAGAAAAGTGGACTTATTACTAGATACTGGAGCCAGCCGCTCCATGTTGAACAATGAGCTCTACCAATCTCTCGGATTCACCCGGGAATGCCATGTTCCTGGTACCAGTGCAAGAGCTGCTAATGGTGCTCAAATGAGATGCTATGGCAGTGTGATTATTCCAGTCTTGATAGGTAACACTGAATTTGTATGGGGTCCCATACTTAGTGATATCAAGGAGAGTGGAATATTAGGAGTAGATTTTCTCACCCTCTATGGAGGCTCTGTGGATCTACAGGATGGCACTCTCCTACTCAAATACCCTGAGTTAATGGAGATGGAATGAAGCCTTCGACGGGTCTCCTCTGTGGTGACCATTCCTCAGTTCCTATCAGCAATCATACCTCGAGGATGATTCGATTGAAGAAAAAAGTGACCCGTTGGGTTGGGCAACCCTAGCTCAACTGGATGGCCTAGTGGATCCCAGTCCACAAGGAATCACCCCTTTCAGAACAAGCATTAGAACAGGAGATGGAAAAGATGGTTAGCCAGAAAGTGATTGTTCCCAGCACAAGCCCTTGGGCAAGTCCTGTGGTAATGGTTACAAAGAAGGATGGTACTTCTGTATCACCTTCAAAATACTGAATGGTATCACCTGAAAGAACACCTATCCAATACCCCGGATCAATGAGAGTCTTGACTTTTTGCATGGGAACCAGTGGTTTTGTACTCTGGATCTCCAATCTGGATATTGGCAGGTAAAGATGAATAGTGGAGACCATCCTAAACAGCGTTCACTACTCATCAAGGCGCTTTACAAGTTCGCCGTAATGCCGTTTGGCCTATGCAATGCTCCAGCAACATTAGAATCTATGGACCAGATGTTTCATGGCATGCAATGGAAGAATTGTCTGGTTTATCTAGATGACATAATCATCTTCAGAAAGAATTATGTGGAGTGTCTGAGGGAGGTATTTTAGTGGATCTGGTCTAATGGATTAAAGCTCAAACCTCAGATGTGTAAACTGTTCCGAAGGTCTGTGGAATACTTGGGAGGGATAGTTTCCGGAGAAGGAATCCGGGCAGATACATCAAGTTGGAGGTCATCACAAAATGGCCATGCCCCCAGAATATAAAAGACATGAGATCTTTCCTAGGATTTTGCTTGATTAACGCGACATTATCCCAGGTTTTTCTGAAATTGCACACCCATTGCAATAGTATGTTGTCCTGGATAAAGCAGGGAAGCCTGAGGAGATAAAATGGACTCCGGAAGCTGAAGTTGCTTTTCTGGAACTGAAGAAAAAGTTTATGGAAACTCCTGTTCTAAAGTACCCTCTGTCCCGGGGTCGGTTCCTTCTTGATACTGACAACAGTAACGAGAAGGTTGGGGCGGTTTTGTCTCATATACAGAATGGTGTAGAAGTTCCTATAGCTTTTGCCAGCAACAGTTTGAGCAAAAGTCAACAGAACTACTGTACCACTAAGAGGGAACTCTTAGCTGCAGTAGTGTATGTAAGAAAATATCAACACTTCCTTGTGGGTGGAGATTTTATCTTATGTACAGACCATTCTTCTCTCAAATGGCTCTTTAACTTTAAAGACGCCGAGGGAACTCCAAGTTTGGATTGACCAACTGCCAGATTGAGCATCGGGCTGGAAAGTCCCACATTAACACAGATTGCCTCGGAACACAGAAATGTGGATGTCCAGACTGTAAGGACTGTGGTGAACATAGAGCGGTGATAGCTGCTTTACGTTCTAACTATTTCCTTCAGATGTGCTCGAAAAGTAAAAACAGTCTATTAGTACCCCTAGGTACTTATAACTTGTCACTATGACCAAGGGCCGTTCACCACACTTAATATCCAGCTGGGGCAGGTAATTGAGTTTTCTTTCAGAGGCATACCAAGTAGTTTTAGTTTTTTCTGAGTTTATCGTCATACCATTGCATAAACACTATTCGTTAACTTCAGTTAAAGCTAATTTTAGATGTAAACGAGCAGTGTTAGGCTCTCTATATGAGCTTTACAGCACCAGGTCATCAGCATATTGAATATGCATACAGTTCTCTATTTTATTACACATGTCGTTTACGAAAAAAATAAATAGAAGCGGGCTTAGTACAAACCCTTGTGGCACTCCGTACCTAATATTCACTAACGATGACCCTTTACCATTGATGCAAACTCTCTGCTGCCCAATTGATAACTTTATTTGGGAGTTTACACTCCGCTTTTAATTTAGCAACCAGAAGCGAATGGGGTACGGCATCAAATGCCTTTAGCAGATCTACATAGCATGAGGCAACAGCTATCTCATCAATACGCCTATCATATAGGTCCTTTGTGTAGGCAAATACAGCGTCCGAGGTGCCCAGGTTCTTTCTAGAACCAAATTGAAATCTGATAAAGAATTCTTTGGACTATAGTTCTTCGTTAATTATGCCATATACTAATTTTTCCAGTAGCTTCCCAGGAGCGGGCAATAGAAAAATAGGCCTCCAATTTGAAATAAGTCATTTGTTCCCACCTTTCGGATTCGGAATTACTGTGGCCACTGTGCCTGTAGTCAAGGGCACATTGAACAGATGTGTAAACTCAGATAGGAGTATCGACATTGTGTCACATATATCCCATTTACCCCTGAACTCCTGTGTGTACAGATTTCATCTACTGATTTTTTTTACCGGCTTGCAATTCACAGTACTTTGTTCATTCAACTCATTGAGTGTTTTGAAGAAACCACATTTATTTCTTTGATGAAACAGTTTGCCCCCTATTTCGACAGAATATTCATTTTTAAAATAAGGTGTTTCATCATTAGGAGTTTCCTGTTAGTTTCTTCCTCAACCAATGAATTTGTAGATATGTGGAAATAACCTGATTTTTAAACTTTTACTGTCTGAGAGGAATATAAGGGTTGAAACAGTAACTTGCAGTTGTATTGCAGTATGATAAACAAGATGTAAACTGAAGGCATTAAACTTCCAGTACAATGGAACTTTGCAAGCGATCATAGAAAAGCATGCAATACCATGAGAACTTTCTTTTCCTCTGCCCTATATTACTGTCATATGTAAGGTCCAGTCAGCATGTAATTCTTATTCTTTTTCCTGTCGTGTTTTAGAATGGTCTGTCCGTGTACTGTAGCCTACTTGGGATATTATCCCCAAGTGTCACGTGTACTTCGTAATTGTAATTTTTCTGAAGATTAGATCTTTAAGAGATTGATACACTTTAATGGGGATTTCACTCATCAAAGTATACTTTCTAGAAAAAAACGTTTGAAAACATTAAGGTTGAATATTCAAACAAACCAACAACAAAAAAAAGGGAAATTGCTTATAAAATACATCCCCAGAAATGTTACTGTTAAGAAGGAAAGAAATGAACAGAAATTGCTGTACAGTTTGCTTTACTATCTAGATGTAACTATTTGAGAAGAAACTGAATAAAATTCCCTTGATACAAAAGAAAAATTAAATTTTCCCTAGCCTTTTGAACTCAACCAGATATGCCGGGTCTCTCGTAGACTTATCTCACCCCGGTATTTTTCTCCATAGGTTTGATATCAGGAACTCGTACTCCACGGCCGTGAAGTTCGTGTATCCAATACTCAATGGCTAATTGGGTGATTCATTTTATCAATAAATAATGTTTTACAGGGTGAGATAAAATCAGAAACCCACTCAATGAAAATAGCTTGGTCCGCACTCCACTGAGTTTGACCGCAGAGTAATTCACTCAGCTTCGCTTTGTGAATTACTCTGCAGTCAAACTCGGTGGAGTATAGACCAAGCTATTTTCACCTCGTGGGTTTCCTTATAATTGTTCAGCCAGATCAACGATCGCCGCTTATTAATCAAGTATATTACCTCATCGCTCAGCCATTCTTGTTCTTTCTTTGCAAAACACATCTCAGAAATCGGACAGCTGTCATCCAAATATCTCTCTACAGAATCAAGTATTATTTGCCACATAGCATTTACATCCTGGGTGTTCCAAAATTCCCTCCAGTTATCATTAGACAAGTGATCAGCTAAATCTTCTCTATTGTATCTTTTATAAGAGCGCCCTACAAATTTAGTGTTCCCCACGGAGGTTTGCATCTTCTTCCTTACAGCATAAACTGATAAATGATCACTTATTAGTTCTTTTGTTACACCACTATTACCAACAAAGATAATATTCGTAAAAATCATATCTATGAGCGTGCCTCCCATACCGTTAGGCCTCGTTACCTCTTGTATTAATTGAACCAACTCATTATCCTTAGTATAGTTCAGAAGATCATTTTTATTTGCATTCCATTTTTCCAACAGATTACAGTTTAGGACATAATACAATCAATTACCCTTGTAGTAATTTCTATACTGGTGTTCGAGAGTCTGTAAATAACAACTAAAGTGATTTTGCGAAAGTTTGGTTTCACTGTCTTAAGAGTTAGGAATTCAACCTCATCAGAAATACCGGACAGTTCCTCAATCTTACTTGTATACGGACATAGGCATTTTTCACGTAACAGGCTACACCTCCTCCCACTCGGTTTTCTCTATCTTCCCTAAAAATAGCAAACCCATCCCAATGTACCATAGAATCATCAAAACGGCTATCCAACCAAGTTTCAGTGAGAGAAATTACTACATAGTCATTATACAATAATTCAAACTCATCAATATGTGGGTATAAGCTACGGATGTTCTGATGTAACAAGGAAAAACCCTTGCTAGGCATGACAGTGTGATGAAAATGACAAATTGGGATAGCTATACTGATTAAAGTATGTCAACCTGCCCACCCTTTAACATGCCCACATACTAACATGCCAACAAATCACCATTTAAGTAACTCCAACCTTGAAGTGTCATTTTTATTGTCTTGTTGGTTGTTAATATTTATGACTATGATACATGGTAATAAAATCTACACAAAACAAAACTATCCTTGTCATTGTTTGCTATGCAATATAATAGCTGTAACTATCTGGAAGACCAAATAAAAATCTTCTAAACACTTCCTTGGGTTAAACGCTTTATATTTAAACACTTCATAATGCTAAAAACTTTATGCTTAAACACTTCATAAAGGCAAACACTTTGTATTTAAACACTTCCTAATGGTAAACACTTTATATATGAACACTTCTGAATCCAAAACACTATGAAGATAAACACTTGCCAAACCTAAACACTATGAAACTAAACACTTGCTAATTAAACACTTTCAAAAATCAAACACTTTTACCTACACATATCTAAGATTGAACGTGTTTACCAAAAAAAAGCGTTTAGAAAAGTGGGACAAAAAAGTGTTTAAACAAGTATTTAACTTCTAAACATTGGTGTGTGGATAGCAAACACTGTTTTTACAGTGTACTGATTAAAGTATGTGTTGGGGATTCCCAGCCACCATACAGGTCACTGGTTAGGTCAAGTTTGCCTGAACTAGGACCTAGGTAGAGAGAGATAATTGATAATTTCTTTGTTATGTTGTGTCTAGCAGACTTCGTAATATCAGTTGGTGGACTCACAGACACAGAACGATCTCTTTTCCGTGTATCCGTGTTCACTCCACTCACTGTGGGCTCACCGAGCGATAATTGCACCATGGAGTTGTCCCATTACACTAAGTCCATATAAGGAATAAGGTAGACCAATGACTGCATTCGCGGCAAAACCCGACCTTCACCCTGACTTCCTTACATGATATTTTCTCGCGCCTTGGGACGGCTCTTCTGTCGAGAGTTGACCTACAATCTAAGGGGCGACAACCACCTTCATTAAGGTGATGGTGTCATACACTTAATCAGTCGACATAGTCCATCGAAATCAAGTGTTAAAATCGAACATCCTTCGTCCACAATCAATACATGACAGCGGCACTTACTTGTGGGCCCTATGCATTGTTGTATTCATTGGTTACCACATTTGATTTATCCGATATGTGTCTCTGTTCCCCCGAGTCCGCTCAGCCCGCCATATTAGGGTACATCCTATCCTGTCTTAAACTTGGCCTTCCGCAGAGCTCAGAACCCCTCAAATGTAAATCGATTACCCATTGGACCTATATTAACCCAGCCTCGTGTTGGAGGCAGTATACCAGTGAGTGTTGAGGTGACTCTAAGGACAAGACAGTTCAGAGCTCGAGTTAAAAGTAAGTACTAGATATGTTTTATGTTGCCTAAATCTATTGTTCATATATTATAATCATAATATTGTGCTTCAAACAGTAATATTGACAGAATATATACAGATATGTAAAGAGGTCCAATCCAGTCCTTTACCATGTGTTAAATATTATCTAGGTCAAGCCTAGACTCATTCAAACTGAGAATTCTAGTCCCCCTGAATATAAACTAACAAATCTCCAGAGGTTACAGAATAGATGCTTTAGATTGTGTATAAATCCTATAGACAGGTTGCCTGTTATAAGGTTGCATCAACTAGCAAAGGTACCTAATCTGAAAGTCAGGCGTCTGGTGCATATAAGAAACTTTATGTACAATCAGCAAAAACTTTTATTGGATGGAGGGAGGAACAGGACCAGGCTGCATGATGCTAACGTTTTGAAGATGGTGAAGCCAGAAACAGAACAGCTAGAAGAAGTATCCAATATAAAGGGGCCAAAGAATGGAACACGCTAGACCAAACAATTATTAAAAACCATAAAATAAAAAAATGGGCACTTGCACAGAACTTGATATAGTCCATATTGGCTTGATGGTGACAACCACTCTGGTAGAAAGAAGGGTGATGTGTTCAAGAAACCCCAAAAGGCCAGTGGTACTTGTTACAGTAAAGATGATTAATAGGTTTGGTTGATAACTGACACATGGAATGTTAAAATGTTACTTGTTATTGTTTAGGTAGTATATGAAGAAGAAAGAATGCATAAAAGAGTATATAATGTGGTCCTTCAATGTCATATTGGTAAACAAGAAGATTGCTTTGTTACTAATCTTGATCAGATAATGAACTGGAAAGGCATCGGAACTAATTAATAAGGTACGATTCGAGTAAACTTAGAATGATAAGTATCAAATTTGTTGTTAATGTTAAGAAATACATTTCTGAAATGATGAAAAGGAAGGAAATTGTACTCCGCACTGGAGGCAAAATCAAAACGGCTAGACGCCGACTGTAATCCAGGATAAATAAAGTGTTGTTTTTTTTAAATTATCAGTATGGGGTTGTTATAGCACATCAGCGCTGACCCTAGCACAGCCCAGCGCGCACCTGCATCATGAGTGCATTGCCCAGCTTTCTCAACTCACACGGCAGGCATTGACACAGTGAATGGGGGTTATAATACACACAGTGTCTACTATTTTGATTTACCTGGGTCAATTTCCTCTATACAGATTTCCTCAATACTATTTCAGATTCCTAATGATAAATAATGTATTATTTTCAGGGGAGACTGTTGCAGATATTGGCCACCGGTTAAATGATTCAAGTCACGAGTTATGCTTCTTAATGCCAGTTTCCCCACTAAACAGTAGTATATGGTCAACTTGCTTCTCCTTTTTGATATCCTTTACGGAGAAATACAACTCACATTGCTGTTTAAACATGCTCACTGCACCGGCTTGGTCAGTGTCTGCCCAGTTTATTTTTGGTGTTAGTGATCCCTCTAATGTGGCAATGGTCACTTTTTTCCTATGCCTACTGACTCCTTGTTTGCGGTGTTTATTTCACACACTGTGCTGGACTGTCACTGAAGATAGTTTAGATACCACTATATATGCCCCCAAGCTGATGCACAGGTTTTTAGTGAGGTTATCTACCCTCAGCTATGGTCAGAGTTTATGGAATGGCAGTAGTTTCTAGTTTTGGGCCAGTCTGTGTACTTCTGCTGCACCCATTTTTCATTTACTGATTGAAAGGATCTCACCCAGGGCTTCCTTATCTTCTCTGCAGACTCTCTATCCCACCGCTGCCACCATTAAATGATTCAAGTGAGATTTGATGGTATAAGATTCTTTATAGAGAGGTCTAACAGTTACAGGTACATGTGCACATAGCAGAAGCAAGATGGTGGAATGGGTGCTACCACATGATTGAGTTCATGACCTACTTATGGTGAGTCACTCAGCAATGCTGCCGTTCACGAATGTACTACAACCGGTACATGGAGAAAGTTTAGAATGTGAATTATCACCATGGATCATATATATATTTGGGTTTTTTGTCAATCCTCTACAACCAAGGGAGAGAGAGGATAAAGAGATGCACCTCGGCACCACAGAGAGTGCCCAAGTGCTTAGTCCCGGGGCTGGTCATTACTGGGACCGGGGTCAATGTGAGGGCCGGGGAGGGACGGCGTTACGGCCAGTCTCCCTAAAACTATAGGACCAGGTGTAGCTGCTCCCATGTCGGATGTGTCTCACCACTCTACCTATATCTCCCTACTGGAGGAGGGGGGGGGGGACCGAAGACCTGCCCAGCATGCACCGCGGCCGTTTCTATGTCTAATTACTGCATACATTACCTGCAAAACCAGGTGAAGAACCACATTATTTGACGAAGTAGAATATGGTTTGTTGCTTGATCATTGGTGAAAATAAATATGGGAATCATATTTTCAAATAATATATGGGAGTGTAAATACAAACCTCCGTCTCCGACGTCGGGGTGTATCATCTAAAAGAGGTAATCATGGAATACAGGTATAATTACATTGTTCTCCTATCATAATGTACCTTAAACTGTCGGTATATATTCAGATTATACCGTAAATGGCTGTTGATCACACTGCCACTCTGTCAAGATTACCATGCACTAAAGGCGTCCTGTACAAGAAATTATCAACCGGATGTTCATTTCTAACCCACGGTGTGTGCGCAGTTGGTCATATACTCGCCTATCACATTCTCTACATACCGTGAATGTCTCGTAGAGCCAACCCTAGCGGCGCATCTCTGCTTGGCAATTGAAAAGTGTCAATCTCCCAGCATATTTCTAACAACGTGAAAACTATGGGATTATGTGCTTGGAGAGTAAATATTAAGATATATATTATGACGAAGAACTGTAACCCAAGAAGCACGACTCCCATGTTATGACGTCACACTACATGTCGTGATATGCTTAATTTCGGCAAATTTCATCACTGCGCATGTTCACGCATGCGCACAAGATACTAGTGGGCGATAATTACCACTTATGGCAGGGTAACCAATTTTGGCACCACACCGCACGGTGGTCGGCCTGTATGAACTAAGATTCAGAGTATCATTAACTATGTGCAACGTGTTGAAAGTGCATGATATTCAAAGTATATATCATGTTTTGATACTTAAGGACCCAGAAAACAACAAAATACATAATACACTTATTTGTGTTTCCTTCTGGTAGCCTTAGATTTAAGATTTTTATGCTGGACTGGCAAAACATGTGTAGCAAGCATTTGCTCTGGTGGCCAGTGTTTCACATCTGTTTCTATTGTATTTATCAATTTGAAACGTCTACTTGATACACAATCATTAACAGACATAAAAACATGCTAAAGTGTCTCTATTTGTGGGTATTTTGTATCTAAATCAAAGTAGTCAGGTTCTGAACCAGGCTACAGGTTACATGAAGTTTGGCATACTACCGTGTGCCGTTTGTGAACGGGATAAATATTAAGTTATACCTTTAATATTGCACATTTTTAGAATACTCGATGGGCTTAAGAGTTGCCTAATTTTAGTTCCTACAGCCCAACCACTGTGAGGCACCACTGCCCAGTCCGGTAACCGCAAGTCCCATAGATTTGTGCTTCTTGGTCATATAGTTTGATCATAACGACTGTCCACCCATGTACACAATTGTTGGTGTAGTGGTTAGCCACAGGGCGCTCGCTTTGACCCCTAAGGGTCTGGGGTACGATTTCCATCAACGATCGACATTTATATGTTTGGGGGTTTTTTTAGATAAAAAGGAAAAACGCAAGTGTAGAGACATTCAGTACAAAATATATAAACAAATTCAAAATCTATGCTGAATTATTTTAGTTTTATGTGTAAAAAATGTGTGCTTAGCTGTTTGTTTAGATTTTATGCTTAGTTTTCATTTTGCAGGCTTGCTCCCACTGCCAGTGCCTAGTCTCTGGCATCGGGAAGTAAAGGCACTGACTCTGAGTGTCCATAAGATCAGTACTAATGCTTTTTATGATAAGTCTTTTTGTATTTCGTAGTAATTCCATAAGTTTATAAGCCATATTATCGTAAAACTGGATGAGTTTTAATCTTGGCCACCGTATGCCACAACTGGAGTTTGGCATAGTGACTTCATGAGGCGAAGCCGAGTGAAGTCTGAATCAAAAACTCCAAGAGTGGCATGGAGTTGCCCCTCTACCAGCCTATCCATCTACCTGCCCACCCACCCACCTGCCTACCTCTCTACCTGCCTACTCATCTACCAGCCTATCCATCTACCTGCCTACCTCTCTACCTGCCTGCCCCTCAACCTGCCTACTCATCTACCTGCCTGCCCCTCTACCTCCTACTCATCTACCTGCCTACTCCTCTACCAGCCTACCCCTCTACCTGCCTACTCATCTACCAGCCTAGCCCTCTACCTGCCTGCCCCTCAACCTGCCTACTCATCTACCTGCCTGCCCCTCTACCTGCCTACTCATCTACCTGCCTACCCCTCAACCTGCCTACTCATCTACCTGCCTACCCCTCAACCTGCCTACTCATCTACCTGCCTACCCCTCTACTTGCCTACTCATCTACCTGCCTGCCCCTCTACCAGCGTATCCATCTACCTGCCTACCCATCTACCTGCCTACCTCTCTACACTGTAAAAACGGTGTTTGCTATCCACACGCCAGTGTTTAGAAGTTAAACACTTATTTAAACACTTACGCTTTTTTGGGGTAAACACGTTTAACTTTAAACATGTTTAGGTAAAAAGTGTTTAATTTTGAAAAGTGTTTAAATTGCAAAGCGTTTAGTTTTATAGTGTTTAAGTTTGGGAAGTGTTTATATTCATAGTGTTCGGGATTTGGAAGTGTTTACATACAGTGTTAAACATTAGGAAGCATTTAATTACAAAGCGTTTAGCTTTAGGGAGTGTTTTATTACAAAGCGTTTAACTTTAAGAAGTGTTTATCATTAAGAAGTGTTTACACACAAAGTGTTCAACCTAAGGAACTCTCTAGAAGATTTTATTATCATCTTCTTGTATATAATGATTTCAGTTATACCATATATATTGTATAGAAAACTGTGACAAAAGTACTCTGTTTTATATACATGTAGATTTTATTGCCATATATCAAGATCAAAACAACTAATACAATACAATCAATACAAATGGCAATACAAAGGACAGTGATTGCTAGTAACACTCATATGTTGATGGGTAGGCACTTGGATGGAGACTGAAAACAAATTAACAATAATCCCCCCATGATGTTTATGTTCTAAATCCCCCCATGGAAAATCTATATTTGCCTCTCTCAGATAATGAGCCCCCCCTCCCCTCCCCACTTCCACAAAGGGCACAGGAATACATTGGCCCACCTCCCCTGACATCTTTTCTTCAACCCAACACCCACCGGAAATATCAAAAAGGAAAAAAAAGTACCCCCTATGAATTTTATTTCCCAACATGGAAAAATTGTATTAAAATTAGCCCCCCCCCCAAGGAGATGGGTAGGCAGGTAGATGGATAGGCAGGTAGATGGGTGGGCAGGTAGATGGGTGGGCAGGTAGATGGGTAGGCAGGTAGATGGGTAGGCAGGTTGATGGGTAGGCAGGTAGATGGGTGGGCAGGTAGATGGGTGGGCAGGTAGATGGGTGGACAGGTTGATGGGTTGGCAGGTAGATGGATGGGCAGGTAGATGGATGGGCAGGTAGATGGGTAGGCAGGTAGATGGGCAGGCAGTTGATGGGTAGGCAGGTAGGTGGGTAGGCAGGTAGATGGGTAGGCAGGTTGATGGCTAGGCAGGTTGATGGCTAGGCAGGTTGATGGGTAATAGGTTGGTAGGTAGGTAGGCAAGGTGGTGCCTAGGTAGGTAGGTGCCCGGCCCTGTCTTGGATTCCAGCCGCACTGCTGACTCTCGCCGGGAATAACACCTAAACGGGTCCCGGGACCAACTGGCCCAGGACCCAGCCATTCACACTCTCTGTACTGGCTCCACAGTCTCGTTAACCTGCAAACATAATACATTATCAGAGACATTGTACAATTTGTGTTCACTCTCAACCTATGGCTCTCTTGGTGGCACCTGAAAGCAATACATAATTATCATAAGATATATGAAATAGAATATTCTATTAACTTATAATACACCCACAGATACACATTACTAGATCTTTCTCTAGATATCTCTAAGTATTTCTCTAAATGAAGGGAACAAAATCAGTCACATTCAAATTAGACCAAGAGTGTAGACTATGTCATAACAAATATAGGTGCGAAAGCGGAGACAATGCACTGACTGCAGTCGGTACCCTGGTCGGTAGCTGTCTAACCAATGCCAACTGATAAATGTAAGTCCAGCCGTGTATGTGAATGCAACTTTTGCTTGACCTATATGATATATGTGTACGCGTTTGTCAAGTATATATGTGAGATATTTTTATAGGAACCATCTCCCACCGATAATTTACCATCTCTAATAGAAGAAATCATCAGGTGAAATATTGAATAATAGCTCACATACTTGCAATTTTGTGTTGGTGATTCGGGAAATCGCTGTATTTCTTGCTTGGTATGTCTCCAGCTCTATATAGAATAAACCAGGTTTACATATTGCAGTATAGGATACATTGAATGATAACATGCTATAATAATAATGGTATTATTTAATTAGGTACAAGATAATCTTTATAAGAAAAAATTCCAGGTGGTACAAAAAGTTTGGTACTTACTTTCAACCACTTCTCTCCACTTGCTTGTAAAAGTGTGTGGCCACATCAATGTGAATGAATGTGCTGCCATCAAAACGAGGCCGGGGGAGATATACACAGATATGTGTAAAACTAAATGCCTAGTGTGTAAATGCTAAACGGCTAAACACTTAGGAGCAAAGTGTTTAGGTGTGTAAAAAATAAGCGTTTAAGTAGTAGAACAAGTGTTTAGAATCAAATGGCGTTTAGACACATGTGTGTAAATGTTGTAAGTGTGCAGGAATTAAAGGGTGTTTAGGGAATCTAGTGTGTATAACCAAACACACTTTATAAAGTGTATATGAGAGGAAATATCCTCTCCCCCCACCACCTCCCTCTTCACTGGATGCTTGTATACGCCTACATATGAGGTGTATACACACGGGGAATTGGACGACCTAGTATACGAAAAATAACTACTTATATATGCCTGGCGCATCCATATGTAAAATAATGATGTTTATGTAGTGATGGGGAAAGTCCCCCTTTTTGTCTTAATTATAAATGTCAACGTTTTATCACAGTAATTGATATGTCCCCCTCTTTGTCTTAATTATAAATGTCAACGTTTTATCACAGTAATTGATATGACATCACGTGCAACTCTAATTTGGCAAAGTTGATTACAACGAAGGAATTATGCTGTCACAATTATTGAATTAAATTAGTCTTACAGCAAATGTCATTGGGTGCAGCACATCAAATCCATGCCCTGTTTCCCCCCAAACCAACATCACTATGGCTGTGGTGCTTGTGGCAGGGGGGTGGGGTGAAGCTGTGTTATTCAGCTAATATGTGATATATAAATATCTCCGGTGGGTGAATCCCCTGCAAGTCTCCTGTGGACTTTTTTAATGTCATTTATGATTATAGATAAGATAAGTCATCGACTGCCTGTTTATAATCTGAAACCAGCACCATAGTACTTATAAGGGAAATGGTACTATGTACATTACTATATACCTGTGGGCGAACGTCTATGAAATACTGCCCGCTGCTAGGGGTTCAGTATAAATAATGTTCGCTGCCGCCGTGACAGCGGGCCTAGGATTGTACAGTTAATAAACAGGCGTTTTAATCGAGTAGGAGGTATATAGTAATATGGCCCTCCCGCCTGCGGCGCCGGGCCATATTTTTTCATCAAATGACCTCGAACAGCCACCCGTACGGGCTCAGTAACCACGTTTTCTCATAATCATAACTGACTAGGTAACAAGAATCAAGCTAGAAGTTATGAACAATTATGTAACATGCATTGACCAGATTCATTCTGAAATACAGTAAAACCCCACTTAAGGGGGCAACATCTGTTCTGAGCAAGATGTACCTTTAAGCAACGTGTCCCCTAGAACAGGGTTTTCAATTTGTTGATGGCTAGGCGATGTAGTACATAATGTGTATGATAACTGTATACTGGAGCCTATGCAGGCCATTGCCTGGTGTCTAATTGTCTAGATGCCAATCTACATGCCTCACACATACACCATAAAAAAAGCAATCAAGATGATCTGGAGTATTGTCCCCACACTGTTCCATCACATCTGATAAGGTGCCCCTCCAAGGTGACCCCTTAAGCAGGGTGAAGAAGCATTCTGTATACTTACTGAAATCAGTTTATAAAAAACTCTTTTTCAGAAATCGGTGTCATCCAAAAAATTCTTTTTGCGTGCCCAATGGTATGAAAGCGCCATCGAAGAGTGTCATACCGAACCATGGGCTGTAGGAGTAACAGAGCCTCCTCAGTATATTGCGAACACCACCGTGATGGATGAGGTGGAGTTGATTCGTTGTAAGGCAGCCAATGATATTATGGCAGCAACGATGAACCACTTCTATCACGCCCACCATGCCCAGCTCAAGGCCAGTAATGCCTACTACCATACAGTGCAGCAACTAGTGGAGGACCAGAACACTGCACAAGAGTCTCAAACTATTATGGGTAAAACATGTGCCCATAATGAGAAGGCTCATCGCCATGAGGAGACTCAAGAGACGGAGAAACTCCAGGTGAAAAAAGATCAGCTGCCGCAGCGCATGCCGGGTGCGCACGAATTCAGAGATCCTGCAACCGCAGCTCTGAAACAGCAGAGGGCCAGCAAGCCATCGAGTGCAGCCATGGGGAAACCGGGTTTTCCTGTAGATTCTCCAGCCCAACCATGGGGTGGCTGGGGGAGACACGGAAGGACAACCCGCCAAACCACGTACGAAAAGCCAAACCGCGGCCCCTACAAGAGAGAGGGGAGAGGCAGAGGCAAGGGGAGGGGACGTTGAGAGCAACCACCCCCCAACCCAGAGTGAGAGACTGTGACAATACTCCGGAAATATGTGGTGCCAAACCTAACACTCCCGTTGGAGTAGCTCCAGTTGGAGCCAACGACACCACCTTCGGTACTGTTGTAACTGTTGTTGACACATGTAAACAGTCTAATAAAGCCAGTCAGTGTTCATACACAGGTGTTCCAGTTGATCATTGCAAAAAAGACGGTAGTATTTCCAGTAAGGATAAACATACCAACAGCAACCATAAGATTAAATCCAAAAATCCTATCTTGGTAAATCTGTCAAAAAGAATCCTCAGTAAAGATGAAGTATCAATCTTAGAAAAGCGTTTAAACTTCTGTCCAGTACAGCAAAGCTCTAATGAAGGAGATCTAAAAGTAGAACTAGACGAATTCCATCTAAAATTAAGAACCAAACAATTATTCTGCAAAGATAGACCCAGTACAGGGCCTGATTCAGAGAATACACAGGGCACAAATCTATCCTATGAGAACGAGAAAGTAATCCGTAGTCTTAAGGAAAAATCGGGTTGGAAACCACCGTTGGGTTCCCAGAACTTGGAAAGTTTTATCTCGATAAACGAGATAAACCTCGCCATACCCAAAAAAAAGACCAAACGCCCTAAACAAAACGTCAAGCCAGGCGAAAGAGAAGCTCTCAAACGCCTTAAAAAAGCAGACAAAGGTGGAGCTACTGTAATACAAGACACCGCACAATATATTGCGGAAGGGGACAGACAATTGGGAGATCCACTAACATACGAAAAGTTAGATACCGATCCCACGATTTCTCTATACAGTGAGGTACAGAACAAGATAGATGAAATGAAAGACAGAGGTGAAATAGGAAATAGAATGGCGGGGGCACTAAAGACCAAGAAGGTCAGGGCACCGTATATCTATTTCCTACCCAAGATACACAAAAAAGAACGACCACCACCGGGCAGACCGGTGGTGTCAGCAAATGGTTGCGCAACGGAAAAAATATCAGCGTTTGTTGATAATTTCCTAAAACCACTGCTGCCCAACATAAACTCGTATGTGAAGGACACCAAAGAATTTGTTAACAAAATCAAGAAAGTGGGTACAATCAATGACAACACCATTATAGGGACTCTAGATGTGAGCTCCCTATACACCAACATTCCAAATACAGAGGGTATACAGGTAATAGCCGAAAAGCTGAGACTACACAGACCAGCCACAGCAAAACCTACGAATGCCTCACTAGTAGATCTCCTGGAGATGGAACTAACGAAAAACAACATGGTTTTCAACGGCACACATTACCTCCAAAAGAGAGGAACAGCCATGGGGACAAGATTGGCTCCATCATACGCTAACCTGTATATGGAATTCATAGAGGACACCATCTTGTCGTCTTACCATCTCATGCCAAGAGTCTGGTGGAGATATATTGACGATATCTTCTACATATGGGACCACGGAGTGAGCGAACTAAAAAAATGGGTCCACCATATGAACACGGCACATCACTCGATAAAATTCACCAATGACTATTCGACGGAAGAGATATCCTTCCTCGACACAAAGGTGAAAGTAGACCAAGGAAAGCTGTACACAGATCTGTTCAGCAAACCTACAGATGCAAACACGTACCTGAGGTACGACTCCACGCATCCACCCTCTACAAAACGTAGTCTCCCATACTCACAACTCCTCAGAATAAAGAGAATCTGCGGAAAAAGTGAAGACTACGAGAAACATGTGGAAACCAAACTGTCCGAATTTCAGGACAAAGGATATCCACACAAAATACTCCTGGAGAGTAAACAAAAGGTCGATAACACGCCCAGGGAAGATCTGCTCGCTTGCAAGAAAACAAGACAAGCAGATGGCTGTGAAGATCGAACCTACCTGATATCAACCTACCGCCCGGGGAATAACAAACTGGGGGAAGTGGTATCAAAAAATTGGGATCTCCTGGGGAGATCTATGACCACAAAAAAGATCTACAATAGTAGACTAATCAAGGGGTACCGGAGACCGAAAAAATCTCAAGGACCACCTAGTCACAGCAAAACTGGACTATCACCCGGAGAAGGGGGATAAAAACCAAGACAAGAATATTGTCACGAATATGAATACTTGCAATAGGAAAAACTGTAGGTACTGCCCAATTATCAACAAAGGGGGGAAGTTAACCTCCAAAACCACAAACCGCAGTCACAACACGAAATGGAACGTGACCTGCAACAGTTCCAACATAATATACTGTATCAACTGCAAAAAATGCGGAAAACAGTATGTGGGACAAACAAAAAGAAAACTGAAAGAACGGATGTACGAACACCTCCGCAACATCTCAAAAAATGCAACTCAAAACGAGGTGCCAATTCACTTTAACCAAAGTGACCATAATGGTGCTGACGATGTGGAATTCCATGTGTTGGATTTCATCTATCGCCACCCAAAAAGTGAGAGGGCAGGGATCCTGAGGAACAAGATAGAGTTCAACTGGATCCATCGCCTAAAGAGTCAATCCCCATGGGGACTGAACACAATGGACAACTGGTATGGCTAGCGAGTATCCAGAAAGCCACGTCAACATTTTTTTTGGATGAAATCGGGACACCGATTTCTGAAAAAGAGTTTTTTATAAACATATTTTCAACACGATATCTCGCTATCCCGGCCTACCATGTTCTCCGACTCAATTCTGATTTTTCCCCAAAAAACCAAAGCACAAAGTCTTTTTTATCAGCTGGATAAAAAATCGAAACACAAAAAACAAAACGAGGTTGTAGGTATAACGACCAAGTAGCCACATGCCTGACAAGAAACTAGTAATTGTTTCGAAACCACGAGTCTTCAATGACACACACCTGTACTTTATAGGCCGGCTGACAGGCTGACATCTCTCATCTGACATCTGACATCTCTCATACATCACCTATGAGACAGGCCCCATGCAGTGGTAATACCACAACGTACTTGGCTGAGACTGGGACACAGAGCTGCCCCGAACACCCACCCACCTGCACACCCTCACACCCAGTAGGGTGAGGGAACAAGAAAAAGCCTGTTGTTGTGCGGTAGACATAGGGACCGGTACGCTACTGTGGAAAGACGTTGACTGCACCAATCAGAGGTAAGACAGCCGACGCATCAGCCAATAAGAACAGGAATACACCTCGAGCGGAGATGAGCTTTGGAGGGAAAATCAAAGCAGGAGAACACTCGTGGTCGCATTCCCAATATGGCTACACGCTTCGTCTTATACCATACTTACTGAAATCAGGTTAGACCCTAGTGGGGGACCATCATTGATTACATTTGCACCAACTGTGACCATATAAACGAAGCCATTGTTCCAACGAATTGTTAAGCGATCATCACCCTACTTTGGTGAACTGTAAAATGAAACAAAGAGACAGGAAATCAACAAATTTCCGTCGGCGTAGTTACAAAAACTTTGAAAGTTTTTTAGTAGGTCTCGGCTGGGATCCCCACATCTGTGTGCATGCATCTAGGCTTGACCTACATAATATTTAAGACACCTTAAGGACTGCAGAAGATCACCACTACACATGTACATTATACCAATATTGTAGAGTAGCAAACTGGTATAGATACAAGGGCGATATTGATACTACTATCTGAAGTATCTATAAGATTATGTGATATAAATACATGTGAACAAATTGATACTTACTTTTAACTCCACCTCTCAGATGTCTTGTGTGTGTGGTCACCTCGCTGGTCATTAGTATTCTGCCGCCAAAACAAGGTTCGGTTGGTGTTGTGAATATAAATGTTTAAAACTAAACACTTAGTCAAAGATAGTGTGTAAAACCTAAACGGCTAAACACCTATTCACAAAGTGTTTAGGTGTGTAAGTTATAAGTGTTTAAAGTATCTGTACGAGTGTTTAATTCTAATGGTGTTTGGATGTATGTGTTTAAATATTGTAAGTGTGCGAGAATTAAACAGTGTTTACACAATCTAGCGTGTATAACCAAACACACTTTTTACAGTGTACCCAGCGTATATGCGAAACCCTATAGTGTTTAACTTTTAAGTGTTTAGTATTAGGAAGTGTTTTAATACAAAGTGTTTCACCTAATGAACTCATTAGATCTTATTATCATATGCCTATAAATAATAATTACAGTTATATTGAAGTTGTATAGAAAACTGTGACAAAGTACTTTGTTTTGAATACACATAGAGTTTATTGTCATATATCAAGATCACAACAACCAACCACAAACAAGGCAATACAAAGGACACTCATTGTTGGTGACACTCATATGTTGATGGGTGGGATATTGGATGGAGGCAGATTAATTGTTGAGCAGGTTGATTTGTAGTTGAGTTGTTGGCAGGTGGGCAGGTTAATGGATGGGCAGATTTTATGTGAGTAGGTTCATCAGTGGACAGGTTGATGGGTGAGTAAAGTGATGGATAGGTGGGTTGATGGGAAAGTTTACTAATATCTAAGAGACAAAATTAGTACCCCTATGAATTTTGTTTACAAAAGCCCCCCCCCCCCTGGAAAAACTGAAATAAAATGAGTCGCTGTTTCATGCAAGTAACCAAAATAAGTGCACTACCCCCATGAAGATACAAAAAGTTACCAACCAACCTCAAAAGAGGCACCTGAAAAAACTTGCTCTTCCCCAATTTTTTCAAAAGACCCCCCCCCCCCCCCCTCCCTTCAAGAAATATCTGAAAAAATAGCTTACACCAATCCAATGATTCTTTTTACAAAGGGCCCCCATAGAAAAAAGCTAAAATAAGTCCCTCCCCGACAGAGTAAGCAATATAAATCCCCCCCCCCCCCATGAAAATTTAAAAAAAACTTTTTATAAGAAGCCCCCCCCCCCCCCCCACCCCAGGAAATATCAAAGAGAGAAAGGATCTATACCCCATGAATATTTTGGAATTACCCCTGGAAAAGTGAAAATAAATTTAGGCAGGTAGATGGGTAGGCAGGTGGACAGGTAGGCAGGTAGGCAGGTAGATGGGTAAGAAAGTAGATGGGAAGGCAGGTAGATGGGTAGGCAGGTAGATGGGTAGGCGGGTAGATGGGTAGGCGGGTAGATGAGTAGGCGGGTAGATGGGTAGGCAGGTAGATAGGTAGGCGGGTAGATGGGTAGGCGGGTAGATGGGTAGGCAGGTAAATGGGTAGGCAGGTAGATGGGTAGGCAAGTAGATGGGTAGGCGGGTAGATGGGTAAGCGGGTAGATGGGTGGGTAGGTAGATGGGTGGGCAGGTAGATGGGTAAGCAGGTAGATGGATAGGCAGGTAGATGGGTGGGCAGGTAGATGGGTAGGCAGGTAGATGGGTGGGTAGGTAGATGGGTAGGCAGGTAGATGGGTAGGCAGGTAGATGGGTAGGCAGGTAGATGGGAAGGCAGGTGGATGGGTAGGCAGGTAGATGGGTAGGCTGGTAGATGGGTAGGCAGGTAGATGGGTAGGCTGGTAGATGGGTAGGCAGGTAGATGGGTAGGCAGGTAGATGGGTAGGCAGGCAGATAAGGTAGGCAGGTAGATGGGTAGGCAGGTAGATAAGGTAGGCAGGTAGATGGGTAGGCAGGTAGATGGGTGTGTGGGCAGGTAGATCGGTAGGCAGGTAGATGGGTAGGTGTGTAGGCAGGTAGATGGGTAGGCAGGTAGGTGTGTAGGCAGGTAGATGGGTAGGCAGGTTGATGGGTAGGCAGGCAGATGGGTGGGCAGGTAGATGGGTGGGCAGGTTGATGGGTAGGCTGGTAGATGGGTAGGCAGGCAGATGGGTAGGCAGGTAGGTATGTAGGCAGGTAGATTGGTAGGCAGACAGATGGGTTGGCATGTAGATGGGTAGGCAGGTAGATGGGTGGGCAGGTAGATGGGTAGACAGGTAGATGGGTAGGCAGGTAGGTGTTTAGACAGGTAGATGGGTAGGCAGGTATATGGGTAGGCAGGTAGATGGGTAGGCAGGTTGATGGGTAGGCAGGTAGATGGGTGTGCAGGTAGATGGGTAGGCAGTCAGATGGGTAGGCAGGTAGGTGTGTAGACAGGTAGATGGGTAGGCAGGTAGATGGGTAGGCAGGTTGATGGGTAGGCAGGTAGATGGGTGGGCAGGTAGATTGGTGGGAAGGTTAATGGGTAGACAGGTTAATGGGTAGTCAGGTAGATGGGTAGGCAGGGGGATTTGTAGTCAGGTAGATGGGTAGATGGGCAGGCAGGTAGATGGATAGGCGGGTAGATGGGTAGATGGGTAGGCCATTTGATAGGTAGATGGGTAAATGGGTAGATGGATAGATGGGTAGACAGGCAGATGTGTAGGCAGGTGGATGGGTAGGCAGGTAGATGGGTAGGCAGGTAGATGGGTAGGCGGGTAGATGGGTGAGTAGGTAGATGGGTAGGCAGGTAGATGAGTAGGCAGGTAGATGGGTAGAAGATGGGAAGTCAGGTAAGGTGGATAGATACACCCTACGTGTTAGCACCTTGACCCTGTCTTGGAGGCCCGGCCATACCACTGTCTCTCGCCGGGAACAACGTGTATATATACTTGTTGCTGGGACTAACACCTAGTTGGGTCCCGGGACCAACTGGCCCGGGACTCCGGTCAATCTCACTCTCTGTGGCACTGCGGTGTATTTACTGGTTTGGCAGTCTTGTGCACCTGCAAACACAATACATTATTAGATAAATTGTACAAGATGTGTTCACTCTCAACCCATGGCAAATCTTAGCAAATAAGACTGAGATTCTGGAATATGTGGTAACCCCACATAGGTGTGAAAGCGGAAACAATGCGCTAACTGGGGTCAGTAGCTGTGAAAACATTGTCAGCTGATAGCTGTAGGTCCGGCCGTGTATGTGAATGCGACTTTTGCTTGACCTACATAATATGCTACTTTCTTACCTTGTATGTGTATATGTGAAGTATATACATGTATGTCAGATATTTTCTCATTTCATATTTCCCACCAATAATTTAGAATCTTGGAAGCAATAATCAGATGAAATGATAAATAATAGCTCTGATACTTGCCATTTTGTGTTGAGGAATGCGGAAGTCGTTGTGGCCACCTCGCTGGGAATAAGTGTGCTGCCATCAAAACGAGGCCGGGAGGGATACACACTGATATGTGTAAAACTAAACACTTAGTGTGTAAACGCTAAACGGCTAAACATTTAGGACCAAAGTGTTTAGGTGTGTAAAAGATAAGCGTTTAAGTAGAAGAACAAGTGTTTGAAATCGAGTGGTGTTTAGATACATGTGTGTAGATATTGTAAGCGTGCGGGAATTAAACGGTATTTAGAGAGTCTGGTGTGTATAACCAAACACACTTTTTACAGTGTACCTGCCTACTCATCTACCAGCCTATCCATCTACCTGCCTACCTATCTACTAGCCTGCCCATCTACATGCCTACCCGTGTACCAGCCTACCCATCTACCTGCCTGCCCATCTACATGCCTGCCTATCAACCTCCCTGATGATAAACTTGGGGAGGGTTCATTATGTAGGGATGTTGGCACTATGTTGTTGAGGGGGGGGGGGTAATTTCCATGGGGAACAGTTTTTTCTGTTGAGATGGATTTCTTTAGGTGCCTCTGTGGAGGGGCGTGTGTGATATTCTTGTATTTTCATGGGGTATGCACCACACGAGAACCACCATTTTATTGGTAAACAGGTATATAGGTATGATTTTGTGTATACAAGATCGTCCTATTCCCTGTGTGTATATGCTTTACCTATTAGCGTATATAGGCTAGGTATATAGTTTGTCTCATGCATTCGCCCAATTCTGTGAGCGACTGTACAATAATTCCAATCTCTGCACATAGGGGACACCACTGTGTCATATCTCATTTATCATTATTCATTAAGTATGTATTATAGGAAAAAGCAGTTAGAAGAGTGGCACAAGAAAGTGCATAAATAAGTGTTTAACTTCTAAACACTGGCGTGTGGATAGCAAACACCATTTTTACAATGTAGACTAAATGAGGCTTTGACTCTGAGGTTAGTTAGGCCAAATACACATGTAAGCGAAGTCCGGAATATGTGTGTGGGATCGGTTGGAATGCTCTTCCAGCCATAGTGCGGAATTTGGAAACCCTTAAAGAATTCAAAAATTTGACAAAGCAGACGATGTTTAGTACCACACAGCCCTTCTACCCATTGGTTCCTGGTCTGATGAGGCTGAATGGGGGAGGATTGCAATGTACATTGTACATTGTTATTATTTATATTAACTGCTGACTCTAACAAGAAAATGTAATTTCCTTGTAGAGTTTGGACTATTACCAAAATATTGTGAATGTTACCGACATGCCGATTTTAGAATATGGATTACAATGCTTGATGAAACGCCCATAAGAAGCCTATCCAGTTTTGCTGAATCCCAAGTACTCAGGATCTAATGGAACCAGTCGACTGTATTGGCTGACGGGCCTGCTTTATCGTTAAATCGAATGTGATAACAAATGAAGAAGGAATCTGTAATTGTGAGAAGATTCTATAAAGAGATATCTAAAAGAAAAACAAATTCTTATATAAACGCTTCCTAAAATTAAACAGTATATGTGTAAACACTTCCAAATCCCAAACACTATGAATATAAACGTTTACAAACCTTAAACACTATAAAGATAAACGTTTTACAATTAAACACTTTCTACCTAAACATGTTTAATTTCAAACATGTTTAATCAAAAAAAGCGTTTAGAAAAGTGAGACAAGAAATTGTTTAAATTGTTTATAGTATTTAACTTCTAAACACCGGTGGGTCGATAGCAAACACGGTTTTTAGAGTATACTGGTGCCCTAGATTTTGGTACTTACAAGTTACTAGCCGGTCTTCACCAACGCACGCAAGTTTGAAGCTTCACAGTCAACTCGTCTCTGAAGTCGCAAGCCGAAGAACAATATTATAACCTAGTAGGCAACGTCTATTCAGGTCAATATGAAATATTGTGCTCCCTCTTTCTTTTTCCACTGCAGATTTCTGTGATCCATACTTGTTAATCAGGGCATGTCCTGTTACCATCTTAAGTAGCTGTTACACCGAAGGGGCCATCCATAAATGATGTCTCATACTATGCTATGAATTAAAAGATAATTAAAAATTGTAATATAATTTAGAGCCAACCGTTTTATTTCACATTTCACTCAATGTATACACGATATTTAATACTCTGTTTTATTTCATATCACACCACCCACCAACCCCGACATCACCACATTTCTTTTTAATTTATCTTAAACATTATATCTTTGTATAAGGCTATTAAAAAGCACAGTGACGGAAAATAAGTCACCAAATGTACAAACAATGTTTTATCTGCAAACCGTGCTTTTATGTGAAGTAAAACTTTTACACAATTTTTATTCCAATCGCGTGTTGGCTTCTTAATTATGATGCCAGCAGTTGGGCAGGGTGCCAGTAAACTTACACTGAAGTGCCTAGTTTGTTAATCACTGCACCCCCTGTTGCAACCCCCCCCCCCCCCCCCGAATCACACTTCGTCACACATTTCGTATCCCCCCCCCCCCCCCCCAATAAAAAAAGAATGTCATACTTTCTGAAAAACCATTTTCTTTTTATATTAATAGAGGTGAATTCGTTCTGAACGATTTATCCTACCCCTAATAAAAAAAACGCCATAGGCTTAACGTGGGATTTGTTTATGTCACGGGTGTGACATAGTGACATAAAGTGTTGTTTATGCCACTACTTTCTGATACTGAAAAAATATGGAAACGGGGTTGGATAAAATCTAGACACCACTCGTTTGAATTTGAGCTTATTTATGTCACTCATTTTGTAGGCTCCGTAATGTCCCTCGTCTTCGACTCGTGACATAAATAAACTCAGACTCAAACTTGTGACGTCTCTTGATATTATCATTAACACCTCAAATAAGTATTGACATATTGGCGCCATAACTATGTTTTTATGGATCATTTATGTATATTTTTTTTTTCAAACTTTCCTTTATTGACCTAATTTGGTACAACACGTTCATCGTCCATAACCACAGTGAACATGTTCGTCATTAAAGAGGGCTGTGACAATCAGCTATATTTAAGGAACGGGAGGAGCTAAGACAGGTTTTGGAAGAGAAAACTGGGGTTTTGCTCGACCAGGGGATCCATGGGTTGTACTGATTGGGTAGAACCTAAGATCAACACAGAGGGAAATTTGCCGTTCTGGGTCCCTTATCGACGGCTGCAGAAAACGGAGTGATATCACCTGGAAGAATGCCTATCCTATACCCCGGATCAATGACAGTCTCGACTCTTATAGTGTTTTGCACCCTGGATCTCAAGTCCGGGTATAGGCAGGTAAAATTGAATGGTGAGGACCATCACAAACAGCCTTCACTACTCTTCAAGGGCTTTACCAGTTTAACATAATGCCGTTTGTTCTCTATTCTGCCTCCGTGATGTTTGAATCCATGATGGATCAGATGTTGCATGGTCTACAATGGAGAAAACGCCTCGTCCTCACTCACTCTACAATGGAGAAAACGCCTCGTCCTCACTCACTCTACAATGGAGAAAACGCCTCGTCCTCACTCACTCTACAATGGAGAAAACGCCTCGTCCTCACTCACTCTACAATGGAGAAAACGCCTCGTCCTCACTCACTCTACAATGGAGAAAACGCCTCGTCCTCACTCACTCTACAATGGAGAAAACGCCTCGTCCTCACTCACTCTACAATGGAGAAAACGCCTCGTCCTCACTCACTCTACAATGGAGAAAACGCCTCGTCCTCACTCACTCTACAATGGAGAAAACGCCTCGTCCTCACCCACTCTACAATGGAGAAAACGCCTCGTCCTCACTCACTCTACAATGGAGAAAACGCCTCGTCCTCACTCACTCTACAATGGAGAAAACGCCTCGTCCTCACTCACTCTACAATGGAGAAAACGCCTCGTCCTCACCCACTCTACAATGGAGAAAACGCCTCGTCCTCACTCACTCTACAATGGAGAAAACGCCTCGTCCTCACTCACTCTACAATGGAGAAAACGCCTCGTCCTCACCCACTCTACAATGGAGAAAACGCCTCGTCCTCACCCACTCTACAATGGAGAAAACGCCTCGTCCTCACTCACTCTACAATGGAGAAAACGCCTCGTCCTCACTCACTCTACAATGGAGAAAACGCCTCGTCCTCACTCACTCTACAATGGAGAAAACGCCTCGTCCTCACTCACTCTACAATGGAGAAAACGCCTCGTCCTCACTCACTCTACAATGGAGAAAACGCCTCGTCCTCACTCACTCTACAATGGAGAAAACGCCTCGTCCTCACCCACTCTACAATGGAGAAAACGCCTCGTCCTCACCCACTCTACAATGGAGAAAACGCCTCGTCCTCACCCACTCTACAATGGAGAAAACGCCTCGTCCTCACCCACTCTACAATGGAGAAAACGCCTCGTCCTCACTCACTCTACAATGGAGAAAACGCCTCGTCCTCACTCACTCTACAATGGAGAAAACGCCTCGTCCTCACTCACTCTACAATGGAGAAAACGCCTCGTCCTCACTCACTCTACAATGGAGAAAACGCCTCGTCCTCACTCACTCTACAATGGAGAAAACGCCTCGTCCTCACTCACTCTACAATGAAGAAAACGCCTGCTTTATTTAGATGAGATGATAACCTGTGTACTGTGTCTAAAGAGCCTGAAGGAGGTGTTTGGGCAGATGCAGTCTTACGGCTTGAAGCTCAAACGTCAGAAGTAAGGGAGGATAGTTTTGAGTTGAGGCATCAGAGCTGACCCCTCTAAGTTGCAGGTAGTGGCTACCTGGCCACAGCTCTGGGCCCTGTTTTTTAGTCACGACAATCGTTATAAACAACATGTTTTTGCTGACAGTGTACTATAGAGGCGACATTTTAGGGGGTCGGCCAATCATCGCAGCTCTAAGACACGTAGGGCCGTGTGAGGTGTGCTATAGTCACGACAAATATAAGGTCACATGGGTAAATATGTCTCCCAAACTGTTGTAGCCCTAATACATTTATGGACATGTCGTACCAAACGCGGAAATTCACTTCCCGTAAGAATTAAGCAATGAAAACACGCACCGATCCGCCGATATCGGCGTTTGAATTTCGTCGTACCAAATGCTGCATTGGTGGCCAGTGTACCCTCCCATCTCCCGGTGCAGAGTGAATGTCAAAGTTGCTGCATAAATTAGTGGAGGTGTGGGAGAAAGTACACTGGCCACCAGTGCAGCATTTGCTACGACGAAATTCAAACGCAGATATGGGCGGATCGGTGCGTACAATCTTCTTCATATATTAACAATTATTTTATTTCTCTGGGCGAGACATCGTCAAGAAATAGTTTAACTTTTGCAGATCAGGAAGTACCTAGTTTGGCGAATCTTAATACAATGTCGGAATCATCCAGTTTGGATAACTGTGAGACTGTGTTGATCACACTCGATGATATACATAGGGCGGTGAATGATATAGACCCTACCAAGAGTAGTGGTGTTCGTAACATGAATGCGAGAGTTTTGAAGGATGCTTTTCGGGTTCTTATGATCAGTTACGACATTTATTTCAAAATTCCTTAGACTTAGGTATTTTTCCGGATAAATGGGCGATGGCGGACGTAATCCCCATTCCTAAGAATGGTTGTTCTATACATGTTAGCGACTGGAGGCGTATCTCGTTATTGCCCCTCCCAGGGAAATTGCTCGAAAAGATTGTACATAGTAAAATCACGGAACATCTTGACGATAATAATCTCTTGGATGCGATGCAATTTGGATTTAGGAAAAGGAGGGGTACGACCAATTCAGTGTCGGAACTTGTTCAGACGTTGTACACTGAGCGAGATCGTAGTAATTTAAGTTCATGTATTTTCGTTGATTTCAGCAAGGCGTTCGACCGAGTATGCCATACCCTATTGATAAAGAAACTAATTAGCTTAGGGCTGAGTAAACAGATTATTAACTGGTTAATTAGTTATTTACAGAATAGGCAGCAGCGAGTTAGGGTGGGCAATTCATTGTCAGCCTACGCAGTCATTAATAAAGGTGTTCCCCAAGGCAGTATTCTAGGGCCGTTACTTTTTAATTGCTATATTAACGATATTCATAAACTAGGTTTTCTCTGTTCCCACATATTCTATGCTGACGATTTAGTTATATATACGCACGATAAAGATATCTCATCCTCAATTCATAGACTGAACTCTGATCTTGCAAATTTAGAAGCCTGGTGTGCTGATAATAAAATGCTGATCAATGTAAAAAAAACAACTTTGTATCTTTGGCCCCAAACAGAAGTTAAATAAACTTGATCTCGGAAAACCGGAAAACTGTGTTTATTTAAAGGAAACTGCCCTTCCTAGATGTCATAGCTATAACTACCTAGGTATAACTATTGATGAAACACTGGACTGGGGGAAATGTGTGGGTGAAACACTGAAACGTGTTAATCATAAGCTCTTTAGACTTGCAAAAATCAGAAGGTATATAAGTAAAGAAACCTGTATAAAAAATCTACAAAAGTATGATATCACCTATCTTTGATTATCCTGGTTACTTCGTGGGGGGGGGGGGGGGTCTAATAAGGCGCATTTACTCAAACTACAGAAAGTTCAAAATAGGGGACTGCAAATTTGTACTCGGTCGAACGTCGGAGATCACTCTATTAAGAAACTACATTGTATCTGTGACATCCAAACCTTGGAAAGTAGAAGACATTACCTAGACTTGTTGTACATGAGGAAGTATGCTGATAGAATTGAGCCGGAGGAAAACCCGGTAACCAGAGCTCAGGGTAAAAGAATAATCAAGTTAAAGAGACCTAGGACCACCTTCTTTAAGAGAAACCCTCTCTACAGATGCAAAGACAACTGGAATAATCTCCCAAAAGAGATCCAGGACAGTTCAATATACACATGTAAAAAGTATATAAAAACCAAATTCACATTTGGTCTAGAATCTTTAGATTAACATAAATTGAGATAGTTAGATTGTACAAGTCAAGCCGCCCTATTGTCTGTTAGTTGCTGTGACCTGGGTCATCCCCCCAATCTCAACTCATTATTTCCTCATACTTACTGTAAATATCCTTATAAAATAGGACGAGATGTGTTTCTGACTGTATAATTTCTGTACGTCCTGTAGAGTGGCCAGAATACCTGCCATGGCAGAGTCCACTATTTTGTACTTATATTATTGTGCAAATAAAAAAAATCTAAAACTTCTATGAAATAAAAAAAATAAAAAAATAAAATATTGGGTACGATGATTGGTTACATATATACCTTACTCTTGTTAAAGTTTCATTGCTTAATTCATATGAAAAGCAGGGAAATCCTATATATGGGTGCTGTAAACCACAGGTGGCTTTACGGCTGTATATTTGTATATATGTTATAACACACCAGGGGGCGCCTGTGTATTCCACAGCCTGCCTACCTCACTTCCGCCTTCTCAGGCCTTCTTCCCCAGCCATTGTGAACTTCTCAGCTGGAAAATTTTTGGTTACGGAGAATCGCGGAAAATCACAATATAGCCATGACATCACACTTACGTTTTTGTAATACGTGTATGGCCAAACATTTGAAACCGACTGGACAAAAATGTCCATGGAGGACAGACGCTAGTTCACCAAAAAAGGCTGTAAAAGTGAAAGAAGAAAAGAAAACGGAGGACCTCGAGACGTCTACCCTTAGGAACGAAATGCGAGAAGCTTATGAAGCAGTTTCTCGTCAAGTAGCAGATATAAGAGACTCAGTTTCGCTTTTATCACTATAAAGCAAGGGTAAAGGAGTGGGAAAAAAATCCAGAGTCGATTTTTCTACTCCGTCCACTTCCAAGAATGACGACGACGAATCCAAACTTGTCACGGATAAGGCCGACGCCATTACGGGCACCAAGTCAACCATGACGGCAGTGAGCAGTGGCACCGGTGCTATAGGAGCGACGGCGGCGCCTGCCCACTACTCAACCCCGCGGCAGAAAGGAGCAGCAGTCGATTCATCAGGCGTTCAGTCAGACGAGGATACATCTGGATTGGATTCTAGACGAGTCAAGACAAACAGGAAGAAATATCGTGTGAAAAAAATGGATTATTCTTCTGAATCATCGTCTTCCAGCAGTTCCAGTCCTTTGCAATCGTCGTAAAGGAAGAAAAACCAGATCCAGGTGGGCCTACAAGAAACGAGAGCGTAAGTTCAATTTGAACCGTTTCCTTCCGAAAGAAGAGAGAAATAAGACACTCACCTTTGAAAACCTAGTATATCTGTTGTGTGCCCTAGCTATTGAACGATGTGACGAGGACAAGGAAGTGAAGGGATTAATCGAACATATCAGCTTCCTCGCCGAGAAGGCCGACAGTAGAGCCTTCACAACTGCTTCCTTAGTGAAATACGACCAGGAGGTCAGGAAAAAGGTGGTGAAAAATGGTTCTGGGAATTTCGACTCTGGGGATCAAGGACTCGGGACCAGGTTTCTTGGTGCTGAAGCCACCAGAGAGATTGCAAAACGTATGAAAGTCCCTAGCCAAAAGTCAAGTGTAAAACCCAAAGCAAAGGAAAGTTCTAAGTACTGCATATTGTACCAAGATGGACGATGTAATGCTCTAAGGTGCCGATTCGACCATAGGTGTTGGGTTTGTGATCAAGATCACCCAAAAAGCGAATGTGAGTTGTTGAAGAAAGCCAAGCAATCAAAGTAGGATACAGACTTAATTCCTAATGGTCAGTGTATTCCTGTTGAGAGTATTCCTATAAATGATATGTATTGTGATAATGATTGTGTAGTTGTGGAAAATGATACTATATTATTGCCTAGTACATTGGAACCGTGTGGTAACGTCAATGAGGCTCACAACAATCATCTAGGAATAGGTAACTCGATTGATAATGTAATCACAACAGGTCCCTCGATGGTTAGTGGGGCGCCCGACCGTAGCGAGGTATTGAATTGTTTTGACCTGTTTATAGCTGATTGTCTACCGGCAATGGGTCATAGTTCGTCTGTGTCTGTTACTATGATCGATGGTAGAAGACAAGTTGATATCTGTCTAAACGCCTCAGATAACAGGAAAGAGTGGGGAGAAAAGGTATCGTTCGATTATCGTTGCGATAATGTTACATGTGGTAATGTCATAGAGGTATCCGAATATCTGTTTTGTGTAGATATAACCTCAGGCGTACATCTACCCGTCTTTACTGATTGCCGTAGCGGTACTTGCAATTGCTCCTACACAATGAACGGTTCACAAATACAGCTCCTACCCTGTCGTTTTGCAGCCGCTTATAGTAATTTGGATCACCCGAGTGAAAATGCTATGTTTGTGTTAACCAGTATATGTAGGGGTTTCAATATCATAGACGAAGTTGACCAACCGCATTATGATTGTGAGATCGAATGGACTCCTGATCCTGAAGTTTTCACAGTGTACAGACGTAGTAAAATGCTAAACAACCAGTTCAAAAAAACACTATTATTTCTATTATTTTCAGTAATTTTCTACATAATTCTACTGTGATTCCGCACTTTGAGGTTAGTTTAACAAAAGAAAACAAGATGTCTTTTGTCACTTCAGGCTCATCGGCTGAAAATAGCTCTGGGAGTGCCATATAAGACATGTATGGAACTTTAAGTCCACAGGACACTTGAAGGGGATCCACCAACTTTTTCAACCCTGAGATATTTGATTATGACCTATTAGCTGAATAGCACAGCCCCCCTCCCCACCCCCTGCCACAAGCACCGCAGCCATAGTGATGACGGTAAGGGGGAACTGGATTTAACGTGCTGCACCCGATGACATTTCCTTGATGACCTTTGGTATTTAATTCACTTGTGTGTACCTATGGTATGTAGCATTTTCAAGTAATTAGGGCTACACATGATATCATATTAGTCACTGCGTAAATTTTGGCGTGTCTTCTACGTATTTGAATTGGTGGGGACCACATATTATGCCCCAGTCACACTGGCATATATATCGGCGTTTCTTCTACGTATTTAAATGGGTGGGGACCACGTATTAGCTACGGATTTGGAACAGTATCTGTCTGCTTTGCTTTAACGCATTAGTACGCTTCTCAACGTACTAATGACCAATGAAATAAAAACGGAATCAGTCATATATATGACATATGTATAATGCAACATGGACACATGTATAAGTCTAGAGATGAAGCGTATACACAATGGCAAGGACGACTTGCTTATTTACTCCAATTTTTTTTTTTTTAATGTTTTATTGGAGATTTACCCTGCGAAGACATAAATTGGTACAACCTGTTTGAGTGTCCTCACAGCTACAATTTAACATTTTACAATCATCGGAAATTAACATATTTTGAGGATAAAGAATATAAAGAAAGTAGATGGTTTATCAGTCCTTGAGTCCGTGACCGAATGGTCACATGTAGGTTCAGCAGGCACAAGCTCTGCTAGTCCATTATTACATTACTGCGACATTGTGATCACACCAGTTTGATCTTTTTGGCCAATTGTCTTTCCAATCTATAGATTGTCTCCTTTTAGTATTGGTTGGGGCTATTTTTAATTCTTGTGTTTGTGCCAACGATCATGTATTTGGTCTTGCTAGCATTTATTGTAAGCTTATTTTCTTTACACCATGTCTCCACTCTAGCTAATTTCTCATTCATCTCCTTCTTCATTGAATCTAAGTGCGTTCCCTGCACATAAACTACTGTATCATCCGCATATAGATGAACCATTTCTCCATTAACACTGTCAACCATGTCGTTAATATACAGCAAGAAGAAAAAAGGGCCGATAGACATTTTGCTGTGTGAGGATCACGATATAACTTAACATAACATTTTGTTCTGTTAAAAGACTGTCTTCGTACTGTGATGTTCACTCACGCCTATATATACACTACTGACTGTCATACGAAATCCAGTCACAGTCTACCTGTAACTACAAAACGTTGTCCTCTTTCATGGTGGTTCTTTTGTTTTTACATAAAGTCTCAATTACTAGGTATACAATTATGTACCACCCTACTTTGAATACAAATTCTGATTGGCTGAAAATATTGCACTGGACTACTTATGAAGCGCTAGCAGTGACTTGCAGCACTCAACTAATTAATGCGTGCAAAGGATCACAGGAGTTGAAGGGGAAAAAAGAGTAAAAAATGCACTTTCTGGGCTTGACTTTCACTAAAATGTCAACAGATATACCAGCACACTTTGAATCCAGCTCGGACGTTGTCTTATTTCCTTATACAATTAATCAAATACATATATTTGAAGGTATATAATAAATAGAAATGTATTACCCTACTGGTACGTCCTCGCATACCTTGTTTCTTGTTTCATACATTTTATCTTACTACTGGGCCCATTGTCTCTGTAATCATGTTGTACTTAGTTCCTATATATGGTCGAGACAAGGCTAAACATGTCCTTAAACTAAAATGTTCTCAAATCCTGGCTGTGTGTATCTTCGGCAGAGAACGAGAGTAGGTAATGTAACTGCTGGTGTAAGGATGGCCTCCCTGACTAGACGCTTCACGGTAGACCCACTGTACACTGTACGAGCGAGTCAAATCCTTATAAAAAAAGACGGAAAAATTGGCATGGGGAGTGGAAATCAGGGGATTCCCCCCACCGTCACTGGCCTACATAAGTTGAATTGGACAAATTAGACTTGAGATATACCCCCACCTTCAGTCACACCCTCACCCTCAGTTACACCCTCACCCTCATTCACACCCGCACCCTCAGTCACACCCTCACCCTCAGTCACACCCTCACCCTTAGACACACCCTCACCCTCATTCACACCCTCACCCTCAGACACACCCTCACCCTCAGTCACATCCTCACACTCAGTCATACTCTAAATCTCAGTCACACCCTCAACCTCAGTCACACCCTCACCCTCAGTCACACCCTCACCCTCAGTCACACCCTCACCTTCAGACACACACTCACCCTCAGTCACACCCTCACCCTCAGTCACACCCTCACCCTCAGACACACCCTCACCCTCAGTCACACCCTCATCTTCAGACACACACTCACCCTCAGTCACACCCTCACCCTTAGACACACCCTCACCCTCAGTCACACCCTCACCCTCAGTCACACACTCACCCTCAGTCACACTCTCACCCTCAGTCACACCCTCACCCTCAGACACACCCTCACCCTCAGACACACCCTCACCCTCAGTCACACCCTCACCCTTAGACACACCCTCACCCTCAGTCACATCCTCACCCTCAGTCACACCCTCGCCCTCAGTCACACCCTCACCCTCAGTCACACCCTCACCCTCAGTCACACCCTCACCCTCAGTCACACCCTCACCCTCAGTCACACCCTCACCCTCAGTCACACACTCACCCTCAGTCACACCCTCACCCTCAGTCACACCCTCACCCTCAGACACACCCTCACCCTCAGTCACACCCTCACCCTTAGACACACCCTCACCCTTAGACACACCCTCACCCTCAGTCACATCCTCACCCTCAGTCACACCCTCACCCTCAGTCACACACTCACCCTCAGTCACACTCTCACCCTCAGTCACACCCTCACCCTCAGACACACCCTCACCCTCAGACACACCCTCACCCTCAGTCATACCTCACCCTCAGACACACCCTCACCCTCAATCACATCCTCACACTCAGTCACATCCTCACACTCAGTCATACCCTCAGTCACACCCTCACCTTCAGTCACACCCTCACCCTCAGTCACATCCTCATCCTTAGTCACATCACACCCTCAGTCACACCCTCACCCTCTGTCACACCCTCACCCTCAGTCACACCCTCAGTCACACACACACCCTAACCCTCAGTCACACCCTCACCCTTAGACACACCCTCACCCTCAGTCACACCCTCACCCTCAGTCACACCCTCACCCTCAGTCACACCCTCACCCTCAGACACACCCTCACCCTCAGTCACACCCTCACCCTCAATCACATCCTCACACTCAGTCATACCCTAACCCTCAGACACACCCTCACCCTCAGTCACACCCTCACCCTCAGACATACCCTCACCCTCAGTCACACCCTCACCCTCAGTCACACCCTCACCCTCAGACACACCCTCACCCTCAGTCACACACTCACCCTCACCCCCAGTCACACCCTCACCCTCAGTCACATCCTCACACTCAGTCATACTCTAAATCTCAGTCACACCCTCACCCTCAGTCATACCCTCACCCTCAGTCACACACTCACCCTCAGACACACCCTCACCCTCAGACACACCCTCACCCTCAGTCACACCCTCACCCTCAGTCACACACTCACCCTCAGACACACCCTCACCCTCAGACACACCCTCACCCTCAGACACACCCTCACCCTCAGTCACAACCTCACCCTCAGTCACATCCTCACCCTCAGTCACACCATTGTTAAGTGAAACAGCATACAATTGCAAGGGTTCCCTGTTTTTTATCAATGAGGGCAGGTTTCTGCCAGGGATGCAAGATGCCTCTTGCCATGTTTTCACCTGATGATTTTGGTTGATTATGACATTTATCACCATCTGCTGACTATTTGACACTTTTGGGCAGAAAATCATCAGGTCTCATAGTGTACAACAAGTTCAGGTATATGATTTCTTAGATACATCCGTACGCCCAGACGCGTTCATTTGTACATTCATTTTCTTTTATCCATTGCTCTGACAGCATAACAGAAACTTATATTCATACATGTTATATATAGAAAACGTGACACGGTTGGCTTGGTAGTGCACCAGGGAGCTGTTTCAAAACCATAGGCTTAACCCACATTTTGAAACAGCTCCCTGAAGTGACATCCAATAACAATTCGTAAACTTGCATGGATTATCTGACATTAAATAAACTTCACAATATCTATATAATTGTGGGTACAGTTTTAGAGCTCAGTCTGTGTCACATTTTAGAATACCTGACTTTTGGGTTAAGGAACTTTGGCTCTTTAAAGTTTATGCGCAAAACAAATCCTCCCAGAGGGTTTATATGAATATAGGCACAGAAGGAGAGTATCAACCTACAACCGTCAGAGGACACCAGAGGCAGTGAGGTTCACCAGTCCCTCTAGGATCGCAGGATCAACCCACGTGAGGGAGTCGAGGTGCGGGATCGAGACGACCCTCCAACCCTCTCTTCACCGCTCACCCTCAACCAGGACAGACTTCCTCAGCACACCTGGACATTTTCTGGGTTGCTTCGCCTCATGGTCACGACAGGTTGGTCGTTCCATTCTTGCCCCTTGCTGGGTATTTCTCTTACCTTTCTCTTACCTTACCTTACTTGTTATAAGTTAGGAAATTGCTATTGCGGCTACTTTTGGACAATTGTATTTCTAAATTTTTCCGGTCATCGGGTGGTGGATGAAGATCTCCGTTCCCGATGTCTAAACAAACGTGATTCAAATAAACCACGTGAATTATCGCATGGTATTCGAACATGTGAGACAGAACTTGTACAAAATCAAAATGTCATTGTCAAATCCAAGATGGCCCCCACACCACCATCGGAGGAGGCCATTGACACTGTACAGCTGGAATGTAGTTTGTTCTCAAAAGACACTGACACTCCAGTACACCCCCTGGAGATCTTTGAACCTTCTGACTTTAATGAATCTCCCACCCAAAAACATTTACAGACTGTAAATACCAGTTTGAACTTAGAAGAAAAATCAGAAAGTAAATCAACAATTGTCTCTCAAAACAAGATGGCTGCCTCCAACAGAGAGGGAGCCCCCTTTGCTCATAACAAAGGAGAACCATCCAGTCTTTTCCCCAAAAACAATGGGGCTGAAAAACTGAGGAAAAATAAAACTCCGAAATTTGATTTCCCGAAAAATGTTTGTCAAAACATGGTCATTGATGAAACTTTTTCTGTCTCTTCCAAACAGGTGACGGACGACAACCGGCTCCCGGAAACAGTGTGGCCGGTTTTCAAACATGCGCGAATCGCCACACTGGAGGCGATGCGCCTGGAGATGAGGGCCGAATGGATTGATGAGGCCCTGGATGGAGGGTTCATGGAACCGTGGTGTTACGGACTGGAAAAACTTCCGAGAAGTTTCGACGGCACCTCTCTGTCCAAAAGGATAGTACAAATCGGCAAAGAGGCCGCACACGCTATCATGTTTGAAACAGCTAAATACAACAGGGAGACCGCAGCCAAGCATAGGCTGACTGCGAGCGGGTATCGCCATGGGGTGGATACCATGCTAAGGCAACAAGAACTCCCAAACATTGCGGACAAGCTCATCGCGAATGCGGAAGTTAGCTTGAAGAACCTTGTTGCCAGCGAAGAGAAAAAGGAGAAATCCTCGCTGAACACGAAAAGCAAAATGATGGCGGGCAACCGGGTACGTGACAATGACATCCTCGACCCGGCCAGCTGCCTAGCCACGCAGTTCTATCGTAAACAACAGGCTAAAACAGAACAAGAAAACGCACCGCCGACACGCCCTCATCAGCAGGGCACCTCAGCCGGTGGTGGTGTACTGGAAGGTGTTCGCCCACAAGACAACAACCCGGATTTTTCGGGGCGCGGGCAACGCGGCTACTACCAGCCCACGTTACTAGAAGGGACTCTGAATTGTAAACCTACCAAGCCTACATGTACCATGAATGAGTCGGAGGCTACAGGACAAAAGACACCCGAACCTCAGGCACCGATAAAGTCTCATGTGAATAAAGAACAGAGTTACGCTAACAAAAATGTGTCTATGTCAAATTGTGAAATTTCAGGCCAAAAGATCATAAACCTGTCAAACCACATCCTTACCAAGGACAAGAAATCAATACTCGGGAATTACCAAAAAAATGGCAAAGACCATTTTAGTATCAAAACCCAGAACACCTCAAATCTACTTTCTACCAAAGATCCACAAGGAAACTCTGCCACCCCCTGGTAGACCAATAGTGTCTGCCAACGACTGTCCGACTGAACGTATCTCCGTTTTAGTTGACATTTTTCTGAAACCACATGTGACAGAAATGAAATCATACGTGAAAGACACCACTGATTTCATAAACAAAATCGAGAAAATAGAAAATCTTGAAAAAAACAGCATCATAGGCACGATGGATGTAACATCCCTGTATACAAATATCCCCACAGACGAGGGGATTAGAGTGATACGTGAAAAACTCGAGAAATGCAGGAACAATGTAGAAAAACCCTCCATCAGTAGCTTATGTAGAGTCTTGGAAACAGTTTTGACGAAAAACAACTTCCAATTCAATGGTACAAACTACCTCCAAAAAAGTGGCACTGCAATGGGCATCAGGGTAGCACCATCTTTTGCCAACCTTTTTATGGAGAAAATAGAAACTGAGATACTAAACAGACCCGGTAAACAACCCACGACTTGGTACAGATATATCGATGGATAGAAACCACAAACAAGGTACACCACAGCATAAAATTCACAGCGGAGTGGTCGAAAGAAAAAATCAATTTCTTAGACACTTGGGTGAAAAAGGACGATGAAGGCAAACTATATACAGACCTCTATGTCAAACCAACCGATACAAACTCATATCTGAGATATGAATCGGCCCATCCCCCTAGCTGTAAAATAAGCCTCCCAGAAAGCCAATTCCTGAGAATCAAAAGAATTAGCAAAAGACATGAGGACTACGAGAAACACGCAGAAAAGAAAATTGCAGATTTCCTAGAAAGGGGATACCCTCTAGAAATCATAAACAAAGCAACAACAAAAAGTAGCACAAAAAACTAGAACAGAACTGCTAGAACCGAAACCAAAGACTAATGTAGAAAAGGAAAGAATCTTCCTAACCACTACATTTAGACCAGGTAAAAAACATGTCCAAACAGTGGTCAGGAAGTATTGGGATCTCCTCGGCAGATCTACAACAACAAAAGCCATACACCGAGCAGATCTCATGATGGGGTATAGACGCTCCAAAAACGTGAGAGACCATGTAGTCAGCTCAAGGCTGAACTACAAACCGAAAAACGAGCAAAGCATGTCAGAAAAAGAAGAAGACAACAACACCACCAACACATGCAAAAAAACAAACTGCAAATACTGTCCAATTTTGGACCACAAAGGCACCATATCCCACAAACGCCGAAACATGGAATGCAAGAAAAAACATCACATGCAATAGTTCGAATGTGATCTACTGCATAGAATGCAAGAAATGCGGCATCAGATATGTGGGACAAACAAAACGCAAAATAAAAGAAAGAATCCGAGAACACATGTACTCAGTGAAAACCAAAAAAGACTCGGACATAGGGTACCATTTCAACACCCCGTCACATGATGGGGTTACAGACATGAAAGTCTACATTCTGGACTTCATCTATGATGACCCAGCGAGCGAGAGAGCAAAAACACTCAGGAACACCATAGAGCACAACTGGATCCATAGACTACAAACTGTAGTACCGTATGGTTTAAACACAATGGACAACAAATATGGATGAGAAGACAAAAAAGCCACGTCAGAAAAACATTCCTCTCAATCCAGACTACACACCTGACCAGGTAAATAAACAACCAAAAATACACTGACAACAAATGGGGGACCTACTCAGATCCACCCATCTCAGCTATGCACACAGGTGTCAAACAAGCTCACAAGTTGACACAAAAACAAACATAGTTTAACATGTGAATACACTCTACAAAACACGTAGGATGATTTGTAGAACAGCAGAAAATGGGGCTAGGCTTCATCAAAGTATGATCAACAGAACAGTGAAAAGGTTCAACAGAGAAGTGGTGGCAATTAATACGTACAGACAGAACCCGACAGTCTGGCTAGCCCAGACGGTGCATACGCGAAGACCTAATAAAACAATCCACCACTATGAAGAATTGATTGACGGCATCCATCCATCAGTGAACCTACTTCGAAGATGGGCAAGATTAATAGTGAAAGCTGTGAAGAAGAATAACGTGTTGAGATATTAACAGACACTCTCGTTGATAAACGAAATCAGTTTATGCAAACAGATCAAACCTGGTAAAATGACGTACAAGCCTAAAATAGAAGAATAAGAGGCTTGAAAGGATAGGACACCCAGGGGATGACCCACATACGTTGACCTACATACGCCAACCCAGGGGGCAGTGGAATGGAAAGGTAACGAAACAACAGACGGGCTGGAAATACACGGTGCAAATAGGGAAAAGGTAGTAAGAGCCTAAGCAAATACTACGAGAATAAGGTGAGCGCCGGCACAAGTCACTAACACTACACATAGACTATAAGGAAGAGAGGAACGGACAAAAAGGCTAAGGTATTGCAAAATACTGATGGCCTTAGGTGTTGGTCAACGCCTATATCTAGAGTTAAGTTGAAAAACTGTTGGGTAAAAAACTGTTGGTTAAAGCCTAAAACTTAGAGCTGAAGCCTAAACTTAGAGCTAACGCCTATATCTAGAGTTAAGTTGAAAAACTGTTGGTCAAGACCTAAATTTAGAGCTAATCTGAATATTTGGATTTAAACTGCTAAAAATCCGGGTTAAGAAAAAGGAGATAACATGAGAAAATGTTAACTGTGAGTTTAGAGATTAAGAAAATAAGGCCTGAAGAGGGCCTTTATGCTTGTCGGGGGTCAAGTATTCACAAAAACTAAGGAAGGGGATAGAGTTAGGGATAGGCCGTACACAAAAACAAAAAAACAAAAAAACAAAAAAAGGGGGGTCCCCGGATAAGAAGGGGGGGGCACTTCCGGGTAAGGAGGGGGGGGGTAAGCATAGATACAGAAAAACAAAACATGAACCCCAGCCGGTGGGGAGGTTTCCTCGAATCCAAGTCCTAACCAAAGGGACATGCTCGTCAAATATATGTTGTATGTAAATTATGTTGGTTTAAGCATAAGTGTCAGGTGTGTCGTGTTAATTACGTGTTATTTTTTAATTACGTGTTATTTTTGGGTCATAAAGAATCTAGAAAAGAACGGGCAATACCGTCTGTTAACAACGTATGCTAAACTCCACTCCTTGAAACTGACAAAGGGGGTAAGCACAATGTCAACTAAAATTACCAAAATGTCAGCTCAAACTACCAGGGAAAATTTGGGAGGATTAAGAAGGGAAAAGAGATCTCGGAGCTTATACAAATGACGGACAGCGTTTTTAGATCTCTCAAAATAGGTTCCCTGAATGTAAATGGTATAAGGGACCCTGTGAAAAGGAAGCGAATTTTTCAAGAAGCCCGTAAATATGATGTATTTTGTCTACAAGAAACTCATTGTACAGATGAGGACATGAACATTTGGGAAAAGGAATGGGGTAAAGATATAATATTCTCAAACGGCACGACCCAATCTAGAGGAGTAGCTATACTTTGCTCAGGGAAAATGCCTTATAAATTAGAGCAAATAACACAAGACGAACCAGGACGTTTTATAAAAGGGAAACTCTCATCGGAAGATGAAATGATTATTGTAGGTAACCTATACGCCCCAACACAGAACAATGAAAATGAACAACTAAGAGTATTTCACCAATATAAAGAAACACTGACAAAATTTAGTGAACTCCCATGGATCCTTGCAGGGGACCTCAACCTGGCTATTGATCCGCTAAAAGACAGAAAAAACACAAATACTAACATAACTTGCAAGCACTACAGGGGAGCAGTAGCTCAATTTATGGAGGCATACAACCTAGTAGATGGATGGAGGCTCCTGCACCCCTTAACCAGGAGATTCTCCTTCCACAGAGCTAGGCAGGCCTCTAGGATAGATTACATCTTAGTGTCAGAAGAATATTCTAACAGACTGTTAAAGACGGATATTCTGCCTGGGGTCATGTCAGATCACTCGATAGTACAAATAGAACTTAAAACACTAATCCCAAAGAAGGGACCAGGTTTATGGCGTTTTAATAATATGTTACTAGCTAATAGGAAGTACACAGAGGAAATTATCAAACTCCTTGAAAATATACCATCAGAAAATCAGGAAGTAAACCCTATGAAACTATGGGAATATATGAAGTTCAAAATTAAAACATTTACTATTTCCTTCACCAGAAAGGAAAACCAAAGGAGGAAGGAAGAAGAAAAAAATAAGTTAAGGAAATTAGGAGAATTAACAAACCTCTTGGGGGAGGGAGAAGATGTAGCCATGGAGCTTTTCTCATTAAAAAAAGATATAGAACAGGAAGATAGGAAAAAAATACTCTTCTCCATGTTCAAATCCAAATGCAACTGGAACTTGTACGTGGAAAAACCAACAAAATATTTTCTAAATTTACAGAAAAAAGAATCTAACCACAAACTTATAACACATATCCAGAGAGGCGATGGAACCCTAACAGAGGACCCCACAGAGATACTTAAGCTTCAACAGGAATTCTATGAGAAGCTGTATACAAAACACAAAATTAGTAGTATCAAGGAAAACATCAATCACCTGACTGAGCTTATTAATATTCCACAAATATCTGACAGAAATAGAAATTATTTAAATAAGCAGGTTACCAGAGTAGAGCTCACTAAAGCTTTAAAAAAGTTAAATAACAACAAGTGCCCAGGATCAGACGGGCTAACACCGGAGTTCTATAGGTACTTTTGGGAACACATACGGGAATTACTGTATCTGGCCTTCTCCTATGCAAAGACAAGAGGGGCATTGGGCAATGAGCAAAAGAGAGGAATCATAACACTTATACCTAAGAATGGAACGGATAAAACGCAACTTAAAAACTGGAGACCTATAACATTACTAAACACAGACTACAAAATACTAGCAAAAGCACTAGCCCTAAGACTGGAGGAGCCCCTCCAAGAAATTATATATGAGGACCAGACAGGGTTCATCAAAAAAAGGTATATCGGGACAAATGTAAGGACAGCAATAGACGTCATCGACTCGATGAATAATGGCGTCTCAGGAGGGATAATAGCCTCGCTAGACTTCCTCAAAGCCTTTGATTCAGTGGAATGGCAAACGATATGGGAAGCTCTAGAACTATTTGGTTTTGGGGGGGATTACATTGAATGGGTAAAGCTGTTATACAAGGATTTAGAGTCGTGCACCACTAACAATGGGTATAACTCAAGATGGTTCAGCCCCCAAAGGGGCACCAGGCAGGGATGCTGCATATCTCCTTACCTATTTATAATAGTTATGGAGCTGCTTGCGATCTCAATCAGGGAAAATAAAGATATAAAGGGAATTACCATTGGAGGTAGAGATATCAAAATTTCACTGTTTGCAGACGACCTCACAGCTTACCTAAAAGAACCGCAATTGGTTATAGTGCTCTTGGACTGTTTGGAAAGGTTTAGGAGATATTCAGGGCTTAAGATAAGCTACGACAAGTCTTCCCTGATCCCCTTGGGAAAATTGGGAAAAGAGTCTCTGAAAAAATTACCACTGACAGTGGGTGACGAGTTGAAGTTGTTAGGGATACACCTATCCAGAAGGATGACTGAAGAGGGGATTTATGAAAAGAACTTTAAGCCAAAGATAGAAAAATGTGCATTAATATGTAGTGACTGGAGTAATAGGAGACTGTCACTAAAGGGGAAAATAACCGTTATTAATAGTCTGATTATACCCCTGTTGTTATATCCTATGTCTATGATACACTGTCCTCAGAAAGTATTTGCAGAAATCAGGAAAATAATAAGTAACTTTCTGTGGAACTCTCCAGTCAACAGATTAGCAAATAGCTCACTGTATAGGGGTATTGAAAAAGGAGGTTTGAAATTGCTAGATCTAGAATTAATGTATAAGGCCAATCGCTTAAGGTGGGTAAGGAGATGTGTGAAAATGATATGTCCACGTATACAAGGTACTTCAGGTCTGTAATGGAAGTAGAAGGACCACTATACGACTTTTTCCTAACTAAACAGAGAATAAAGGTGGAAAAGGAAAAATCAGTGTTCTACCATGGTCTAGGAAAGATATGGACGGAAGAATATTTCAAAACACCTGAGTCAGAAAGAGAGAAGCAGAATGAATGTTTATGGGGTAATGCCTTCATAAAGAATAAAGGCAAAACATTGCAATGTAAAGCGTGGAAAAGGGCAGGAATTATTAAGGTAGCAGATATCATAGAAAGAGGTGGCTTTATGAATATAGAAAGAATAAAAGAGAAATACGGGGTTAAGGGCACTTTTTTAGATATTCATCGTATCGTTAGAAGTATCCCATGGGGGAACAATATGTCATGGGAAAAAATAGAGGGGAATGACTTAGCCCTATTAGTCAGAGACAGCCAGGGAAACTCAATAAATATTCTTAATGTGGAAGCCAAAGGAATATACCAGTTTTATATTAAGAGCAATTTAGGGGTCCCAACAGCGCAAAAGAGGTGGAATGAATTCTTTCAGAATAGGACCGAAACTCCCATAGACTGGCCCATAATATACAGGAATGTATTTAGATCAACAAGAACTACTAAGTTACAATCCCTACAATATAAGATACTGCATAGAATAGTTCCGACCAATAAATTCCTTCATCAAAGAAAAATAATTGATACACCAGAATGCAGATACTGCCTGGAGACCGACTCGATTGAACATTTTTTCGTAGAATGTCCTACCACTAAAACCTTTTGGAATTATATCAGGAACTGGCTGCAGCGTCTGACAGGTATACAACTGGATATAGATATCAAGAGTATAATATTAGGGGCCACGAGCAATAATCAGGAGGCTAGCAAAATTAATTATATATATAATCTGGCAAAATTCTATATATTCAGACAAAAACTCTTCCATAATGGCGAACTAGACCTATATAAGTGGAGCTTGGAATTTAGACAACAAATTAAAATGGAAAAATATATTTGCTCCTTGGAGGGAAAACCATACAAATTCAAAAAATGGATAGGTATTATGGACAGCTTACGGTAAAGGAAGAAAAGGGATTAGAACAAAGAAAGTTGATAGGAGGGGCACGACTAGCTGGGGAATAGTTAAGGGGGGGGTAGCGGATTTTAGAACGACAAGTGCAGGGAGGAGAGTGTTGATTAACACCAAAGGGGAACTAGTAGCGTGTTGTTAAACGCACTACAAAGGAAGACCGACTGGAGTGTTGATTAACACCAAAAGACGGGACCTGAAGTGAGGGAGTGTTACGCCCATACGACGCCAGGAGAACGAAAGGAGATGACAGAAAAAGAAAGGTTAATAAGAAAAAAAAGAGGACCCAACACATTTCATCTTATTCATTTATTATTGTTATATAGTGCTGTCTCTGTATTGTGTTGTCTTGGTAATGTCTGTGTACTGTATTAATAATCCATAATTTCTCAGGATCTTATTATTTACACTAACTTGTTCAACCTCAACGTACTTAGTCTTATCAGGGTTATGGTATAAAAAAAAATAAATAAATAAAAAAAGGGAGCAAGCTCAGAAGGACAGGGAAAACTCAGAAAGGGTAAAAGGGATCAACTGGAGCGGCAAAACTGGAATAGAAGGTGAAAAACTGCAAAACTGTATATAATGTAGGATAAAATGTAACAACCTCAAGAAAGCATAGCTTCGTTGGATTACCACATGTAGCCTGTAGGATACACCATTGTTTCGCCGATGGACTGAACACATGTCATAAAAAGGGAAAACTGTTATGTTGTTAAAATTGATCAATAAAGAAGAGCAAGGCTCGTATATAAAAAAATAAAAATTAAAAAAAACAAAACACATAGGATGACCACCATAACAGTGGCCATAGGTCAAGGTTGATCGGAAGGGACACACCCCTCAGAAGAACCAAACACAACCCCCAAACGACAGTGTATACAATAACCACAGACAACCACAGTTTAACCCAATGAGAAGAAGAGAAAAACCGGAAATCGGCGAAAATGCGCGAATCCCTGTGGTTCAAACATCCTACCTGGTCAGAAGTGCAGTCATACTCGGTCTCTCAACACGCCTCGTGACCTGATATCCTACTTTTGGACAATTGTTGAAAGTTATAACTATGCATAGGTGTGACAATTGTCACCGAGAATATGACGCACGCTCTCAAAGAGAGGGTTGTCCTTTTTGTAGAGTCGATAAAATTAAAAAGGAATTAAGAGATGGGTATCAAGAGAGCGAGGTTGACGATAGGGACGGTAGAAGAGATACAGTCAGAACAGAACAAAAGATAGCGTCTGCCCCAGGTGGGCTGCAACCGGTGTTGGAAGACAACGAAGGCTTAAGACGTGAGGTTAAGGACTTACGAGAGGAAGTTAATTCCTTAGTACAGTTGATAAAGGGTATTAAATTACCAGAAAAAACACATTCTCCAAATCTGGATGTTTCTTCAACTGAACATGCATCACCTTTACCAAAAGGAGGGTTTCGCCCAGTATTTTCGGAGACACGTGGCACCTTTGTGGCTCCAGACGTGCAAGGTTCGGAAAAACAACCGGACTACTCCGGTCAATTAACGAACAAGGACTGGATAGCTCAACATACTCTGATCATATAGCATATCTAGTAGACAGACGGGCGACACACATGGGCAAGAGCCTGGTGGATTATGATGAGACGTTGCGACTTAAGTGCAACAAACTTGGTTTGGAATATTTTAATTATGGCGACAGCTTCTTGTCGGAGAAATATCTAAATTTCGAGACCACATTTTCCTATGTATCTTTGAACAAAAAACTGAAGAAACTGGGTGACCGGAAAAACAAAAGTACTCGGGGCCCTTCAAACACTGAAGATAACAATGCCAAACCAAAAGGGGTGTGTTGGAAGTATAAATCGAAGGAGGGTTGTACATACACGAGTTGTGTGTATCACCATGAATGCACTCAGTGCAGTGCCAATCACAGTGTATTGGCGTGCAAAAAGACTCAAGGGGAAAAAAGCAATACTAAATGAAACAGGTTTAGCCGGCGTGGTCACTCTAGGCACCATGATCAATTGGATCTCGATGTGTATGCGAGTAGACAGGTGAACCATTGTAATTTTTCTAGTCTTCTGTCTTAGTCGAGCAATTAGGCTCGCGGGGACCACAAAATGTTTCCAGCGCTGAGGTTGCTCCGGACAATGGCCCAGGTTCTGTTGCATCTATTATTAACAACTCTGGTACTAACAATCATGTTAAAGAACCTTTAGGCAATGCTTGTTTTACCCCCGTTGAGTATATTGATAGAGGTGTTTCAATGTTGGAACCGGATTCGCCGGTTAACCGTTCTGTTCAGAACCAAATATCAGCTGGGAGAGTGACGTTGCCAGCTGAATCTTGTTCCCGGCATGTACCCCTTCTTTGTGAAGTTAGTTGTGTCGAAGAATCCACTGGGAGAGTAAGTTATTTCCAAGATGGCGGTTCAGGTGAGGATTCGGGCCCACTTGGTGGGGAAAACGGGCTCAGTAGTACTATTTCTGGTGAAATAAAAGCGGAATTGGAATGTGAAACCAATTTGTTGCTACAAAATGAAAATACGGTGTACGTTTCAGGTATATTGAAAACCGGTGAATCCAGGGAAGAGGAATTCCCCTTTGCGCCCATGCGGCGATGTTTGTTTAGGTTCTCATACCTAAACAGTTGAATCCATGTGTATTTTTCGATGAGTGTTTTGAACATGTTGCAGGTCCAGACGTCAATGCTAATTATATATTTTCCTGCGTAAACTCCGGATTTCAGATTGTAGACGAAGAATTTTCGGGTAGCTACTCGTCTGTATAATAAAAGGATGTGGTGACCCACCCATGTCTCTCTTTTTCTTTTAGCTCTGGCATGACTAGAATCTAAGCGGTGGGTTGTGAATATTTATAATCTGCCCTCTCCTAGCATTAGATTGGCCACCACCTCTGTCTACACTGTGTTCCAACTTTCGTTGGAGGTTGGTAAAGTTAAAGCCTGATCGTGTCCATGAATTCTCACTCTCTGACCAAAATTGATAATTAAGTCTACCTTTATGGTTCTTTCATTCAAAATACACACAGCAGGAGGTATGAACTTGGAAAAATAGCTTCAAGAGTGAGAATTGAATACATTCTCCAAGCATAGGTCCAATTCAGATGAAACATCTGCTGGTAGAGTAACACACACTTACAGGGAGTGGGTCAAGGCGGCTATGGATTAAACCTGGCCAGAGCTAATGTCGTGTAGTTCTGGCAGCCAGTGTATCCTAGCATTTGCTCTGGACACAGAAGCCTGTAGTACGGCCAACATCCACCAGATAGCGCATCCATAAGCTCTAGTGATGAAGTTGCTAGTTACCTATTAGTGACTTTGTCGCATGAGCCTGTAGGAATTAAGCTATGAAACTTTAACCTTAGTTAGGGACACATACAACTTATAAACATGCAAAATATAAAGGAGATCTGTCAATGCAATCCAATGATATTCGCATTTGAATTTTGTCATAGCAAATGCTGCACTGGTGGCCAGTGTAGGATTAGTCAAGCCAGTCGCTAATTTATGCAGTGACCTTCACCTTGTTCCCAGTAGGACATGAGTATGTGAGATGGGGTACCCCACATGTTTTTCCGCTATGCTGTCCCAAACTAGGGACACATCTACAATAGTGACAAGACACACCTCCCCTACAGTGACATGCCTTATGAAATGAGACTCAAATTTTTTCACTATTCCTGTCACTATTGCTGTCACTAGTCATGCCACTAAGTGGCTTAGTGACGCATTCTATTGAAACAGGTCCTTGGTCCTTGTCCTAATTAAACATGGGACGCCCTGCGAGAGCAACGTGTGAGCGACCTTCAACTTCCACTGGTCCCCTGCTGATTCGCAGTGGCAATGGAAACCAGCACAACCTCTCTCCCTCATCCGATTCCCAAAATACTTTATTTCTATTTGTTTATGATAAAGGATAATAAAAGATAAGGTAATGGAAACTTTTCAAAAGATAAAAGATATTTTATTGTAATGTTTCTCTAAAAACTGAAAGATTCCGCCGAGCCATTATGCACTAGAAAAATGGCGGGCGTTACCCATGATGCACCAAAAGATATATGTGAGTGATGAAAAATGGTTACCCTGCGAAAAACTTGTTTTATCACCCACTAGTATCTTGTGCGCATGCGCGAACATGCGCGGTGTTGAAGTCCACAATTGGAGAGTGAGAAATTTGCCAAAATTAAGCATATTATCTCCTATGAGGCAGCACCCCCTTTGGTCACCATGCTGCCACCATGGAGGGGTCTCCAAATAGTGTATCAAATTCTGCCGTCGGATGCGTCTCCGAAACTCAGCTAGTTGATAGCGTGTTGGTTCTGCCTCAATCTGTCGGAAATCGAGTCTCCAAATAGTGTATCAAATTCTGCCGTCGGATGCGTCTCCGAAACTCAGCTAGTTGATAGCGTGTTGGTTCTGCCTCAATCTGTCGGAAATCGAGTCTCCAAATAGTGTCTTTTGCAGGAACCCCCATAGGACCTCCTGACCCATTTTGAAATACAAAGATCACAGTCATGTCACTTTAACGTGGCAGGAGTGCAGGGGATTTCATATAAGACTGAGATTATGTACACTATCTGAAAGTGCAGGATGTTAGTTGTACTTTGGTGTTAAGATCTTTCAGATTGGACCAGTAGTTCGAAAGATAAGTCAAGTTAAACTAGGTAAGCCTAGAATATTTTCCTCCTTCTAGTAATGTTTTCTTTGATAAAATCACTGTTTCAGAAAGGGGGAAATCCTTATACCAATATATATAAATAGATATTTAGATTATCTTTCCAATGAATGTCCATTTAAAACCTAGCCAAAGAAGGTTGGTATTATCGAGAAGACTGTTTACTATGCTTTATATTGTGAAGGGGTATGCATGCACTGTAACACACTGTTCTATACCCACACAGGAAGCACTAAAGCAACCACTCCCTATGAACACCCCACCCTCCCCACCTCATAAACTGGTAATCAACACCACCACATGCTGGGACAACCAGCCACCAAAAATAAGATGGTGACAGGCGCTCCCAAATGGGCCCCCAGAGCTACTCCTCTCTTTCTCTGTACTCGTTGGTTTCAGCGAGAGTTCCAAAACAACACTCCCACTATTATAAAAAAAAAACATAACTGGAAGACACACTTGATTAACAAATATTTCTTATATATACAAATGTTTTGTATCTTCTCGCCAACGCATATTTATAAATATATCTGGCCCATGAATAAAGAAGCAGCCTGCAATCCCATTGGCCGTCAAAGTGAAACTTTCATCCGCGTGCGTTTGTTTACTCAAACGCGAAAACGGGGTCAACGTAGCGGCACTTCGGAACCCAGCATGTGTGTATCACACGCCACCACAGAGAAGACATATATGTCTCTCCACGCTTGACTCTGTGCCCTAGATCTTGGTAATGGGGTCATCAGAACCACTAGTCCGCCTAGAACCGCATCCAGCAAACCCGAGCGCCCTGGTCACAAGGGGACCTCTATAGTCTGCAAAGGCACACAGTGACACACACTTCACAATCAACCCGACTGTGAAGCAGCAACCCGACGTATAGGTAAAGTATTCGCCCCTAATCTGTCCGTTCTGTATGTCGGCGACATGGGGCCGGAGACACTGGGCTACAATATCATAACCTAGTTGGCATAGGCCCATTTACAATCCCAAGTCTCGCGTTCTCTCGTGCTCTCGCAACGAGTTTCCGGTGTAGCAGACGGCCGTCGTAAGGCTACGTATACGATGTAAACAATGCCGGCTGGAGATGTTTCTAGTACATTAAATTGTGAAATATTGCATTGGAATTTATCCCACCCCTAATATAAAATCCAATAGGCTTAACATTGGGTTTCCGTATGCCACGCTGACTGGCATACGGAGTTTTATATGCCACTAGTGGCATACAGCATTATTATCACGTAATATTCCAAAATCGAGGAGATAGGGTAGGATAAAATCAAAACCTGATTCGTTTTAATCTTGGCCACTGCATTCCACTCCTGAAGTTTTGGCTCCGGACTTCACTCGGCTTCGCCTCATGAAGTCACTTTGCCAAACTTCAGTCGTGGAATACGGTGGCCAAGATTAAAACTCATCCAGTTTTACGATAGTACTCGAAACATTTGTAAATGCATAACACTAACAGACCCATATACGTCTTTGTTCCCAGTCGGTTTATGGTTTCATTTGATTGAGTCAAGAGACAAGAGACTGAAGAGTAGCTATGAATCGGCCGAAATAGGTTTGTTAACAACCTGAGACTCAGTGTTTGCCAAGTGAATCCAATATTTCACCAAACGATATTGTAAATATCTTATACCATTATCAGAGACATATTTATATATCATTGTGTCCGACTAATATAAGTACCAGTAGTATTACCAATTATCATAAATAACTAACAACACTGTCAACAGAGTCTGCCCTGCCGAGGGCCGGAACGACCTGGTACCCCTGTACCAGGCACACTGCTCTTTTAGATCCAGTAGGTGCAAATATGGACCCCAGATAGATTCAAAATCCAGGAATAATTAAAAATTATTCAGGGACCTGTTTCATTACCTACCACATATAAAACGTGTAAATTTCTGTAATATCCGCTTGGAGACTCTCCCGCACATAGAGACATAATGAACCAAACTAAGGCTTGGAGACTGAGGGGCCACGCAAGTGAGAATCTCGTGGAGGGAAAACTAGAATCTGTTCTTCTTTTTTGTAGATCTATTGCCAGAAATACCTTTTCTCTTATGATTTCTTTCGAGCCACGCCAAAATCAAAATTTAGTAATGTGTTTTTTTTAATCTGCCAGTCTCGAGAGAAAGCCATGAGATCACTACGGCAAAATACCTGTGTCATACGAAATGATAACCGTGAATTTTCGATTGTTCCCCGTTCACCCGCTAGAGGGCACCACGTTAGTCAAGTACAAATTGACGAAGTCGCTAGTAATCTGTTTAACTTTCCGCTATTTCCAATTCAATTCAATTCAATTTTTATTATTAACTCAGACTGTTTCATACAGTATGGAGGTTACATAGTATGTGACAACAAATTTACAGCAAATACATCAAATACAAGCAAAGAAACAGGATACAAGTACAGTATTCCATAAATGAAGTTGTTGAACCCCCCACCAAAAAAAAACAACCCCAAATAATAATAAAAACGAAACAAAAAAAACAACCAAAAACCAAAAAAAATCAACACAAAAAAAACAATAAGAGAGAACAAGAATTGTATTGTTAGTGCTCAGTCCTTTAGAGGATGGGCAATGCCTTTCTTAGAAATTGACTGATGTTAAATATGATTTCTTCTTTGTCAGATAGTTGTTAAGGTCATCTGAGTGTAGATCAATGAATTCACAATTTTTTTCTAGTAGGAATTCCTCAATGTCATTCACGAAGAGTGAGAAAAGTAGCGGTGACAGGTTTTCCCCTTGCCTAACTCCAGCTAGGCTTACAAAGAAATCTGAGTGTTTTCCATTCATGGAGATACAGGATTTGACCTCTTTGTACATGTTCTTGATGACTTTTACTAATTTGCCATTAATACCCAGTTTCTGTAGTTTGTACCAGAGTGCCTTCCTCCATACACAGTCGAATGCCTTCTGGTAATCTATGATGGCACAAAATATTTTTTTCTTGTTAGCCTTCATTATTTCAGTGACAAACTTAAGTAGGTATACATGGTCAATAGTTGAGTACCCTTTTCTGAAGCCTGTTTGGTGTTCATTTATTATATTATTAGTGTCACAGAATTCTGTTAGTCTCCTGTTCAAAACTGAAGTAAACAGTTTGCCCATACAGCTCAGTAATGTAATACCTCGGTAGTTCCCTGGGTCTTCTTTACTTCCTTTCATCTTATAAATTGGTATAATCATACCAGTAGTCCAGTCTTTAGGGAGTTCACCTGTCTCGAGGATTTTGTTAAACAGTACCATGTACACTGGTAAAACCATATCAGGGCTGGCTTTGATGTACTCATTTATCACCTTATTTACACCGACTGCCTTGTTGTTTTTAAGCCCATTTATACATTTCTTTATTTCTGTGGCTGTAAATACTCTATCTAGGGAACTAGTGTTATGTGGTCTCCTACTGTACATGCTGGGTCTTCCTGATCATTCACTCCAGCAGCTAGGTCTTTGAAATACTCAAACAGTTTATCCATTTCTATTGGTATGTCTTCCTTATTTTTATGTCCTTGCAGCATTTTCCAGTACTCTTTTGGTTTTTGATTTTTGAGTGATCGTAACGTTTCAGTAAATACCTTTCTTTCCCTAACCCTTGATTTTTGCAGCTCTTTCTTATAAGCTCTGCTTTTACTGACTCATGTGATTCATTATTTCTAAGTTTGTTATGGTTTGATTTGGCTTTGTCATAATCCTTGCGTTTGATCTTACATTCTGAGTTGAAACCTTTAATGGTATTCTTATTATTAGTTTTCTTTTTCCTTGGGGGAAAAGTCAACAGAGCACTATCAATGAGAATGCTATTCATTTTTGCAGATAATTCTTGAAGTGTCATACTACCTCCAACAGCGGGCACCTTCACGGCAGTTTCCGTTGCATAAGAAAATGATCAGTATTTCCGGCAGAAGTTTCTTAGCGCAGGGGGCATTTACGGGATTTCCGTTACAAAAGGAAAGTGCCCGTTCATCGTACTACCCTCCAGTTCCCGTTACAAACGAGAGGGGGTACTCGTATTGGCCAAAGAAGTAGAAATTTCTTTTTCAAACACTAAAACTTATTCAATTCTTTTAATAGTTTCAGCGAAGAATTGTACTGAGATGTAGTTGTAGGACAGAGTTGGGAGTGGGTATAGGATAGGGTGGGGTGTGGGCGTAGGATAGGGTGGGGTGAGGGTGTTGGACAGGGTGGGGTGTGGGTATAGAACAGAGTTGAGTGTGGGTGTAGGATAGTGTGGGGTGTGGGTGTAGGATAGTGTGGGGTGTGGGTATAGGATAGGGTGGGGTGTGGGTATAGGATAGGGTGGGGTGTGGGTGTAGGATAGGGTGGGGTGTGGGTGTAGGATAGGGTGGGGTGTGGGTATAGGATAGGGTGGGGTGTGGGTATAGGATAGGGTGGGGTGTGGGTGTAGGATAGGGTGGGGTGTGGGTGTAGCACAGAGTGGGGTGTGGGTATAGGATAGGGTGGGGTGTGGGTATAGGACATAGTTGAGTGTGAGTGTAGGATAGTGTGGGGTGTGGGTATAGGATAGGGTGGGGTGTGGGTGTGGGACAGAGTTGAGTGTGGGTATAGGACAGAGTAGGGTGTGGGGGTAGGACAGGCTGGGGTGTGGGTGTTGGACAGAGTTGGGTGTAAGTAGGACAGAGTGGAGTTAAGGTGTTGGGCAGACTGGGATATGATTAACTAATTGTTGAATTGTTGAACTCTTCAGATATGGACAGTCCACTCCTTGATTAATATATACCTATATTTTGGTCAGGATTAGCCAAGTACATGTATTAAGGGAGATAAAGCCGAAAACGTCCATATACTTGAATGTTGAAGATAAGGCCAGACCCTCCACTGCACCTCCACGTCAGGTCTATTTATAGATAGATAGCAGTTGCACCATGATCTGTGTAGACACTGCTCTGATTTCAAACAAGCAAACGTTTGTTCTGGTGCCCAGCATCAAAACCAATGGCAGCTTATTTCGAGGAGAGCTGAGGAAAACCCGTATATATATATATGGGTTATTTGTTTGTTTGTTGGTGGTTTTTTTAAAATTTTCTTTCTAATACATATGATTGTGAAACGTATGATATGGATGATGAATTTACCTTACAACTTCCAGTGACGATTCATATAATCGTCGCTGTAAAGACTATGATTCTGGTCGGATCTGGTTGGAATTTCTCCCGCACATTGGAACAGAGTGAACCAAACTTAGGCTTGGAGACTGAACACCCATGAGATTAAGAATCTCATGGAGAGAAAAACTTGAATATGCTGTTCTTTTTTGTAGGTCTAAGCTCAGATGTGCTTCTTCTCGTATGATGTTCTTCTATCCATGTTTAAAACATAACTTAGAACTGTAGGTCTACTTCTTGTTACTGGTCGGTCGGTGGTCAATGGAGATATGGTTCTCGCCACATACCAGCAGTGGCTTCCTCGCTGTAAAACCACTCTGCAATGACTCACCTCGGTCCCGCTTTGAACCAAAATTCAGGAGGATTATATGAGTTGAGAAGCAAGTCATTGGGTCTCCCTAAAAGTATTGCATTATTAGGTGAAGCAGCTCACCAACATGGCGGATGAGCAGGGGGACAAGGTCAAAGGCAAATGTGGCCCGCCTCAGACCAGAGCTGAGAAGCCAAAATCTCCCTCGAGAGAGGAATTGTCAGGTGCTGTGTCACACCAGCCAGAACTGAATGTCCAAGGGCTAAACACGGTAAAAATGGACCCATTCCGGGAAATGATGGCCACATTTTTTTATGAGAGGGAAAAATAGCATGTGACCATGCAGCTCTTGCCAGAGGCACTTACAGGCAAGCAGTCTTACTGGAGGGCTTCCCCTAAGACTGCTACCCAGTCCAACTCTTATATTAGATTCGATGGAGAGCTGGTGTGTGATCAAATCCCCTGGGAGATGTTACTGATTCCTACCATGATGGACTGTGTGACATTACAAACGCTGGCGATAAAACAGGACCCGGGGTCTCTAACATGGTGGCCTGAGCCCTCTATCAAGCCGTGGAGCCGCCATTGGCAAAAGACATCGTGAGGGAGAAGTATAACCACTTCCCAAGACCTGACAATGCATCAATGCTGCAGGTTCCTAATTTGAACAAAATCTTCAAGAGATTGTCTTCCTGAGAATCCCTACAAATGGACCAATTTCTTGTGGAAACGCAGAAGAATCTTGTCGCTGCCATGTTGGCCATAGCGCACCAGTCACAGGCCTTATATGAGATGAAACAGTGGGCAAAGATGAACAAAGATCCTGAAATCAGAGTTAAGGCAGCACCACCCAAAGACGCATATGTCAGCCCAATGGACACCAACCTGATCCTTTCAAAGGCGATGTCAGACATCACACATACCAGGCATCATCTGCTCAAGCAAAACTTGGATAAAAAATGGGGGAACCTCCTGTCAGATGACAACCCCACCACTCTTGGAGGAGAAGACCTCAATGGGGCCATGAAGAAGGCCAAAGAAAAAAGAAAAAAGGCAGACCGATAAAATGACCAAAAAGAAATACTATCCTCAGCAAGAGCAGAAGGATTTCTTCAAAAAGGACTATGGCTACAAAAACAAAGGCAAGGCCTACAACAAGAAATGGAAGTCTAACAAGGGGCACAAAGACAAGTCCCCATACACCTGAGAGACAGGTTTTCACAACCAGGAGTCACAGTAAATCCACGAGACTTCCTTGGTTTGGCAGATTACAGCATATTCGTGCCTGGTGGCACCAAATACCATGTAAAGTAATGGTCGAAAATTACACATGATCCTACATAATTGAAAGTGTAAAAGGGGCTGGAATTGAGTTGAACAAGTTGCCAGTACAGGTTAGACCATTTTCTCTTTTAAAAGAGGCTAGTTCTAACCTTAACTTGGCAATTAAGGAACTCCTGGACAAAGGGATTGTTGAGAAGTGTATCCAAACTAACAACCAATTTATTTCCAATGTGTTTCTGCGTCCAAAATGGGAAATTCAGGTTGATACTAGACCTCTCAAATTTAAATGACAGTTTGAACTATAAACATTTCAAAATGGAAAGTCCTGGGCATGGTCAATGAAGGGGTGTTCATGGGGCCCCTGGATTTGTCAGAAGCTTACTATTTGATCCCTGTCTGTGAAGCAGACAGAGAATTCCTCAGGTTTGAGTGGAAGGGACAACTGTACCAGTAGACTTGTCTGCCTAATGACCTGGCTCAAGCACCAAGGCAGTTTACAAGGGTTCTGAAGGCAGTATTTGCCCACTTGTAGAGCCAAGGTCATTCAATGTTGGGTACATTGATGATTCGTTTATCATGGTGGAGATGGCTAGCCAGTCCCTAGAGAGTGTTAGAGTCCTGTTGGCCCTACTGGTAAAGCTAGACTTCAAAATACATGAAAATAAAAGTGTGCCCATACCTACTACACAACTAACCTTCCGATGCTATGTCATTGATACCGCACAGATGAGATCTCACACAGAGACAAAAGTTCTCGTATTTCAAACTCGGGGCTGGTCAGAAGGTCAAGATTTGACAAGTTGAGAGCCTAATTGGCCTTATGGTAGATTTCACAAAGGGAATTGAGTATGGGGAAGCCCACTTCAGATGATTGGAGAGAGACAAATTTCAAGCTCTAAAAAGGAGGTGGGGGGAACTATGAAGGAATCATGAGTGTCTCTGCTGAAGGTATGATGGATATTGACTGGTGGATGAAAAACATCGAGACAGGCTCTACGGGTATTAGGGTGCAATCTCCTCAACTCACTCTAACTACAGAGGCCTCCAATGTAGTTACGGTGCAGTCTTGGACAGTGGAGAAACCACTAAAGGCAGTTGGGCTCTGTTAGACCGAGAACTGCATTTCAACGTGAAAGTAGCCTTCGGCCTATAATGTTTTGCTAATTCACTAATCAACACTACTATCAGGTGCTGGTCAGACAGCACTATGACAGTGGCATATCTGAACCACAAAGGAGGTTCAAAGAGTGAAGGATGTGACCTAGTCGGTATGGAAATTGTGGGAAATGTGTGAACCCCAAAACCTGTGGGTAGTGCATAACCCAGGAGAACAGAATGTCGAGGCCACTGAGGAGTCTCGTACAGAGTCTAAGGCTGAATGGGAGCTCCCCAGAGAAACCAGTAAGTAACAAGAAGTTGACTTTATAAGTTAAATGAGACTCGCCTTTGTAAAAGGTGATATTTGACATAAAGCCTACAATGTTACAGGTTCGTCAGAGGGAGCAACTGTTCCCCTCTAGACTTCCCTCCCCTTTTGTTATTGCTTACATTGCTCTGTTTGAGGAGGTCACTTGTGCCCCTCTGTGCTAAAACCTACTGTTACCCGACAAGAACCATATCTCTGTTGCTCCCTCTGCAGATCATGGGTATCTTCCCTAGATCCTGAGCAGTAACACCTACCTGAATGGGGCGATGGTATCACCATCAGTGAAAGAACTCGTCTAAGAACTAATCAAAAATTAGTGGAGATCCTACTGCAATGGGGTGCCGATGATCACGGCCCTTGCTCCACTACAGCTCCTCTACTGGCAATTGAACAGCATGACCTCAGTCACATGATTGCACCTCAGTCACATGATTGCACCTCAGTCACATGATTGCACCTCAGTCACATGATTGCACCTCAGTCACATGATTGAACCTCAGTCACATTATCGCACCTCAGTCACATGATTGCACCTCAGTCACATGATTGCACCTCAGTCACATGATTGCACCTCAGTCACATGATTGCACCTCAGTCACATGATTGAACCTCAGTCACATGATTGAACCTCAGTCGCCACCCAATCACCACCTAGGCCGCAGTGGAGCACCGCCTTTAGAGCTGAACTACTCCTAATGATAATTTCAAAAAATGTGTGTAGAGTGTTCAGTGCACCTGGCTCACACCAAACACGACGTCCCCATGCCCCAGTCTGAGGGGGGATATAGGAGACAGGGCCCTGTTTTTTAGAGCGTGCTTGCACGCCTATATACATCATCTATAGACCAACAGGTTAGAGTGGTCACATATATACACTTTCAGCGTGCTGCCAGAAAACTTTCCCTTCACTATCTGCATGCTATTCACTGTGATATTGTGAAAGGAGCAGGGTGCCAGTGTCTCAGGGTCTTAGAGGTATGTTCAGCTGACCGTGACCAATCACTTGAGACCGAAATACCCCATTGACCTATAGACCCTCTTCACACTGGCGCCATCTTGTAATGGCCGCCTAAGTAGGTCACACGAAAACGAGGCGTGCGACTTTACTCCTGAGCGTTTGGTATAGAAAAACCTATGTATTTTCTAACTCGGAAAATGGAAATTGCTCTTGCTTTGTGAATAGCAGGCCGATCTCCATAGATAAATCAATGTTAGAAAGCTAGGACTCTGGTCTATTTGTTGATATACATATCATAAACCTATTCCTTGGCTAAGCCTTCCCTTGATAGCTTGAACTTTAGAATTTATTAAGTAAAAGATATTAAAACATGTTACCTTCCTACCTTCACAGTGATTTTATGAAAAATCTATCGTGATGACCTATAGAAATAACCATCCCATCTTCTTAGATACTTCAAGACGATTAAAATGATACCTATGTTGCCAGGCTGTGGTAGATATTTCCTGAGGAAATTACTCATCAAAATAGTCAAAACATAGTGTTGAAAGTTGGTACATTTGGATAAGTGTCATTTATCCTTGCAGCCTATCATGATGACATATATAAATTTCCATCCTATCTTCTTCTCTAGTTCAAGACAAATAAAATGGTACCTATATTGCCAGGTTGTGACAGATATTTCCTGAGGTAATGAAACATTATGACAGATGACAAATAGTCCATTAGACTAAAAATGTGATTTTCTGTGGAATCATAAAATTATTAAGGTACAGGAAATAAATAGAAATTTTCTCTGTGAATATTTCTTAAATTAAAAGGGGTTTAGTAGATGAAAATATTGTTATGTACATGCCATGTCATAGTGGGTTCAACTTGTGGGGAACCAGTCAAATTATCATCTGGACTCAAAGTACCACCTAAATTAAAGTCAAATTACCACCCTGTCAGTGGTGTACTTATATATATATATATATGTTGATCTTAAATGTTAATATAAACTTTCTACTGAGCTACTGATATTTATTTTGAATTTTAAAGTTAATTCTTCAGGGATTTATGATATCATACCAAATCAAAAAAGAAGACTGACATATATATAAATACCAACCACCCTATTATAATAAGCATATTGGGTAGTCATAGAGTATGTCACAAGGAACCAATTTGAAGGGATACATGTCAATATTGAAAGATTCCCTTGAATGGTTCTAGCAGCTACAATATGGCCAAGTGCAGTGTTTTCACACCTTGTTCCAGAGCTCAAGACTCTCCACTCAGGTGTTAGGACTCAGGAGATGTGATAGAAAAACAAACTGTGAAAAAAACCTGGCTGTGTCTGTGAATTTAAGCCTTTACACATAGGCACCCACTGCACTGTGAAGCCACACCAGGTCGCACGCCTCGTTTTCGATTAGCACAGACCTGCTGGTTCTTGGCGAGTGGTACTCAGTTTTATGGGACCAGCGCAACACGTTATCACGGCGACCGTCGCGCCACGCTTATGTGAAAGTGGTGAATTGGTGCTTGACCTTGATATTTTTGGATCCTAGACTCAGGTGGTTGCAGAAATAACAGATTGACTGGGTTCCATTAGCTTACAGAAAACTATCGTGAGGCCAGGTAGCCCCAAGATCTATCAGCGATTTCACGATCCTTTGGACGACACAAGATGGCCAGTGTTTTATAGACAGTGTCGTAGTGCACCACGGACGATCACCGCGAAAAATGTCAGCCGCTACGACAAGTATAGAAATGGCTTAGGTTCTAGACTGTACAAGTCTAACTCACTGTGCATATATAGAGGATTTTAGAGTGTTCAAATTTCATCGTTTGATTCCCACGGAAAGTGAATTTCTGCGTTCGGTACAACATGCCCATAGATGTCTTAGGGCTATGACAGTTTGGGAGACAAATTTACCCACGTGACCTTAGATTTGTCATGACTATAGTCCACCTCAGACCGCCCTAAGTCTCTTAGAGCGGCAATAATTAGCTGACCACCTAAAATGTCGCGTCTATGGTACACTGACAGCAAAAACATGTCGCCCATGACGATGGTCGTGACTAAAAAAACAGGGCCCAGATTCGTGGGAATCGTGGTCAGTGGCCAGTACTTAGACCCATAGAAAAACGGTCACACAGATACCTAGAAAAACAGAAAGACATATGCAAACACATACATACACATTATTGACTGGTTTCAGATACAAGCGGCTGTATGCTCCGAGGAGTTGACGTGTAGTAATATTCGAGCGTATGCAAGGATATTGTGCAGAGTCAACTCCGAGGAGCATACAACCGCTTTTATCTGAAACCAGTAAATATTGTATTTATTATCCACCTTTTCTGGACAAGTGTCATGTCGATATCAGTTCGTTTTAGTTATGCACTATTTTCCCTAGACGGACTATTTTTCCGTATGCGCCACCCGGAGCATACAACATATCCGTATGCGCCGGGTATGTCCATACACACTCCCTAAGTGTTTTCTATGGACACTTTGTATTAGGTGGATAATAAATAGCCACACACTGACAGATTCCCTGTGAGTGCAGCTATTTCATTTAGTGTAAAGAGGTAGTGGTGGGAGATGACATTGATAAACAGACACAAATACAGAGACACACATCACATCACACAGGTCGACATTCTGTGTGACAGACACTCAAGTGCTCACAGAGTCATAGCTACAACCATACACACAGACACCCAGGCAGGCATGCTTCTACACAGACACAGGTGAAAAACACACAGACACAAAGTTATACAGTATAATGGTCCAATCTAAATCCTTAACTATAAGGTATAACCTATCAGACTCACTCTGATAATATGCCACGTAGTGTAGTTGTCCTCGTATCAGCCTCACTCTCTACTCATTACAGCCGGCTATGTGTTCACACGGAGACTCACAGAGCCAGTGAACCGTACACGGCTGTGTGGTCACTCTCCCACCTGCCACGCCTGAGTGGATCACCAAGCCGAGTCTCTGGGGTTATGTACACGTGCTGAGGGCGTACAGTGATTGTGATGTCGGGACAGGACAGACTGGTGTATAGTAGGCAGCAACGTACTCCAAAAAGACTGTCGCGCAGGTCACCAGTGTTATACTAGGAGCAAATAGTATGTTCATCTTAGATGAATGAGCGTGCTATTATAAATGAAGAACAATTAAAAGGTATAAGTTAGATTTAGCCTATGGATAGTTTTCTGTAACCCAATGGCACCCAGTCAACTTGCTATTTCTGCAACTGCCTAACTAGGATCCAAACAGATCAAGCACCAGTGGGTCTTGAGGCATTTTGGTATTGAGTGATTGGTCATGGTCAGCTGGGTACGCCTCTAAGAGTCTGTGACACTGGCTCCCTGCTCTGTTCTCAATATCACAGTGAATACACACAGATAGTGAAGGGATAATTTGTATGCAGTACCCTGAAAGTCTATATGGACCCCTCTAAACTCTAGATGATGTATTTAGCGCATGCAAGCACGCTCTAACAAGAGCCGGCATACAGTACGCAGTCAATAAATTCATCTCACCCTTCAATCTCCCAGCAGAGATCTTGCGCTCTACTTCCTGTGGCCTGTTTGGGATCAAATCTGGCCCATACGCCAGTTTTCAAAATATCCTAAATTCTCAGCGCTTTGGGGAGTAGTTTGTGGTTTACATGTGAATAGATATGCACATATTTATATGGTAAATGATATATACTCATTTCTGTTATTTGTTTTACCAAATCAGGCATAGTCTTAGGGATTACTTTCTTCATTGGAAGGCACCTCAGGTGTTACAGGGTTTTGTTTGTCAGCATAACACATGTGTTCACTCGAAGGGGCAGTCTAATCAACTGTAAAAAAAGAAGGAAAAAGGAACAACTGGATTGTCTCTGGAGCTCATTTAACACTTCTTATATTTCTCAACTCATAACATATGAGTTATTTGAGTTCCATAACTTTTGAAAGATGCCTTGTTTTGAATCCAAAATGTTGGTTCCGCCTGTCCTTAGAACCAGCCTATGACGTCACTGGTTGGGGCAGAGATTACGCCAGCGCTTGCGCCGCGATATATCTGGGGGGAGAGTGCTCACCCTTGGTACAAGTTTCGCCATAGGAATGACATGAGAAAATAATACTCAACGATCAAAAAATGTAAATGGAATACAATATAAATGGAATACAATCCAAGTACTTGTACATATATATATGTCAGGAGATTACATTCCTGTAATGGCGTCAATATATAGCGGTATGTACCCAACCACGACCCGCTATGACGGGATGGCAGAGCATATTCCCTGAGAACTGAAAATCCACCATTGTATATGTTCATACCTTGTTATATTACGTTTCGTTTTGTCTCCACGAGCGTGGAAGAGCGCTTATGTATTGTCGAATGTTTGTGATCATAATAAAAAAAAAGAATCACCCCTGTAAAGTGACAATTCTACTCCACGGCCGTGGCGTAGTGAATGTGAGATGACGTCATATGGATTTGCAAAGTATATTATAATTATTCTGATATTGTGATGCTATTTAATGCCATCGAAAGGTGTGTTACACCCTTTAATGTACTAAAAACACACATATGTAACAAATGTAACCATTTAAGGGTGTAACAGGGCGTCAGAGATAATTGTAAAACCGGATGAGTTTTGATATTGGCTCACGTATGCGACGACTGGAGTTTGGCATAGTGATATCACGAGGTGGAGCTAAAACTCCGGGAGGTGTTTCATAGACAAGGTGTTTCATAGACCTGTTGAGTTGGAACGATCACTGATGGTCTAAAACCTATTTGGATATAGCTTTGCCATACATGTGCAGGTAAGATAATTCGACTGTGCAACGGAAACGGTCACTATCCACGATCGTCACTACTGTAAAACACCTCCCTGGAGTATTTTTGATATTCTAATGGCGTTTAACATAAACATGGATTCATTAACTGAGCTTAATTGGTGTCATTCATCTTGAAAACAGTACTAGCGACTTTGTCGCATGAGCCTATGGACATGCTATCTGGTGCTGCATTACAGGCCTCAGTCTCCATAGCTAACACTAGTGGATGGCAGATAATGTACATTCAATGAACCACCCAAGCACCCTGGCCCTGGTGACCACAGGACATTGTACAGTCTATACAGATGTGCCTCCTAGTGGATGAATGGGGAAGCATCATAAACGCTATTCGTATGACACAGGCACCTGAGCTGTGTTAGTGGCAACTAAAAATGTTAGGCCCCAACACCAGCATAAGGTTGTGGTCTCAGAGGCCGATCTCAGTGTTAAGTGATGGGAAAACAGTGTTCACTCCCAACACCCTCCGGTCCTGCTCCACCAGATTCTACTGTCATGATGAGGCTCCAGACATAGACTAGATAAAGGCCAGTCTTCGAGGTATATTCATAGGATGTAGCATATTATTGCTACCACTTGAATTGGTAGAAAATAAAAATGCATTCTATGCATATGAATGTCCCTGCCCCTTACCATGCATATCAGAATGATTTCGGTCAACTTCTAATCGTGAAACTCTCCTCTGCCTGTAGGTACAGAAGATGGCAGTAACACGCTGGGGTATTGTTGGATCCGGTAGGATCTGTTCGGATTTTGTCAGCGCATTGTCTCTGCTTCCAAAAAATGATCATCAAGTAAGTCTTTTTATTCTGACAAAAATGAAGATCTTAAATCATCGAAAAATAATAGTATGACAGGAAATTTACCAAATCATCGGGCAGGACATAGCAGGAAGTAGTTTATTAATATAAACAATATTTTGCCTTAACCCCGAGACTTTACATTAAAGTATTTTTCTCAGAAAATTTTTCTCAGAAAATTATCATTGCACTGATTTATGATTTATGTTAAAGCATTGTTAACACTCGATTCACAAAGTGACAGCACTGCATACTTTTTCTCACACAAGGTGATAGGAGTTGGAACTCGCACATTGTCCAGCGCTGAAACGTTTGCAAAAAGGTTCAACATTCCCAAAGCTCATGGATCATACAAGGATCTTGCAGGTGATCCACACATAGGTGAGGATATTGTTGTTTTATAAGTCATATTTGTTTTTCAGGTTATTTACACATGAAAATTGAAACATGATATTTTTATGAGCAGAATGGCAGGAGACCAGTCCCCAAAATACTCCCTAGAAGGCAACCCAATCCGCACTGGGACACAAATCTGAACAATAGACGAAATGTGCGGTACAGGAATCAGAAATTGTATTTTAGAATTGCACAAGATCTAATTATGAAAAGTGAGTGCTTGTTATCAGGTTTTCATGATTGCACTAAAGCAGCTCTTAAGTCTAATTGAACAAAGGGGATGTTAAAATCCCCAAACAAACAGACAAACAAAAGGTAGTTGCTCATACCATCATTTTATCTTTTATCTGTTTTCATCTTATTTTTCCTGCGCAATCTGTAAGTGATCTTCAGAGACTGAACTAGGAATGACCAAAGGAAGTAAATATGATAAAATAAATATAACCACCAACTTTCTGGTGAAATCATTTAACATATATTTATTTTACATATAATCTTTTTAATCAAAACCTGTTCTTATGGTTCTTTAAACTAGAGCAAACCTATATAGTGGACTTGATCTTGTGCAAGGGTGTGTACCATTAGGATGAACATATGAAATGTGACAATAACAGCAAATCTCATTGATATTTTGGATAACCGTCACTGATATAGCAACAGGCCAAGAAAAGTGCAAAAACTACACTTTAATGATATACAGTAAGCAGTAACTGTAAACCACATGATCCACCTAGAGTGAGTTAGGGCCGGACAATGACCATGTGGAGGAATTGTGGACGTCGGCCGCCCAGATCGCTCATCGGCTCAGATCGGCTGGGACAATCTGCCAGGTGGATCAGCAAATCAGCCGGAATCGGCCGACCAGCCCATTGAAAACCCTGTCGCCCGCAACCGTGCGATTGTCACCTCTGACCAGCCGGCCGGCCGCCTCTGGCCATCTCTGAGCGTCGATTTGGTGGATCACGTGCTAATTTAAGGGCCTGTGCTATGTGCTGCTCGTAAACCCTACTCTGTCAGGCATCTGCAAATCATGCTTATAGTGTACAAACCCATGATCATGGCACCTGTGCAGAAGATATTTGATTATATTTTACTATTTCATCGCAGAGCTGCCTCCTCCAGTGAGCATGCAGCCCGCTCTACCAGATTAACTTGTACATAAAGGTGGCTTGGTGGCAGCCAATCTGTTATTTATGTGGCCATGCAGTCAGCCTGGTTGAAGAGGCCCTTTAAGCATGAGTTTCTATTTTTCCATTATGCACCTTTTCCACCTTCTGTATCCCTGTCCTCCTCTTTAAATTGATGTGACAATATCGTTTTCAGATGTGGTCTATGTGGGCACCATTACCGCGACCCACTTTGATGTATGCAAGATGATGATCAACGCTGGTAAAAATGTCCTCTGTGAGAAGCCAGTAACAATGAACGCCACTGACGCCAAGGCCATTCTTCAGCTCGCCAAGGAGAAGAATTTGTTCTTCATGGAGGTAAGAATTTTGAAATTTTCCTTAAAGTAGATTCATCAATTATGTAAATACCAGAACTTAAATTTCTGATCGAACTCTAGATACACTACCGCAGCAAATGATGCTATCATTGTTCTATTCGTCACGGTTCCATAGACAATTCAATTCAGGCTGTAAATCTTAAAACAGAATTTCAAAATTTGATGGGAAAAAAATACGCTGAAGTCACTCACCTAAAACAACAAGAAAAGTGTGCATTTGAGTATTCTTCAGAACGGTATCACCGACAACGGAATCACCAAATGGAAAACGAACAGGAAATACCGAAAAGTCAACCACTTTAGTATGCATATAGGTATAAGAGATATACTTAATGGTGTAAGACCTTTTTCCACCTGCTGATAAAAGGATAAATGATTTCAGCAGCCACGCAATTTAGTTTGCAAATAATGGGATGATGGTGCAAGTGCCAAAAATCGGAGGTAAAAGAATTTGTATGATTTTGTTTATTGATGACTTGTTTCCACCGGCCAACTGACTTTGGGTAGGACTCGCAACTGCCAAAAAATCAACTTGTGTTGAATTCATCAGTGACAGTTTTGGCAGGAAAATGTGCACAAAATTTCCAATAATCAAAGATATTTTTTCTTCCTGTTTCCACTTTATACTAGAAAACAAACATGATAAAAATCTGTCTGTGGTGGCAGACAAATTTATCAGAGGCCAAAATATGACAAAAGTCACTGTGGTATGTTCTGTTTTCACTACAGGGTTTCTGGTCACGCTTCTTCCCTGCTTACCACAAGCTGAGGGAGGTACTAACAACAGACATCATTGGAGAGGTCAAGGCAGTCACTGGTACCTTTGGCATGAAAATGATTGAGCGCATTGATGTAAAAGACCGCAAAGACAGCATTACTTTGTCGTTAGGCAGTTACGGGATACAGTTTGCGCAGCTTGTGTTCAAGGAGTACCCAGAGAAGATTGTGGCCAGCGGCATGCTCACAGCTAATGGCAAGTTGTTTAAATGTTTCATCCACACAGTCTCTAGATCAAATAGATGTATCATGTTTTAGATTAATGCCAAGTAAGTGTTTCATTCAGGAAACATATAGTAACTAACAGAGTTTACCACATGTGGTAATTTGATGATACCTCACTATTGGTGAAAGTCAAAAACATTAGTATCGAGGCAGTAAAGGCATGTAGTACCATTAGGATACTCACACACTCTTTCCCAGTTTAGAGGGATACCAGTAAGAAAGACAGTGAGAAGGACTAGGACAATGATAAGAGTGTTCATGGGAGGCCTACCACAAGGATAGGAGAGTCATAATGTTTATTGGTGTTGTCTGTATTTCAATGTCCTTGAGCTACCCTTTCAGAAGCAGTCAATTGGATGTGTCTGTTCTGGGTGCTGTTAAGTATATAGTGGTTGGTTATTCTACTAGCATCAGATATTCAGTAAACTTTAAGTTTGTACAGAATGTAGGTATTACATTATGTTTTAGATTCTTAGACAAAACAAATAAAAATATCAGGGATGATGTATCATACCACGTGATAAACCTTTGAATTATAACAGTTTTATTAAATAGCCTGGAAGGACGTTTTAAGTATCCATCTTTTTCAGCGTCCTTTGACGGGAGATTCTATGTTTATGGAACGTGATCCATCCTTTGAGGGTCCAGACAGGGGCCAGTTCTATAAACTATGTTCTCTTGTTGGAGAACATATAGGATGCACTAAATGGGCATTCTATTACTCAGGCATCAGGCCAAGGCCATGCTTTTTGACAGTGATTGACTGGTGTTCTACACGAGGGAATCTTTATATACACATATTATTGTATAAATATTGGCCAACTGACCATTACAATTTCATGCTGTTTTCAGGGGTTGATGAATGCTGCTCTGCCACTCTTCACTACAGTAATAGGCGTATGGCCCAGTTTTTCTTCCATGGTGGTGTTAGCCTGCCCAACATAGCCTACGTACATGGAACCAAGGGCTCGATTGAGGTACACATTTCTCTTTTTCCGGTGAGCTAGAATGTACCTAGTCTGAGGATGAAGGTGACATTTTAGAATCCGATCATCTATATTGTATAATAGTATGCCTGCCTAGATTCCTGAAATATTTTTCATCATTTTTAAGGAGAGGCACCCTGCTTTGAGGCACTCCCAGAAAAAATGTGATGCAATGTCCAAAGGCATCATTGACAATCATGCCTAGATTGAAAAGGGGGAAACAATTACAGAGACGTTTCCAAAAAGTTGCTAGTGCCAATACATCACTCTATTATTATTATATTAGATTTTACCAACTTCTTTTAACATCAAAGGTGAAATATTATTCGAAGTTGCCCATTTTCTAATTGCCTGACTCTGTTTTACCAGTAAGCCTCACACCATTGCTCCCAATTACCCACTTTAGTAGAAAAAGTAAGACCTACAAGTATTTTGTACTCATCCTGATTAAATATGCCTCTGTCAACTGCCTCTGGTCATTCATCATTCTTGTGATTGTGTTATCATGTTTCTATGCATGTATATAAGATAAATATGGATATTGAGCACTTGTGGGATCTACATATTGCACATCGACAGCCATACCATTATTAGGAAGGCTGCTATTACCAAGCAGCCTGCAGGTAGACATGTCACTCTGATCAGCAGATAGTCTCTTAATGTGAAAGCCACTTTCTGGTAGACAATTGAGAGACAGGCTGCTAAAAGACAGTCGAGAGGCAATTTACTGATGTACAGTCAGCTGATAGGTAGTCTGCTGATGGGCTCTGCATTGCACTAAAATCTGAATAACACTTACTTTAGTCTGATAACAGTTACCTTCGTCCATAGTAAAGTCTGATACAAGTCACTTCCATACCTACATAGTAAAGTCTGATACCAGTCACTTCCATGCCTACATAGTAAAGTCTGACAGCAGTCACATACCTACATAGTAAAGTCTGATACCAGTCACTTCCATACCTACATAGTAAAGTCTGACAGCAGTCACATACAGTAAAACCCCTCTTAAGGGGACACCCTCCGTTCCGGGCCAAGTGTCCCCTTAAGCGGGGTGTCCCCTTAAGCGGGGTTTTCAGGATGCCAGTGGTTATACAATAGAGAATACCTACATAAATGAAGGAAATGATGGTTATTAGGTTAAAAGGTTTATTAATAAATAAGCAAATAAATATAAATTATACAATATAAATGAATAAAAATTAATATAAATGTATAAACAAAATTAAAAATAAATAGATAAAAGAGGTTGAAGATGGATATGCATTCCTTGTGAAATTTGCTCCTTTTTACACCCCCGTTCAATGTCCCCCCCCCCCCCCCCCCCCTGTAACTTCTGAGAGAATTCAGCAGCCCTATAAGAGACTCACCGTGAGCCGCCCAGAGCCGCAACGGCTAACTGAATATCGAACCTTCAAAGCCCCCAGCCCTCCCTGGGTCCCCCACCGCTAACCTGTAAGCGGGCCTCTTACCTGGCACCTTCAGTAGTATGATAACAGGTTTTCTGTGAAAAGGTAAGTGACGAAAAAAAAACTAAGGTTTGCAAACCAGAGATCTAATGAAAAGATGAAAAATAATTGACTTGATGAAGTCAAAAAGTCTAGAAATTTTCTAATGAAATAGATGATGTTTTTAAATCTGTTCTATAGATTGATATACAGGTGTTTTCTAGTGTAAAAGAACGTTTATGCTATTTTCCAATATTTATTTTTTTCTTTTTGCATTTCAGATCCCCCAATTTTGGTGTCCATTGAGCATGACAGTTGCTGGAGAGAGACTTGAGTTTCCTCTTGATGTACCAAAAAGTAGCATCAACTGTTCTAGAACTGAAGGCTTCATATATCAGGCAGAGGCCATCAGGCAATCTCTGCTTAAAGGTATGGCTAAGAATGTAGTCAATATATTGTTACTATCTAGTCTCGTTGGATTATGTGAAGGGAATCTAGAGTCTGGGGACATGTTTCACTAGTTTGGGGTTCATAGTGCAAGGAAGACTGCAACAGTAGAAATGGTAAAGTTGGATCATAGTTGAGGTGGCCCTTACCTTTCCTATGCCAGCATAACAAACAGAATATTTAATAATTCAATATGTAATAAATAATTCATAATTCAAAATTATTCCTTTTGTCTTTTTCCCTCACATTTCATTTGACTGAGTTGGATGCCCAACACTGCAGCTCTCGCTTGTTAATACTTGAAAGTGATAGTCTATGGTCGAGTGATTCAGGAAAAAATCGAGTTGTGCAGTGATTGTTTGTTTCTTGGGGTAGTTTAACGTCCAATATGTTCTAATAGACTTATTTTGGGTTTTCCTGAATCTATGAGATGAATTTAGGTAGAAATCTCACCCCTACACATTTACTGAGGTGAGGGTTCTTTTACTTCCAACACCACATAGACATGGTATGAGAAGGATTGACCTTTGATAAAGCAGTAAACCTACTTCTGCTGGGAACGAAGAAGAAAGGTGGCTGCAGTGGGACTCGGACCCACAGCATTCCACAACCTTGGGATTACTTGAGATTACATAGAGGTATCGTGTTGTATGATGATCACTGTTGTGAGGGAGGTGACCCGGCTGTTACATGGTCACGGTCTCCCTCCTGCTGGAGATTAACGCGGAGTGAGCCGGTCAGTTAGGCGCACATCCATTTCTCAATAGAGAAATTAGAGTGTGACAATGGCAAAGATTAGTCTACAATATGCTAGTGCCATTCTTTGGATGATAATCTTTGTGCCAACTTTTACTTGCCCAAAGAAAGAAGGCACATTACCAGTTTATAAAGCAGGTTTAATAGTCTGGTGAATATCAGAATACAGAATTCAATAGCAGGTTTACATAATATACATATCTATGTTGCCTGAATGCCTTTTGAAATATTAACTCTACACCTTCATTTGTATCTATAGAAGTTTCAAATGAAAATACTTTAAATGTTTCATTCCTTTTCTATCTGAACACTTGATGCATATTTACATTGGTTGTAGGTGAGAAGGAGAACCCGTTGATGACCCATGAGGAGAGCATTCAGAACATGTCTATTCTGACGGAGATCCTCAACCAGATCGGTGTAGCATATGATGTCTGAAAACCAAAATCTCTTCACCCAAGTGTGAGAGCAGAGTCTACGTCAGTCTGTTCTACGAGTAAGAAGACACATTTCTCTGACATATGTGCAGCAAGATACATCAGTATCTACCTACCATTGGATTGGATCATCAAAGTGGCTACCAATTATTATTATGAAAAGAACTCTGTCAAACACAATAGAACCCTGCATAGTGGGACACCTTTGATTTAATGGATAATGTCTGCTGATCGCAGGTGTGACCTGACAAGGATTCTTACAGATGTTCAATGGTTATGTAGTATATTATACCTTTATAAAATATATGCAGGTTTGGATTAATAACAAAACGCTTACAATTACCTAAACTGATAAATAAAATAGATAAATACAGTATAAATAAAGAGGAAAGGTAGTAGTGGGTGGGTGTGAAGGGCATGACATGTGCACATGTAAAGTGTTGGTTCCACCGGCCCACTGTCTTTGTCTGGTAGGGTCGGGCTGTGTCTCGTACATGGCTGGATCTTGCTGGATTGTCCTAAATCGTGGAAGGTCTGCTTGTCCTATAACCCCTGTGTGTAGACCCCCTATTATAGTTTTTATTGCCACCAATAAATTAGTTACTGTTCAGCATTTAGAGTGTGGACAATAGGTGTTTGCATATTTTTTGCAAGATAGGATGGCCAGAATAAACCAAAGTTTTGTTATAACAACTAAAGGTTATCTTATAGAGTTGATAATTATCTCATGTTTTTCTCTCTAGTTAAGCTTCTGATTGTCAGGCCTTTGCAAGTGTACTCCTACCACCTGTATGCATTGTTTCTGTGTTGTCTTAACTATTACTAGACCGATGGCACCTTGACTGATGGCACCTCTTCGGACCAATGGCAACATTTTCCCTGGACCAATGGCACCACTTACTGCACTCATTGCACCACTCACTTAGACTGATGGCACCACTCACAAAGTTATTGCTCTTTATGATAGTCTTGCTTCAATCTTATTATTTTTTCATTATCAATCCCTATAGTGTCTGAGTCAATAATTCAATGTGTCTACTCATCCATACTCAAGCATCGGCACCGGCCCACTCGGCACTGGCACGCGCCCAGGCACCGGCCCCATATACATGTACATATAAAGAACTGAATGGCTTCAGATGATACAAATTCTGCAGCGCAAACATAGCATATTGCTCACCCAACCAGTGGGCGGATGATAGTACCGGTCGAGTTCATTACAGGTCAAGTTCTTAAAACGGGTCGAATTCGTTGCGGGTCGAGTTTTTTACGGGTCGAGTTCATTACGGGTCAAGTTCTCCAGTATTATCCTTGCGATTGAGTGCGATGAATCCATCGCAATGGGGGTCATAAACCCCGCTGAGGGGGCGTTTATGGGGCCATAAAATGTGTGCGACAATCGCATTGCACCAGTGGGCCCGGGTCTTTACTTGCCCAGTCCCTGTCCTGTGAATGCATCTCTTTCGCCGAAGACTGTATACACTGCATTGTATGGAAAGCCAACATACAGGCTGGCTCGGAAGACATGCTGAGATGCCTAGATCCTGTCCTGAATAAAGATTTGAATGAAAAAGAAAATCATTACACAGATTCAATCACCGCCCTTGTGGTGTAAAAAAAACCTTGAGAATGTCTGTTAAGAACCTGTAATGGTTAACTGGGGTTAAATCAAACCAACCAACCAACCAACCTGACCTAGGTGTTCCACTAGCCATCTCAACTCTTTATCAGACAGGGGCTTGGCAAGTTATTGTCACTGGCGGAGAAACTTATACTGATTTGTTACTGTGTACACCTTGTATATATGCTGTTATATGTTGTTCAAACAGCCCGTCCAATATGACGCCTGACATCAGTGCACCACTGGCCATCTCTATCGCCATTACCTAAAAGTAGTAGAGTTTTGGGCTTATTGCCCAGCATTAGAAAAAAGATTTAATTGCAAAGTATAAGTATATATAGTTAAATACAGCCTATATGTGTAATTACATGACAGTGAAAAGATTAATAAACTGTACTTTCAAGATGCTGTGTAATACTATAACTTTGTAGGCTAATCCTATATAGTCCTTGGTTGTATGATGACTATAATGAGGGCTCTTCGCGTCAGATGACCGGACAGCCATTTGTAGAGAGACATTACTTTAATGCCGATAGTGCTCCCATATTAAGGTTATCTACTTTGTTTGACCTGTATAGTTCAGACTTTATCTCTAAAAATCACTTGATAATATAGGACCTTTTTAGATGAGCCTATGTGTTTAGTTATTACGAATAGGTAAGTCAGGAAACTCATACTTTGTCTGTTGTTATTGTCTTTCCATAACTCATCTTATTGTCCTGTAAATGTCTTGTCTTCATAAAATTGTCTTATGCACTTGTATTTCAGCAAAATTGACATGTATTGAATGGACTTAAAAGACTCAAATTCTTAGGACTTAAGATGTAAACATTCCCTGTGTATGCCCGCTATGATTGTGATCTGCTGAAAACCAAGCACTAATTGTTATCATTTGCTTATTATGCATGGAAGAATGCCCATGGAGGTGAATGTATACTTGGATATTGAATAAAAGAAACTTTATCATGAACATTGTATATCTAGTTTCAGAGGAGCAGGAGGCAGAACGGCCTAGGCCGACAGAATGGCCCAGACTGAGCCTGGATGATGTATTGTACCTAATACAGTTGATTAAAAAAAACTTACACCTCTTCAATTATGAGTTATTAGGTTATCCTATATTAGCACCCGCCCCCAAACATGGTGATGTTGTTAAGTGGGGGAAATAGGGAATAGATTTAATGTGCTGCACCCAGTGACACTTTCTGTATAATTTTGGACAGGATTATTACAAAAATTTTAATTCACTAATTGCAATAACATAATTCCTTCCATGTAATTGACTTTGTCTGTAGTGATGGCAGTAACATTATGTAGATATTAGTGTTGCACTTAATAACATTTTAATTACTTAACAATCTCTGTTCATCTAGATGTATCCAGAGATGTGAGTTAGTTAATTGTGTTGTAATACTAATGATGGATGTGAAGGGATCGCCTGTGTTGAGTGGTGGTTTCTTCCGTCTACACTGGAGGATGTGACATGCCAGTCCCTGCTGTGTGGTGATCTCTGACCCTGTGCACAGAAGTGCCATGGGTTTGCACATATCATGTCATTGTATATAAGGCCCAGTCCACAGCAGGGATAAAGGGTCCAGGCGACGTCCAATAGACCAGCCAACGCAAGCGGCCAACAGGGTTTGTGGGTGACATGTTGAGGGCAAGCGGCAGGCGGGTCCAGCCATGGCCGGCTGTGGCCGCCTTATTTGCTGGTCCACCAAGCCGGTTAAGTCAGCCAATGAGCAATTAGGGCCATCCTATGATACCGACATCCACAATTCTACCACAATTCCATCGGCCAGCGCTCGCTCCGGCTTTGTGGATCACACGCTTGAGACTTTAAACATAGAAAACAGTGAATAATTTTGATCTGTACAAATATTTTACAGACAAACTATAGTTAAGATTGGTCTTCCAATCTTTTGATATGGGCTAGGGAATTTTGACCAATCAGAGCCAAGGACTGGTCCCCTTCCATGGCCCATCCATGTTTGCTGCTCCATGTGGCACAAGGAAACGTGGAAAACATGCCCCTGTTGGTGGAGAGGTTCACTGTTTAGTCGGTGGGGAGAGAGAGGATCAAAGGTAAACCTTTTATTTTTTCAAGGGTCTGTGGGGAGGCTCAGCTAAGATCTGACTGACTTGTTAGCAGTTGTTAAGTTAATTTTACACAAAGAAAACATGATTTTCTATGGAAACATGAAAAACTGGCATCCCTGCAACAAGTAGACAGGTCATTTGCTGTGTTCTTTCCATGAGGAAGAAATTGCTTTGGATCTCACATGTGGTGTGATCTTCTGCACCCTCTTGGTGGTCGAGTTCCATTAACTGTCTCCAACTCCCCCGTGGGACTACTTAGCAAATGGTGCTAGTGTATGTAGATCTGGAATTGAGCTTTGGTTCTCCCAGACTTTGGTACTCTCATTCATTGTATTGTAGGAACAGTAAATAAAACCTGGCTTTGTTGAAGTTTCTCTTCTCTGTTTTTCTGTGACTAAGGGTTACCAGATCACCCGGCTTGTTCTAAAGACAAACCGACCTGTGAGTTAACGCACCCACAGGGGCGCACATCTAATTGCTGGTACAATCTATACAATCATTTGTGGTTAGATTAGACTCAACGAAGTGATCGCTACAGATGTTATGATTATTTGTAATCATCATATATACTAAAAATGTAATTGTATGATCATCTAACCAATCATCCTCTAATTACTTAATCGCCCCATTATCTTTACTCTTTTTTTTATAATTATGATATCTGTGAAGTTGCTTGGCACTTGGATAAGATAAGATCTGGTAGAACAAGCAGAGCTCTGTGGATTCTTAACTGTCTTTTGGTACATTTTGAGACAACTATGCAGCATGAAAATGTCAGTTTATGTATGTTTACTTTCCATGTAAATATGTCTCTTCGGGTTTAAATAAGTTTGTCCTATTTGGCTTCATGTATATGCTTCTTCAATAGACATAGTTCCACTTGTAGTTATATTTACCCTACCCCTAATATAAAATCACATTGGTTCAACATTGAGTTTATGTATGCTCTGGTATGTCGCATACATTGGACACATGACCAAAGAATTGACCAATCAGCGACCAGAAATTTAGCTATTATGAAAAAAGTTCCAGTTGTGATTAAAACGCCCATTCAGATGTTTTACAGTATTATACCAAACCCCTCCCAAACACAATTTATATATTAAGAATAAAAACACACTAAATGAAATAGAGCAATAGCCATGTTATTTGCCATTTTGACATCTTGTTGGCATTCAGTGATAGACAAAACATTCCCGTGGCGCCACCTTTGCTATCATTGTTAAACTGAGACGACCTGAAACACTGTGATAAGGCCCGTTTCCATTGGCCGATTTCCCGTCACAGATCTACAGTCAGGAACCACCGACGGACTTTTGGCACTGTGGACCTAATATCGGTCAACTGAAACAACCAAGGTGGTGAAAAGCCCCACGACTTTTTCTGCTTAGATTATGCAATGTGGCACCACCCACCACTGAGTGAAATCTACTACCCTCAGCGATTTTTCAATACCGATGCACAGTCAGTGGCACCACTTACCGACTTTCTCAACTCAACTCAAAAAGTCTGAGCAATCTTCATCGGCCAATGGAAACAGGCCTTAAGGATGATTTACAACCAGCCTGAGAATAAAACCTGTTCTAACCTTAAGCATGTTAAATGCCAAAAAATATCTGAAAATATGTGTAGCCTCACCGAAATCCAGATTAAAAGTGTCAGAAAGCTCTGGCTTTTCATCTTGTCGACATGGCAAATTTACGTTTTCAGCCCGCTGCCATTTTTAGGATATTTCTGCAAACGCGTTGGGGATTTGTAACCCGAGATAACCTTCCCCGGTGGTTCTTACACTGTTTGAATTGTTCAGATCTGATCAGGAGATCTGTGGTTATGATCAGTTGAAAAGCATATGATGTTTGATACTTGAACGGTCGGCGAAATAACACAATGATAAGCTGAGATCCCGTTAAATGGGTGTCGTAACTTGATGGCCTAAACTCCACCAAAACAGCACAAATTGAGTTCAATGGTACGGCAGGACAGCCCCTAAGGCATTTCAGTGGTACGGCAGGACAGCCCCTAAGGCATTTCAGTGGTACGGCAGGACAGCCCCTAAGGCATTTCAGTGGTACGGCAGGACAGCCCCTAAGGCATTTCAGTGGTACGGCAGGACAGCCCCTAAGGCATTTCAGTGGTACGGCAGGACAGCCCCTAAGGCATTTCAGTGGTACGGCAGGACAGCCCCTAAGGCATTTCAGTGGTACGGCAGGACAGCCCCTAAGGCATTTCAGTGGTACGGCAGGACAGCACAAATGGAGTTCAATATGAAGGAAGCCATGTATAGGCCTTTCCTTTTATGGTGGGAAGGTGCAGATATATATATATGTGAGTAATAAAAGGTGTGTATTTACACCCATCTAAAAGAGGTCATCATGGAATACAGCTGGGACCTGTTTCACTAGTTTCGTGACATGTCTAGATGGCGTCTGTGACACCATACGGACAGATCACAAGATTGCAATCGATGACACGCGGAGTTTCACTCACTTCTCGTAGGAATTAAGCAATGATACTTTAACATGAGTAGAAGATACATATAACCTATAATCGTTCCAAATATGAAGAAGATTGGGCGCTCCGATTTTCTGATATTTGCTAGTCTTTTTCCGCTGTTGCTTGCACTGTTGGTGCAGCTGTTGATGTCTGTCTAGGCCTAATGTCACGAGCCTACTGAAAAAGGTCCCAGTTCTCGTATTATCGTATGCCTTAAACTGTCCATATATATTCTAATCTTACCGTAATTAGCCATTAAAGACAGTCACGCTAAGCAGCTTATGATGAAAGGTGTGCTGTACAAAAATTAATTCATTTAGAAGTTGATTATCTGGCAATTACCACACTGCACTGTCTGGTTAATTGTTTCCATTTGGTTGCCCAAGCGGTGCAGCGTGTGGAAACTCCAATATACTCAACTATCAGAAGTTTGGTTTATTCCAGGGCCCTGTTTTTCAGTCACGACATCGTCGGCCAACGATACCGTACGATCGTCCAGCGATTCCACGACATTCTGGAAGACACAAAATGGCCGCTGTTCTATAGACACGATCGTAGTGCGGCACCGACGATCGCCGCAAAAAATGTCGGCCGCTACGACAAGTATAGAACTGTCTTAGGTTCTATAACACATCACTGTGCGTATACAGAGGATTTATCCACTTTCCGACGGAATTAAGCCATGAAGAAAAACGGCTGCACCGTTCTAAAGTTATCGGCGTCTGAATTTCGTTATAGCAATCTCTGCTCTGGTGGCCATTGCATCCTCCCACCTCCCTCTGTGCAGTGAATGTCAAGGTCGCTGCATAAATTAGGGTCACGTGAGCGTAGGGCTACACTGGCCACCAGAGCAGAGATTGCTATAACGAAATACCAACGCCGATAACTTTAGAACGGTGCGGCCGTTTTTCTTCATATTTGGTACGATGATAGGTTATATATATACCTTACTCGTGTTAAAATTTCATTGCTTAATTCCAACGGGAAGCAAAGTTGCGCATCTGTACGACATGTCCATAGGTGTCATGAACCGACGACACTTTGGGCGATATTTTCGATCACGTGACCCCACGATTGTCGTCACTGAAAAACACGTCTGGCTGTCCTCCGCCTCTTACACTCACGACCTATCGCCTATTCACTATAGTGTCGTGTCTATCGAACACTGACGGCAAAAACACGTCGCCCATAACGATTGTCGTGACTGAAAAACAGGGCCCAGGCTACCACTATTTGCAGTCTGCAATATGGAGAGTATGTGGCTGCTGATCGCTCTGCAATCACATCTTCTGTTATATGCACACTTACTGATTAGCAAAGACTACAATTAGCAGAGTAGAGAGGCAAGTAACATATCTTTGCGCCTGCCCAATGTGCACAACTGTGCCTTGGACTTTCAGTTTAGCTCTCAGATGATTCAAGCATTCAGAGACGTGTTACAAACTCTCCGTAATGCCTGAAAGTAATGCCTCCGTAATGGCCAGATTTCTAGGTATCTAACCTGGGGTTTTCACGTAATTCGGTTAAGATAATTTAAATATGCGAAATCAATTGTCAACAACAAGTTCACTCATGGTATGCTGACTGACAGTTTGTTTGTTTGTTTGTTTGTTTGTTTTGGTAGTTTAACGTCCAATTTGTTCAATTAGACTTACTTTGGATTTGATCGAATCTATGAGATGAATGTAGGAAGAAATCCCACCCCTACACATTTACCGAGGTGAGAGTTCTTTTACTTCCCACACCACATAGACATGGTATGAGAAGGATTGGCCTTTGATATAGCAGTAAATCTACCACTGCTGGGGGGTGAAGGAGAAAAGTGACTGACAGTAGATGATAGCACCACCAAACCACACAAACTGGTTTCAGCCCAGCCGTGGAACCAGGCAGGGCTGCTGTATCTCCCCACTCCTCTTTATACTTGTTATAGAAATCCTGGCTATAACACTATGGGAAGATCATGTGATCAGAGGCTTATGTATCGCCAAGAGAAAAATAAAGGTGTCCCTTTTCGCAGATGACCTCGCATGTTTAGTAAGAGATGTCCCCTCAATCCATAGAGCCTTACAAGTCATATCTAAGCTAGGAGCCTACACTGGGCTAAAGATTAACCAGGATAAATCTGAAACGCTGTTATTAAGTAAACACCCGACAGCCACAATCTGGTCCTCCCCTTAGAGAGGGTAGAGAGTACTGATGTATTAGGCATCAGGGTCAAGAATCATATTCTTCAAGATGAGGAATATGACCTGAACTTCAAACAGAGGTTGGTAAATGTCGAGACAATATGTAAACAGAAGGTTATCCCTGAAAGGGAAAATTGTAGTAGTGAACAGTCCTTTAATACCACTGCTTCTTTACATGGTGTCAGTGACATACACTCCAGATAGGGTGTTTAAGAATAACTATAATTATATTTGGTAAAGCAAAACAAACAAAGTTGCTCATCAGGTACTTGTCAGGAAATTCAGGAAGGTGGGTTGAAATTATTGGACTTACATACTATGTACAAAGTATCTAAAATAAAATGGCTTAATAGGTTATGTAAGGAAGACCACAAATTATGGACTCTTCCATTTCCAGAAATGTTTGGTATTAAGAGCTCCATACTATCCTTCAACCACCATACGGCCTGTCAGCCATACTACCCTTACACTATACTCCTTCTCTACCATACTGCCTCTCAATCATACTCCCCTTAATCCATACTGCATCTCTACCATACTTTCCTTAATCCATACTGCCCTTAGACCATACTGCCCCTCAACCTTACTGCCCTGAACCATACTGGCCCTAAACTATACTGCCCCTCATAGGGGTACTATGGTGAGGGACAGTGTGATTTAGGGGCAGTGTGGTTGAGGGGCAGTGTGGTGGAGGAGTACTATGGTATGGTGGAGGGGCATTACGGTTTAAGGGCAGCATGGTTAAGGGGCAGTATGCTGAGGGGCAGTATCGTTTAGGGGCAGTATGATGGAGGGGCAGTGTGGTAGAGGGGCAGTATTGTGGAGGGGTAGTATGGTGGAGGGTCAGTATGGTAGAGGGGCAGTATTGTAGAGGGGCAGTATGGTGGAGGGACAGTATGGTAGAGGAGCAATATGATTCAGGAGCATTCTTTGTGAGAAGCAGTATGGTAAAGGGGCAGTATTTTAGAGGGGGAGTATGGTGGAGAGATAGTATGGTGGAGGGGCAGTATAGTGGAGGGACAGTATGGTAGAGGGGCAGTATGGTAGAGGGGTAGTATGGTGGAGGGTGAGAATCGTAGAGGGGCAGCATTGTAGAGGGGCAGTATGGTGAAGGGACAGTATGGTAAAGGGGCAGTATTGTAGAGGGGTAGTATGGGGGAGAGGCAATAATATATAGAGACAACTCAGTGAATTTTTTTTTATCAAAATATCGAGGAACAGATGTAATTCAGTTGCACTCACTGTATCTCTTTATTATTATATACCTAGAAATCTTAAAAAATCCCATCTTACAACTCACTAAATAGTAAAATGAATGGTCATTTGGTACGGAGGGGCATAAGGATATTCCTTCGTCACTTGTACTAATGGGCAGTAAAAGTGGGACATTCGCCTATAGGTATATTGTAATGTGGAGGGGCAGTATATTGGAGGGGCAGTATGGGTGTGGGGTAGTATGGTGGAGGGTGAGTATGGTAGAGGGGTAGTATGGTAGAGGGGCAGTACAGTGGAGGGACAGTATGGTGGAGGGGCAGTATGGTGGAGGGACAGTATGGTAAAGGGGCAGTATTGTAGAGGGTCAGTATGGTGGAGGGTCAGTATGGGTGAGGGTCAGTATGGGTGAGGGTCAGTATGGGTGAGGGGTAGTATAGTGGAGGGGCAGTATGGTGGAGGGGCAGTATGGTGAAGGGGCAGTATTGTAGAGGGACAGTATGGTGGAGGGGCAGTATTGTAGAGGGGCAGTATGGTGGAGGGTCATTATGGTTGAGGGTCAGTATGGATGAGGGCCAGTATGGGTGAAGGTCAGTATGGGTGAGGGTCAGTATGGGTGAGGGTCAGTATGGTGGAGGGACAGTATGGGTGAAGGGTAGTATGGTGGAGGGCCAGTCTGGTGGAGGGGCAGTATGGTGGAGGGATTGTATGGTGGAGGGGCAGTATGGTGGAGGGACAGTACGGTAAAGGGGCAGTATTAAAGTATTTCATAATAGAATATATAAGAATTCTAAAAAGTTCAATTTCACTCAGTAAAACCCCTGCCACCTTCTTCAAATTTTATCAGAGTATAGTATATGTGTAATACTACTTATTTAACCGTCTGGATATTAAATTTATAGACGGCCGGACCGTGACTTGGGACGGACGGATTTGTAGTAGTCGCCTGTGGATGACCCCCTTAAAGATGAAGTACAGAAATGAGTCTTGATAATAAATTCATTGAAAATAAAGACCCGCCCCTCACACAGTGAGAGTACGGGCCTGTTTGTGGGTGAGCAGTCGCTACCAGTCAGGTCAGCAGCAGGGCCAGTCAGGGGGCATATAAGGCAGGTGGGAGGGGGTCCAGAGCTCATTCATATGCATGAGTCACTACAGGTAAGAGGTCGGCTATGGTGGGATACCTGTCAGAGTAACTATTTCATTCAATATGAGGAATTGTGGAACTTATTCAGAGTGATAACCAGACAGACACAGATACACAGACACAGATAGGAAAATATAGATACATACAGATACAGTATGCACACAGAGAATCACACAGGTCGACATTGTGTGTGACAGACACACATGTACTCCCAGTCCAGTCACACACACAGTGACAGGCAGGCATTGTTCTACATACAGATTTATACAGTATAATTGCCCACCAAATCTATAACTCTAAGGTATAACTTATAAGGTATTACTCACCATACTCACTCTAACAATATGTCATGTTGTGTAGTTGTGTATTCCAGTCTCACCCTACTAAATACAGCCGGGTGTATGTGCTCTCACTGAGACTCAGAGAGTCAGTGAAGCGTACACAGTGCTCAGAATGGTTATATGGGTGGTCCAGGCCTGGTCAGCTGGTCGCGACCGTACCCTACACCTCACCCGATGTATCCACCTGTATGCCCCGATCCACACGTGCTTGTGGGCGGGGCCTAATTTTTAGAATTAATTAACAGAGCTTAATTGCTTTATGACAGCTTTAAGAAAGCAGGCAGCATTAAAACACACTAAGTACAGTATTAATATTTGACGTTTATTCATCAACTGGTAAAATACAAAGTGCATGTACACAGATCTTTGAGACGCGCTGAAATAAACTTGAAAGTGCGTCATTTTAACGTCATTACATCAGAGAACAATGACGTCACGGAATGAGTGGGAAATGCATCATGGGACTACTGTGAAGTGTTCCGTTTAACACAACATTCAGGTCAAGGAGGAAGCCTCCACACATGTATGTGGACCTCGAGTCACGTACAAACACATGGACTGTAGGTCGGGCTTGGTCCATCACGTCATACACTCAATGTCTACAGGTCTGTCCGGGCCACATGACACATGGAGAAGAGACGGATGACTGGTCAGACACTAAAGGGCTGATTCCACCAACAGGATGGATTAGCCGGGGTATATCTTGGTATGTCTTGTAGTGTCTTACTGTGTCGCGATGTGTCATACCTCTGTTGTCTAAAAACGTAACCGTGCTATGTCGTGAGTCAATTTTGACGCTCAAGATCCGTAGTCACTGAAAATAGGCCGCAGGTTTTGGTTGCGGAGTAATCTCATTAAGAAAAGACGAGTGAGTTCACATACCAAACCAAACCAAAGGCGTATGTTCAGCCACCATAGACTGAGTGCGGTTCAGATTTTATCTCGCATCTATCACTGACTGATCAGCTCATGGTTGTGACTTCATCGCCCATTGAGTAGTTTTTACAATATTTCATGGGTATTGAGTATGAGTTCCCAATGTTATATCTATGAGGGAAATGCACACCAGGGGTGAGATAAAGGGGTGAGACTGTGTAGCAAAGTTTCACAGTTCTTGGAAAATATGGAAACGAGTCTTACAAGTTTCCATTTTTATCGAGATAAATGCTTCAGCTTTTCTCTATACTATAAACAAGAAAGGTTTTCACAGAGCTAGAATCGTGTTTAAAGAAAGATGTATTTGCAGTTCCACACATCCATGTGCAAAGAAACAAGTCCCCACAGTTTGTACGCAAGGTGAAATAAATATACACACTTTTGTATACATGTTAAAAAAATTGTTCATAAATCTGTATTCACAATCATACAATTTCTCACAGTCCCATACACAATGAAACGAGTTCCCATATTTGGACTCTTTGGTTCTTAAACCAAATCGTCGCGTTGAGTGGTAGCATAGTGCGGTCAAGTTGATTCCTCTCTAGTTCTGTTAAAAACAATTTTCTCACAGCTACAAATATACAATGATACAAGTTTTCATAGTTCCCCTCTCTAGTTCCGTTGAAAGCAAGTTCGCATATTTCTGGTCACGCAATGATACAACTTCTCACAGCTCCACATATACAATGAAACAAACTCTCGTAGTTCCACATACAGGACAAAATAATTTCTCACACTTTTGTTCACTTGATGAAATAATTTTTCATACTTGAGGATGTAAATGTGATGATACTAGTTGTCATAGTTCTCTGTACATGATGAAACAAGTTCCCACATTTCTGTAAATGCGATGATCCAATATCCCGCACTCCTGTACACATGACAAAATATGTACTCATTGTTCGTAACAGATGTAAGATGAAACAAGTTCTCGCAATGCTATAGATGTGATAATACAAGTTCTCATGATTCTCTACACTCAATGAAACAAGTTCCCACAGTTCTATAGATGTGACGATACAAGTTCCCACAGTTCTATAGATGTGACGGTACAAGTTCCCACAGTTTTATAGATGTGACGGTACAAGTTCCCACAGTTCTATAGATGTGACGGTACAAGTTCCCACAGTTCTATAGATGTGACGGTACAAGTTCCCACAGTTCTATAGATGTGACGATACAAGTTCCCACAGTTCTATAGATGTGACGATACAAGTTCCCACAGTTCTATAGATGTGACGGTACAAGTTCCCACAGTTCTATAGATGTGACGGTACAAGTTCCCACAGTTCTGTAGATGTGACGGTACCAGTTCCCACAGTTCTGTAGATGTGACGGTACAAGTTCCCACAGTTCTGTAGATGTGACGTACAAGTTCCCACAGTTCTATAGATGTGACGATACAAGTTCCCACAGTTCTGTAGATGTGACGGTACAAGTTCCCACAGTTCTATAGATGTGACGGTACAAGTTTCCGCAGTTCTGTAGATGTGACGGTACAAGTTCCCACAGTTCTATAGATGTGACGGTACAAGTTTCCACAGTTCTGTAGATGTGACGGTACAAGTTCCCACAGTTCTATAGATGTGACGGTACAAGTTTCCACAGTTCTGTAGATGTGACGGTACAAGTTCCCACAGTTCTATAGATGTCACGGTACAAGTTCCCACAGTTCTGTAGACTCACTGGATCACTTCTCATTGTCCTTTATACATACAAACCATTTACCCTGAGCAACAGATTTCTACAGTTCCATAAACGATGAATAACAAAATATTTATGATTCAATGCTCATGTGATATAATGAAATAAAGGAGTGTAGGCAAGACGTTTTAGTTGAGTTTAACGTAAATCCCTTACTGATTTGGCCACACAGTTCTGAGATGTCGGCCAGTGAATGTTCATTTGTTCTTTGTTTCACAATCTACCAGAGTTTGTCTGCAACATTAAGTGCTACATTCTGCATCAACGACATGTAAACGTCACCATTACGGGGTGTTCCACCGGGCTGATTGACCAGTGCCCAATGACCATCATGTGAACATCTTGTCACAGATATATAGAAACAGGTGCAGTGGAGCAGGCCACATGCTCACCGGCTGCATGGCGGTGGAATGACTAAAGGCCGCTAGAGCCTAATAACATGACCTGGTGCCTGCCGGAGACCGCCCGGTGGCGTCTGTACAAGTGTGGAACGGGCCTGTGGGTTTGTATCTAAATAGAACGTCCTGACTGTGCTGTACAAGCTGGAAAACGAGATGATACTTTACGGTTCGTACGGAACGAGGCGTTTTTGCCAAGTTCCGTACAAATTGTAAATCACCATAGAGTTTTGTGGCTTGTATAAGCATGATAGGTCGTTCTATATTTACTATATACCAGAAATTAAGAAAAATCATTAATTCATTTAAGCCTAACAATTAATATTTTAATCAAGGTGTGTAGGAAGATGTTACGTATTTTCCCGTATGGAACAAGAACAGTATTCTGTATGATATTTTTACGTTATGTAGCGGAATGGTGCGTATTTACAGTATATACGGCATGGGTATATAGTAAACTGTAAACAGCATTGAATTCCGGCCACTCTGATGGAATACACCCTTTAGGAAAAGAAATCAGAATTTCAATCTAGAATGAAAACGAGCTGGAGAGTGTCGGAACAGAGAAGTAGAATCTGTTCGGGACCGTGGGAGGTGTGGACTTAGATCAGTTCGCGAGACGGACTCGCTTTCCCAAAATAAAAAAAAGGTCGGCACATGAGAGGCAGCGTGGTGTGCGTTTCGGCATGCTGGTCTCATCAGGTCTTCTTTGGGATAATATCACCAGAACTCGAAGAAACTGCATAATTTCATGAATCACTATACAAGAATATCTTATATTTCATATCCGCAACTTCTCAGAATATTTCAATCCCCGAAACATCCACATACTTTCTGCTTTTGGGACAATCTTAAACACTCGAAAATCTCTTTCTCTTCTCTCTATATATTTATATACACCTATCTAGAAGAGGTGAGATGCCCAATTGTAAGTATTAAAGTATCTTGGTATCACAAAGTGTAAATATGCCGCTTAGGATGACCACAAAATGCCTTCAGTCAATGCACATACACAAAGCCTCTATAAAATCACGCTACAATCAATATCACACACAATAAAGAATCACTACAAGTTATATGGTATACAAACTCAACATGATCATAAAGCCACTCCATTCCGCTGAGTGAAGTCAATAACCGTAACAGAGGCCACCTTGATTAACATAACGTACCTGCAGTTATCACATGGAGTTTCCTCCGACCAACTGGAAACCAACTGAGAAGCAACCACATCCAGATCCTAGCCGCTCAAAATATGCCACGACTGTTGGGTATGGTGTGATCTCACGAGACTTGGCCCGGCGAGAATATGTAGCAAACCTGAACAAATCGTGTATTTTTAGTGGTTATGGATCGAGTGCGGTTCAGATTTTATCTCACCCCTATCAGTGATTAATTGGCTAACATTTATGACGTCATCCCCCGTTGAGTGTTTCATTTTTTACAATACTCCACGGGCATTGAGTACGAGTTCCCAATGTTAGTCTACGGGGAAGAAATACCAGGGGTGAGATGAATTATTTTAAGCCACGCTCCTTAGCGAATGTGTATCAAACATTACTCAAATCTTTGTATTTCAAGGTGGGGAGAAAAAAACACAAATGTTGTGTACACTGCGCCTTGTACTCCGTGTATCTGGAATAAAATAAACGCGCGGTCTGCCAGCAAATAACGGGCGAGGGTTACAGTCGAGTATTTGCGATATCTTAAAACGAGAGAAAATCATAAAGAAGTTTTTTTCCCTCTTAAAAATAAACTTTGTTCCAATCTGAGAAAAATATACGAAAGCATTCTCTCCACTTAAGTGGTATTGATTTCACTTTTCACTGGCGAAAAAGATCCTATTTTGTAGATAAGTATTCATAAAATGATTTGATATCTTTTAGATTTGGCATCACGCCTCTCACCACAGTCAACAGAGAGACTAGTTCCCTCGTCTCTCAGTAGGCGTCAGCACTGGCAGGCTTCACCTCACTCTCCCAGCAGATTCTCTATTATAACTTGTTCAAGCACGATGAATTCTGATACAAATAACAAAATCAGGACTGACCCATCGGACCCGGGAGATGATGTCATGTAAATTACTGAGTCAATTTACACGGCGGCGACAAACTCCCTCCCCTGTATTCTGTTGATCATTTAGAAGCACCGGAGAACGATAGACGTGACCCCGCTTTATGGATTGATTCCATTTGCCAGAACTATGTCCCGATCCTGCTCGGGCCATGTTCAATCCCATTTCGGATCAGGGCTAAAGCCGTCCCCCGATTCAGGCCCGAGTGGTGATCGGCACCAAATTCAGCCAAATGGAATCAAGCCTTTCCGTATTCTGCTTTCACAAACTGGGCGGCATTTTTTTTTTTTTTAAACTCCTTCCATCGCCCCGACGACTCTGAGATTCGCTGTGAAACACTTGTCAAAGCCAATGCTGAACATAAACATCAACCTGCTTGTAAATATTTGCGGTGGGCTTAGGTGGGCAAAGGGCCTACCCATAAAGTATGTATGCAAAATGTCGGAAAAACTCTATGGGTGGCCCCGAACTGAAATCAGTTCTAAATAATAGCGGACTGGAAATGCTTCACGAATACTCACTCGTAGATTGTGGTATGTAGTTGTGTTTTCCCTCCTACATGAATACAGAATTGAATAAAAAGAGTTCTCTTCTTAATATAGAGTTCATCTGGACTATCTGGAAGACCACTCCCGATTAGAACTTTCCCAATAGCAAGGTGGTCATTTCTATATACAGTCGACATGCCCTTAAAAATTCATTATTGAAATTTCTCCTCTGGATTGATTAGGGGAAAAAACTAATAACTGAATAATTTTAGAAAAGAATATTGCAAGCTACCAAATATATCAGAGTAACTGGTGAGATATTGACGAGATCCGATGTATGCATAGGGTCTACGGGACTTGATATTAATTCAGAATTCATTGATGGTTGATGCACGATGCAGTATAGGTGTGTTAATAAATAGACGTAGAGGGTTTCTGTCTATATTACATTATGATACAGTCGTGTACTATCTACTCAAAGACGTCCAAATGTACATCGTCATATTCACATCAATAAGGAAAGCAATGCCAGGAGGTAAGTAAGTTATGATATAGACGACAGTGTGCTGCAACCTTCTGCTACCTGTGTACATCCGACTCTTCCCAGTGAAGTATATAACTGCGCATGTCGTCTGGTACACTGCCGCTCAAACTGTTACTTCAGATCAGGGTCAACTAGAACTGCAGGTCTTAGGAGAAATACGCTCATTACGCAGAATCAAACTAAGTTTCCGCTACCACTTCATACTGCGAAAACCTGGGCCCCGTGTCATCACTCTTCAAGCACAGACTATCGTAAAACTGGAAGAGTTTAAATCTTGGCCACCCTATGCCACGACTGGAGTTTGGCATAGTGACTTCATGAGGCAAAGCCGAGTGAAGTCCAGAGCCAAAACTTCAGGAGTGGAATGCAGTGGCCACAATTAAAATGAATTTGGTTTTGATTTTATCCTACCCCGTGTCCTTGATTTTAGAATATTATGTGATAACAATTCTGTATGCCACTAGTGGCATATAAAACTCTGTATGCCAGTCAGCATGGCATACGGAAACTCAATGTTAAGCTTATGGGATTTTATATTAGGGGTACAATAATGAGTGTGACTGGCCGCTCCATACCCAGCTGTATACTTCTGCCGGAAGGAGCCAGATTTTCACAGGTACCAGAACGTTGCAGGACACCAAAACGTGCCGACGGGGAAGCTAGGTACGTGGGAGAAGCAGACGCGCTACAGAATCACCAACCATCAACGTAACGTAAATCTGTCATTGGCACATCATGCCAAGGCCTGGCAAGGAAGGCCAACATTCTCCGAATATCAGAGATTATAATGCCGCTAGTGGTTTCTGTGTCCGTCTGACGCCACAGGTTTACTCTGATACAGGTTTAAATACTCACCTGTGGTTTGTCTACACTCTACCCTAGAGCTTACATCATACTGGTAACTGGGCGTCTTCGGAATAATGCATATTCAATGTATAAATATCATATAATGTCGGATTTCTGTACAATATATGAGGCCATATATGTATAAATATCATATAATGTTCGTTTTTTTCACAATTATACGAGACCATATATACTATAATACTGAAATCTTAAATTAACAAGAATGCCGTTTGAATTATAAGAAACTGTGGCTAGCTTTTGAACAGAAATCCTTGTTGCGCACATGAGAAGAGCGTGACCCTGTCATGTTTTCTCCAGCAGGTCCCCTGTTCTCTATACACAGACTGACTGAACAGATATAGGACTGACTCAATCCAGGGAATGTATTACAGTAGAACCCCGTTAAGCGGACCACCCTCCGTCACTAGTGGTCCGAGATACGCCGCGCTCAACAAGGTACAGTAACAAACTACAGTAAAACCCCGCATATGGGGCTACCCCGGGTTAACGGTCAATTTGCACAGAACGAGAATTTTGTCTTCTATTGTCTGTTGTAACTCTGTGTAAAGGGCCACTCCACATAAGTGGACACCTCACGTTAACGTACGCTTAACTTGGTTTGGAATGCTTCATGTAAGACCCCATGTAAGGGAGGACTTTGGAGGGTCTCCCCTTCAGCAGGGTTTTAGAGTACATGTGGACTTCGCTCTATGCAGATTGGTCCAAGTGGTGGTTGTCTTCATGGGATGTCCTCCTAAAGGGGTTCTACTGTAGTCGATACTGACCTATCAGAACAAATATGGAGTGAGTTACGCATGCACATACTAAACACAGTCAGAACCCAAGGACCTGACTCATTGGTCCATCTCCTACCGCAGTGTGGCCACCAACTATTGGTCCTTAGCCATTTGTTTTTTGTTCAAGTCTAACTTCTGCATCAAATATGAATAAAGATAAAATCTGATATTTGCATTCAGTAATATCACCGCTATGCCGGGGGGTTGCTCTCTTCTCTATCACCCTGTGATAGACTACGTACAAATTACTGACCATGTAGATATACCCTGATATTATACAGTATAAATATCACTTACCCAACACAGACCCTCACTCCTGTAGCTATAACCTGCAGACACATGGCTGTATTTGGACCAGGTACATGTAGGGCCATACTCTGAGATGGGGCACAGACGGCCATACTCTGAGACGGCACACAGGCAGCCATACTCTGAGACGGCACACAGGCGGCCATACTCTGAGATGGGGCACAGACGGCCATACTCTGAGATGACACACAGGCAGCCATACTCTGAGACGGCACACAGGCAGCCATACTCTGAGACGGCACACAGGCAGCCATACTCTGAGACGGCACACAGGCAGCCATACTCTGAGACGGCACACAGGCGGCCATACTCTGAGATGACACACAGGCAGCCATACTCTGAGATGGCACACAGGCAGCCATACTCTGAGACGGCACACAGGCGGCCATACTCTGAGACGGCACACAGGCGGCCATACTCTGAGACGGCACACAGGCGGCCATACTCTGAGACGGCACACAGGTGGCCATACTCTGAGATGGGGCACAGACGGCCATACTCTGAGATGGCACACAGGCAGCCATACTCTGAGACGGCACACAGGCGGCCATACTCTGAGACGGCACACAGGCGGCCATACTCGGAGACGGCATACTGTAGCTATATTCTGATCATACAGCAGAGTAATTATATAGAACTGCATCGAGAATCGTATAAAAAGACAATACTCCACGAGTTTGGATGGGCCGCAATCGTCATCGAGGCGAAGCCGAGTGACGATTTCGGCCCATACAAACGAGTGGAGTATTGTCTATTTATGATTCGAGTGCGGTTCTAGATTTATCTCACCCCTTTTTATCAAATTAAATATCATCAAACTATCACAATAATTAGAAAAGACTTAGCAAATCCACTACGCCACGGCCGTGGCGTAGTGTTGTCACTTTACGGGGGTGATCGTTGAGTATTTTTATCTAATGTTATTCCTATGGCTAAACTTGTACCAGGGGTGAGATAATATATGCAGAAAAACACTTGTAAGTGTATTTTGACCAGAGCACATATCATGTCGCTGTATGGACATATCTCAAACATCACCCCTGCCACTGACAGTAGCCGTGACAATTTCCCCTCCTCCATGTATAAATATGCTGCGACCAGACCGCAGACAGAAACCCTAAAACATCAACAGCTTCCAGCAGACCCCGCACTGAGTGACCTCCAGTCTCTAACTTGCACACTGTAGTCTGCAACTTGTCCCCCATAGTCTGTAACTTGCCCCCTGCAGTCTGCACCTTGCAGGCCCCCGGCACACTGCCCCGCTTTACGGTCTGGCGCTAGACGAACTGGAAGTTGTCGCGGCCCACGTTGAAGGCCTGGTACTTGGACTGCGCCCCGTGCAGGTTGTCGTCCAGGCTGTAGACCTTCGCCCAGTCCACCTTGGCCGGTCGACACAGACCGAAGCAGCGCCACCCCATCAGGTCCACCAGGTTCTGTATCACGCCGCGACTGAAAACAACACGGGTTTACATCATTCACACACTGCTCTATTCTCTAGTCAACAGAGAGTATGATATACATTATTCACCCTCTGAGGTATAAACAGTTTAGAGTTCATCTATATGGTTACTTTAATATCTAATTTGAAAGTGTCCATACTTGCGAGTACTTGAGTTTCGGGTTTTACTCATAATAAATTCTACACACATGTACATGGGGATTTTTCAAGAAGGGGTTTCCAGGCCTCCCAGTACCAGTTTTCCTAAATATAATTTTTTTTATAGCTTTTGAAAATCAAAATATAGGTTCTTACAGGTTTTCAAAGCCAAAAACATAGGCTTTTACAGGTTTTCAGGGTTAACATATTCACCATGATGGAGTCAAAATATGGTGAATCGCTTATCTTCAGTTCTTGATCTCTAAAAGGATTTACTCTTTTTTTTTTTTACTAATTTTTTAGGACTGAGGATGTCTGGCTCATCAGGTTAGACATGCGTGCTGAGTTTCCAACAGGCAAACCAGACTGGCCAGAAGCCAAACGAACTGCTGGTTCTTGAATACTTTAAAGATCTCCTAAATACACATATAATGTGGATTTTTCTGTCATTTTAAAATCTGACTTAGTGTCAATTTAACTTCTAATATTTCCTGTATAAATCATTCTGCATGGCAATGAAAAAATATAGGTTTTTATAGATTATATGGGTTACTTAAAATAAAAGAAGGCTGAGGAGTTGAAATAAAAGGTTTTATAGGTCTCACTGGGAGGCCTGCGGTTTCGCTACCTTTGGCCCCAGAGCGTAGGGAAAACCCGCTCTCGGCAGGTAGAACAAAATCACACTACTGCGGTCTAAAATCTGAACTGCACTCAATCCATTTTTACTGAAAATATGCTATTCATTTTGGTTTGCTATCTAATCTCAATGGGCTTTGCCTCAAGATTACTCCACAACCAAAACTCTCGGCACATCGTCAGTGTCTATGGACTTCGATGCAGTTCCTCCTTATTCGCCTGATTGTCCTGCTTTGTGTTCGGTTAACCAGTGCCCCCCAACCCAGGTGCTGCTGTATCAAGACAAAGTTTCATACTTACTAGAAAGGGCTTTTATAGACGCCAGGCTTGTCTGTGTGGAAATGTTTGTAGCGACTTTGGTTAATTCTCTCGTTTGTGGTAACTCCCAGCCACATCACCTGTAAGGAGGATTGATCAATCATTAACCAGTGTGTCCGAGTTTTCCATACACTGATGGCCACTCAGTGAGTATGGCCATATCACATAACCACAGAGCTGTACCAAGACAGGGTCCCGGAATCATGTTACAAAACACCGACGTGTAAACACACGAGATGCGTGAAGACGATGTTACGGAATCATCCCACTTCAGAAAACCTACGTTAATCATTTACCAGACAGAGCTATGTGAAGACTTGGTTTGGGAATCGTCACGTTACAGAAAACCTGTGTCAAGCACTCCCTGATAGAGCTATGTGAAGACCTGTTTTGGGAATCGTCATGTTACAGAAAACCTGCGTCAAACACTCCCTGATAGAGCTATGTGAAGACTTGGTTAGGGAATCGTCACGTTACAGAAAACCTGCGTCAAGCACTCCCTGATAGAGCTATGTGAAGACTTGGTTAGGGAATCGTCACGTTACAGAAAACCTGCGTCAAGCACTCCCTGATAGAGCTATGTGAAGACCTGTTTTGGGAATCGTCATGTTACAGAAAACCTGCGTCAAACACTCCCTGATAGAGCTATGTGAAGACTTGGTTAGGGAATCGTCACGTTACAGAAAACCTGCGTCAAGCACTCCCTGATAGAGCTATGTGAAGACTTGGTTAGGGAATCGTCACGTTACAGAAAACCTGCGTCAAGCACTCCCTGATAGAGCTATGTGAAGACACGGTTTGGGAATCGTCACGTTACAGAAAACCTGCGTCAAGCACTCCCTGATAGAGCTATGTGAAGACCTGTTTTGGGAATCGTCATGTTACAGAAAACCTGCGTCAAACACTCCCTGATAGAGCTATGTGAAGACACGGTTTGGGAATCGTCACGTTACAGAAAACCTACGTCAAACACTCACCTGATAGAGCTATGTGAAGACCTGTTTTGGGAATCGTCACGTTACAGAAAACCTGCATCAAACACTCCCTGATAGAGCTATGTGAAGACCTGTTTTGGGAATCGTCATGTTACAGAAAACCTGCATCAAGCACTCCCTGATAGAGCTATGTGAAGACCTGTTTTGGGAATCGTCAAGTTACAGAAAACCTACGTCAAGCACTCACCTGATAGAGTTGTGAGAAGAGAAGCGCACCGACCCACAGCAGATGGAGCGCTGCGTTACAGGCGATCCAGAACACCCAGGGCGAGCAACTGGTGATTTTCGCGAGAAGCATGAACACCCCATCGTCCTTGTGAAGGTCACATATACTATTCCAGTCTGTAAGCCAAGACAAAATAGGTTATTCAGGATAAATTCCCTAGTGCTTCAGGATAAATTCCCTAGTGCTTAATGCCTGGGATATTCAGGCTTCACTTCGTGTTTATATCTGTCTAAGATCTTGGATTCTTTTAGGAATTCAAGAAGCTCTTTTCTACCAGTGCCTTGGAATGCACTCTGAAGGGACATATTCCTCAGAAATTGTTGTCTGCATTTTTTTGTTACCTAACAATGGAGGATTAGATGATCAAAGCTCAGATGTATGAAGCTTCACTTCACGTGTAGGGAATTAGTTAATAATCACTTAGTTCGGGTCATAGTAATTAGTTAATAACTTATGACATAGTCATGGTCATAGTGACTAGTTAATAACTTATGACATAGTCATGGTCATAGTGACTAGTTAATAACTTATGACATAGTCATGGTCATAGTGACTAGTTATAACTTATGACATAGTCATGGTCATAGTGACTAGTTAATAACTTATGACACAGTCATGGTCATAGTGACTAGTTAATAACTTATGACACAGTCATGGTCATAGTGACTAGTTAATAACTTATGACATAGTCATGGTCATAGTGACTAGTTAATAACTTATGACACAGTCATGGTCATAGTGACTAGTTAATAACTTATTACATAATCATGGTCAATCAGTGATACGGGAGACAGGAATACTCACAAACACCGGCGCCGAACAGACACCAGAGGATCATTCCCAGCAGGAAGAAGAGGTAGGCCACGAAGAACTTGTGATTCCCGGCTCCTGTGATGAGATACAGACACATTCAGACCTGCGCGGGGAGGGGGGGGATAAAGACTGCGGGAGCCCGAGGACCTCCTGCACTGAGAGCTATTCTAAGTGAGTTACTGACCTCAGCAGAGAGATGAAATGGCCAGAATTGAGTAAACATCGGTCACCATCTTTCATATTTTCATTTTGCAGCTCCAGCCCCTAAAAAGGTTCTCATCAGGTTGACATTGATCTCAACAATGACCCTCGGGATATCAAACAATCTGTAAAATCAGTCCTGTACAGGAGATTGCAAAGTATCTTTTCCCTGCACAGCTCCGTAAACTCCATATCTACACAGATTGAAGATTAGAGTATTAGAGCCTTAGTATATGTAGATGAACTCTATAGAAACTTTAAATCGTGTATGCCGTTCTATGTAAACATACACTTCAGACTATTAGACTATTTGTACATGTCGTGTGCACCCTCCCAGGTCTAAATGACCGGCTCACTCTGCAAGCTCCTCACGGTTCGGCTTTCTGTCTGATCTTACACCACGAGGGTGGTGATTGAATCTATGAGACACATTCAGGTAGAAAATCTCAGCTCTACACATGAGCGAGGTGCGAGTTGTTTCACTGAGGAGTAGTTGTAGAGAGACTCACCGACACAGTTGTCCACCCAGGGACAGTGGTGGTCGAACTTGGCCACGCACTTGTTGCAGACGGAGCAGTGTTTGGAGCGCACCGAGCGGCGGATGATGCACGTGCTGCAGAACTGGTTCAGGTCTAACGTCTGCAGCTCGGCCAGCTCCAGGATCGTCTGTCACGAGATCAGTTAGCGTGAGTTAGCGAACAACTTCACATAGTAACAGGCGGTGTCAGTTAGCGAACAACTTCACATAGTAACAGGCAGGACAGTTAGTGAACAACTTCACATAGTAGCAGGCGGGACAGTTAGCGAACAACTTCACATAGTAACAGGCGGTGTCAGTTAGCGAACAACTTCACATAGTAACAGGCAGGACAGTTAGTGAACAACTTCACATAGTAGCAGGCGGGACAGTTAGCGAACAACTTCACATAGTAACAGGCGGGACATTTAGCGAACAACTTCACATAGTAACAGGCGGTGTCAGTTAGCGAACAACTTCACATAGTAACAGGCAGTGTCAGTTAGCGAACAACTTCACATAGTAACAGGCAGGACAGTTAGCGAACAACTTCACATAGTAACAGGCGGTGTCAGTTAGCGAACAACTTCACATAGTAACAGGCGGTGTCAGTTAGCGAACAACTTCACATAGTAACAGGCGGGACAGTTAGCGAACAACTTCACATAGTAACAGGCGGTGTCAGTTAGCGAACAACTTCACATAGTAACAGGCAGTGTCAGTTAGCGAACAACTTCATGTAGTAATAGGCAGGACAGTTAGCGAACAACTTCACATAGTAACAGGCGGGACAGTTAGCGAACAACTTCACATAGTAACGGGTGGGACAGTTAGCGAACAACTTCACATAGTAACAGGCGGGACAGTTAGCGAACAACTTCACATAGTAACGGGTGGGACAGTTAGCGAACAACTTCACATAGTAACAGGCAGGACATTTGGCTAACAACTTCACATAGTAACAGGCGGGACAGTTAGCAAACAATTTCATGTAGTAACAGGCAGGACAGTTAGGGTACAACTTCACATAGTAACAGGCGGGTCAGTTAGCGTACAACTTCACGTAGTAACAGGCGGGTCAGTTGGGACATCAAATGGGGCTGAGGGTGTTTGGGGAGGTTGAAATCAGTGTTTTATTGTCATGAATGAGGCATGATCTTTATGTCACCAAGCTGAACGTTCAGCGCAGTTGACTTTGCTCAAACTTTAAAGAACAGTCACACTCCAAATTCTCTATTGAGAAATGGGCGTGTGTTTCACTTGGCCTAACTGACCGGTTCACTCCACGCTAATCTTCCAGTAGGAGGGAGACACTAACAGCGTAACAGCTGGGTCACCTCCCTCACAACAGAATAATGAACATATAGTGCGGCACTTCAGTCGGTCTGCTATTGCTAGACCATCAGCAATAGACATGTGGAAAGAACTTCATTTAGTTTACCATCATACAATCCAAGAGATCAGATAGTGACAAGTTGAGTAGGTACAGCAGGGGACTTTTTTCTTTCTGGATTGAGGAGAGGTGGCTGGCCGGCAACGTGCATCACGGGTTGAGGAGAAGTCTGGTTCTTAGAGTTAACCGCCGCTAGTCTAGAGGCAGCTCTTACACATTACTGTAAGCGTGAAGCCTGACCTTACTGGTGATCACGTGATCAGGCCATGCTACTGCATGACATTACTTAACACTACACACTTTACATGGGAAACTCCCAGCCAATGCTCTTTTGAGTAGTGGAAATAAATACCCCACCGGCATTGAGTACAATGCCGATCTCTGTGTTTTTAATATAATGAACTGACTTTTTCCATCAAAATTCAGGGACAAGTTAAGATCTGAAGGCATTTTAAGTGGTCAGGGTTGACGATAATGCCATTTCGTTGATCGCTGTGATTTCACTTGAGTTTGCCTCGTGAAATGACTACGCAATAAAAACTCGTGGCGTACGTTGTCAACCCTGACTGCTCTCATTGGTTTCGTCTGTTTTTGTAGGTATTTGCTCAACGTTGTGCTTTAAGCAGAAAAAATTGCGCTCAGTTGGAATGTAATTGTCAGTACTTAAAAAAGGACGGACATAAAGAACGTCTGGAGCGTCCTTCCTGAGTTATGTTCAGTTATGATTAACGATGACAATACAAAAGGAGAATGACACAATAATACAGTAAGCGGGACAACTTCCGCGCCCCCCAGCCCTGTCCTCACCAAGCAGAGTCCTACCCTTTATGTTCTATTGTTGTTAAACTATATATGTGCTTGGGAGAGTGTGGTATGAAGCTGGTTCCTGATGTTAGCTATGCATTCAAAGTGGTTTGTATGGTAACTACCCCATGGTTTCTGGGACTTCAGGGAGTCTCATCAATACTTTATCTATGGGCAGCTTGTCAGGGAAAACCCTGAGGACCATGGAAGTAATAATGCACACATTGACAGGGAAGTCAGGTATATGGACTTCCTGAAATGATATAGGGTTCTACTGAAGCTTTTGAATACTGAGGACAATATTTCTGTGTTTTATAAAAATCCCTGATTTTCGGGAGTTCCCTGAACTCTGACATCACAACCATCTCTGGTAGCTTGGACAACAAGTACAATAGTTTCCATTTGAATAACAGAGAAAAATACGAGAACAAATGTGGAATAACACAAACTGACAAGGTGCACTAAATGTACACATAAATAAATCTGAAATAATATTGATTTAAACCTATCAAATAAACTATCACCCGGAGTTATAAACTAGGGTTGAATATAATTGAAACTAATTTATAAGATGTGACCAGTTTAAAATGAATGAATCCCCAAATTCCAAAAGCCTGCTTACAAATAAATGTCATTACGAATTGAACTAAAAGCAGATAACGGAATAATAGTCTTCATTCAATGATATCATTCTGAGGTATTTGCGCTAATTTTACATCGTATAATATTTAGTTTATATCACAACAACAAGAGTAATGATGCAGTTTGAATCAGGAGAGTGCTTGGTGTCTACGTGTATTGCTGTACCTCGTGCATGCATTCTACCTATAACGTTATTCCGAGTGTTCAGCAGTCTTTCTCATCATAGTGTAAACTCGTGTCATTTTCTCTACTGAAGGATGAATCCTATTTACAGGCATGGGACTCGAAAGGTGCAAAAAACCCGCAGAAATCGTCCAGGGGTTGGGGGCCAGGGTCGAGGGACGTGCCCTGAAGGGTGTCCGGGCTCCTGTAGGCTCGACTACTTCCTCACCTCAGTGGAGAGAGAAATAGCCAGAATTAAGCAAATTTTACTCACAATCTTCCAGTCTTTTTTATTATTATTTTGAATACCTAACCCTTAAAATATTTCCTCTGCAGATTTAGATCTGTTCTCAAGAATGACCTTTGGGGTGTCAACCAATACGGAGAGTCAGTGACGATCCCATGCCTGTATCGTTAAGGTGGGTGTCCGTGAAGATCCCATGCCTGTATCGTTAAGGTGGGTGTCAGTGAAGATCCTATGCCTGTATCTTTAAGGTGGGTGTCCGTGAAGATCCCATGCCTGTATCGTTAAGGTGGGTGTCAGTGCAGATCCTATGCCTGTATCGTTAAGGTGGGTGTCCGTGAAGATCCCATGCCTGTATCGTTAAGGTGGGTGTCCGTGAAGATCCCATGCCTGTATCGTTAAGGTGGGTGTCAGTGCAGATCCCATGCCTGTATCGTTAAGGTGGGTGTCCGTGAAGATCCCATGCCTGTATCGTTAAGGTGGGTGTCAGTGCAGATCCTATGCCTGTATCATTAAGGTGGGTGTCCGTGAAGATCCCATGCCTGTATCGTTATGGTGGGTGTCCGTGAAGATCCCATGCCTGTATCGTTAAGGTGGGTGTCAGTGAAGATCCCATGCCTGTATCGTTAAGGTGGGTGTCCGTGAAGATCCCATGCTTGTATCGTTAAGGTGGGTGTCAGTGCAGATCCCATGCCTGTATCGTTAAGGTGGGTGTCCGTGAAGATCCCATGCCTGTATCGTTAAGGTGGGTGTCCGTGAAGATCCCATGCCTGTATCGTTAAGGTGGGTGTCAGTGCAGATCCCATGCCTGTATCGTTAAGGTGGGTGTCCGTGAAGATCCCATGCCTGTATCGTTAAGGTGGGTGTCCGTGAAGATCCCATGCCTGTATCGTTAAGGTGGGTGTCCGTGAAGATCCCATGCCTGTATCGTTAAGGTGGGTGTCCGTGAAGATCCCATGCCTGTATCGTTAAGGTGGGTGTCAGTGAAGATCCCATGCCTGTATCGTTAAGGTGGGTGTCCGTGAAGATCCCATGCCTGTATCGTTAAGGTGGGTGTCAGTGCAGATCCCATGCCTGTATCGTTAAGGTGGGTGTCCGTGAAGATCCCATGCCTGTATCGTTATGGTGGGTGTCCGTGAAGATCCCATGCCTGTATCGTTAAGGTGGGTGTCAGTGAAGATCCCATGCCTGTATCGTTAAGGTGGGTGTCCGTGAAGATCCCATGCCTGTATCGTTAAGGTGGGTGTCAGTGCAGATCCCATGCCTGTATCGTTAAGGTGGGTGTCCGTGAAGATCCCATGCCTGTATCGTTAAGGTGGGTGTCACCGCAGATCCCATGCCTGTATCGTTAGGGTGGGTGTCAGTGCAGATCCCATGCCTGTCTCGTTAAGGTGGGTGTTAGCGCGGCAGTGAGTCATGCAGCCATCAGTAGGAGAACAATCGATGTGTTTTAGACAGGCTACTGTACACCATGAGGGGTTGACGTGGAGTAATATATGAGCGTTAGCAATATGTTACAAAGTCAACCTTCAGGCACATGTCTACAAAACCATCGTTTGTTGTATTTAGTATCTATCTTTTCAAGTAAATTAAACCCAAGAATTGCTGTATCATAGGGTATATCATTAGGGACTATGTTTTTTTGCTCTGCAGCATAACGGGACTATTTCCCCGTAATCTATGGCTTTGAGACCGTAAATAATTGTTATGGGTTCTGATAACATAGAAAGTATGGGTAAAGGTTTACTGTGACCCCATTCAGTTTCAATGTGGACTTTGTAATTGATGGATGATAAAAAGGTGGCATGGCAACATGACCGTGCAGTTGCTATAAATAGACACAACACGTGACTGGCAGCATTTGATGACGTATCCAATGTGTGTGCAGGTCTCACTAGACACCAACAGTGCCATTCGTGATTTATCAACTTCTGAATTTTCAAAATAGAAAAATGTTCTATTTTTGAAATTTGGAGGTGAGTCTATTTATGATGAAACATGCTTGACAAGAGAAGCCCCGTTTCCAACTACCTCAGTCACACTGGCGTCAAATCCGGCGTTTTCCGTTTACGCACGTTTACGTTTTTAGGGATTTAAACACATGTTGCAATACGCGGCAAAATGAGGAGTTCAGTAAACGTTAGTCAGAACGTTTAAAAAACGCATTGTCAGAATTAGTTGTTTTTTTAGGAATTTCAAACTTTTCTCTAAACTTTTAAATGCGTAAACGAAGTGAGTCAGAATATGTAAGGAAACGTTAAGAGACATTAACGAACGTAAAGAAACGTAAAACAACGTTAAACAGAAAGGTTCACAATCCGCAGCTTTTACCGTGGCCACCTTCTTCTGATTCATAGACAAAGCGTCAGAATCCACACCAGTGAGACTGAAATTTCATCAATAAATGTAAAAATGGGGAATTTGCGCCATATTACGCGGTGCCCGCATATTTTTGAGGTAAAGAAAATACGCCAAAAATTGTACGTCAGTGTGACTGTAGCATAAGACATGTAGCTTTAGTGGGAGTGCGGCCCTCTCCAGGGAAGCGATTAGTAAAGGGCGAGGCGGGCACTTAAGGGTCGTACTCACTTTCTTTTTGAGCTGTAAATACACGTACAAACATCCCTTTTTAAACACTCATGCCAGAAAACAAACTTCATGTCATTAAACTGTTACAAAGAGGTGAAGGTGTCAAGAGGGAAGTTCACAGTTTCTTTTGACAATATCTTCCAAACAGGGATGTCAGTTGGTGTCAGGACACAAAGTGGAATTGACTGCCTCAGAGAGACTGACAAACGTGGAAAACACATCGCTGTTGTCACAGAGTGGGGCTGAAGGTGTGTGACAAGGTTCAAACCATGTTGGGTTTTTTTTGGCGTGAATGAGACTGAATTCAAATTATCTATTACACAAGAATAACGCATTTTTAAGTGGAAATGAAAACTAGATTTTCCATGGAAAACTGCCATCTCTGTCAAAAATATGTATTTCCAAATAAGAGTTGTTTAATGATGCATTAAGGCTTGATTCCATTTGGTCAAATTAGTTGCCCATCACCACTCACGGCCTAATCGGGGGCTGTTTTAGCCCTGATCTGAACAGGGACCGGACATGACTCAAGCACGATCAGGACATAACTGAGTTACATGGAATGAAGCCTTTATTGTGTCATTATTTGTACTGACACACATTGGGGGTGCGTCATGCTGTGCATGTATGCGTAACACAAACTTGGAACTTGCGCCGAGATGCCAATGGGTCCGATGGAAAAGTGGGGAACTTTGCGAATCCTGCTTATCCCAATTCTCTATCTCTTAGACAATGAAAATTTAGTCCACCTAAAAAATATAAAACTAGAAACCAGCATGAACCGGGAATGGCGTTTTAGCGTGAGGCGAATTGTCAGTGCGGGTCCAGCGTTCAGCGGTGACCACGTGACGACTGTGTGCCGTGAGGTGTTCATACAGCGAACTACTTTGTGCGCGGAGTGAGTGTGAGTGAGTGCGTAGACCGCACCTCGCAGCTCCATCTGCTGCCACACGCCAAGATTCAATGAGATGGTAGAAACAAGCACAGGTCAAAGAGAAGTTCACGAGTCCACAATGGTGGCTGTTACTGACATCACCGTTCTATGAGACAGCGTGAGGCATTAGGGGAGTTGTTAGTATGATGCGACAGAGCCAGTGTGAAATCTGTACGAAAGACGAGCTATTCACAAAGCAGTTATACTGGGGTAAGATTAGTATCTACTCCAGCAGAATCATTAAGGTAAAGAGTCAATAGGGATTAACAGTCAGTCTGTCACACCCACTTACTGTACACCATACCTGTCAGTCTGTCATACCCACTTACTGTACACCATACCTGTCAGTCTGTCACACCCACTTACTGTACCCCATACCTGTCAGTCTGTCATACCCATTTACTGTACACCATACCTGTCAGTGTCACACCCACTTACTGTACACCATACCTGTCAGTCTGTCATACCCACTTACTGTACCCCATACCTGTCAGTCTGTCATACGCACTTACTCTCCACCATACCTGTCAGTCTGTCATACCCACTTACTGTACACCATACCTGACAGTCTGTCATACCCACTTTCTGTACCCCATACCTGTCAGTCTGTCACACCCACTTACTGTACACCATACCTGTCAGTCTGTCACACATACCCACTTACTGTACACCATACCTGTCGGTCTGTTACACCCACTTACTGTACACCATACCTGTCAGTCTGTTACACCCACTTACTGTACACCATACCTGTCAGTCTGTCACATACACCTACTGTACACCATACCTGTCAGTCTATCACACCCACTTACTGTAAACCATACCTGACAGTCTGTCATACCCACTTACTGTACACCATACCTGTCAGTCTGTCACACCCACTTACTGTACACCATACCTGTCAGTCTGTCATACCCACTTACTGTACACCATACCTGTCAGTCTGTCACACCCACTTACTGTACACCATACCTGTCAGTCTGTCACACCCACTTACTGTACACCATACCTGACAGTCTGTCACACCCACTTACTGTACACCATACCTGACAGTCTGTCACACCCACTTACTGTACACCATACCTGTTAGTCTGTCACACCCACTTACTGTACACCATACCTGTTAGTCTGTCACACCCACTTACTGTACACCATACCTGTCAGTCTGTCACACCCACTTACTGTACACCATACCTGTCACTGTCAAACACAAATTGCCATCATGTATCCATCTCCCTGTGTAGAACTTGTCACTGACTGGTAGTGCAGCCAAAGTTAGATTTGGTGATTTGTAAGTGCAGTAAGCAGTTAAGCCGGGCACCCACTGCTCCCGACACACTCCAACATGGCTTCACATCAAAATTCATGTATCGTGGCAGTATTGGAAGGTTATAGAATTATGCCGTACTGTGTCAGAGTACGACACTAAATTAGCACATTGTGGCTGTAGGTTGAAGATTTTGTGTCCTAATGTGTCAGAACCTTGTCATAGAGCATCAGGAGCTCGTGGGTTCAGGCCATAAGAGAAATATTATTTGTTCAAAAAACATGAAGGCGAAGGACACACAAAAGATGGCGAAGTACAAAAAATTGGCTAAACTTTAAAACATTGAATCTGAAGGTTCTGAAGATATAAATAGTCATAAATGAGAATAAAGGAAGAGAAAGTTTTGTAAATTTGTGCCCACCTTGATTTTTTCGTCGCGACTGGAGCGCATGTAGCCCGGGTCGGTCTTCCAGGCCCGAACAAAGTAGTAACACAGGCAGACAGTGTTGATGAAGAAGGGCACCTGGATTTTTAAAACATTCACGTCTGCGGCTATGTTAAGGAACACAGATGTCAGTTGGGGTCAGGAGAAAATGGAAATGCTTTTAGTGTGGAATTCACTGTCGTATGTTGACCATGGAGTAGCGATTGGGGAGTGTGAGGAGGTTTAAACCTCTGTTCTATTGATGTGAATGAGGCTCAATTCACACTATCTTTGGTTCATACAAGAAAAATTATTTTATAAACTGGAAATAAAAACAAGGATTTTCATGTCAAGTGGAAAACTGCCATTTCTGGAGAAAGAAAGGGCGAATTAAAGGCCAATTAACACCATGAAAAAATGATGAGGGCACTTTATTTACATTTTTTTGCTGGATCAAAGAGGGCTTAAAAGTTTCAAAAAATGGGCTTCAGGCATACAGTAAAACCCTGCGTAAGGGGTCACCCTCTGTTCCGGGCCAAAGTGTCTGCTTAAATGCGGGATTGCCGCTTACGCGGGGTTTTCAGATTTTTATTGGTTATACATTGAATGCATCCCTGACAACAGGAGCTTTAATTTGATACTAAATACACATACCTTTCACAATTTCGATCAAGTTTATCTTATTTAAAAAAAAAAAAAAAATCTTCCAAAATCGTTTTTGCTGATGTGCGCAGTGATGAGAAACAATTGGGTTTTTTCAGTGTAGTGGCCTAAAGGTGAAACTAATCTGGAGATAAAACTTGAACATTGTAGTGCTGCAAGTGTGTTGGAAGTGTGGGAATTCCTTCATTATCGGTAACTTGACCCCTGAGCAGTAAGGCTGAGTGTGAAGGATACATGGCCAGTAGAAGCAGAACCAGGTGACGTACATCCAGAACTTGGTGGCCAGGTAGATGGCAACCGGCGCCTCCGTCATGAAGGTGTGGTCGAAGAAGTACCTGCCGGACAAAGACCAGGCATCAGACATGTGCTTATATGATGTATAAACCATCCACACATCACAAACAAACTTATACATCGTATAAACCATCCACACATCATACACAAACTTAAACAACATATAAACCATCCACACATCATACACAAAATTATACAACGTATGAACCATCCACACATCATACACAAACTTATACAACATATAAACCATCCACACATCACACACAAACTTATACAACATATGAACCATCCACACATCATACACAAACTTATACAATGTATAAACCATCCACACATCATACACAAACTTATACATCGTATAAACCATCCACACATCACAAACAAACTTATACAACGTATGAACCATCCACACATCATACACAAACTCATACATCGTGTAAACCATCCACACATCATACACAAACTTATACATCGTGTAAACCATCCACACATCACACACAAACTAATACAACGTATAAACCATCCACACATCACACACAAATTTATACAATGTATAAACCATCCACACATCATACACAAACTTATACAACGTATAAACCATCCACACATCATACACAAACTTATACAACGTATGAACCATCCACACATCACACATAAACTTATACATCATATGAACCATCCAGTTTCAGAAATTCACATCTTATCGGAATACCCCTATTCTTGAGATTACACTAGGTGGTATTTGGAAACTGGATTATGGTCTTCTGACATCAAAATATGCAGTAAATTGATTGATCAGACATATCTCGATGCTGTAGGCAGAGCACTCTATCTGATCAGCAGTTTTTTGATGTATGAAGACAGTCAGTCTGTTTTCGTTTTACTACAAACCTAAAAATGGCGACATTTTGCCTGGTTGATCACACACCCTTTACATAACAGTGTGACATACAGTCATGAATATGCCATGGGTAGATGCAGGCGGTATACGTAGGAGTTGGCTATATACGAATAACAGGGGTGTACTGATAACTGTATAACTATTTTGTACTGGTATTCAACTCAAACATAAAGGATGCAGTCTGCAGAAGCCATGTCTGTTGGTCTCTACTCACCGTCCGACGTATCGCCACAGAATGCCGGTGATGCCGAAGAGGATGAGCTTCGTGTACCACGGTTCGCTCAGGTTGAAGATGAAGCCAATCGACCAGATGAGAAGGAAGGGGAAGGCGTACATCACGTATCGCTTTGTCTTCTGTGCATCAGATAAACAAAATACACAGAAATCAATGTAGAAACTCTTCTTTGCTTTTTATTCCTCAATTTAAGACTAGGTGGAATACACCCTTTTAAACATTCACATTTATCCTATCAAATTGGTTCTTTGTGGCATATTCTAAAATCAAATGAACAAAATTTTATTTCCGTCTCGTTTGACTTAACCCAATGCTTAGAATGGGTCCATTTTTATTTGCATGATTGATGTAGATGTATAGAAAAATATGGTTTTCTTCAATTCTTTAAAAAAAAAAGAATGCTGACCGATATTTTTTAGAACTGAAATGTGCAGTAGTAATGTACATTTACTACATTCTGTGAAAGTTTATAGAAAATGGCATGGGTTTTACTATATCAAAACCCAACTTTTTAGAATTTCAATATATTCCATTATATTATCATTATATCAATTTCTTAAGAGAAGATTCTAAATCAAAAACTAACATATTTTCTAAATTAGCATGTGTTCTACAACACTTGGAGGTCATCATATTTATTTCCTGGAAATTGACATGGGTTTAAATGTTGATGGTGAAATATGCCTTTAGTCTGACCTTGTCGTTGAGGAGTTGTTTAAGTTTGCTGCTCCCATCCAGGCCCTTCAGACCTCGAGCTGCCCTGATCTTTGACGCGATCCATGTGCTCTTCTTGGCCAGTGATGTGTCCAGAGGCGTATCACCCTGAGTAAAGTCAAGAGACACTCGTCAGAACAAAGTGAGGACTGCGACTAGTGGAAGAATATGAGTAACGTCAGAGTGAAGACTGCGTCTAGTGGAGGAATACGAGTAACGTCAGAGTGAGGACTGAGGCTAGTGGAGGTATACAAGTAACGTCATAGTGAGGACTGCGTCTAGTGGAGGTATACAAGTAACGTCAGAGTGAGGACTGCGTCTAGTGGAGGAATATGAGTAACGTCAGAGTGAGGACTGCGTCTAGTGGAGGAATACGAGTAACGTCAAAGTGAGGACTGCGTCTAGTGGAGGAATACGAGTAACGTCAGAGTGAGGACTGCGTCTAGTGGAGGAATATGAGTAACGTCAGAGTGAGGACTGCGTCTAGTGGAGGAATACGAGTAACGTCAAAGTGAGGACTGCGTCTAGTGGAGGAGTAAGAGTAACGTCAGAGTTAGCACTGCGTCTATTATGAGTAATGTCAAAGTGAGGTTTGTTTGTTTCTTTGGGTAGTTTAACGTCCAATTTCAAAGTGAGCACTGCGTCTAGTGGAGAAATACGAGTAACGTCAAAGTGAGGACTGCGTCTAGAGGAGGAATACGAGTAACATCAAAGTGTGCATCTATTGACAGCATCTGCATCAGGGTCACCACCCAGTTACTACATGAAAACTAGTTTACTGTCTTTATATGTAAAAAAAAAAAATACACTGTAAAATTATAGATTAGATATACCCCGATGACAAAGATACAAGGATATATCCAATGAATAAGTTTATCAAGTGTCTTTATGTTCAAAAATTGTCAAATTTTACCTAGCTACATGATGACATATCCCATATGATGCAGTGACATACGGCCATGAATAGAACATGGGTAGGAAGTGGTGAGTATACTTAAGAGATTTTGTTTGTTTGTTTGGTTTGATTTAAACCATTATAGGTCCTTACCCGTCTTTCTCAAGGTTTTTTTTACACCATGCGGGTGGTGATCGAGTCTATGTGATGAATTCAGGAAGAAATCTCACCCCTACACATTTACGGAGGTGAGGTTTTTTACTTCCCACACCACATCGACATGGTATGAGAAGGACTGTCCTTTGATATCGCAGTAAATCTACCACTGCTGGGGGTAAAGGAGAAAAGTGGCTGCAGTAGGACTCAAATAAAAAAAATATATACGTTGGAGATATATATACGTTGGAGATTGATTCTGCGGTCACAAAGCGTTGGGTGAGGAAGTGTACACAACTCGCTACGCCTCGTCCGCCTACTACGTTGGAGATATAGGTCTATAATAACACAGACAGAGACTGGTGAATGAGACACTCACGTTGAAGTTTTTGATCTCTGTGTCACAGTTGGCGTCAAGCAGCATCCTGACTGCGATGTGGTTGCCCGACATGCAGGCCCAGTGCAGTGCGGTGTTCCCGTGGAACTTATCCGTCTTGGACAGGTTGGCCTTGAAGGTGAGCAGGAGCCGCACCGGGTCAGGTCTGTGAACAAAAACACCGAATTAATAACACAAGGTGAGCAGGAGCCGTACTGGGTCAGGTCTGTGAACAAAAGAACACAGAGTTAATAACACAAGGTGAGCAGGAGCCGCACCGGGTCAGGTCTGTGAACAAAAAACGCTGAGTTAATAACACAAGGTGAGCAGGAGCCGCACCGGGTCAGGTCTGTGAACAAACAAACACCGAATTAATAACACAAGGTGAGCAGGAGCCGCACTGGGTCAGGTCTGTGAACAAAAAACGCTGAGTTAATAACACAAGGTGAGCAGGAGCCGCACCGGGTCAGGTCTGTGAACAAACAAACACCGAATGAATAACACAAGGTGAGCAGGAGCCGCACTGGGTCAGGTCTGTGAACAAAAAAACGCTGAGTTAATAACACAAGGTGAGCAGGAGCCACACTGGGTCAGGTCTGTGAACAAAAAAAAACAGAGTTAATAACACAAGGTGAGCAGGAGCCGCACCGGGTCAGGTCTGTGAACAAACAAACACCGAATTAATAACACAAGGTGAGCAGGAGCCGCACCGGGTCAGGTCTGTGAACAAAAGAACACAGAGTTAATAACACAAGGTGAGCAGGAGCCGCACCGGGTCAGATCTGCAGACAAACAAACACCGAGTTAATAACACAAGGTGAGTAGGAGCCGCACCGGGTCAGGTCTGCAGACAAACAAACACCGAGTTAATAACACGTTTATCATCCATCTGTTACCAAGTCTACACCTGTCAGAACATTGTTCTGATTGGTTTTTTTTGGTAAACAAAATCAATCAGCCTTCTCTCCGCTTTGGTGGGATTCAGCTCTGTGCCAATTAAAGCGCCCCTTGACTTCGGAATACACTCGGTAATACTTGTTTATGACTTTCCATCAAACTCTTATGGTTTAAGACTGCTCTTCCAACAAATCATCAGTTATTGTCACATTATTGGGTCACTTTATTACTTTGTTTACATCATGGTAACATCACTGCATGTGGCTTAAAGGTTGATAATAACCAAATCTTGTATTTAATGTACTCTAAAGATATCACAATTTTTGTAAATATTGCAATATTTTAAAATTACTATACTGAACTATTTTTTTATATTTTGATATACTCTTGATGTGCAACATTTCGGACCTGACAGCTCCTTCCTGAAGGTTTGTCAGAGATCGTGTGGATGACATGAAGATGATACGTACGCGAACACTCGATAAGACCCCCACATGAGGGCCGTCATGCCATTCCGGTCCTGCATGTCCACGTCCTGGCCCTTTGCCAGCAGGTACGCCACAAGCGCTGAGTGACCGAACTGTGAGGCGAGGTGAATGCAGCTGCAGCCCTCTCCATCCCGCAGTGACGGGTCTGCGCCATACGACATGAGCAGCACGATCATCTGTAGGTGACCCTGTCTGAAAGACGGGACGTGGTCTAATGAACATACGATTCTACACTCTATAAACACCATCGACAACACCGATACACAGTATTATATACACCAGACGGGTCTGCGCCATACGACATGAGCAGCACGATCATCTGTAGGTGACCCTGTCTAAAATACGGGACGTGGTCTAATGAACATATGATTCTATACTCTATAAACACCATCGACAACAGCGATACACAGTATTATATACACCAGACGGGTCTGCGCCGTATGACATGAGCAGCACGATCATCTGTAGGTGACCCTGTCTGAAAGACGTGACATGGTCTAATTAACATATGATTCTACACTCTATACACCATCGACAACACCGATACCCATTATTATATACACCAGACGGGGTCAGAAAAATAAGGTGACTATATTTCTCATGTTGACTTTGCTTCCTCAGAGAGACTGAGAAAACATTGAAAACATGTCAGCGTCGGCCATGGATGTGGGGCTAGGAGTCTGTAGGGAGGATCAAACTACTGTTTCATTAACGTGAATGAACTTCACTTAACATTATATTTCTTTTACTCAATGACAAACAATAAAATGATGTACTGAAATGGAGATAGGTGTGGTGTATCTAAACCGTTGTGCTGTCCAGTGTTATTATATATTTCTGTTCTACAGAGCGCGGCTCACCTTGTCGCCCAGTGTAGAGGTGTGGAGTTGAGGTCGCCGCCACATTTGTCGACGATGGCGCCTTTAGACATATAATACCTGCAAATAACGATACACACGTTTAACTCAATCACACTTGACTATTATCTGATATACCCAATAACTGATGTCTCTCACATAGAATGCAAAGAGAATTGTCTCTAAATACTCGACAGCGGCGATGGCACACGTGAAGTTACTGGAGTATGGTGGGTCTCGACAAGGACGGGTGGTGCAATGGAATCAATACATTCTTGTAAATAAACTTTAATTTCAAACCTTTTTTCTAAATTTCTAAATTATTTCAAAATTTGAGAATTAGCTTGAACTAGCATCTCTCGTAATCTAAGGACATATAATTTTACACCTCGTTCCTTAGCAGAATTTTTTTTTATATAAAAACTACCTTACTGGTGGGAAATAAATATATTCTGCAGCCGTTGAAAATATGCCACGAGTTTGGATTGCAGAGAGATTATGTAGCAAACCAAGATAAATGGCATATTTTCACTGGCTATGGATCAAGTGCGGTTCAGATTTTATCTCACCCCTGTCACTGACTGATTGGCTGATGTCTGTTTCATCATGACCCATTCAGTCGTGTATTTTTTTAAACAATACTCCATGGGCATGGAGTACGAGTTTGCAATGTTACGTCTATGCGAAAAAAAAACAGTGGTGAGATAAAGCTTGAGCCTTGATACTTGTCCGCTACTGCTATTCTCACATTATTTTTATATATTGCTCACCATCACCTTAACCTTAACCCAGTAGATCTGCAATTTGATCTTTATTTATAAAGAAGTGCATAAAGCTTTTTTTTAAATTCAAGAGTAAATCTCCGAGAAGTCATTCACTGGGCGCTTTTATATGCTTCCTCAGAAACACATATGGAATCAACTTTGCCTTAGCAACTACTTTCCACAAAACACTGACAGAAAAATAACCTAAATGGTGATCAATTGTTACTTCAATATAATTAATTTATGCTGACGTGGAGCTTATGGTCTAAAAACAAAATACTTCAGTCATTTATTTTATATAGTTACCACATATACTCAAAGATCTCACAAATGTTTTATACATTATAATTTAAATAATCAGGGATGTCAGTTGGGGTCATGAAATGAAGAGGAAATAAATCTCATGTGGAATTTACTGCCTCAATTAGACTGAGAAAGCATATTCTCCATGGAATGGGACTTGGGTGTGCGGGAAGTTTGAACCACCGTTTAGTGGCGTGAATGAGGCCAATTTATAATCTCTTTGTTTTACACAAGAAAAAATAACTTGACATGAAAACAAGCCTTTACAAGGATTTCCATTGAGTCTCTGAAGACTGCCGCATATAACCAGAGCGGGACTCTTACTTGACGATGTCGCTGCGGTTGTTGATGGCGGCCCAGTGCAGCAGCGACACGTTCTCGGCGTCCACCTGGTTGACGTCATATCCGGCCTCGACGAGCTCGACGCAGCGTTCGTAGACGCCGTACTGCGTGGCGCGCACCACGTCGAAGTTCTTGTAGTCCTCGGCAGAGGGCTGCTGCGGGGCGGGCGCCGACTTGGCGACGGGCGCGGGCGGCGGGGCGGCGGGCTGCACCGGGTACGGCTTGTACTCCGCCTCCTGTCAGTAGGAACACGGTGAGACACTCAACCACATCCTCCAGTACCATCAAGTTATAACAGTGACGCTCTGACACGCCGTCTAGTGTACGTCAAGGTGGGGATCGTAATAAAAGAGTGGAAGTATGATTCATGTGGAATTTACTGTCTATTAAATGAAGGATTGATTGCATTTGGCAGAATTTGGTGCCGATCACAAGTGGGACTCTAATCGCGAACTGCCCACACCCAGAAAGCCTCCTGAATCATTTAGTCACAGTACTTGGTGTTCGACCATCTGAGGGGGGCGGGATTTAACAGAACGAAATGGAAATATAGCTTGTTCCAACAGAAGGTAAACTACTTCAGATGTGTCATAATCCTCCCGTCCCCGCAAAAAAAAAATAATAATAATAATAAAAACAGATATGTCATAGATGGAAGAGGCGTCCAGAAAGGGTCATAAAAATTGATGAGTCTGATTGTAAAATTGAGTATTTCCTGACAAAAAGTACAGCAGATCAGAGATGTTGAGCCGAGTGAATCAGCTACAAAAAGATGGGGAGTAAAGAGAAATAATAATCACGGACAAAAGTGAAGGAAGAAAAGTTAATAGAGTAAAATCGACCAAGTCACAAAGTCTACATTCATAAAGTAGCCATTAATCCCACTGACAAGCTTAAAAGATGTAAGTGTGGTGAAATAATTGTGTTGAAATTACATGTACTGATGTACATCTAAAATTTTAAAAACGTCGTTAAGAACAGTTATGTGTACAACCAAACAACCAAACAACAGATGTATATTTAAGGCAAGGAAGATATGTACAGGACCATAGTGAGACTAGACCGTCTTAGTACTGGGAGTGTATGGTTTGGGGTTTTAGAGGGTTACAGGGCTATATCTCACTGATCAAAATCATGTTTAGTTTTTATAGGACACAACAATCTAACATGATGAAGAGTTCAAGTCGACACTCATGAATAGTTCTGGTAAAATATGTGTTGATCTCAGATGGCGATCATATTTATCATCTAAATCGTTGATTCCACCAACACACAAGATATAGCGAGATTAGTCATGATTTGGTTGTCTTGCTAAATCTTGCTAGGTTTTGAATAATCATGTCCATATTTGCCGCTATGTGTCTTTATGTTTTGCGGTGATGGAGCACCAAAATAGACACATGACATAGTGTGCTACATATCGCGACAACGGAGGTACGAAACATCGCGACACTGTAAGATACAACAACATATACCATGGCAAATCCATCATGTTGGTGAAACCACCCCTTAAGATGACCAATATGATGATAAATATTGCTGTTTTTTTATCGTTAATCATTCCTGTCCTGGAGAAGACTTGGGAGGGACGAAACGTTGACAGATAAGGAATAAAGCATTAATATTATACAATCTGGAGTGGACAGCCATTATTTTGCGAGGAGTTCGAGCTTGATATGCTTTTTCTATTACACTGATTTATTATAAAAGTTGACAGTTTATTCCAGCAGATCTGAATGGACGAGCATAAAAAGAAATACACCATAGTCTGGCATAGACTAAACCACCACTAAAACTAGCCACTTAATACAATCAGAGAATGACAATGTGCCCTTACTACGGGCCTTAGGCACAAGTTGGTACAACCCTGATGGACAGTGTATTTGTCCAAGCCACGATACATCGTACAACTTGTACAAGTACTACAACCAACTTGAAAATTATAGTCCGAGAGGCTATAGGCAGTCAAAGTTTCTCGGACTAGAAAATTACACATGTATGCGACTGAAATCAAGTTGACACATTGATAGAAAATGACTCGTTATTCCATACCTAGGGTACCATACCTAGATCTACTACTTCTCTGTCTGTTCAGATGTGTGGTGGATGTTTTATTTTCACTTTAGCGCAGATTGTGTTAAGACTTGAGAAGTTTAGCGTCATTTCTCACGGCCTACGCCCAAAAGCTATAAATAATGATCTAAAGTTCTTCACAGACACTGAGACAGTGGCTTCATATTCAGTATTTACTGCTCAAGCAGCATGCATCCATGTCAACCTGGCTTGATAGTATGATAGATGATGAACTATCAATTAGATCTATCTAAAACTCATATTCAACTCAATGAATAAAATATCTATGACGGGAATTTCGTGTGTAAACAAATCGCTGTCCGAACATGCAGCAACAAAACACGGCTGCACCGACTTCTGCCAACTGAGTCTGTTGGGTGGGGGAGGACCCGACGATCTGCACTTCTAACACCCACAAGCCGCACATAGTACACAGTAAGACTCTAATTATACAAAACAGGGTTCTTTAAGTGAAGCACAGTGTGGCTACTGCAATATTTCTTATATTGACGTAGTACTTTACCCGTTGGAGTAGTGGGTCCATCGGATTGCAAGTCGGGTCCTTTTCTGAGTCTGCCATGTTTGGTACTATGCACCGAATGGGAGGTCTTTTCTGATTGGTCTAAAATACATGGCAACATCAAACATGACAAGGCGTCTATGCGTGTAGGTGGGGCCCCGCCTCTCAGAAAGCATGGACTTTCTACATTTGGCAAAGTACAAGGTATTTATTTCTACATAAAATGAATAGGTTATTTTGATCTTATCCATCTCATCTTGAAAGTTATTGTTACTAATGTTAGCTTTATCAAATTTTACCAATGTAACCTATATGACAGTGAGTTAAGGTGTTATTAGTATGAAATAATCACATAAATCCCTATAGACTGGGATGCAAAGTTAGTAACCCATAGGTCGTTTGACATATGTTTGACATACAGTTCCATATTTAAAGTTTTCTAAATATTATTAAAAATTTGATTTACTGTTATGAAATATTATTCATTTATCAAGATGAGATATGTCCCTTCCCACCGTTTCTCTTTCTTTTTGAAGTTTCTTTTTAAAGAAAATTAATATTTATATTATTTTGAGGTAACCTACTTTAATTCTATATCTATCTAATGAATTGTATTGCTATGACGAAATAAAAGTGACTGGCAACGCTAGGACATCCGTCTGTAGGCCTACACATTGAGGGAATTGGGGACGGTACAAACGAAAGACCTGAAATTTTGCCTACGCCCCCTTCTTCATGCCTTTGTTTACTAGATTGAGAGGGGGTGGGGGTTGATTTTTTCAGAAATTTCCCGTAACCTATATATATATATATATATATATATATATATATATATATATATATATATATATATATATATATATATATATATATATATATATACTGTATGGATGGTTCCCTAGAACACGGACTTGGATAGATATAGATCCGTGGTTAGAAGCATAGATCAGGTCAACTCATAAGATAGTACATGCCCCTTTTCCGCAGATCTAATGTGTCACGGGGGGGGGGGGGGGGCACAGACACTCGGAAATTTGCAAAGGATGGTCCGTCCCACCGAAACCGCACCAACTGTGATTTAACATACTTTCTTTTAAAAAAAAGTTATTTTATGGTGCTTCTTGAAAAAGTTTAAAATAACAGGCCATTTTTATGAGGCAAAAATATTGACACCGTTGAAGTCTATCTCAGCTTTGTACCTCCAACTATTGACATCCCCCCAACACTACTAGTACCGTACCGTACCGGTACTAATAAAGTATGAAATGAAATAAAACAATGTTGGATGTATGGATTTTGTTATGTGCCAACATTGTAACAGAAACATTTGCGAGAGTTTGCAATAAAGTAGATTTTAAGTTCTGGGCCAACAGATAAAGTGAATTTCACTTAATTAGATTTGTAATATGCCATACAGTATATCGTTGTAGTTACATTAACAACCTACAAATATATGCTGCTATATAAATATTGTCCAAACACAAGTACATGCCCAAGTATTTAGAGGCGGGAAATCTAGAAAACCCTCTCATAAATTGTATCCACGTCTGTTCATGAATTTATTCATATCCAATGGGAAGTTGTGTCTGAATTTACTGCATCATCGTTCCTTTTCACTCCCCGTGCTGATGTTTGGACGTGAAACGTTCTTCTGTAGGCGTTTAACGGACTGACGGACTGAGTGTGTGCTGGGAGAGTGACTTCATTCATTTGAGATAAGGTGCCGTGTGCAGACAGTGTGGATTCTGAGCTCTGCGCGCTTGTACGTTACGGTTTACGCTCTACTGATTCCAAGCAACCCCTTGTTTACAAGACTGGTAAGATACTCATTTATTTTCCAACAGACACACACTGTCTATTGTTGTCAGGGGGTATGATTGTTTCGGGCTGACTGTCCTGGGAACACATTTTGATGTCCTCTTGCAGGCAGCAAATTGACGACGGTCGCAAATCGATCGGGGGATGGGGTGAGGGTGCAGCCTCTGCAACCCGCCTCCGACGGACGTAAATTTGGATGAAGAGCTTTGCCTTTTCTGCCGTTCCGATGTAAATCTGATGCAGTCACAGACATGTTTTTCTGTGCTGAGGTTTCCGGGGGATGACACTCGGTGACAAGAGACACGGGTGTGGTCATCGCCTTGTCTGGGAAATTTTGAAGATGGCTCCAGGGACCAACGAATCTTGGCGCTGGTTTGAATAGGAGGGAGGCTGCGGCGGGCTTGAGACCTCCCTCCGCCGAGTAGGTGACAGACGGAGGGTTAGAGGTGTTGTTGACATGTTGTGTGCGTCGTTCACCAAGAAAAAACACATTGACATGCAATAGATAACGTGTTAACAATGGCATTACATCTTCAGAATTTACGGGCGACGTTTTGGCAGTGTGCCAAGTTTTCTTATTTCACGACCGATTCATGTAACGTAATATATGAAGTTACATGATCTATTGTACATTTTTAATAGACATAGACCCTAATAGAATCAGTTGTAGAGTAGGGCCAGGAACATCAGGTAAGCTTGATAGCGCATTGTACACACATTGTCACCTTAGGTGGAACTGGAATTGAAATGTAGAGCCTCCCTCGGTGTACAATGTTATGCCTGTCCAAGAATATTCAACGCAAAATGGGTTATATATAGATTATAATTATATAATATAGTCTATTATATCATGGTGCATCATACCCCCCCCCCCCCCCCCACGCACACACATACATATATACCACTCCAATGGTAAATAAGAGACCAAATTAAATGTCTATCAAATGTAGCTAGACTCATTTCAAAGCACTTGTCAAAGCACCAAAAGTATGCTTAAATTACAACTTGTGTACACATCACCATTATGCAATGAATCATTGAATGCTGCATACGGGGCACATCGTTAGCCTATACTATAGTTTTGTGTGTGTGTTTTTTTTTCTAGGGGGTGGGAGGATGCTTAGAAGTTTTATCTCGCCTCTCGTTTTGCAATTCTTATGATTTTTAGGTAGGAAGGTTCACGCATATAGTTTAGTTCTAGATCTCTAGAGAATTCCCTTCAGTAAGGTGGATACCTCGGGCAATCATCTTTTCTACAACATCATAATCCCTCTAGAATATAGACTACTAATAATACCAGTATTGTGGACTTCTTGTGTGTGTCTTGTGCAATTTGGTATTCAGTACAAAAATGACACATTGTGATTTAATGCAAAATATCATATTTTTTAGAAACACACCCATACATAAAACTGAAGGTTTAGTTTGTCTGAGAGGACTTAGGCATCGGAAAGGCCTACTTTGCTCTACTTGCCCCCGCCCCGCCCCACGCTGGCCATGTTGTAAATAAGGGGCGGCATAACGCCTGACCCACATCACATCCCGTAGTGTGTGTGTTTTAACCCTCCCCTCACCCTGATTAGGGTGTGTTTACTGAGCGCCCCGCTCGACACCAGGCGAGTTACGGTTAGAGTCTGTTGTATAATGGTGTCGGCTCGCGGGGTACAGAGTCACACACGTGGGTGCCTCGTTAGCATAATACAGGCATGACTAACCTGCCTCACCTGCCCCCCCCCCCCCCCCCAACACACACACCGTACTCCAGCAGCATGCACGCACGCCGAGTTCATCCTCGCCCCACTGCCGGGGGGGGGGGGGGGGGGGGTGAAGTGCCCAGCAGTGAGAGGCAGCCTAAAGTGCTGATTCCACTGACACACAAGATTTAAGTGCTGATTCCACCAACACAAGATGTAGCAAGATTTGGTTGTCTTGTTTAATCGGGCTAGGATTGAATAATCGCGTGCCTATTTGTTGCGATGTGTCTTGAGCTGTCGCGGTGGTGGAACACCAAAATATACACACGACATCGCGCAGCTACGTTTTGTGATATAGGAGATCGACACATCCCGACACTGTAAGATGTAACAAGATATTCCACGACAAATCCACCAGGTTGGTGGAACCAGCCCTTAAAGCAGGCGGTGTTTCGCTCCCTACATTGTTGTTAGAACAAACTACACACAGAAGTATTCAATTTTTTTTTTTCATCGGCTGTGGATAGAAGTGTTCCCGCCTCGTATCCTAAACACAAAAGTATTCAAATGAAGTTACACTAAAGATATTGAAAATGTTTCAATATATCTTCAAATACTCAAATTAAAAGTGTAATTAGAAAAAAAGAAGGAATAAACACATATATTTATTATCAAAATAAAGCTACAAACACTTCTGTCAGGGCTTGATCTAGGTATGTCTTGTTACTTCTTACAGTATCGCGATATATCCTACCTCGTTTGCCATGACATATCGCACAAGGGTGTGTGTATTTTCTTGTTATAATGTGTGTATATTTTAGTGATCTACCACTGCAACATCTAGTGTCCGACATATCACAGCACACCACAATCTATCACAGCTAGAATTAAAAGGTGCTTCATCATATCAATGCTTCGCAGCCAACTTGCACACAGTTACTCAAAACCTAGCAAGACTCAGCAAGTTAATCAAATCGTGACAAATCTCACTATATATTGTGTGCTGGTGGAAGAGCCCCTTTTGAGAGTTGGATTTATTAATTTTTGGTATTATTTCCTTCTCTGAATCATTTTGAGCTTGTAATTGGTGAGTTAGCTGGTTCTTATAATTGTCTATCTGAAGGTCACTTATAACTAGGCACCAGCATAATGCATGGATATCACTGACTCACCAGCAATGAGAACGTCTACAATCATTTGTGTGTTTTTGTTGTTTTTCTTTTATCAAGAATTGATATTTTACTATTTTTATAATTCGCCAAAAAGGAATATCAGGCAGCCTTCCACTTTTCCCGGGAAATCCACCTTTGTCATTTCCAGTCTATAAAATTCCTCTTCTATGTGTAAGAAAATATTTCATATAAAGTGAGCCTCACTCACGCCGATAAAACAGTGGTTTGAACCTGCCCACACACCTTCAGCCACATTCCATGATGTGTTCTCCATGTTTTGTGGCCTTTCAGAGGTAGAACACCTTTCTCTGACCCCAACTGACATCCCTGATGTGAATGTACATCACTGCGTACACGAGCGGCCTGGACTCTGTGTGTGGTGACCGTGAAGCGTTCAGAAGGCAGGCGGCTACTGGAGGCACGCCACTTACCCGCCTCTCAACATCCACAGGAGGATCTGTCACACCCCAAGGTCATTCATGAGATCGATATAGAGTGACATCTTTATTAAGGGGTGGTGGGGGGTCAAAATAAAAACCGAAAAGATGGTGAACAATATATGCGCAAAACTGGCCATTTAGCTCCCAGCTGAGGCCAGGAATTCACCTAAGTGCTGATTCCACCGACACAAGTTATAGCGAGTTTGGTCATGATTTGGTTGTCATGCTAAGTCGAGCTAGGTTTGAATAATCGCGTGCCTATTTGTTGCGATGTGTTGCGGTGGTGGAGCACCAAAATATACACCCGACACCGTGCGGCTACGTTTTGCGACAACGGAGGTACGACATATCGCGACACTGTAAGATGTTATAAGATATACCAAGATATACCACGACAAATCCATCATGTCGGCCTTTAAAAGGCCCCATCAGGTCACTGTCCCTCGACCCTGTTGGGGCCCTAGTCGGCTCCCAAACCCTGCCGATATTCTTTGGGTTTTTTTTCCCGATTTCCTAGTCCCGTGCCTGAAGATGCGAGGAAACGAACTAAACATATACACATAAGTGTAGGAGAGACAGAGGGGACTTACACGTATCTTTGTGTTATCTTGTACCTTGTTGACCCCCTCCAGTCACTGCCGTCAGAGAACACTCACAGAGTTCCTCGCGCACTCAACTCGTCCGGAGACCTCAGGTCAGAGGTCACCGAGACGCCGGCACCGCGCACTCCCCCAGTGCCCGCCAGGCGGCGCGTTCGCTGGTACCCGGCCAAATCCCTTTGCCAACAAGCATTGAGCGCGGCACATGGAGGCAACCAGCGGAACAAGGTCAACCTGATCCTAGAAGAGCGCATTGATTCGGGATGAGACAAGTGAGGGCGAGGACAACAAAAACACCATGTTAGTATCCTCTGATCTCACAAAACCCTCTGATTGTTTCCCAAGGGAGAGGCTTAAATGATAACGGCACAAAGTCAACATCCCGTTAACGGTTTAAATGTTGTCGGTGGTTGGATCTGGACTCGAGATGTAGACCTGGCCGCTGAGATTTGTCATAAACACGATAATAAACATGAGGACAGAGCCGATCGTGGGCCAGAGGGCCAACAAACACCACCCAGAAACTCGGCTTGTCATGTAACCAGTCACCACATTCTGCCCGCTGAGAAAATAGTCCGACGTTAGATCTGAAGAAAAGCACCACTTTTCCCGTTCTCAGACATTTGGATCAAACATGTGAATCAGACATGTGGGTAAGACTAAAGAAGAAACCAACAAGTTTTGGTCGAAGCCGTCGTTCTCCACGAGTTTGATGCGGTGTGATATGAACGAGGCGACAAACGAGTTGACTTCTTTGACCAAAACGAGTTGCTTTCTGTATTTATCTCACCCCTATTTACATTAAAAGAATGGATGACACACAGGATATAGACCAATGGGAACGGACTGCAATACTCGTAGGGGCATAGAGAACGAGTTCCCAATGTTAAGCCTATGAGCATTAATTCCAGGGGTGAGATAAATGTGAATCAAACATGTATCAGACGTGTGGGTCAGACATGTGGGTCAGACATGTGGGTCAGATATGTGACTGTACATCAGACATGTGACTTTGTGAACCAGATGTGTCATTAGACATTTTCTTTTTTTCTATCTATCCTGGAGGTTGACCAGGAAGTATTCTATCTTCCGACTCTTTAGCGTTCTGGTTCCTTGCCTTTCTTTGCCCAGGGGGTGAGCTTCCAGTGTCTCGCCATTTTGTTAACTATGTACAGTCCGACAGATGTGTCTGTCACACGTGTCCGTCACACGTGTCCGTCACACGTGTCCGACACGCGTGTCGGCCACGCGTGTCGGCCGGACGTGTCCGTCACGTGTGTGCTTCACGTGTCCGTCACACGTGTCCGTCACGCGTGTCCGTCACGCGTGTCCGTCACACGTGTCCGTCACGCGTGTCCGTCACACGTGTCCGTCACACGTGTCCGTCACGCGTGTCCGTCACGCGTGTCCGTCACGTGTGTGCTTCACACGTGTCCGTCAGACGTGTCTGTCCGACAGGTCCACCGAGCAAACCAAGTTAACTCAAAGTGAGTCTTATCTTACGTGTGTGGACGGACAGGCCATGGTTAGACATCAGACCTGGTTCTAGTCACGAGGGCAATTTACATCACACCGAAGAGAAGTCTTATCTTACGTGTGTGGACGGACAGGCCATGGTTAGACACCAGACCTGGTTCTAGTCACGAGGGGAATTTACATCACACCGAAGAGAAGTTTTATCTTACATGTGTGGACGGACAGGCCATGGTTAGACATCAGACCTGGTTCTAGTCACGAGGGGAATTTACATCACACCGAAGAGAAGTCTTATCTTGTCATGGGGTGGACTCGCAGAGAAAATAGACCTAAGAGAAGCTGTAGTTTCTCTGCTGATGAAACAAATACAGGGAGATGTTGGTGAGTTACCAAGTAGTTTCTCTAGTCATGGAGCGACGCACTGAGGACTTGTTGAGATTGAGCTTTTTTACCTCCAGCTGAGCTCACAGAGAAATACGGTCTCTGTTCATGGGACAAATTAGTAGTGAATCTGCTAAAAGTAATTTTTCCAGTCTCAGGGGGTGAATTTACTGAGATGTGGATCGTATTTACGAGACTTGAGAACTATGTGAGTCTGTAGTGCTGCTAGTCGTGGGTGACCTCAGTAAGGGTCCATGTCCACTAAGCTCCAGATCCACCACAATAGGCGTTACCTGCACCTCCCGACACAGCATCCACATCATGTCGGAACATCAGCTTTCATCGCAGCTGTTGATCACATTTCTAAGATGCACACTGGCGACCTACAATATGCTTCCGACACAAGAGCTGTAAGGTAGGGTTTCTACAACAATAAGAAATGTTCGATTGTTGTAGTGTGTTGGGGTGTGTCGGTGGACATCCCAATGCACTGTGATATTTTGTATCATAGTCATGGGGTGAGAGAGGTGTAGTTTCTCTAGTCATGAGGGTGAATGTACTGAGATGTGGCGTACATTTACCGAGACTTGAGACGTGAGTAAATCAGTAATGTCGATAGTCATGGGGTGAGCGGAGAGGTGTAGTTTCTCTTGTGGTGAGGGTGAATGTACTGAGATGTGGCGTACATTTACCGAGACTTGAGACGTGAGTAAATCAGTAATGTCGATAGTCATGGGGTGAGCGGAGAGGTGTAGTTTCTCTTGTGGTGAGGGTGAATGTACTGAGATGTGGCGTACATTTACCGAGACTTGAGACGTGAGTAAATCAGTAATGTCGATAGTCATGGGGTGAGCGGAGAGGTGTAGTTTCTCTTGTGGTGAGGGTGAATGTACTGAGATGTGGCGTACATTTACCGGGACTTGAGACGTGAGTAAATTAGTAATGTCGATAGTCATGGGGTGAGCGGAGTGGTGTAGTTTCTCTAGTCATGAGGGTGAATTTACAGAGATGTGGCGTACATTTACCGAGACTTGAGACATGAGTTAATTAGTAGTGCCGCTCGGTGAGAGAGGTGTAGTTTCTCTAGTCATGAAGGTGAATTTACAGATATGTGGCGTACATTTACCGAGACTTGAGACGTGAGTAAATTAGCAGTGCCGCTCGTCATGCGGTGAGCGGAGTTTCTCTTGTCGTGGACTCACACCTCCTCACAGCTGAGTGGCCGCGCGGCGCGTGGCTCTCAGAGTAAACGAGGTGTGAAACACGGAGCACACCTGAGTGACGGCCGCGCGCTGTGTGAAGACCCGCCCGACCTGTCCGCCGTGATCCCGGGAACTCTCGGCGCCGCTCACCTGTGAGGGAACTCTCCCGGCCACTGAGCAGTCTGGTCGCCGACGTGTCGCTCAGCAACAGTCCATGACCAGCATTTATGTTTTCCATGTTTTATCCGTCTCTCTCAGGAATTTATTTCCACGTTTTTCCCTGACAGCACCTGACATCCCTGCTAAAGTAGCAGTTCTCAATTTCATACATTTTTGACACCACATGGTGTGTGTAATGCAGACATTTCCTTTACGTTGGTATTATTGTTTGTAACTGAAAGCTGGACATTCAGTTTTGACTCTTTAATGACAAATGATGCCTTGAGGTATAAACCAGTCCAGTCCAGTCCAATTGAACAAATTGGACGTTACACTAAACAATCAAACAAACAAACAAAGCCTTGAGTCATAATTTCTTCAAAAAGTAAAAAAGAATGTTTTTAACAAAGAAATATTGAATCAGTAAACGTATGATTTTCACAGAATGTAGCAATAACATCGTATTTGGTGTTTGTTCTCTGGTTGTTTTTGTTTTTTTGTTGTTTTTTTTTTTTGGGGGGGGGGGGGGGTTATTTGAACCAGTTCTACTTGGGTCAGTAGATCTTACCATAAGCAAACTGAAATGTCGACCTACACAGTGAGAGGGTAAAGTATAGAGATTGTTATCTGTCAGTGAAGCTCCGACCATCACGAGCACTGCACCCTTGGCTGAGCCCTGTCCCTCTCCTCTCTCCCCAGCCCTGTCCTTCCCCTGTCCCTGTCCCTGTCCCCTCTTCTCTGTTCCCAGCCTTGTGCCTGTCCTGTCCTCTGTCCCCTCCCGTGTCCTATTCCCCTGTCCCCTGTCCTATTCCCCTGTCCCCTCCCTTGCCCCGTCCCCAGTCCTGGGGCCCGTTGAATAAAGTTCGTACATTTATGCGGTTGGACGATAAGACAAACGTGACGATACACAACAATATGCACGATTTTTCGTCTGCCGCGTTGAATAAATCATCTCGTAGAAAAATATCATTATCGTTCGTAGAATCTAGCCCATAATTGACCCATATCAGACGATAAAATATCAAGCGTTTTTCTGAAGGTCCTTGCAAGAAAAAAAGTGACCAAACTACACTGACAATTAAGTATACAATATCTAAGCGATAGTCTAGCATGATACTCTTGTAATTTGTGTAGATTTCAAAATGTAAATATCCCTGAGGTGTTGTGCCAAAAGAAAGATAAATTGAACGCTGTATGTCTTTTGTTCTCAATTCATTCTCAACTTATCCTAGAGTATGTACTTTATTCTCATGTTGTATAAACAGATACCTAATCCCGGTCGCTTTGTATTGATTAAATGTGTATATTATTAACAAACAAGCAGTAGGACAGCCATTGAGGTGTCGTACAATAAGATTGTTTTGAACCATTTCTGACGATAATTTCTGTACGATCTTTTTTTATTCAACGCCCTCGGAGGGGGGACAAATTATCTTATCGTAGAATTGACTATTACATAACATACGATCTTTTATTCAACGCTGACTTACAAAAGACAATTGTACGATATCGTAGAAAAACCTACGAACTTTATTCCACAGTTCCCTGTCCTATTCCTCTGTCCCCTCCCCTGTCCTATTCCCCTGTCCTATTCCTCTGTCCCCCCCTGTCCTATTCCTCTGTCCCTCCCCTGTCCTATTCCCCTGTCCTATTCCTCTGTCTCCCCCTGTCCTATTCCTCTGTCCCCTCCCCTGTCCTATTCCCCTGTCCTATTCCTCTGTCCCCCCCCTGTCCTATTCCTTTGTCCCCTCCCCTGTCCTATTCCTCTGTCCCTCCCCTGTCCTTTTCCCCTGTCTTATTCCCCTGTCCTATTCCTCTGTCCCCCCCTGTCCTATTCCTCTGTCCCTCCCCTGTCCTATTCCTTTGCTCCCTCCCGTGTCCTAGTCCCCTGTCCTATTACCCTGTCCCCTGTCCTATTCCTCTGTCCCTCCCCTGTCCTTTTCCCCGTGCTCTCACCACGACGCTACACACAGTCTGGCTGAGATTCGTGTTAAGAGGTTTGACCTCTGACCTCGCCGCTGACCTTGTGACCGCGGTAGTTGACCTTGGCTCGCGGGGTCACGTGGTTACTACCAGGTTGTAATCAGAAGGAGGCCAGGTCTGGTCGTTGCGGGACACCTCGGCCTCAGAGCCCGTCAGTCACCCGCGCCTCCCGCCTGCTGCCGGCACCGCAGTGTGTCTGCCGCAGAGCTCATCAGTGTACTCCTATACATGCCCTGATATATCAACAGGGGCTGATGGTTTTATTTGTAAGATCTCACTACTATCTCTGATATTGATAGATGAAATGAATTGTTTACTGAGATTGGATTATTTTGGAAAAGCAAAGGACTGGGATAAGCGGACCACCCCGTTCAGCGGACCACCCCGTTCACCAGACCGCCCCGTTCAGCGGACCAACCCGTTCACCAGACCGCCCCCGTTCACCAGACCGCCCCCGCTCACACAGACCACCCCGTTCACCAGACCATCCCACTGTAGTCTGTAGCACAGGGTGGCCGCCTTGGCGGGATTCTTCTTAACACACAACTTGGGGTGGGGAGTTAGCTCAGTAGTTAAGGCACTGGACTTGTAATCCCAAGGTTGTTGGTTAGAGTCCCATTGCAGCCACTCTTCTCCTCTACCCCCAGCAGTGTTAGATTTACTGCTATATCAAAGGCCAGTCCTTCTCATACCATGTCTATGTGGTGTGGTGTGCAGCCACCTTTCTCCTTCATCCCCAGCAGTGGTAGGTTTACTGCTATATCAAAGGCCAGTCCTTCTCATACCATGTCTATGTGGTGCGGGAAGTAAAAGAACTCTCACCTGGTAAATATGTAGGGGTGAGATTTCTACCTAAATTCATCTCACAGATTCAACCTCCATCCTTGTGGTGTAAAAGAACCTTGAGAAAGTCTGATAAGAACATGTAATGGTTAACTGGACAATGGTTAAACCAACCAACCCACACACACCCCTATCACTGAGTGCTGTGTGAGGAGGGATTCCTTGTGACAGTCTCAGTCTCCTACACCAGGCGACAGTCGGTCGCCCTGTGACAGTCGCCCTGTGACAGTCGCCCTGTGACAGTCGCCCTGTGACAGTCGCCCTGTGACAGTCGCCCTGTGACAGTCGCCCTGTGACAGTCGCCCTGTGACAGTCGCCCTGTGACAGTCGCCCCGTGACAGTCGCCCCGTGACAGTCGCCCTGTGACAGTCGCCCTGTGACAGTCGCCCTGAACCCGCCCCGATCTGCTGTTTTATGATCCACCTCATACTAAGTGTCCAGAGTACACCTATGGGAACTCTGTGTCGACAGACCTGCCGCATACGGATATGTTGTAAGCGCCGGGTTGCGCATGTAGATTTATCAATAGTGTCTAGAACGTCACCAACCAGGCGAACGAAGAAGTACAAGTTAAGATCCAAGGTGGATATTTGATAAAATATTCACTGGTTTCAGATAAAAACCTTTGTATACTCCTCAGAGTTGACTAGGGGCCATCCATAAAGTACGTACGCACTGAGGGGGGGAGGGGTAGGGGGGGGGGTAAAACTTTTTGAAAATTTTGCGTATGCTCCCTCTTTGTTCTATTGCGCACAAGAACGAGAGGGGGGTGGGGGGGTCCAGAATTTCCGAAATTCTGCTTACATACTTTATAGATGGCCCCCTACGCAATGCGCTCGCATATTACTAGGCGTCAACTGCTAGGAGCTTAGGGCTGATTGTATCTGGAACCAATACAAGTCATACCCAGCAATCCCACATACAACCTCCCTCCCCCCTCCCCCATCCACATACACACACCCATACACACCGCCCAGCACAATCATGGCTCGACAATCCGATGATTGACCACCGTTTTTTGTTGCCATGGTTAGCGACTGAACGCTGGCGCGTTGCTGAGTGACGTCATTACCTGCCGCCGTCGTCGTCGGACAAACACGTTCGGCTCACCATGGTAACGGCGTCGTCCAGTTCTCTGTTTGTTTGTCCTACAAACCTGATATGATATTGACGCTGTCTGCGACATAGGGAACGACCGTTTGAGCGGAAATTCGCTCGGCCGTCGTGCGGGTGAGATGACTGCGATCCGCGGACGCAGGGCCTCAGGGCGGAGAGTGAGCTCAGTGGTTAAGGCGCTGCACTCGTGATCCCGAGGTTGTGGGTTTGACTCCCTCTACAGCCACTGTTCTCCTTCACCGCCAGCAGTAGTATACTTAGTGCTATATCAAAGGCCAGTCCTTCTCATACCATGTCTGTGTGATGTGGTGTACAGTCACCTTTCTCCTTCATCCCCAGCAGTGGTAGATTTACTGCTATATCAAAGGCCAGTCCTTCTCATACCGTGTCTATGTGGTGTGGTGTACAGCCACCTTTCTCCTTCATCCCCAGCAGTGGTAGATTTACTGCTATATCAAAGGCCAGTCCTTCTCATACCGTGTCTATGTGGTGTGGTGTACAGCCACCTTTCTCCTTCATCCCCAGCAGTGGTAGATTTACTGCTATATCAAGGGCTAATCCTTCTCATACCGTGTCTGTGTGGTGTGGTGTGCAGCCATCTTTCTCCTTCATCCCATGTAGTGGTACTGTCCGTGTCGTATGGTGTGTCTCTCAGAATAGCGCCACACTCGGCATATCTCTAAACGATCTATATGTATCATAATGTATATAATTAGTGTTACATATATGATTTAAGGTATACCTTATAATTAACAGATTGGCACATGTCACAGCGCTACGAGGCAGCGCTACGAGGCAGCGCGACTCGTGCACGTCGGGCCGTCAGTGAGACTCGGTCGGGTGATGGTTAACGCCTGACACACGCTGTACGAGACCCTGCACTCTGTTTGTGAGTCTCAAAGGACGTCACCAACCTGTTGGGTTGTTTGATGAAACTCAATGAGAGAAGTCCAGGTTGTTTCACATGTTTAATGCTGATGGTCCAGTAATCGTGGACTACCTGAGGATATCACATTGCTGTGCTGTAGATGTCCATTACTGTGTTGTGGGTCTGCTGGGGTGGACAGCAATGATCAATCTGTTCACCCTCTTGGTCGCCTCGCCCTCTCGTGGTGCAGACCGGATATGCTTGCACGCAAGCATAACAAAAGTGACCGGGGTGGGTGGGGAAATAGCTTAGTGGGAAAGAGCACGGGACTTTGTTGATTCGGGTCCCACTGCAGCCACTTTTCTCCTTCACCCCCAGCACTGGTAGATTTACTGCTATATTAAAGGCCAATCCTTCTCATAACGTGTCTATGTGGTGTGGGAAGTAAAAGAGCCCTCACCTCGGTAAATGTGTAGGGGTGGTATTTCTTGCTACATTCATTTCATACATTCGTTCAAATCCAAAGTAAGTCTAATTGAACAAATTGGACGTTAAACGAAACAAACAAACAAAACACACTTTTGTGATTGACCCCCTCCCACTCCCGCTGTACGAGCTGCTCTGTGAGGTCAAAGTGCACACTCACTTCTCAGCCAAGTCTCAGTGGAGAAATTAGAATGTGACACCGTGCACCACTCTGTGTGGACGGTGCATCAAGTCTCAGTGGAGAAATTAGAATGTGACACCGTGCACCACTCTGTGTGGACGGTGCATCACGTCTCAGTGGAGAAATTAGAATGTGACACCGTGCACCACTCTGTGTGGACGGTGCATCACGTCTCAGTGGAGAAATTAGAATGTGACACCGTGCACCACTCTGTGTGGACGGTGCATCACGTCTCAGTGGAGAAATTAGAATGTGACACCGTGCACCACTCTGTGTGGACGGTGCATCACGTCTCTGTGGAGAAATTAGAATGTGACACCGTGCACCACTCTGTGTGGACGGTGCATCACGTCTCAGTGGAGAAATTAGAATGTGACACCGTGCACCACTCTGTGTGGACGGTGCATCACGTCTCAGTGGAGAAATTAGAATGTGACACCGTGCACCACTCTGTGTGGACGGTGCATCACGTCTCAATGGAGAAATTAGAATGTGACACCGTGCACCACTCTGCGTGGACGGTGCATCATGTCTCAATGGAGAAATTAGAATGTGACACCGTGCAACACTCTGTGTGGACGGTTCATCATGTCTCAGTGGAGAAATTAGAATGCGACACCGTGCACCACTCTGTGTGGACGGTTCATCATGTGTCAATGGAGAAATTAGAATGTGACACCGTGCAACACTCTGTGTGGACGGTGCATCACGTCTCAGTGGAGAAATTAGAATGTGACACCGTGCACCACTCTGTGTGGACGGTGCATCACGTCTCAGTGGAGAAATTAGAATGTGACACCGTGCACCACTCTGTGTGGACGGTGCATCACGTCTCAGTGGAGAAATTAGAATGTGACACCGTGCACCACTCTGTGTGGACGGTGCATCACGTCTCAGTGGAGAAATTAGAATGTGACACCGTGCACCACTCTGTGTGGACGGTGCATCACGTCTCAGTGGAGAAATTAGAATGTGACACCGTGCACCACTCTGTGTGGACGGTGCATCACGTCTCAGTGGAGAAATTAGAATGTGACACCGTGCACCACTCTGTGTGGACGGTGCATCACGTCTCAGTGGAGAAATTAGAATGTGACACCGTGCACCACTCTGTGTGGACGGTGCATCACGTCTCAGTGGAGAAATTAGAATGTGACACCGTGCACCACTCTGTGTGGACGGTGCATCATGTCTCAGTGGAGAGTTTACACTCTATTATCTACCTATCACAAAGTCTCCTTCAATATGGATGAGGCCACAGTAAACCACTACCCATTGCTTCTATGTTGTCAGAACCCGTAACCATTGATTGCGGATATAAAATCTATTGAGTACGACCTCAAAGCCATTCAGTGCATAGACAATGATCGATGGGTTTGTGGACAGGCGGTCATAAACCACGAGCGGGTTGAAGTTTAGTAATACACGAGCGTCAGTGTATCATGAGGCCAACCTCGAATGGTATACATAACCACCTATCCACAAAACTATCGTTTGTTGTATTTATTATCCCCTTTCTGGAGTGAATTAATCCCAGGAATTGCCATATTAAAGGGACTCTTTGTATTGCTCTTTAGCACAAAGGGACTTTTTTCTCGTATACAATGGCTTTGAGGCCGTATACCACAGATTTTAATCTGAATTGGTGGTTTTAAAACAATGGTTAGTTTTTTAGTCCCCATACATTTTCAGTGGAGACATTGTATATGATGGATAATAAAAGGAAAATAAACCCCTTGTGCTGGAGAGCAAAAGAATAGTCCCAAATGATATACTCTTTATCATCGCAATTCTTGGGATTGATTTATTTGATAATAATTAGGACATTCAATGGATTTGTGGACAGGTGGCTCTGTAAACCACTCAATGTTGACTTTGTGATACACTCGCTAACGGTTGTGTATTACTTCTCGTCAGTTACTCGTGGTTTATGGCTGCCTGTCCACAAGACCCAGGATTGATGTCTCGTTACTGACTGCCCCTTCCCCTGACACACAGACAGACATACATCCCTCTGTGTGTCAGAGCGGGCCGTACACACATGTATACAGACACACATCCCTCTGTGTGTCTGAACGGGCCGTACACACATGTAGACAGACACACGTCCCTCTGTGTGTCTAAACGGGCCGTACACACATGTATACAGACACACCTCCCTCTGTGTGTCTGAACGGGCCGTACACACATGTAGACAGACACACGTCCCTCTGTGTGTCTGAACGGGCCGTACACACATGTATACAGACACACCTCCCTCTGTGTGTCTAAACGGGCCGTACACACATGTATACAGACACACCTCCCTCTGTGTGTCTAAACGGGCCGTACACACATGTATACAGACACACCTCCCTCTGTGTGTCTAAACGGGCCGTACACACATGTAGACAGACACACCTCCCTCTGTGTGTCTGAACGGGCCGTACACACATGTATACAGACACACCTCCCTCTGTGTGTCTGAACGGGCCGTACACACATGTAGACAGACACACGTCCCTCTGTGTGTCTGAACGGGCCGTACACACATGTATACAGACACACCTCCCTCTGTGTGTCTAAACGGGCCGTACACACATGTATACAGACACACCTCCCTCTGTGTGTCTAAACGGGCCGTACACACATGTATACAGACACACCTCCCTCTGTGTGTCTGAACGGGCCGTACACACATGTAGACAGACACACGTCCCTCTGTGTGTCTGAACGGGCCGTACACACATGTATACAGACACACCTCCCTCTGTGTGTCTAAACGGGCCGTACACACATGTATACAGACACACCTCCCTCTGTGTGTCTAAACGGGCCGTACACACATGTATACAGACACACCTCCCTCTGTGTGTCTAAACGGGCCGTACACACATGTATACAGACACACCTCCCTCTGTGTGTCTAAACGGGCCATACACACATGTAGACAGACACACGTCCCTCTGTGTGTCTAAACGGGCCGTACACACATGTATACAGACACACCTCCCTCTGTGTGTCTAAACGGGCCGTACACACATGTATACAGACACACCTCCCTCTGTGTGTCTAAACGGGCCGTACACACATGTATACAGACACACCTCCCTCTGTGTGTCTGAACGGGCCGTACACACATGTATACAGACACACCTCCCTCTGTGTGTCTAAACGGGCCCCACCGTTAACAGCCGTCAGTCTGTGAGACGGTTGAGTCACTGACTAGAGGCCTCCCAGTGAAACCTATAAAAACCTATATTTCAACTCTTGAGCCTTTAATTTTTTAAAGTAACCTATATAACCTATAAAACCCTATATTTTGAAACTGCCATGCAGATTGATATATACAGGAACTTTTGGAAGTTAACTTGACACAAAGTCAGATTTTGAATGACAAGAAATCCACATTATCAGTGTATTTAAGTGATCTTAAAAATATTTAAGAGTCAACAGTTCGTATGACTTCCTGCCAGTCTGGCTAGCCTGTTGGAAACTCAGCAGCATGTCTAACCTTTTGAGCCAGATATCCTGGTGTCCTGCAAATTAGTACTAGGTAAATCTTTTTAGAAATCAAGAACTGGAGATAAGGGATTCACTACACTTTGACTCCATCAGGGTTAATATGTTAACCCTAAAACCCTATAAAAGCCCATGTTTTTTGCCTCGAACAACCTGTAAAAACCTTTATTTCTATTTTCAAAACCTATAAAAAAACCTATGTTGAGGAAGAGTGGTCCTGGGAGGCGTGTAATTACCGACCACCCCCGACCCGGCCCTCCAACGCACAGGGCGAGATCTGACAAGGAAGCAGCATCGTCTTACAAGAACTCCGCTCATTATCTGACAGCCCTCACAGAGTCCCGGCCTCCGTCGTCTCGGCGCACAGAGGAGCAGCCAGGTCCTTCCCCCTGTTCCCAACTCGGCAGCCCACCTCACAAAACCTTCACCCGGAATGCGCATTTAACCCAGATTTACAATTACAGTGAAGAAAACTAGAAAACTTCCTCAGACGTGTAGAAGTCAGGGAAGAGGAATGTAAAGCTGACCAGACATGAGACCAAACTAAACCAGTCTTACAAATCTACCTCTCACCCACCTTACTTTTATGGTTGGCGTGTTTGGCCAAGCAGCTTCACCACCATTACAAGGTATAAGCTCAGTGAGCAGAAAGTAGCACCATTCTGGTCATTCACGCTCACTTAAGGAGGCGCTGAACTCCAGTTGGTGAATTGACGGTCGTGGTTTTGGCGACGGTCGTCAGTCGGCGACGGTCGTCAGTCGGTGACAGTCGTCAGTCGGCGACGGTCGTCAGTCGGTGAGGGTCGTCAGTCGGCGACGGTCGTCAGTAGGGGACGGTCGTCAGTCGGCGACGGTCGTCAGTCGGTGACGGTCGTCAGTCGGCGACGGTCGTCAGTCGGTGACGGTCGTCAGTCGGCGACGGTCGTCAGTCGGTGACGGTCGTCAGTCGGGGACGGTCGTCAGTCGGTGAGTGGATTGAGAAGCTTGTGCTTGTATGATTGTTTTTGGACGTTCTTTCCCACAGGGGAGTTAGATTATCTCTTCCTAGTCTGAGGGCACAATGACTATTTACGACCAGCTCTGTATATCATTGTCCTTGTCAAATATGTATTTCTGATGGCATAAAACATGGTGTCTCTAAACCTGCCATCAGTAATCATCATCATGTCCCGAGTTCTGAGCGGGTCATCTGTGGAGTGGGAATATCCGGACATGTCAGCCTCTGGAGACAGGTTCAGCCCCGAGGTGAGAGGTCGGTCCGCGCTGTGTGTGTACAGAGTGTATTACCCGCTCAGCCGGGTCCTGGAGGATCTAATACGTCCTGCCCACCCCTCCCTCCGCCCTGCCCACCCCTCCTCCCTCCCTCCCTCCCTCCCTCCACCCTCCTCCCTACCTCCTCCTGCCCAACCCTCCTCCCTCCCTCCCTCCCTCCCTCCCTCCCTCCCTCCCTCCCTCCCTCCACCCTCCTCCCTACCTCCTCCTGCCCAACCCTCCTCCCTCTCTCCGCCCTGCCCAACCCTCCTCCCTCCCTCCCTCCCTCCCTCCCTCCACCCTCCTCCCTACCTCCTCCTGCCCAACCCTCCTCCCTCTCTCCGCCCTGCCCAACCCTCTCTCCGTCCTGCCCAACCCTCCTCCCTCTCTCCGCCCTGCCCAACCCTCCTCCCTCCCTCCCTCCCTCCCTCCCTCCACCCTCCTCCCTACCTCCTCCTGCCCAACCCTCCTCCCTCCCTCCGCCCTGCCCAACCCTCCTCCCTCCCTCCCTCTCCCCGCCCTGCCCAACCCTCCGCCCTCCCTCTGCCCAGGCCCCACCTCTGCCCTCTACCTCTGCCCTCTACCTGACCCATGTAAAAACTTGATCTTTCCCTAGATTCCCAAATATAATGCGTGTGTGTAATATGTAAACCCTGTATATTGCAATAGCAAATATTTCAATGTTTTTTCCCGACTCCAACTAGCAACCCTGGCCCGTCCTCCTGTCTGTCCTCGCCCCACCTTTTCCCTCCCCTCTGCCCCACCTTTGTCCTGCCCTCTGCCCCACCCTTGTACTGCCCTCTGCCCCACCCTTGTCCTACCCTCCCCTCTGCCCCACCCTTGTCCTACCCTCCCGTCTGGCCCACCCCTCCGCTCTGTCCCTGCCCGCTGCCACGCCCTGCCCTGCCGCGGCCCACCACGCGTATGTGCCTGCCCACCACCTGCGAGTGTCAGTCCCCCTTCTCCCAGCACTAAACCAGCTCTGTTTAAAGACTGGCGGTCTTTTATTTCGCGACTTGGTCAATATTTACGCCGTGTTTTAAACATCTCCACTTGGTTGTGACTGGGTCCGTTCTGTATCTGCCTCCATGTAGCAGCCTTCTCATCCCCACATCTCACTCGATGCGGCAGGAGATGGGGATCAGCTGAATGCTACACACGGCCAGCTCCCAGGCCGGTGTACGGTCGTGGTGTGCGCCGCTCGTGGACGGTGCTTTGTGTCGTACAGGAGAGGGTCGTAGCCCCGGCCGGGGTCAGACGACAGCTCCACAACCATCTCCTCCTCAGTCCGCGAGATGAGGACGTCATCCAGGTCAGCCACGCCAGTCTCCGCCTCTCCGGGCAAATCCTTCTTTTCATTTCCCGTTTATAGAATTATTTTTCGTATAAAACAAATGCAGTATAAAATGAGAAAATTGTGGCTAAAACGGAATGACTCAGCTTTTGTAGGGCGTGTGGGTTTACACACGAGCTGACGTCAGACCAATGAAGTGGGCCCTGTAACCCATTCATTCCATCCCGTTTTTATGGAATAAAATAGGGAATATTGGATGTATAATGATGAAATTATCACAGAATATAGATGCAACACCCAGGTAAGCACTTTAGGTGAAATATATAATGAGATTGATGAATACTTATTCTAACACGTCCTAAAGTTTAAGAATTATTACTATTGGCCTGAGACCTCCCGCCCTCTGGCGGTATGAATTAGCACTAGTACCCGCCCGTAGCCTCCTATTGCCACTGGTGCCCGTCCTTAAAGGGTTAAGGTGTACCATGGGCCCGCTGTCTACCCGAGGTAGATACTCATTTCACGTTTTAGACACCAAAGTCGTACATAAAACTGCAGTCAGTACCTCCACCGCTGACCATACCCCAGCAGGACTCTTACCCAGGTAGGTACGAGGCTCGCGTCATTGTCGGAGGAGCTCCTCTCTGCTGTGCCCTGATTGGCTGACCCTGTACCACGTGATGCCTCGTTTCCAAGGGATTCCCTTTTCCAAACCTTGGCTCCGTTACACGGTTACTCGTTGACAGGGTCTGTCCTGCACTATAGTGCACACACATGTTCCTCTTTAATCGCTGTACACCAAGTCGTGCAGTGAAAAAGATGTTTTCTCTGTTCAGACCGCGTCTCATAAGAACGCCGCGTCTCGCTGGCGTCTCGTCGGCGTCTCGGCCGCGTCTGGGGGCGCTGTCGTCTGTTTTGACACTGGACCCCAACTCTCGCCGCCCGCGTCGCGCTTGGTGTGGACGTACCTTTATTTTCTGTAGTCCCGACTTCTTCTGCAAACTCTACACCTTCCCTCATGAGGGAATATGATACACCCATTATTCCTTGTCTTATTATAGGAGACGTAAGAATACCTGAGACCTTAGTCCTGGTGAGAGGGGGAGGGGTAGGTGGAGGGGCGGGCGTCGCAATGCGGCGTCATGGTGTAGTAGTGACCAGAAGAATGTCTGGAGGCATCATGCTGCTGTCAAAGGGTTTTACAGCGCAGCGCTTTGAGCACACCTTGGATGTTCAGGCTCGTTTGGCCGCCTGCTGTTAGATACCTCTGTACGGACTTCTACGAAGCACTGCCCGCCACTGGGCATGATGTATAGAGAGTGTTCGGGCGCACTGTCACTAAGTAAAGAATACGGCGCTCTTTCGTGATGTTGAGGCATATCTTATTTCTATACCGTGTTTCCTTTAAAAGATTGACGTTTTCATACCAAGGTTGACCACCTGACACTGTCTAGACCAATCAGATCAAAGCATAGACGCGTGACAGCAAGAGAAAGTTGGAGTTACTCGATAAGAGTGAACATGGCTACTCTTCTGATCGGCAGTGAGCTAATCAGCATTTTGTCACTATGTCAAGGCATATAGAGAAACAGGTTAGGGTGAGAGAATCCTAAAGTTACTTGGGAAAGTCAGTTACCTTGGCTTAAGCCTCGATAAATAACTTTGGGCATCCTCACCTAGTAACGTCAGGATTCGCTCACCCGAAACCGGTTTCACTCTAATGAGGACACATGGTAATTATAAAGTGCTGATTCCACCGACACACACGATATAGCGAGATTAGCCACGATTTGAGTGTCCTGCTAAGTCGAGCTGGGTTTAGATAATCGCGTGCCTATTTGTCGCGATGTGTCTTGGGGTGTCGCAGTGGTGGAGCACCAAAATATACACACGACACAGCACGGCTACGTTTTGCGACAACGGAGGTACGACATATCACAACACTGTAAGATATTACAAGATATATCACGGCGAATCCATCGTGTTGGTGGAATCAGCACTTCAGGCCGTAGTTACGTGACTGAGGACCTCGGACGGACATCACTGCGGGCTCAGTAGCGACGTCTCCTGACAACACACCTCCCGGGCGGCGCGCTCCGTGTTTACAGACCCGGTGAGGGGGACTGTTTACTGGTGTGTACACCAGACAAGACCTTCATTCACGCCCGAGACCCCGCGGGCCACCAGAGTCTCGTCGGGCCAGTGACCCGCCGACCGCCACATCTGTTTTACGGGCGTGTGAAAACATGGGTCGAGGTCCTCCCGACGTCTCCCGCCGCCGAGCTCCCGGCTTCAGTCTGAATGTGATTATAATGTCGTCTGGTGATTTTTTTACTTCGCTGTAGGGAATGTTTAGGTTCGTATACATGAAGGTGTGGACAATTGCATTTTTCCTACAAGCCTTTGGAAAATTAAGACATTTCCTGAAGGGCGACCAGTACTGTATGAATTTAAGGAGACACGAGGATCCTCACTTTATACAAACATCTTGTTGGTGATGACGGAGATTCTCAGAGAACTCAGACAGCGCTGGACGGAGAGCACCTTGACGTGTGTGCTAAGGGTCTGTTCCACCAGGCAGACCGTCAACTCGACCCCACGATCCTCACTTTATACTAACATCTTGTTGGTGATGACGGAGATTCTCAGAGAACTCCAGACAGTGCTGGACGGAGAGCACCTTGACGTGTCTGCTAAGGGTCTGTTCCACCAGGCAGACCGTCAACTCGACCCCACGATCCTCACTTTATACTAACATCTTGTTGGTGATGACGGAGATTCTCAGAGAACTCCAGACAGCGCTGGACGGAGAGCACCTTGACGTGTGTGCTAAGGGTCTGTTCCACCAGGCAGACCGTCAACTCGACCCCACGATCCTCACTTTATACTAACATCTTGTTGGTGATGACGGAGATTCTCAGAGAACTCCAGACAGCGCTGGACGGAGAGCACCTTGACGTGTGTGCTAAGGGTCTGTTCCACCAGGCAGACCGTCAACTCGACCCCACGATCCTCACTTTATACTAACATCTTGTTGGTGATGACGGAGATTCTCAGAGAACTCAGACAGCGCTGGACGGAGAGCACCTTGACGTGTCTGCTAAGGGTCTGTTCCACCAGGCAGACCGTCAACTCCACCCCACGATCCTCACTTTATACTAACATCTTGTTGGTGATGACGGAGATTCTCAGAGAACTCAGACAGCGCTGGACAGAGAGCACCTTGACGTGTCTGCTAAGGGTCTGTTCCACCAGGCAGACCGTCAACTCCACCCCACGATCCTCACTTTATACAAACATCTTGTTGGTGATGACGGAGATTCTCAGAGAACTCAGACAGCGCTGGACAGAGAGCACCTTGACGTGTCTGCTAAGGGTCTGTTCCACCAGGCAGACCGTCAACTCCACCCCACGATCCTCACTTTATACTAACATCTTGTTGGTGATGACGGAGATTCTCAGAGAACTCCAGACAGCGCTGGACGGAGAGCACCTTGACGTGTCTACTAAGGGTCTGTTCCACCAGGCAGACCGTCAACTCGACCCCACGATCCTCACTTTATACTAACATCTTGTTGGTGATGACGGAGATTCTCAGAGAACTCCAGACAGCGCTGGACGGAGAGCACCTTGACGTGTCTGCTAAGGGTCTGTTCCACCAGGCAGACCGTCAACTCCACCCCACGATCCTCACTTTATACTAACATCTTGTTGGTGATGACGGAGATTCTCAGAGAACTCCAGACAGCGCTGGACGGAGAGCACCTTGACGTGTCTGCTAAGGGTCTGTTCCACCAGGCAGACCGTCAACTCGACCCCACGATCCTCACTTTATACTAACATCTTGTTGGTGATGACGGAGATTCTCAGAGAACTCAGACAGCGCTGGACGGAGAGCACCTTGACGTGTCTGCTAAGGGTCTGTTCCACCAGGCAGACCGTCAACTCGACCCCACGATCCTCACTTTATACAAACATCTTGTTGGTGATGACGGAGATTCTCAGAGAACTCAGACAGCGCTGGACAGAGAGCACCTTGACGTGTCTGCTAAGGGTCTGTTCCACCAGGCAGACCGTCAACTCCACCCCACGATCCTCACTTTATACTAACATCTTGTTGGTGATGACGGAGATTCTCAGAGAACTCCAGACAGCGCTGGACGGAGAGCACCTTGACGTGTCTACTAAGGGTCTGTTCCACCAGGCAGACCGTCAACTCGACCCCACGATCCTCACTTTATACTAACATCTTGTTGGTGATGACGGAGATTCTCAGAGAACTCCAGACAGCGCTGGACGGAGAGCACCTTGACGTGTCTGCTAAGGGTCTGTTCCACCAGGCAGACCGTCAACTCCACCCCACGATCCTCACTTTATACTAACATCTTGTTGGTGATGACGGAGATTCTCAGAGAACTCCAGACAGCGCTGGACGGAGAGCACCTTGACGTGTCTGCTAAGGGTCTGTTCCACCAGGCAGACCGTCAACTCGACCCCACGATCCTCACTTTATACTAACATCTTGTTGGTGATGACGGAGATTCTCAGAGAACTCCAGACAGCGCTGGACGGAGAGCACCTTGACGTGTCTGCTAAGGGTCTGTTCCACCAGGCAGACCGTCAACTCGACCCCACGATCCTCACTTTATACTAACATCTTGTTGGTGATGACGGAGATTCTCAGAGAACTCAGACAGCGCTGGACAGAGAGCACCTTGACGTGTCTGCTAAGGGTCTGTTCCACCAGGCAGACCGTCAACTCGACCCCACGATCCTCACTTTATACTAACATCTTGTTGGTGATGACGGAGATTCTCAGAGAACTCCAGACAGTGCTGGACGGAGAGCACCTTGACGTGTCTGCTAAGGGTCTGTTCCACCAGGCAGACCGTCAACTCCACCCCACGATCCTCACTTTATACTAACATCTTGTTGGTGATGACGGAGATTCTCAGAGAACTCCAGACAGCGCTGGACGGAGAGCACCTTGACGTGTCTGCTAAGGGTCTGTTCCACCAGGCAGACCGTCAACTCGACCCCACGATCCTCACTTTATACTAACATCTTGTTGGTGATGACGGAGATTCTCAGAGAACTCAGACAGCGCTGGACGGAGAGCACCTTGACGTGTCTGCTAAGGGTCTGTTCCACCAGGCAGACCGTCAACTCGACCCCACGATCCTCACTTTATACAAACATCTTGTTGGTGATGACGGAGATTCTCAGAGAACTCAGACAGCGCTGGACAGAGAGCACCTTGACGTGTCTGCTAAGGGTCTGTTCCACCAGGCAGACCGTCAACTCCACCCCACGATCCTCACTTTATACTAACATCTTGTTGGTGATGACGGAGATTCTCAGAGAACTCCAGACAGCGCTGGACGGAGAGCACCTTGACGTGTCTACTAAGGGTCTGTTCCACCAGGCAGACCGTCAACTCGACCCCACGATCCTCACTTTATACTAACATCTTGTTGGTGATGACGGAGATTCTCAGAGAACTCCAGACAGCGCTGGACGGAGAGCACCTTGACGTGTCTGCTAAGGGTCTGTTCCACCAGGCAGACCGTCAACTCCACCCCACGATCCTCACTTTATACTAACATCTTGTTGGTGATGACGGAGATTCTCAGAGAACTCCAGACAGCGCTGGACGGAGAGCACCTTGACGTGTCTGCTAAGGGTCTGTTCCACCAGGCAGACCGTCAACTCGACCCCACGATCCTCACTTTATACTAACATCTTGTTGGTGATGACGGAGATTCTCAGAGAACTCCAGACAGCGCTGGACGGAGAGCACCTTGACGTGTCTGCTAAGGGTCTGTTCCACCAGGCAGACCGTCAACTCGACCCCACGATCCTCACTTTATACTAACATCTTGTTGGTGATGACGGAGATTCTCAGAGAACTCAGACAGCGCTGGACAGAGAGCACCTTGACGTGTCTGCTAAGGGTCTGTTCCACCAGGCAGACCGTCAACTCGACCCCACGATCCTCACTTTATACTAACATCTTGTTGGTGATGACGGAGATTCTCAGAGAACTCCAGACAGTGCTGGACGGAGAGCACCTTGACGTGTCTGCTAAGGGTCTGTTCCACCAGGCAGACCGTCAACTCCACCCCACGATCCTCACTTTATACTAACATCTTGTTGGTGATGACGGAGATTCTCAGAGAACTCAGACAGCGCTGGACGGAGAGCACCTTGACGTGTCTGCTAAGGGTCTGTTCCACCAGGCAGACCGTCAACTCGACCCCACGATCCTCACTTTATACTAACATCTTGTTGGTGATGACGGAGATTCTCAGAGAACTCCAGACAGCGCTGGACGGAGAGCACCTTGACGTGTCTGCTAAGGGTCTGTTCCACCAGGCAGACCGTCAACTCGACCCCACGATCCTCACTTTATACTAACATCTTGTTGGTGATGACGGAGATTCTCAGAGAACTCAGACAGCGCTGGACGGAGAGCACCTTGACGTGTCTGCTAAGGGTCTGTTCCACCAGGCAGACCGTCAACTCCACCCCACGATCCTCACTTTATACAAACATCTTGTTGGTGATGACGGAGATTCTCAGAGAACTCAGACAGCGCTGGACAGAGAGCACCTTGACGTGTCTGCTAAGGGTCTGTTCCACCAGGCAGACCGTCAACTCGACCCCACGATCCTCACTTTATACTAACATCTTGTTGGTGATGACGGAGATTCTCAGAGAACTCCAGACAGTGCTGGACGGAGAGCACCTTGACGTGTCTGCTAAGGGTCTGTTCCACCAGGCAGACCGTCAACTCCACCCCACGATCCTCACTTTATACTAACATCTTGTTGGTGATGACGGAGATTCTCAGAGAACTCCAGACAGCGCTGGACGGAGAGCACCTTGACGTGTCTGCTAAGGGTCTGTTCCACCAGGCAGACCGTCAACTCCACCCCACGATCCTCACTTTATACTAACATCTTGTTGGTGATGACGGAGATTCTCAGAGAACTCCAGACAGCGCTGGACGGAGAGCACCTTGACGTGTCTGCTAAGGGTCTGTTCCACCAGGCAGACCGTCAACTCGACCCCACGATCCTCACTTTATACAAACATCTTGTTGGTGATGACGGAGATTCTCAGAGAACTCAGACAGCGCTGGACAGAGAGCACCTTGACGTGTCTGCTAAGGGTCTGTTCCACCAGGCAGACCGTCAACTCCACCCCTGCCATCTGACAAACATGCTTATTAAAAAGCTGAAAATATCCCATGAGTTTAGGTTGCCAAGTAATCTCACGTTACGTCATGTAGCAAACCAAAACGAAGGGCGGTTTAGTTTTTATCTCCATAAGCTTAACATTAGGAACTCATACTCCATGGTCGTGAAGGTAGTATACCCAGTACTCAATGGGTGATAAATTTTAATAAGTAATAATGTTATGCAGGGTGAAATAAAATTGGTCAGCCACTCAAAGCTGAGTGAATTACTCTGCGGTCAAACTCGATGGAGTACGGCCCTAGTTATTTTCATCTTGTTAGTTTCCTTCTAATAATATGACGTTAGTGATTTCACGAAGCGGAGCTGAGTGATATCTGTAGGAGACGCCATGTAAACTATCAAATAAAATTGAGTGATGTTTAGATTTTATCCTACCCGTTTTTATCTCATCCCTATTACTGACTTATGGCCAATGTCTGCCAATTCATTGCACATTGAATATTTTTTTACAATACCCCATGGGCGTTGAGTACTGTAGTCTGCCTCACCTTGCAGTCTGTGAAAGTTATGTAATCTACGAGATGAGGATGACAGACAAACAGGAAACACAGCGGCTCAGCTGAGCCTCGAACCCTTACCCCGTGACCCGTAGGGCAGCACGCTACCCACTCAGCATCCCTCATTAGAGCTCATTAGAGTAGAATAGGAGGTGAATTTGTGCAGTGGTTTGCCGTCACACAGTAACCCCTCAGATGGCTGGGCGCGGTCTCCGATCACCTTGGCCGTGTGTGTGATGTGCAGACCGGTGTCACCCAAACTTCTGGTACCTGCGAAAATCTGCCTCCTCCTAGCGGAAGTACACAGCCGGGCATGCGCGCCGTGTGCAGCGGCCCGTCACACTCAGTCTGTGCTTGAAGAGTGATGACAGTCACACTCAGTCTGTGCTTGAGGAGTGATAACACAGGGCCCAGTGTTACGCAATGTGAAGCGGCGGTATTTCAATTCCGATCTGCAATAATAGTGCACCCCTACAAGAGGAAGTCGTCCTTCGCATGTTGGAAGGTGCCAGATTTTCGCAGGCACCAAGTAATCGTAGGTACCAGATTTTCGGAGCACACCAGCCCTGACTTACCCCGTCACCTTACGGCATGACGGCAGCACCGACCAGACAGGTTGAAGTCCAACACCATAATTAAAACCATCTTCTCTCACCCAGCACCCTCCCGTCTCCGACTCCACCACTCAGCAGCACAACTTGACATGTTCCCAATACGGAGTCCTCTAGTTAGACTCCCACATGAATTCCTGTCAAAATCATTTAAACGTGACTTAAACACCAAATACCACCACGATGACAAATAGAAACAGGAGGCTATTTATACTCAGGAATGGCGTCTTGTTGTAGTGGACGCAGCTTTCCCAGGTGCCTCCTGGTGACGCCAGCATCCGGTCACGTGGCCAGCCCGGGCTATTTTTAGCACGGAGGCGTGACTCAGCAGAAATGACCCCGAGCTGCTGGGAGCCGCTCGGACGAGCGATAATACGGGTTAACAGGGCCCTCACTGCCCCGCATGCCGCCAGGTGGCGTCGCGTGTCGGCAATAGGTGACGTCATACTCTCCATGCAGATGTCTGGTACGTGAGATTGTGGTTGAAGAGTAGCAGATTGCGGTGGTGGTGGGCAGAGATGGCAGTTCTCCACTTATCCATGGAAATTCTTGTTTTCATTTTCAGTTAATAAAAATTGTTTTTCTTGTGTATTAAAGCAAAGATGGTATAGATTGAACCTCCTCCCTCTGCCCTGTCCACCCCTGGTGTACAGCCGCCTTTCTCCTTCATCCCCAGCAGTGGTAGATTTACTGCTATATCAAAGGCCAATCCTTCTCATACCATGTCTATATGGTGTGGTGTACAGCCGCCTTTCTCCTTCATCCCCAGCAGTGGTAGATTTACTGCTATATCAAAGACCAGTCCTTCTCACACCATGTCTATGTGGTGTGGTGTACAGCCGCCTTTCTCCTTCATCCCCAGCAGTGGTAGATTTACTGCTATATCAAAGACCAGTCCTTCTCACACCATGTCTATGTGGTGTGGTGTACAGCCATCTTTCTCCTTCATCCCCAGCAGTGGTAGATTTACTGCTATATCAAAGGCCAGTCCTTTTCATACCACGTCTATGTGGTGTGGTGTACAGCCACCTTTCTCCTTCATCCCCAGCAGTGGTAGATTTACTGCAATATCAAAGGTCAGTCCTTCTCATACCATGTCTATGTGGTGTGGTGTACAGCCGCCTTTCTCCTTCATCCCCAGCAGTAGTAGATTTATTGCAATATCAAAGGCCAGTCCTTCTCATACCACGTCTATGTAGTGTGGTGTACAGCTACCTTTCTCCTTCATCCCCAGCAGTGGTAGACTTACTGCTATATCAAAGACCAGTCCTCATACCATGTCTATGTGGTGTGGTGTGCAGCAATTACCAATCTGTTCACCCTCTTGGTCGCCTTGCCTCCTCGTGGTGCAGACCAGATATGCTTGCAAGCAAGCATAACAAAAGCGACCGGGGTGGGGAGTTAGCTCAGTGGTAAAGAGCACTGGACTTGTAATCCCAAGGTTGTCAAACGTTGTGGGTTCGAGTCTCACTGCAGCCACTTTTCTCCTTCACCCCCAACAGTGGTAGATTTACTGCTATATCAAAGGCCAGTCCTTTTCATATCATGTCTATGTGGTGTGAGAATTAAAAGAACTCTCACCGTGGTATATGTGTAGGGGTGAGATTTCTACCTGAATTCATCACATAGACTTAACATTAGCAACTCATACTCCACCGCCTTAAAGGTAGTGTACCCAATACAATGGCTAATTGGGCGATTTATTTCATCAATTAATAATGTTATGCGGGGTGAAATAAAATCAGAAACCACTCGATTGAATAACTTGGTCCGCAGTCCACCTGACTGCAGAGGATTCACTCTGCTTCGCTTTGTGAATTACTCTGCGGTCAAACTACGTGGAACACAGACCAAGTTATCTTCATCTCGTAAGTTTCCTTCAAAATACATAATCTTAATATTTACTTTTGCAAGCCGAAATTGATTTCCTGGACGAGCTTGCTTATTTAATCTATTCTCAATGCAGGACAGATGACATGCAGCAATACCTTGTATGTACACCGGACTTGTAATCCCAAGGTTGATTCGAGTCCAACTGCAGCCACTTTTCTCCTTCACCCCCAGTAGTGGTAGATTTTCTGCTATATCAAAGACCAGTCCTTCTCATACCATATCTATGTGGTGTGGTGTACAGCCACCTTTCTCCTTCACCCCCAGCAGTGGTAGGTTTACTGCTATATCAAAGGCCAATCCTTCTCATACCATGTCTATGTGGTGTGGGAAGTAAAAGAACTCTCACCTCAGTAAATGTGTAGGGGTGAGATTTCTACCTAAATTCATCACATAGATTCGATCACCACCCTTGTGGTGTAAATGAACCTTGAGAAAGTCTGGTGATAACCTACAATGGTTAACTGGACGTTAAATCAAACCAACAAACCAAAAGCGGGCGTGGACACCATCGGTGTTTTTAGTGTTCGTTAATTAACATGCGGTCAGCCGTCATGTCTGTGCGCCGCCGTTGATTGTACCGGGGTTAATGGTTATCTGTTGTGAATAACACGATGTAATGAGGGCTCTCCACCATGTCGTTTTGAGAGGTGAATGTTCGTCACGTAGGGCACAGTGTGGTCTGTTCACATGTACATCCATTAAATTACAGCTATCGAAAGCACCCATGTGCCACACACCCATTGAACATCAAATGCTCTATTGTCAGGTAACAAAGAAATTCAGAGGAAAATACATTAAAAGAAACATTACTTTGCAATGCCTTCCATATCCTTGGCAGAAAAGAACTTCTTAAATTCCTAAAAGAATCCAAGATATTTGAAGAGATACACAAAGCGAAGCCTGGATACCTCAGGCAAACCATCCTATCTTTTACCAATAGTGAAAACTAGAAACGCTCTTGAGTGTAGACCAAACCCAAGCTATCCACAGGTTCTGTGTGTGTCACTATCTCACTGAAAGGCCTGGTTTCGTGTCTATTTATTGCTGAAGGATGGAGTGTGCAGTAACTGTCTACAACTGCATGTTAACTGATGCTTGATTTGGTCTACGCCATATCATACCACAAGGCGTGGTCCTGTGTCTGGCTGTATTGGTGGTGTGTGGTGTGTGGTGAGGTGTGTATTGGTGGTGTGTGGTGAGATGTGTGGTGTGTATTGGTGGTGTGTGGTGTGTATTGGTGGTGTGGTGTGTGTTGGTGGTGTGTGGTGAGGTGTGTGGTGTGTATTGGTGCTGTGTGGTGAGGTGTGTGGTGTGTATTGGTGCTGTGTGGTGAGGTGTGTGGTGTGTATTGGTGCTGTGTGGTGAGGTGTGTATTGGTGCTGTGTGGTGTGTGTTGGTGGTGTGTGGTGAGGTGTGTGGTGTGTGTTGGTGGTGTGTGGTGAAGTGAGGTGTGTATTGGTGGTGTGTGGTGAGGTGTGAGGTGAGGTGTGTGGTGTGGTGTGTGATGTGTGTTGGTGCTGTATGGTGAGGTGTGTGGTGAGGTGTGTGGTGTGTGTTGGTGGTGTGTGGTGTGGTGTGTATTGGTGCTGTGTGGTGAGGTGTGTGGTGTGTCTTGGTGCTGTATGGTGAGGTGTGTGGTGAGGTGTGTGGTGAGGTGTGTGGTGTGTGTTGGTGGTGTGTGGTGAGGTGTGTGGTGTGTCTTGGTGGTGTGTGGTGAGGTGTGTGGTGTGTCTTGGTGCTGTAGGGTGAGGTGTGTGCTGTGTGGTGTGGTGTGTGGTGTGTGTTGGTGCTGTATGGTGAGGTGTGTGGTGAGGTGTGTGGTGTGTGTTGGTGGTGTGTGGTGTGGTGTGTGGTGTGTATTGGTGCTGTGTGGTGAGGTGTGTGGTGTGTCTTGGTGCTGTAGGGTGAGGTGTGTGCTGTGTGGTGTGTGGTGTGGTGTGTATCGGTGCTGTAGGGTGAGGTGTGTGGTGTGTGTTGGTGCTGTAGGGTGAGGTGTGTGGTGTGTGTTGGTGCTGTAGGGTGAGGTGTGTGGTGTGTATCGGTGCTGTAGGGTGTGGTGTGTGGTGTGTGTTGGTGCTGTAGGGTGTGGTGTGTGGTGTGTGTTGGTGCTGTAGGGTGTGGTGTGTGGTGTGTGTTGGTGCTGTAGGGTGTGGTGTGTGGTGTGTGTTGGTGCTGTGTGGTGTGGTGTGTGGTGTGTATTGGTGCTGTGTGCTGTGGTGTGTGGTGTGTATTGGTGCTGTAGGTTGAGGTGTGTGTTGTATGGTGTGGTGTATGGTGTGATGTGTGTTGGTGCTGTAGGGTGAGGTGTGTGGTGTGTGTTGGTGCTGTAGGGTGAGGTGTGTGGTGTGTGTTGGTGCTGTAGGGTGAGATGGGCGGTATCTATACGTAGCGGTCTTGACCCGCACACTCAACCATCTCAGGTATCGTGTTCACACCTCGTCCCCCGGTCGGCGGGATCCACCTGTTGGATGATCGGCGATCATCCGGCGCCGCACCTGTACACGCGGAGGGCGTGGTCCCCGCCGCCCGCCGTACGCCGCCCGCCGCCCCCACTACCCACTACCCTCCACCCGCCGCCGCCCGCCGCCCGCCGCCCGCCGCCCTACACAGGTAGACACGGTCTGTGTAGTGAGTGAGCACCTGTCACCATACAGACATGCATACCTCCACATATATATACACATCTACATGCTGCATACATTCATACAGACATGCATACCTCCACATATATATACACATCTACATGCTGCATACATTCATACAGACATGCATACCTCCACATATATATACACATCTACATGCTGCATACATTCATACAGACATGCATACCTCCACATATATATACACATCTACATGCTGCATACATTCATACAGACATGCATACCTCCACATATATACATCTATACATGCTGCATACATTCATACAGACATGCATACCTCCACATATATATACACATCTACATGCTGCATACATTCATACAGACATGCATACCTCCACATATATACATCTATACATGCTGCATGCATTCATACAGACATGCATACCTCCACATATATATACACATCTACATGCTGCATACATTCATACAGACATGCATACCTCCACATATATATACACATCTACATGCTGCATACATTCATACAGACATGCATACCTCCACATATATATACACATCTACATGCTGCATACATTCATACAGACATGCATACCTCCACATATATATACACATCTACATGCTGCATACATTCATACAGACATGCATACCTCCACATATATACATCTATACATGCTGCATACATTCATACAGACATGCATACCTCCACATATATATACACATCTACATGCTGCATACATTCATACAGACATGCATACCTCCACATATATACATCTATATATGCTGCATACATTCATACAGACATGCATACCTCCACATATATACATCTATATATGCTGCATACATTCATACAGACATGCATACCTCCACATATATACATCTATACATGCTGCATACATTCATACAGACATGCATACCTCCACATATACACATCTACATGCTGCATACATTCATACAGACATGCATACCATAGGCTTAACATTGAGTTTCTGTATGGCATACGGAGTTTTATATACCTCTAGTGGCATACAGAATTTTTATCACGTAATATTCCAAAATCGAGGAAGGATAGGATAAAATCAAAACCTGATTCGTTTTAATAATGGCCACTGCATGCCACTCCTGAAGTTTTGGCTCCGGACTTCACTCGGCCTCGCCTCGTGAAATCACTACGCCAAACTCCAGTCGTGACATACGGTGCCCAAGATTAAAACTCATCCAATTTTACGATAATATACATAAAACATACGTGAATATATACTGCGTGCATACATACCTCCATACTCTAATGTTTTGCATATAGATGTACACATAGTGTCTATATGCTGTTAGGCTGAGTACCTCTCACCACTGCCTCATCATACATGTACATGTAGATATAAACATACACCCATCCGTATGCATATCCGTATGATAACAGCGGTTGTATCCCGACTACAGTGGCGCTCTCTTACAAGTTCCTGGTGGATGATGGCGGAACTAGCATCACTCTGTGCCCTATACGAACTGTTCCCCAGACCTGTGTACTTTTTTTGTATTTTTGTATATTTTTTTTTTCAAGCAGCTTTTATTTACTGTTTGTATTCTTTATGTATAGTGCAGGTTCTTTGTTCCTGCAGTTTAATCATTACATCTAATAGTTCACGGGGTTTAATTTAATATTCGTACAGAGTTAATATTAGCATAGTATATAAAATAAATCCAATGAAACAGTTGAAGTAGGATCCAAAGATCTCTGGGTGCTTAGGGCATCCATTTCACTTTAGAAAATGTCCAGAGAATGTTGATTGGAGGTGTTTTACCGAGGGTTGGTATGCCATACAATAATATGTAAGTGAATTGTACTATACGAAAACAGTGTACTGTAGTTGTATATAAAAATACGTGGTCAAAGTCTGAAATAAATTATCTCGATGCCGACTTCAGAGGGATAATCATATTGACGAGTATATCTTTGGTGTACAACTGCAGTCAGCCTGTTTTCACATATCATATACCTGATTGAAATGGTGAAATTTGACCTTCTATTGATATCGATCGAATGGTTGTACCCCGTACGTCACAGTGTGACGTACAGGTGTAATTACGACACGGGTAGCAGCAGGCGGTGTACGTAGTCGATACGGCCGTAAATGTATAATACATACACAACATTACCATGATCCGATCTGAGTGGCCGTATTCTCCGCGTAGTTGACGTGAAGTAAAACTCCGAGCGACAGCGAGGAGTATTACGTAGTGGAGAATACGGCCACACAGATCGAAATCATGGCAATGTATTTATTACTTACCTTTCGAGTAATTATCAGGAAAAAAAATTAGTATATAATTAGAAAGTCGACCCTAGCGCCGTGCTTTGTGTATATGAATTACATGTTGTAGTTCCTATAATGCCCGTCAGGTGGCCGAAAAAAAGCCGTATTCTGCTAGGAGATTCCGGAGGTCCGTATTCTACTCAGTAGCGATCTGGCGTCTCCATAAGCTTAGCATGGAGACTCCGTCCTAGGTGGGTAATAAATGGCGTCATTCTCCAGCTCGTAGATGAGACAGTGTCTTTGACTGGTGAAGTCACTGAGTGGTGCCGTTGGGTGCTGCATTGTGGTGAGCGTGTATTAATGCTGTGATTCTCATCCCTGACCTGTGTGTGACCTCTACATCACTACCCGCCGTCTGGTTTATGAAACAAGTGGCCGTATGCTCCGAGGAGTTGACGCGTAGTAATATCCGAGAGCATGAGAGAATATTGCGCAGAGGCAACTCCGAGGAGCATACAACCGCTTTTATCTGAAGCCAGTCCATACTGTATTTACCATCCACCTTTTCCTGACAAGTGGCGTACTGATATTATAGTTAATCGAGGTGCACACTATCTTTTTTACATGCACTATTATTCCGTATGCGCCGGTTTTTGCAACCCGAAGCATACAACATATTAGACTGGCTCCAGTCCCTGCATCCTATGGCTACCCTCCTCTCTGGGATACAGGGACTGGTACAATTGGTAATGGTGTTGGATTTCTGGCGCTGTTTAGCGCCAGTATTTCCAACACTCTCCATACAGATTTCATGGCTACTGGTCAGATATCTGATGGGAGATTGATACCCTCCCACTTCGATCTTCATCGGGTTACAGTCAGGAGCAGGCGTAATTTATTGCTATCACAACACAGGCGGCCAGGGAACTGGAGGAGGGGAGTGGGGAGGGGTAGGAGGAGGGATAGGGTTACAGGGAGCGGCTTGGGGCCACAAACAGGAGATTCTGTTCATAGTGGACAAGTCTTTGATTCATGAGCCAGTCAGAGAAGAACACATACTATAGAGAAACAGGCTTACTGTCTCCGTACGGATAAAATACGCGGTAAAATCGGCGATCAGATGAACCGATGCCGGAGGCAGAGGTTCATCTGATCGCCGATTTTACCAAGTATTTTATCCGTACGGAGACAGTCAGCCTGTTTATCTATTATTATATACCTTAAAATATCGAATTTTTTACTTTGCTACTGGGGGAATATTTGGATTTTGCCGCGGTACATGACCCGTACGCCACATACATACCCCGTACGTCACCTAGGTGTCGTATGGGTATAAATACGACATGGGTAGGAGCGGGCAGTATGTGTAGGATATACTACCACAGGTATATAATAATATAATGAACTTTATTCTGATTGTGTTTTAAATCATTTAATGAATGTTCATAATCAAAGACTTGAGCAAGTCTAACAACGTATCTGTATGCTCCGGGTATGTAGATACACACTCCCTGTGTCTTTTCTATGGACACTTTGTATGAGGTGGATAATAAATATGAGGACGCGCGTGTGATGAACATTTATAGTGATACTCCGTTATTTTCTGTGAAATCTACGCCATGTCCTTCGCAGTCCAAGTCTAATGTTCTCTGATTTCAGCTCGTGTCATTCTCTGACGTCACAGCTTGACACGTCTGACGCTTCATGGTGACCTTGTTTGACCTTTCAGGCCGGAAGTCGCGCTGAGGATGCCGGGACAGATGGGCGGAGCGCCCCCTTGTGAGGTGTGCGGGCAGCGCGTCTACTTCAACGAGGAGAAAACCTTCATGAGCAGAACCTGGCACAAGAAGTGCTTCAAGTGCAGTGAGTACCCGAATCCTTGTTTTTATCTCCAGTTTGTAAAAACAAAATTCTTGTCTTACAAAGACAGTATAAATCGGGCCTCGTTCACGCCAATGAAACAGCGGTTTGAACCTCCCCACACACCCTCAGCCCTACTCCATGTACAACACCAATGTGTTTTTCTTGTTTTACTGCTGTTTCTGAGGCAGTTAATTCCACATGAAAACTATTACCATTTTTCCTGACGCTAACTGCCGTCCCTGTTGATTGGAGTGATCGCGGACTGAGCTGGACGGGCTCGGGGCCGCGTCACGTGACGACACTCAATGAAGGTCGTCGTCTCGGATCACCCCGCGAGCCCCGCTGTGTCGTTTTATCTGATCATCCCGCCAGCCCCGCTGTGTCGTTTTATCTGATCACCCCGCGAGCCCCGCTGTGTCGTTTTATCTGATCACCCCGCCAGCCCCGCTGTGTCGTTTTATCTGATCACCCCGCCAGCCCCGCTGTGTCGTTTTATCTGATCACCCCGCCAGCCCCGCTGTGTCGTTTTATCTGATCACCCCGCCAGCCCCGCTGTGTCGTTTTATCTGATCACCCCGCGAGCCCCGCTGTGTCGTTTTATCTGATCACCCCGCCAGCCCCGCTGTGTCGTTTTATCTGATCACCCCGCCAGCCCCGCTGTGTCGTTTTATCTGATCACCCCGCCAGCCCCGCTGTGTCGTTTTATCTGATCACCCCGCCAGCCCCGCTGTGTCGTTTTATCTGATCACCCCGCCAGCCCCGCTGTGTCGTTTTATCTGATCACCCCGCCAGCCCCGCTGTGTCGTTTTATCTGATCACCCCGCCAGCCCCGCTGTGTCGTTTTATCTGATCACCCCGCCAGCCCCGCTGTGTCGTTTTATCTGATCACCCCGCCAGCCCCGCTGTGTCGTTTTATCTGCACCAATGTGTAATGTCAGTAGCAAAAAGTAGCAACGGTAATTAAGTTTAAAAAAAACCAGAAAATATCCCATTTAAATCCACTGTTGGCAATCGAATAAAAGTCAGGGACAATCAGTCAGGCTTTGTAAAGCTATTGATAGATAGTATTTATTTAGTCCAAGGGGAAAAGAGGAGCAATTAAACCACATCTTCATAAAAGAAAAGAAAAAATCAATTGTATTTGAAATGCTTCACCTTTGGAAATGCAAATATCAATTGCGAAAAATTCCTACACCCCAGAAATTGAGTAAAAGTCTTTGCTCACACACAAAAAGAGAATTTGCATTGGAAAAGATTTACAGTCATAATGCAAAACTAAAACAAAGAAGACAAACCTGACACTTTAGGAATACGATTCCACCATATTGTAAAGTCTTGGACCCTATTTGCGTAAGGAGTAGACCTTAAGAAGAGAAAGAAGAACTCAAACACAGAGGTACTATGTACTACTATGAGTCAAGAACTGAACTGTTTATTGACAGGGATGGGTCTTGGTTTTATACCCTTAGCAGGGGGTTGACATGACAGGCTTGGCATCTGTGAGCTCTGCACTCTCATTGGCTGTTGTACCAACAGCCAATAGGGGAAGACTAAATCTGTTCCGGTTGAGCGCCCGTTCAGGTCTGTCGCACATGTCAGGAGGCCACTCATGACACTGAACCGCTTAAAGTGTCATTGGTAGAGCAACCTGCCCTCATGTTGGCAGAGTGGGAACTAGAGCTGAGTGATAATAGGGGTATTATATGCCATTCAAAGCATGGCAGCCGTACTGTAAACATCAGGGAGGAGGTTACTAACCAAAATGGCGACTGCTCCAATTCAGTCAATTTGTTTCTCAATAATTAGGGGTGATTTAGATAATTACTTTCTTTTCATAGAAACCAATATTACATGGCCACGATAGGGATGTATAGACCAGAACTTTACAATATGATATAGAGGTGTGAGATTGGTGGAGTTGATATTCTTATTGTGTAAAGTGACCATAAAGAGGGTCCTGATCGTGCACTAAAACTTTACAGAAATCCTGTTACATGGAAGTATCTCACCCCGGTATTTTCTCTCCATAGACTTAACATTGGGAACTCGTATCTAACGCCCATTAGATATTTAGAAAAAATATACAATGGGGGATTATGTCACAATTGTTAGCCCATTAGTCAATGTTAAGGGTGAGGTAAATTCAGAAACCCATTCAAGTTTAGTGTCAGAGCTCGACCCCATCTTGTTTGAATCACTACGTAATTCACGCAGCTTCACCTTGTGAATTACTACGTGATTCAAACTCGATGGGATACGAGCTCAGACCCTAGACTCTTATAAGTTTCCTCTGTAGCATCCATCGACAAACGTCCGTATTTTCGACACGCTGTTTGACAGGTTGTGAGGTTGGTATTGAGCATCGTGAGATATAAATGAGGAGTAGACGGTGGCAGAGTGGCGCCGGTTCTCACGATGACGGCTTCCGTCACCGTGCAGGGACCACGCGGTGTGAGGCACACCGAGTCAGGGGCTGTCGAATAAAGCTCGCTCGTTAGTAGTGCTGTGCTGGACGATACGATAACTCCAACGATAAACGATATCTTGGATTTTCTTTTTACATTCAGTGTTGTATGACAGAAGAGAAGATTTTTCCAAATGAACGTATTTGTATACAATACCTTGTAAGAGGTTTAGATTACTTTTATTGTGAAAATATCTTCTGTTCCGGCACATTATTTTATACAACACTATGGCCCCAAAGACGATTCTGGGAGACTTTTTTCTCATTCGTAGTTTATTCAACAGCCCCCAGGACCTGCGAGGTGGTTTTAAAACTAAGAGCGATTAGAGAATTGACCTTATCGTGGTCTTTGTTGCATTCTCCTTACCTAAAGAGATTTGTCTTTATGGAGGACGGTTTTACAAGAAAATCGGGAAAATATTATAAATTTTGGGTATTTTAAAAAGTCACAAATTTAACCATTTTAGGTCCATTTTTAGGTTAGTTCAATCCCTTATAACAAAACGTTTTCCACTAAGACAGCAGATGATAAAAACTGTAAAAGATAGTTTTAAAAACGTCTCCCTGTGGGGGTGTTTAATGTCTGAAGAATCTAATCTTGGAGTGTCATGAGACAGTCCGCTTCAATAAACCAGGGAGGTGTTTTTAAAACTAAGAACGATGAAATAATTAATCCTATCGTGGTCTTTGTTGCATTCTCGTTACCTAAAGTGATCCGTCTTTATGGAGTACGCTCCTACAATCTAATCGTAATCGTTCAACTTGTATCGTTCTCAGTTTTAAAAACACCTCCCAGGATTGTCCTTTCCAAGGACACCCAGAAGGACAGACTTAGAATGTCCTTCTGACCCCGATCCAGAAGATCTACACCTATATAACTGTCCTTCCGAGGACTTATATTGGGAGAAGGACAATAAAAGTATGCGGTCATGATCGCCAAAACAGTCTCCCATTCAGTCATTATCTCACCCCTGGTACAAGTTTAGCCATAGGAATAACATTAGAAAAATATACTCAACGATCACCCTGGTAAAGTGACAATACTACGCCATGGTCGTGGCGTAGTGAATACAATATGACGTCATAGGCGATTGACCAATCAGCGGCCAGGATTTCAGAGAGATGTCAAGACAAGACAAGAAATTTCAACTCCCCTAGCCTTGAAAGGGGTGAGATAAATCCAGAACCGCACTCGAATCGTAAAATAAAATATTCCACTCGTAATCGTCACTGGGCTTCGCCTCGATGAAGAATGCTACCCTTCCAAACTCGTGGAGTATTGTGTATTTATACGATTCTCTATGCAGTTCTATATAAATCCTTTACTCCGTGACCACTGATGAAGACTTCGCCGTGTATAAAACACCTCCTCTGTGATACGCAGGTCGGGGATGGGAACTACCAACCTCCTGTTTACAAACCAGACTCAAGTCCAATCGTGTCCCCTCCCCTATGGTGATTGAAAACATATTTCAGAAATATGCAATTAACTCTAAAATGTAGGTGACGCCTGCATGTGGGGTGTGTTAAGTACATGTACTGCAGTGAACATTATAAATCAAAAGCACAGTGTGTGGTCAGAGGTGGCAGTTTTCATTTCCAGTATATAAAACTCGTGTAAAACAAACGTGGTACCGAGTGAGCCTCATTCACTCCAATAAAACAGTGGTTCGAGTCTCCCCACTGGAGTGTGGAAGGGGACGCGGCGTTCTGTCGTGACGTCAGGTCACGGTGGCGCCACCTGGTGCGTGGTGAGGCGGAAGTGACGCGGGTCACGTGCAGAACGAGATGACCGCCTGGCGGGGGGGGGGGGGGGGCAGTTCTTCATTACGAAAACAGGGCTGGCAGTTTGCTATTCTTCCATGGAAATCCACTTTGTTTTTAGAATATTATCTTTTTCCTTGTGTAATGCAAAGTTGATTTAATAGAACCTCATTCAAGGCATTGTCATAGTTGTTTGAACATCGATCTGCAATCCCGTGGACAACGCTGACAAAAAAAAATTGAGTTGAAAAAAATCGCCTTGTCGACCCGGCACACACCGGTGCGGAAGGAAAGTTTTGTTTTCAAAACACAACACTGACATATTTATCACGTTTTCTCGATCCCTCTGAGGCATAACATGAAAAATATTTTCTGTCTGAGAAAATCAAACTAGATGAGGATACAACAGTTTGTAACATGCGGCCTCTCACGCGGGGAGTAGGACTTAGCGAGCACTCAGAGACTGAATCCAGCCTGCGCTCTATTCAGGAAATCAAGTACACATAAATGCCGATAAATTACCGATATCCAAAAACAGCAGAAGTATAGCAATGGGTCACACTCAGTCTATGCCTGAAGAGTGATGGCATAGGACAGTCACAGTCAGTCTGTGCTTGAAGAGTAATGACACAGGACAGTCACACTCAGTCTGTGCTTGAAGAGTGATGACACAGGACAGTCACACTCAGTCTATGGTTGAAGAGTGATGACACAGGGCAGTCACACTCAGTCTGTGCTTGAAGAGTGATGACACAGGGCAGTCACACTCAGTCTATGCCTGAAGAGTGATGGCACAGGACAGTCACACTCAGTCTGTGCTTGAAGAGTGATGGCACAGGACAGTCACACTCAGTCTGTGCTTGAAGAGTGATGACACAGGACAGTCACACTCAGTCTGTGCTTGAAGAGTGATGACACAGGACAGTCACGCTCAGTCTGTGCTTGAAGAGTGATGACACAGGACAGTCACACTCAGTCTATGGTTGATGTTTTCCCAGTAAGAAGTGGTTTCAGCTGCTGATTCTGATACTACATGGCAGATGTAATTTACTTAGGATCTGCAAAAGTAGTGTACCCCTGAACTGCAATTATAATGGTGTACTCCCTTTGAGAGGAAGTATACCATTGCACATGCGCAACTGTATACTTCCGCCCTAAGGAAGCAGATTTTCGCATATGCTGGTTCCCCAGGCATCCGCTAGGGGGCTCGGCGGAAGGAGACAGATTTTCGCCGGGATCGTGCGGTCCCATCTCCACTCACACACACACACACACACAGTCGTCATGTTGTATCGGGCATCGTGCGGTCCCCTCTCCACTCACACACAGTCGTCATGTTGTATCGGGCATCGTGCGGTCCCCTCTCCACTCACACACACACAGTCGTCATGTTGTATCGGGGATAGTGCGGTCCCCTCTCCACTCACACTCACACAGTCGTCATGTTGTATCGGGCATCGTGCGGTCCCCTCTCCACTCACACACACACACACAGTCATCATGTTGTATCGGGCATCGTGCGGTCCCCTCTCCACTCACACACTCACACACAGTCGTCATGTTGTATCGGGCATCGTGCGGTCCCCTCTCCACTCACACACACACACACAGATATAATGAGCTCATCACGAGTTGATGTAAAACTGTGTGAACCTTTACTGATACCAGGCACTGTGGTGAACCAGGCTGTATTTTGGGCTGTCTCGTTGGTTTACGGCCATAGGGGCTGCGCCGACCGAGAACCGTGGTGTGTTATACGGAAACGAGCTTACTCTCTCCGTACGTCAAAACTACGCGGTGATGGTATTGATCAGATATCATACACATACGAAGACAGTCAGGTTGCTTCCATATTACTATGTACCTAAGATAGCGAAATAGTACCTGGTCACATGATCACATACCCTGTATGTTGGTCTCCTGGGTTGGACAGCAATTACCAATATGTTCACCCTCTTGGTCGCCTAGCCTCCTCGTGGTGCAGACTGGATATGCTTGCACGCAAGCATAACTAAAGCGACGGGGGTGGGGAGTTAGCTCAGTGGTAAAGAGCACTGGACTTTGTTGATTTGAGTCCCACTGCAGTCATTTTCTCCTTCACCCCCAGCAGTGGTATATTTACTGCTATATCAAAGGCCAATACTTCTCATACCATGTCTATGTGGTGTGGAAAGTAAAGGAAGTCTCACCTCGGTAAATGTGAAGGAGTGAATCCACCTAAATTCATTACATAGATTCGGTCACCACCCTCGTGGTGTAAAAGTACCTTGAGATAGTCTGGTGAGGACCTATGACGATTGTCTGGACATTAAATCAAACCGAACAAACCCCGTACGTCAGAGTATGTCATACGGGTATAAATACTCCATGTGTAGGAGCGGGCAGTGTACGTGGTTAATACAGCCATATCAGTCATGCACAGTGTACAGTCAGTTGACAGACCCCTCCAGCCTCCCGCAGAGCGTGCATGTTCATCCCAGCATTCCTGTCGACTGAAGATTTGACGTGAATGCAGGTCTGGGCCCTCGACGTGCGTGTCGATCTGTAGTCGTGTCTGTACAGAGTGACAGCAGAACCCACAGGAGGGTCTCAGTCACCAGGAACCGGTAATGAAGGGCGATGAAACCCCGTTGTAAATGAAGAAATAAACAACCCTGGTGCTGGAGTGATGACTCGCAGCCGACCCCTCACTGATTGATGCGGGTCTTCTAATTGTCCCCAGCCTCACGTCCTTCCAGTACCTCCTCTATAAAACACAGGGGGCAGTTTTCCATTTTTCCTTATTTTCATTTTCATTTTACGAATTTTTTTTCTCTTGTATAAAACAGATATAGTATAAATTGAGCCTCATTCACGCCAATAAAACATTGATTTCAACCTCCGCATACACCCTCAGCCTTATGCCATGGTCAACGCCGATGTGTTTTCCATGTTTTCTCAGTCTCTCTATGGCAGTAAATTCCACACGAAAGATGTTTCGTCATATAGGACGTTAAACTGCCCAAACGAAGTCTGAGGCAGGGCACCACTTAAGACAAAATGACAGGCACCTAGAGGCTTCCGGGATAGTGAGCACGTGACTGCTAATGCACTGGATGACCCCGGTATGAATGGCTGCCGGGAGTCGGTGACCTCTCTCAGGTTACAAAGGTCATCCACCGTGTACATTCACTACCAGTAGACGACCTCACTCGGGTCACAGAACACTGTTAAACCAGTCAGCACACACCTACACACCCTCACAGCCTGACCTCTACCAGTCACCACACACCTACCCACCCTCACAGCCTGACCTCTACCAGTCACCACACACCTACACACCCTCACAGCCTGACCTCTACCAGTCACCACACACCTACACACCCTCACAGCCTGACCTCTACCAGTCACCACACACCTACCCACCCTCACAGCCTGACCTCTACCAGTCACCACACACCTACACACCCTCACAGCCTGACCACTACCAGTCACCACACACCTACACACCCTCACAGCCTGACCACTACCAGTCACCACACACCTACACACCCTCACAGCCTGACCTCTACCAGTCACCACACACCTACACACCCTCACAGCCTGACCTCTACCAGTCACCACACACCTATACACCCTCACAGCCTGACCTCTACCGGTCACCACACTCCTACACACCCTCACAGCCTGACCACTACCAGTCACCACACACCTACACACCCTCACAGCCTAACCTCTACCAGTCACCACACACCTACACACCCTCACAGCCTGACCTCTACCGGTCACCACACACCTACACACCCTCACAGCCTGACCTCTACCAGTCACCACACACCTACACACCCTCACAGCCTGACCTCTACCAGTCATCACACACCTACACACCCTCACAGCCTGACCTCTACCGGTCACCACACACCTACACACCCTCACAGCCTGACCTCTACCAGTCACCACACACCTACACACCCTCACAGCCTGACCTCTACCAGTCACCACACACCTACACACCCTCACAGCCTGACCTCTACCAGTCACCACACACCTACACACCCTCACAGCCTGACCTCTACCAGTCACCACACACCTACACACCCTCACAGCCTGACCTCTACCAGTCACCACACACCTACACACCCTCACAGCCTGACCTCTACCAGTCACCACACACCTACACACCCTCACAGCCTGACCTCTACCAGTCACCATACTCTTAGACACCCTCACAGCCTGACCTCTACCAGTCACCACACACCTACACACCCTCACAGCCTGACCTCTACCGGTCACCACACACCTACACACCCTCACAGCCTGACCTCTACCGGTCACCACACACCTACACACCCTCACAGCCTGACCTCTACCAGTCACCACACACCTACACACCCTCACAGCCTGACCTCTACCAGTCACCACACACCTACACACCCTCACAGCCTGACCTCTACCAGTCACCACACACCTACACATCCTCACAGCCTGACCACTACCAGTCACCACACACCTACACACCCTCACAGCCTGACCTCTACCAGTCACCACACACCTACACACCCTCACAGCCTGACCTCTACCAGTCACCACACACCTACACACCCTCACAGCCTGACCTCTACCAGTCACCACACACCTACACACCCTCACAGCCTGACCTCTACCAGTCACCACACACCTACACACCCTCACAGCCTGACCACTACCAGTCAGCACACACCTACACACCCTCACAGCCTGACCTCTACCAGTCAACACACACCTACACACCCTCACAGCCTGACCTCTACCAGTCAACACACACCTACACACCCTCACAGCCTGACCTCTACCAGTCACCACACACCTACACACCCTCACAGCCTGACCTCTACCAGTCACCACACACCTACACACCCTCACAGCCTGACCTCTACCAGTCACCACACACCTACACACCCTCACAGCCTGACCTCTACCAGTCACCACACACCTACACACCCTCACAGCCTGACCTCTACCAGTCACCACACACCTACACACCCTCACAGCCTGACCTCTACCAGTCACCACACACCCACACACCCTCACAGCCTGACCTCTACCAGTCAGCACACACCTACACACCCTCACAGCCTGACCTCTACCAGTCACCACACACCTACACACCCTCACAGCCTGACCTCTACCAGTCACCACACACCTACACACCCTCACAGCCTGACCTCTACCAGTCACCACACACCTACACACCCTCACAGCCTGACCTCTACCAGTCACCACACACCTACACACCCTCACAGCCTGACCTCTACCAGTCACCACACACCTACACACCCTCACAGCCTGACCACTACCAGTCAGCACACACCTACACACCCTCACAGCCTGACCTCTACCAGTCAACACACACCTACACACCCTCACAGCCTGACCTCTACCAGTCAACACACACCTACACACCCTCACAGCCTGACCTCTACCAGTCACCACACACCTACACACCCTCACAGCCTGACCTCTACCAGTCACCACACACCTACACACCCTCACAGCCTGACCTCTACCAGTCACCACACACCTACACACCCTCACAGCCTGACCTCTACCAGTCACCACACACCTACACACCCTCACAGCCTGACCTCTACCAGTCACCACACACCTACACACCCTCACAGCCTGACCTCTACCAGTCACCACACACCTACACACCCTCACAGCCTGACCTCTACCAGTCACCACACACCTACACACCCTCACAGTCTGACCTCTAACAGTCACCACACACCCACACACCCTCACGGCCTGACCTCTACCAGTCACCACACACCTACACACCCTCACAGTCTGACCTCTACCAGTCACCACACACCTACACACCCTCACAGCCTGACCTCTACCAGTCACCACACACCTACACACCCTCACAGCCTGACCTCTACCAGTCACCACACACCTACACACCCTCACAGCCTGACCACTACCAGTCACCACACACCTACACACCCTCACAGCCTGACCTCTACCAGTCACCACACACCTACACACCCTTATTTTTCTTGAATAAAATAAAGATACATATTGAGCCTTATTCACCCGAATAAAACAGTGGTTTGAACCTCCCCCATAGACTCTTAGCCCTATTCCAAGGCCAACATTGATGTGTGTTCCATGTTTTCTCCATCTCTCTGAGGCATCAAATACCATATGAAACAAATGTCCACGTTTTTTCCTGGCCCCAACTGACATGTCTGTTGACATGACGCGAGATTCTCTCATGGATTATGCTCTTATGGAAAAGAAGAATAAGGGAAAAGCTGTTTGTATATACATTGCTGTTTGCCCCAGTTGGCTGTGATGGGAGAGTTGGTTCGCCAGGTCTGTCTGCCATTAGCAGGCTGTGTCTGACAGGTTGACAGGGCCGGGAGGGACTCCGGGTTGACACTGTGACACCTATACGCCGCTACTGCCAGCACAGAACGGGCTTTATCCTACAGCGAATAAAAACCGCCATGGATATCACATGGAGTGACTGTATTCGATGGGGCGTGGCATAACATGTTTTTTATGCAAATATTCATTGGATCTAAAATCGTTGTGACGGAGTGGATAAATGCTGATCGACCCTTGGTGAGAATCAATTTGGATTTAAGCAACTCGTCCCATACTGCTACTGTCTGAGTTTAAGGTGCCTGTAGAAGTTCCTTGAGGCACGCTCTGGGATGAGGTGATATGAGGGGGGGGGGGGTGGGGAGGAGAATTGATGCTGACTCGGTTGTTTTAATGATAACTACCACGTGACGTCCTAACCCCGCGCCAGCACGATCCAGGAAATACCATCATTAGAGACATTAGACAGCTGTACACAACCGTGACGAGAGAGTGTGGCAAAGAAGTGGTCGTCTGCCGGCTCCCGACACATAGGAACGGAGGGCAATGAAGCTGCCGACCAAACAGCCACGTGAGCACTGGGCAGACAGTATGGAGCCATCACAATCCCTTCGGTGGGGAGTTAGCTCAGTGGTTAAGGCATTGGACTTGTAATCCCGAGGTTGTAGGACTTTGTAGGTTCGAGTCCACCCCCAGCAGTGGTAGATTTACTGCTATATCAAAGGTCAGTCCTTCTCATACCATGTCTATGTGGTGTGGTGTACAGCCACCTTTCTCCTACGTCCCAAGCAGTGGTAGATTTACTGCTATATCAAAGGTCAGTCCTTCTCATACCATGTCTATGTGGTGTGGTGTACAGCCGCTTTTCTCTTTCATCCCCAGCAGTGGTAGATTTACTGCTCTATCAAAGGCCAATCCTTCTCATACCATGTCTATGTGGTGTGGGAACTAAAAGAACCCTCACCTCAGTAAATGTGTAGGGGTGAGATTTCTACCTTAATTCATTTCATAGATTCGATCACCACCCTAGTGGTGTAAAAGAACCTTGAGAAAGTCTGGTGAGAACCTGCAATGATTAACTGGACGTTAAATCAAACCAACAACCCACACAATCCCTCACACAGCTCTGAAACCAATGACTAAAAAAAGCATTTGCAAGAATGTTGGCACAACATCTGGAAGAGTGCCAGAGATATGGCCAACTGCACAGTCCATCCACCAGAATTTCAGAAAAGACAACCTCACAAGGGGGGAACACTTCCGAACAGGTGAAACTGGCCCGTCTGTGAACTGGTCACACCAAACTGACACATGAGCACCTACTTAGAGGTAAATTGTCATCCTCATAACAACATATGTCTCAGCTTTTAACATCTAATGCTCCATATCATGTAATGTCAGGTAAGAACGAAATACCTTACAAGGAGACACTCCTGAAGAATACAACATCACTTTGTAGCGCATTCCACGGCACTGGTAGAAAAGAGCATCTTGAATTCAGAAGAGAATCCAAGATATTTGAACACATGTAAACACCAAGTGAAGCCTGGATATCTCGGGCAGACCACCCTATCTAGGCAATAAGGAGAACTAGGAAAGTCTGGGAAAAGAAATTCTAAACTCATAAAAGCAGTCCGTACTGTGACCCCTTATAAGGTATACTATCTATACAATAGGGAAATCTAGAAAAGCTTTCAAAGCACAATTAAGTCTGGGAAAAGAAATTCTAAACCCCTGGACATGAATTAAGCAAAGCGAGCCTTAATGTGACCGCTCCCTGACCCGTCCACACCCAGACACACCCTAACACACCCACCCACACCCACACACACCACGCGGTCTCTGTCTGATTGAGCCTTCCTTGACACTCACTCAGGTGGGCGATATTATGTACAGTAATTGTTGGTGATCGACCACAGCACGAACCAGTATGTAACCTGGTTACTCAGGTACCTTAGTCCTTCATGTATACTCCAATTACCTCTAATGGGAGACTTTATGAAAGAGCATTCATAGAAGATGAAAATGGGGTCTTTATGTTATGTGTAGAAATTGTTGAAGATCAACCATAGCACGATTTTTGTTTCCAGGTAACACATCTAATATATCTCTGATAACCCTCCTTCGTGCTCAGTTACTCCGTTTTTTATCGTTATTTACCAAAATTACAGTGAAATTTCTTATTCTCTCCCCCCCCCCCTAAGTATTTCATAAAGGTGCGGCTATAGGTATACAGTGATATGTCTCGCGTTCACCCTTTTCGTCTGCACCACCAAAGTTTGAGCTGGAGAATAGAGGGACATGGAAAATACCATTAAAATATCAATTGCTGAAATGTAAGGAAATGGGATGTAAAAAAACAGGTCACTATCGATGGTCAGATTTTTAGTTATTTTGTTTGGGGGTTGGGGATAGGTTGTAAGAAAACATTTATTGTTTGGAAAAAGAAACATTGAAAACCAGATGTGCCTGATGAGTGCTTTGTTGGTCTTAATCACACATAAAACATTGAAAAAGGGTAAAATCCATATTATCTTGAGAATTGTTTCCCGTGATCCTATCCCAGTCGCCGTCGTCCATCAATACGAATTAAACCACTGATAGGGGGTACCGGTTATTAATTCACTATTCGTGAATCAATACTCCGGCTCCTGTTTTCAGCATCGGCATTTGGAGTTTAAGGACATCTGGCAGCACAAGAAACGCTCAGTGGGGTTTTGAGGACTGAATCCTTGCATTGTCTTAACGCTGTTTACCAGGGCTAGCAGTGGGCTGGAGATTCAATGATTACTTTATACATACACGGCTGTCTGTGAGTCGTAACATTAAGTAACTTTAACATTCACCAAACACAGGTCTAGAGCACGGCCCGTCACGTGACGTGTATAAGAACACTCACAAAACACAGGTCTAGAACATGACCCGTCACTTGACGTGTATAAGATCACTCACCAAACACAGGTCTAGAGCACGGCCCGTCACGTGACGTGTATAAGAACACTCACCAAACACAGGTCTAGAGCATGGCCCGTCACGTGACGTGTATAAGAACACTCACCAAACACAGGTCTAGAGCACGGCCCGTCACGTGACGTGTATAAGAACACTCACCAAACACAGGTCTAGAGCATGGCCCGTCACGTGACGTGTATAAGAACACTCACCAAACACAGGTCTAGAGCACGGCCCGTCACGTGACGTGTATAAGAACACTCACCAAACACAGGTCTAGAGCATGGCCCGTCACGTGACGTGTATAAGAACACTCACCAAACACATGTCTAGAGCACGGCCTGTCACATGACATGTATAATAACACTCACCAAACACAGGTCTAGAGCATGACCCGTGACGTGACGTGTATAGGAACACTCGTATGTTTTCACGGGGCATAGCGTCGATCTCCTTCCCCACCACGTAGCGATCACGTGACGTGTATAAGAACACTCACCAAACACAGGTCTAGAGCATGGCCGGTCACATGACGTGTATAAGAACACTCACCAAACACAGGTCTAGAGCATGACCCGTCACATGACGTGTATAATAACACTCACCAAACACAGGTCTAGAGCATGGCCTGTCACATGACGTGTATAATAACACTCACCAAACACAGGTCTAGAGCATGGCCCGTCACACAACATGGTGTCTATAATAACACATACCAAAAGCTGCGTCTTGGGGTCTGTACGACCATCTAACAGGTTGGATTGTGGTGGATTGTCGGCGTGCCGCATTACCATAGCGTGCTACAATGCAGATATTCTGTGGATGGGGCTTCTGTACCGACACAGAGCACTACGATACAGACCTTCCCCGTGCCCTGCCATATCTGACACTTTGCATCATATTGGGTTGGACTGTCTAATTGTTCTCGCAGTAGGTGGATGGTCAGTGATGTTATTGTCATTCTGATCCCTCTTGATGATGTCTCCAGGACAGGGAGAAGCTGGTCTGTGTCTGTGATCAGTGAGCTCCGGTAGTGCCCGGACACTCCGTGACGTGTGTAGGGCTGACTGCGAGCGTGGTATGGAGGCCGCCATCCTGCCCCCGCCGCAAAAAGAAAATACACGAGAAGGTATCAATGGACTTTTTTTAGAGCTTGCCAGAAAAGGCGCCTAGCCTCTTTTGATGATTACCAAAGGATTATAACAACTGACAACAGGCCTACTACAGTGGCGCTATCTTACAATGTGGCAGATCATGGCGGAAAAAGCAATCACTATTTTGTCCACCCTAAGTATTACTTTTTTAGTTTTAGCAGTTTTTAGGAGCGTCCAGCGATACCTCAATGCTCTACACCTGGGCTTTGATAAAGATATTGTCAGCCATGTCACATTTCTCTCCACGGAGCCTGGACATCAAACCGTCCAGGGATGAGTATCTGAAAGGTGGAAAATGTCGCTGTCTTATGGGCTTACAGTCCATAAGACAGCGACATTTTCCACAGATTCTGCCCGATCCGATCACCGATTATAATCGGGAACAAGAATGTCACTGTCTTATACCCTCAACGCCGATTACCGATCACACCTCTCCAATTTATGGCCTTGTACAGTGACCCGATTGAGATCCGCTGGGAGCCGAGCCGGGAACAGTCGGTGAAGTGCGAACAGCGACACGATTAAGGTCGGGCAGAGCCGGTCGTTACCCCAAGGCAAGTAATGCCAGACTAGATTAAAATGGGGTCTGTGAAGTGCATACAGCGACCCGATTCTGACCGACCCGACGGATTCGTCGGGCAAAGGTGTGATCGGGCACAATGGTCGGGTCGCTGTCTTAAGCCTATAAGACAGCGACCCGACCCGATTCTGAGAATGCCATTTGAACATCGATGCTACCTATCCACTAGTCCGATTTACAAGTGCCTTATACCGATTTGGAGGGGAAACGGCGGTGATAATGAATCTGAAAACTGTTTCCGAATATCTTAATTGGATCCAAAGTTATCAAACTTTGAATTATTTTCTATGGATCCACACCAGCGGCCCGCGACTCACCCTGGCTCGGCTCCCGGCAGCTCTCTTTGATCTCAATCAGTCAGCGACATTCTTGTTCCCGATTATAATCGGTGATCGGATCGGGGAGAATCTGTAGAAAATGTCGCTGTCTTATGGGCTTTAGAGCTATACCAATTGAGAATGTTTTTGGTTCTGAACCTTTCTTATTCCTTTAAGGAGCACTTGAAAATCATTGGGGAAATCCATGACTGTTAAGATTTCAAACACAGAGGGAGTCTGGGAGGGACCTGGGAGGGACCTGTGAGGGTGAACCGGACGTGATATCAACCAAGCAAACAATGAGGAGGACGGCATCGATGACGAGGAGGAGGGAGGAGATCGAACCTCACGGCACCCACACCCTCTACATTATTGACTACGGAGGACCGCCTGCAGCCCGCACGTAAACAACGCCCATACAGTATTGATAAGTGAGCCCGGGGGACGTTCTGACTGACTGACGGGATGCTCCGCCCTCCGGACGGCGCACTCCGGGGTTTAGGAGTAGGAGTAGGTGTGTGGTGACTGGTAGAGGTCAGGGTGTGAGGGTGTGTAGGTGTGTGGTGACTGGTAGAGGTCAGGCTGTGAGGGTGTGTAGGTGTGTGGTGACTGGTAGAGGTCAGGCTGTGAGGGTGTGTAGGTGTGTGGTGACTGGTAGAGGTCAGACTGTGAGGGTGTGTAGGTGTGTGGTGACTGGTAGAGGTCAGGCTGTGAGGGTGTGTAGGTGTGTGGTGACTGGTAGAGGTCAGGCTGTGAGGGTGTGTAGGTGTGTGGTGACTGGTAGAGGTCAGACTGTGAGGGTGTGTAGGTGTGTGGTGACTGGTAGAGGTCAGGCTGTGAGGGTGTGTAGGTGTGTGGTGACTGGTAGAGGTCAGGCTGTGAGGGTGTGTAGGTGTGTGGTGACTGGTAGAGGTCAGGCTGTGAGGGTGTGTGGGTGTGTGGTGACTGGTAGAGGTCAGCCTGTGAGGGTGTGTAGGTGTGTGGTGACTGGTAGAGGTCAGGCTGTGAGGGTGTGTAGGTGTGTGGTGACTGGTAGAGGTCAGGCTGTGAGGGTGTGTAGGTGTGTGGTGACTGGTAGAGGTCAGGCTGTGAGGGTGTGTAGGTGTGTGGTGACTGGTAGAGGTCAGGCTGTGAGGGTGTGTAGGTGTGTGGTGACTGGTAGAGGTCAGGCTGTAAGGGTGTGTGGGTGTGTGGTGACTGGTAGAGGTCAGGCTGTGAGGGTGTGTAGGTGTGTGGTGACTGGTAGAGGTCAGGCTGTGAGGGTGTGTAGGTGTGTGGTGACTGGTAGAGGTCAGGCTGTGAGGGTGTGTAGGTGTGTGGTGACTGGTAGAGGTCAGGCTGTGAGGGTGTGTAGGTGTGTGGTGACTGGTAGAGGTCAGGCTGTGAGGGTGTGTAGGTGTGTGGTGACTGGTAGACTGCAAAGTCAACACGTGACCCAACATATCCCGGCCTGCACTGGGTGGCGGATGGCGGGCGCCAGTCTCGTTATCGGTGTTGAGAACTGGAGATGCCCGTGGGAGTAGAAGACACCACTCTGTTCTTAGTCTCGCGGGTTCTCGCGGCGCACGAGACGAGAAAGCCGTTATCGGTGTTGAGTACTGGAGATGCCCGCGGGAGTAGAAGACACCACTCTGTTCTTAGTCTCGCGGGTTCTCGCAGCGCACGAGATGAGAAAGCCGTTATCGGTGTTGAGTACTGGAGATGCCCGCGGGAGTAGAAGACACCACTCTGTTCTCAGTTTCGCGGGTTCTCGTGGCGCACGAGACGAGAAAGCCGTTATCGGTGTTGAGTACTGGAGATGCCCGCGGGAGTAGAAGACACCACTCTGTTCTCAGTCTCGCGGGTTCTCCCGGCGCACGAGACAAGAAAGCCGTTATCGGTGTTGAGTACTGGAGATGCCCGTGGGAGTAGAAGACACCACTCTGTTCTCAGTCTCGCGGGTTCTCGCGGCGCACGAGACGAGAAAGCCGTTATCGGTGTTGAGTACTGGAGATGCCCGCGGGAGTAGAAGACACCACTCTGTTCTCAGTCTCGCGGGTTCTCGCGGCGCACGAGACGAGAAAGCCGTTATCGGTGTTGAGAACTGGAGATGCCCGCGGGAGTAGAAGACACCACTCTGTTCTTAGTCTCGCGGGTTCTCGCGGCACACGAGACGAGAAAGCCGTTATCGGTGTTGAGTACTGGAGATGCCCGCGGGAGTAGAAGACACCACTCTGTTCTCAGTCTCGCGGGTTCTCGCGGCGCACGAGACGAGAAAGCCGTTATCGGTGTTGAGTACTGGAGATGCCCGCGGGAGTAGAAGACACCACTCTGTTCTCAGTCTCGCGGGTTCTTGCGGCGCACGAGACGAGAACGTTCCGAGTTCTGTGGTGCCTGGATTCATATCCCTCCCTACATAAAAACAAGACAGTGTACGCACTTACATGGGGGTGGGGAGTAGCTCAGTGGGTGAAGCACTGGCCTAGTGATCCTAAGGTTATACATTGATTATGGGGACAGGTAGATGTGTGTCGCTGGTGTAGGTGAGACACGACCACGTCTGGCGGTCTCAGCCCGACACACCTCGACCATGAAGACCGCCAGCCGCCCGAACTAATCGCACTTTAAGAAGAGAAGAGTCCTTCTTGTCAAAGCAGGTCGACCTGGTGATGTCTCAGTGTGTCCGCAATCAGGCTTAGTTTCCTGGCCAACTGGTGAAGGCGCACACCACCAAAACCAATGTAAAAACGTATTGATGTACATGAACATTAGTAAACCAGCACATACCAAATACAGCACGCATCTCAACTTGATTAAAGTAGGTACTTTGTGAGAGAGGGGAAAAAAAGTACTTGTTTGGTAGCCATTACACTAAAATAAGTTTTGCGAAGTGTTGGTAAAGAAAAGAATTTTTAAATGAGATAATATATATATATATATAGATATATATATATAGAGAGAGATATATATATCATGATCATCATAAGAAATAACTGGATGTATGCATGTAATCCATAAGAACTTGATAATATTATATAGTATAACAGAGGCTTAAGTTCATTATAATAGTGATATTCAACAACAATCATTACAAAATTAAAATAGCACGATTTCAGTTAAGATATCATGAGTGCGTGATGCTGATGTTACGTGAATATGACTCAGGTGCTAAATGAGTCGGCTGGCGGTGGAGGTGGCTAGGTGTGTGATTCAGGGTGTGTGGCGGCATGCTTCTAACGTGCTGCTAAATGTCAGTAACTCATATCTGCCGCACACTCGGGCCGCGGGGCTCCTAGATCTGTAGTATCCATAGGTGGTTTAGTATAGAGACTCTTTATTAGGTGGATGAACAATACACAAGATCCACTGGTTTTATATAAAAGCGGCCGTAATCTCCGAGGACTAGACAGGTAATAATGTCCGAGCGAATGCAAGGATATTATGAGTAGAGTCCAGTCCGAGGAGATTATGACTGCTTTGATCTGAAACCTTTTTATGTTGTATTTGTTATCACGGACTTGGACGATATAAGTCTGTGTTATTATGCACCATTGCAAATTTGAATTACAGTCCCTATAGGTTTAGTGTGAAGACTCCGTAATCTCCGCACCGTGAATTACAGTCACTATAGGTTTAGTATGAGACTCCGTAATCTCCGCACCGTGAATTACAGTCACTATAGGTTTAGTATGAGACTCTGTAATCTCCACCCTGTGAATTACACAGTCGCTATAGGTTTAGTATTGAGACTCCGTAATCTCCGCCTGGTGAATTACAGTCCCTATAGGTTTAGTTTTGAGACTCCATAATCTCCGCCTGGTGAATTACACATTCCCTATAGGTTTAGTATGAGACTCTGTAATCTCCACGCTGTGAATTACAGTCCCTAAAGGTTCAGTATGAAGACTCGCTAATTGGTGGATAATAACAACCAAGACTTTATCCTGCATCCTGAAGAACGTATGCGGTGGGAAAGTGAAAATATTTAGGAAAATTTGAATACATCCTTTCTTTAATTTAATGTGCTCAAGAACGGGAGTGGGGATGGGGGCCAAATCTGTCAGAAACTGTGATCCTACTTTATGGATAGCCCATATATGGTTTCATTTTTAAGCAATGTCAAAAGTACCCTAAACTAGAAACTCTTCATGTAGAATGTTAAGCATTTATTATTCTTTTTTTCGCCTGATCACTCTAGTTTGTGATCTAGTGGTTTGATCTAGTTAATTGTTATACAGTGTTACATCGGGGTTGGGGAGTAAAATCAACCAAACCGAACCTAAAATCACTGCAGTCACCTTCCTCCTTCGTCCCCAGCATGTAACTTGACCGACTGATATCAAAGGCCAGTCCTTCTCACACCTTTCTTTGTGGTGTGGGAAGTAAAAGAACTCTGACCTCCGTATATGTGTAGGGGTGAGGTTTCTACCTGAATTCTTCCCATATTTTGGATCCCCACGCCTGTGGTGTACGACCAGTGAGAGGGTTGAGACTCGAGTCTCTCTATACCCCGTGCTCCTCTGAGACGTTAAACATACAAGCCTTGTGAGGTGCCTGATGGACAGACTGCAGAGTGGATGCACACCGACAAATGGACTGCTGAGCGGTGCCTGGCTGCTGCCTGCTATGGGCATCGTGTCAAGTACCATGTGGATGGGCGGAATCAAGTGGCGTATAGATAGCTCTCGTGTCAAGTGGCGTATCGTTAGGTGTCATGTGAGATGGGATGAAGAGAGCTGGCATCTCACGTGACATGTAAATAGGTGACATGTCACGTGGTGTAAACACGTGGTGTAAACACGTCCTGTAAGGTTTGGACAAGGCCGCGAGGTTAAGACCCGCCCATGAGTGGTTGATCTGAGATGAGAGGGCGAGGCCTCAGAGGTCAGACCTCACAGGGCCAGAGGTCAGACCTCACAGGGCCGGAGGTCAGACCTCACAGGGCCAGAGGTCACACCTCACAGGGCCAGAGGTCACACCTCACCGGGCCAGAGGTCAGACCTCACCGGGCCAGAGGTCAGACCTCACAGGGCCAGAGGTCACACCTCACAGGGCCAGAGGTCACACCTCACAGGGCCAGAGGTCACACCTCACAGGGCCAGAGGTCACACCTCACAGGGCCAGAGGTCACACCTCACAGGGCCAGAGGTCACACCTCACAGGGCCAGAGGTCACACCTCACAGGGCCAGAGGTCAGACCTCACAGGGCCAGAGGTCAGACCTCACAGGGCCAGAGGTCAGACCTCACAGGGCCAGAGGTCACACCTCACCGGGCCAGAGGTCAGACCTCACCGGGCCAGAGGTCAGACCTCACCGGGCCAGAGGTCAGACCTCACCGGGCCAGAGGTCACACCTCACAGGGCCAGAGGTCACACCTCACAGGGCCAGAGGTCACACCTCACAGGGCCAGAGGTCACACCTCACAGGCCAGAGGTCAGACCTCACAGGGCCAGAGGTCAGACCTCACATTGAGAGGCTCAGAACAGCTCCTGCTTTTGCGACCATGTGACATGACACCTTGTGATAAGCAGGTAGTGGCAGCTGATGTGGCCCTGGTGTTCGGTAACTACACCTCCCCGCAGCCCGCCCTCAGTAACCACACCTCCCTGTACTCGCCCTCAGTAACCACACCTCCCCGCAGCCCCCCTCAGTAACCACACCTCCCCACAGCCCGCCCTCAGTAACCACACCTCCCCGCAGCCTGCCCTCAGTAACCACACCTCCCCGCAGCCCGCCCTCAGTAACCACACCTCCCCGCAGCCCGCCCTCAGTAACCACACCTCCCCGCAGCCCCCCTCAGTAACCTCACCTCCCCGCAGCCTGCCCTCAGTAAACACACTTCCCCGCAGCCTGCCCTCAGTAACCACACCTCCCCGCAGTCCCCCCCTCAGTAACCACACCTCCCCGCAGTCCCCCCCTCAGTAAACCCACCTCCCCGCAGCCCGCCCTCAATAACCACACCTCCCCGCACCCCGCCCTCAGTAACCTCACCTCCCCGCAGTCCCCCCCTCAGTAAACCCACCTCCCCGCAGCCCGCCCGCTGTGAACACACCTCCCCGCAGCCCGCCCTCAGTAACCTCACCTCCCCGCAGCCCGCCCTCAGTAACCTCACCTCCCCGCAGTCCCCCCCTCAGTAAACCCACCTCCCCGCAGCCCGCCCTCAATAACCACACCTCCCCGCAGCCCCCCTCAGTAACCACACCTCCCCGCAGCCCGCCCTCAGTAACCACACCTCCCCGCAGCCCCCCTCAGTAACCACACCTCCCCGCAGCCCCCCCTCAGTAACCACACCTCCCCGCAGCCCGCCCTCAGTAACCACACCTCCCCGCAGCCCCCCTCAGTAACCTCACCTCCCCGCACCCCCCCCTCAGTAACCACACCTCCCCGCAGCCTGCCCTCAGTAACCACACCTCCCCGCAGCCCGCCCTCTGTAACCACATCTCCCCGCAGCCCCCCCTCAGTAACCACACCTCCCCGCAGCCCCCCTCAGTAACCACACCTCCCCGCAGCCCGCCCTCAGTAACGTCACCTCCCCGCAGCCCGCCCTCAGTAACCTCACCTCCCCGCAGCCCGCCCTCAGTAACCTCACCTCCCCGCAGCCCGCCCGCTGTGAACACACTTCCCCGCAGCCTGCCCGCTGTGAACACACTTCCCCGCAGCCCGCCCGCTGTGAACAGCTCGGGTCTGCTCAGCCTACAGGAGCAGATCACAGGCACGTGGACGTCATAAGGCGGGCTGTCGTCTCTGGTGCGCGCCTTGTGATGGTGATACGTGATACTGGCATCTTCTCCGGGGTCGTGTGCGCGTCGGTCGTTGAGTGCACGCCATGGGTAGTGACAGATGAGTGTAATAACCTGACGGAGATATTGTTATAAGACGATGGCTGTAGTGATTCTGTATGCTAAGTGTGACCATGTTGTGTTGACAGATGAGTGTAACAAGTTGATAGATGTATGCTAAGTGTGACCATGTTGTGTTGACAGATGAGTGTAACAAACTGATGGAGAGCGGGACGGCCAACCTGCACCTGATACTGTACGCTAAGTGTGACCATGTTGTGTTGACAGATGAGTGTAACAAACTGATGGATGTACACTAAGTGTGACCATGTTGTGTTGACAGATGAGGGTAACAAGTTGATGGATGTATGCTAAGTGTGACCATGTTGTGTTGACAGATGAGTGTAACAAACTGATGGATGTACACTAAGTGTGACCATGTTGTGTTGACAGATGAGGGTAACAAGTTGATGGATGTATGCTAAGTGTGACCATGTTGTGTTGACAGATGAGTGTAACAAGTTGATAGATGTACGCTAAGTGTGACCATGTTGTGTTGACAGATGAGTGTAACAAACTCATGGAGAGCGGGACGGCCAACCTGCACGGACAGGACGACGACGCCAGCGTCCTCTGTAACACCTGTTTCCGGAAGAAGACGAGCGCCGCCAAGACCCGCGCCCCGAAGGAGGTCTACGTGAACAAGGAGGACCCGGACTGCTGCCCGCGCTGCGGAAAGCGGGTCTACTTCGCAGAGAGAGTGCCCTGCCTGGGCCGGGACTGGCACAAAGCCTGCTTCGCTTGCGGTGAGTGTCACTTTTTGTAGAACTTGACAATGGATCAGTTTCCACCATATTATGCTAGTTTAACTGTTTCCAGTAAGTGATGTCCATTCTGTGTCACAGTCACTTGGAGATAGGACGTGAAGTGTACGGAGTGTTTTATCATTATGTGTAGCACCTGACATATCTCCACTGTTAAATCTACTGCATTGGGATGTCTCTGATCGATAATGTATATTTCATTTACTGTGCAGGGATAGAGGGATAAGTATATATATAGGAGCAGGGGGCGTGTCGGAGTATCATATATAAAGGCTAGGAGGGTGGGAATGATTTTAAAATGTTTTAAAATACTGATTTACATAAAACGTATGTCGTGACCGGGTAATAATGGATAGATATGACTGTTTAGTTATGATGAACAGCCAATGGTTACGCCAATATCCTCAACTGAGACTCAAGGCTTAAAGAGGAGTGAGATGAGAAATACACAACTGGTAATTGCCGGCGCCAGCCTCACCGTGTTAGGTACGAGTCGGCTGTTGTTATTGTTTATCTGGGCTCTGTTTTATAAATAGTCCCCTCCCCGTGTTTCTGACCAGTAATCAGCCAGTCCAGTTTGTTTACACTGAAAACACAAACAACAACACACAAACATTTCTCTGTAATATCAGGGAAATGCGTGAAAACGGCCTTTATTCTAGCGTGGTTAATTCCCATTTGTGGAAATTGTTGGCGTTTGATTTCATGTCAGGCCTGTTTATAGAGAAACAAATGTGAACTTATCAGTTCCTAAAACGCTCTGGTATTATTAGGCTGTAGAGTACTGATCATTGTTAGTGCGTGTTGGCTGACGGAAAGATCAACGCGTACTTCATCTTCCTGTCTGTGTACGCAGGATGCCGTCCCTCTCGTCAGTCCTCAGTCTCAACTCTCTATCAGACGGCAAACTGGTCATTTCCATATCCTACACTAAACTTTCCACGTCCTTCTCACTTATACCTGACGTTTTCAGCCATTCTGTCTTCCTCTCTGTTATCAACCAAGACTCTCTACCCTACATCTCCTCGAGCCAGCCAACTGCCCACCTACCTCACTGCCCACCTACCTGCTCGCCTACCTCACTGCCCACCACCCTCACTGCCCACCTACCTCACTGCCCACCTACCTACCTGCTCGCCTACCTCACTGCTCACCTACCTACCTGCCCACCTACCTCACTGCCCACCTACCTCACTGCCCACCTACCTGCTCGCCTACCTCACTGCCCACCTACCTCCCTGCTCGCCTACCTCACTGCCCACCTACCTCACTGCCCACCTACCTCACTGCTCACCTACCTCACTGCCCACCTACCTCACTGCCCACCTACCTCACTGCTCACCTACCTCACTGCCCACCTACCTCACTGCCCACCTGCCTCACTGCCCACCTACCTCACTGCCCACCTACCTCACTGCTCACCTACCTCACTGCCCACCTACCTCACTGCCCACCTGCCTCACTGCCCACCTACCTCCCTGCCCACCTACCTCACTGCCCACCTACCTCACTGCCCACCTACCTGCTCGCCTACCTCACTGCCCACCTACCTCCCTGCTCGCCTACCTCACTGCCCACCTCCCTGCTCGCCACCCTCACTGCCCACCTACCTCACTGCCCACCTACCTGCTCGCCTACCTCACTGCCCACCTACCTCCCTGCTCGCCTACCTCACTGCCCACCTACCTGCTCGCCTACCTCACTGCCCACCTACCTCCCTGCTCGCCTACCTCACTGCCCACCTACCTCCCTGCTCGCCTACCTGCTCGCCTACCTCACTGCCCACCTACCTCCCTGCTCGCCTACCTCACTGCCCACCTACCTGCTCGCCTACCTCACTGCCCACCTACCTCCCTGCTCGCCTACCTCACTGCTCACCTACCTGCTCGCCTACCTCACTGCCCACCTACCTCCCTGCTCGCCTACCTCACTGCCCACCTCCCTGCTCGCCTACCTCACTGCCCACCTACCTCCCTGCTCGCCTACCTCACTGCCCACCTCCCTGCTCGCCTACCTCACTGCCCACCTACCTCCCTGCTCGCCTACCTCACTGCCCACCTCCCTGCTCGCCTACCTCACTGCCCGCCTACCTACCTGCTTGCCTACCTCACTGCCCACCTACCTCACTGCTCGCCTATCTCACTGCCCACCTACCTCACTGCCCACCTACCTCCCTGCTCGCCTACCTCACTGCCCACCTCCCTGCTCGCCTACCTCACTGCCCGCCTACCTACCTGCTTGCCTACCTCACTGCCCACCTACCTCCCTGCTCGCCTACCTCACTGCCCGCCTACCTCCCTGCTCGCCTACCTCACTGCCCACCTACCTACCTGCTCGCCTACCTCCCTGCTCGCCTACCTCACTGCCCACCTACCTCACTGCCCACCTACCTCCCTGCTCGCCTACCTCACTGCCCACCTACCTGCTCGCCTACCTCACTGCCCACCTACCTCCCTGCTCGCCTATCTCACTGCCCACCTACCTCACTGCCCACCTACCTCACTGCCCACCTACCTCACTGCCCACCTACCTGCTCGCCTACCTCACTGCCCACCTACCTACCTGCTCGCCTACCTCACTGCCCACCTGCCCGTTCTCCCTCCCTGTCCCTCTCCGCCCCTGCTCGCCTGATTCACCTCCGTCTACTTCACCCCCGTTCTCCCTCCCTCTCTTCCTCCCTGTCCCTCCTCCCCCGGTCCGGCCTCGCCCCGCCACTTGCCGCCGACCATGCTCCTCATATCGCTCATTAGGCTCATTATGTCAGCCGGCGCTAATTGTGGTCAGATCCGTAGAGTAGCGGACTAATCAGATCGATTTCCCGATCTGCGGTCGTGTGTGAGAGGTGGTGCAGAGGAGATGTAGTCGGGCAGTTCTGCTGGGTGGGAGTGGGTGCCATGAGGGCCACTCAAAGCGGGATTACGTCGGTTCTGAACATGAATCACCCACTTATAGGGCTGATTCCACCAAAATGATGGATTTGCCGTGTTATCTCTTGGTGTATCTTGTTACATCTTACAGTGTCGCGATGTGTCGTAGCCTCCGTTGCCGCAAAACGTAGCTGTGCGGTGTCGTGTGTATATTTTGATACTCCACCGCCGCGACACCTCAAGACACATCGCGGCAAATAGGCACACGATTATTCAAACCTAGCCCGATCTAGCAAGACGACCGAATCGTGACCATTCTCGCTGTATCTTGTGTGTCGGTGGAATCAGCACTTAACACGTTCCTGTCCTTATAAACGTAGTCTCGAGGAGAATACGAATAGGCGTCATCTCCGAGGAGATTACGGAAAAAAGTCCCTGAAACATCACCTGGTGTGCAAAGTAGTGTGTGAGAAGATTGGCGGCCATTTTGTCTTTTCTTTGTTAACTTAAATTTGCAATGCTGGATAATGAATAGAATATTAACCTGCTTCAAAGAGGAGTGTGTGTACATCCTCCTTGTAGTCAACTTTGCAGAGGATACGTGCAATAGTATCATAAACAAAAATACAATACACACACCCAACCTGTAGACTGCCGCCAACACACCGCAGTACTCGTCGGCTCGGAGTTAATCAGTAAGTAGCCTCGTTACAAATAGCTGTCACCGCAGTGGCCGCCAGCCCTGGGAGTTCTAATGGACGTCAGGCATCCTACAAAGCCTGCCAGTCTCAAACATCCTCCACACATAGTGGGGGCTTTTTTGATACATCACACAGGAGACCTGGCTACCACCACCAGGCCCGTCCCCAGACACTGTGAATCCTGTCACGAGACCCGGCTACCACCACCAGGCCCGTCCCCAGACACTGTGTATCCTGTCACGAGACCTGGCTACCACCACCAGGCCCGACACCAGACACCATGTATCCTGTCACGAGACCCGGCTACCACCACCAGGCCCGTCCCCAGACACTGTGTATCCTGTCACGAGACCTGGCTACCACCACCAGGCCCGTCCCCAGACACTGTGTATCCTGTCACGAGACCCGGCTACCACCACCAGGCCCGTCCCCAGACACTGTGTATCCTGTCACGAGACCCGGCTACCACCACCAGGCCCGACACCAGACACCATGTATCCTGTCACGAGACCCGGCTACCACCACCAGGCCCGTCCCCAGACACTGTGAATCCTGTCACGAGACCCGGCTACCACCACCAGGCCCGTCACCAGTCACTGTCTCCGTGTCACCAGTCACGAGACCCGGCTACCACCACCAGGCCCGACCCCAGTCACGAGACCCGGCTACCACCACCAGGCCCGTCACCAGACACCGTGTATCCTGTCACGAGGCCCGGCTACCACCACCAGGCTTGTCACCACACAGGGGACCCGGCTACCATCACCAGGCCCGTCACCAGATGAGGGTATTGGAAGAAGGGTAGTGAAAGCCCTTATTGGTAGAAGCCCCTTACGTTGGTGTAGACAGGAGTAGAAGCCCTTACATTGGTGTAGAGAGGGGTAGAAGCCCTTACGTTGGTGTAGAGAGGGTTAGAAGTCCTTACTTTGGTGTAGAGAGAGAAGATCTTACATTGATGTAGAGAGGCGTAGAAGCCCTTATGTTGATGTACAGAGGGGTAGAAGCCCTTACGGTAGAGATGAATACCCTTACGGTGGTGTAGAGAGGTAGAAGCCCTTACATTGATGTAGAGGTGAAGAAGCCCTCACGTTGGTGTAGAGAGGGGTAGAAGCCCTCACGTTGGTGTAGAGAGAGGTAGAAGCCCTTACATTGGTGTAGAGAGGCGTAGAGGCCCTTATGTCAGTGTAGAGAGAATAAGAAGCCCTTACGGTGGTGTAGATAGGCATAGAAGCCCTTATGTTGGTGTAGAGAGGTGTAGAAGCCCTTATGTTGGTGTAGAGAGGGAGAAGCCCTTAAGTTGATGGCGAGCCAGGCTTCCTCTATTGATCTCGCCGAGCTGCTCACAGAGTCTAGAGAGAGGTAGAAGCCCTTACATTGATGTAGAGAGGAGTAGAAGCCCTCACGGTGGTGTAGAGAGGGAGAAGCCCTTAAGTTGATGGCGAGCCAGGCTTCCTCTATTGATCTCGCGGAGCTGCTCACAGAGTCTAGAGAGAGGTAGAAGCCCTTACATTGATGTAGAGAGGCGTAGAAGCCCTTATGTTGGTGTAGAGAGAATAAGAAGCCCTTACATTGATGTAGAGAGGCGTAGAAGCCCTTATGTTGGTGTAGAGAGAATAAGAAGCCCTTACGGTGGTGTAGAGAGGCGTAGAAGCCCTTATGTTGGTGTAGAGAGAATAAGAAGCCCTTACGGTGGTGTAGAGAGGCGTAGAAGCCCTTATGTTGGTGTAGAGAGAATAAGAAGCCCTTACATTGATGTAGAGAGGGAGAAGCCCTTAAGTTGATGGCGAGCCAGGCTTTCTCTATTGATCTCGCCGAGCTGCTCACAGAGTCTCAAGAGGACACGCGGGCCGGGCCCTGAATGAGTCTCCAGTGTGGTACAGGGCGACGGGCGCACATTGAGGTGGCGGGAGGCGGGAGTCTGCCCGCCGTCTGGGTCTGGCGCTGCCGGGTCTGGGCGAGTTACCTCATCAGCGTGCTGCTGGCGGGTGTGAGGGAGACTCGCCGCATGACCACCTCAGAGCGGCATCTGTCGGCCTTTACACGCTTATAAATAGACACAATCTGTGGTACTCCTCGTAACGATTATCAAATTAATCAAGTCTTACCCTAGAAGTGCCCTCGTCACCACTACACCAAAGAAAAGTTGAAAAATAAAGATCCCGAAAAGATGGTTCTTACACCAGGGGTCCAGAGATGACAGAAATCCCCTTTTTCATTTGCATATGAATTATTTTCTCTTTGGTAAATCAAAGATGATATACATTTAGCCTTTTTCAGGAACCTTCCCACAGACCCTCAGCGCCATATCACGGCCTACACAGGGGTGTGTTCCATGTTTTCTTGGTCTCTAGTAGTCCTCAGTGCATTAGGTTCACTGGTTTCCGCCTGTGTACGCTGTACTAACGGTATACCTCCGCCGTGTCCCCTAGCGGATACCCGGGGAACCAGCGTATGCATTACGAGGCCTGGCCCGGCGGGCGGAGCGGGTGTGAGCGGTTATTAACGTGAGTTGTGTGTTCGCTGAGTGTGGACAGAGCGGGGTGTTAGAGGCCCACGTGAATCGCTCGGCGTGACACAATGGTCAGAACCGGCCGGGTCTGAATCACTCAGTGACACTGGTCCTCATGGCCGGCCCGGAGCCGCACACTGCTCATTAATAGTGCAGGGAGGACGGGGCGGGGTGTCGCCGTATTGTCACCTACCTGTGGCCGTATCACCTGTTGATGTATTCTCCCCGCTCCCCCCATGTCATATTCATGGCCATACGTCACACTGTGATGAACGGGGTACGGACATCCAATCGACATTAATAGAAGGTAAAATGTCGCCATTTTAAGGTATAGGATAATATGAAAACAGGTTTATTCTACTTAGAATACAAAAATACTCAGGATAATTGTCAATGACAACGCATGGTGAATATTCAGTAAGTAGCGGTACAGTAATGTCTGCCTCACATACACAACGCGTGGTGAATATTCAGTAAGTAGCGGTACAGTAATGTCCGCCTCACATACACAACGCATGGTGAATATTCAGTGTGTAGCGGTAATGTCTGCCTCACATACACAACGCGTGGTGAATATTCAGTAAGTAGCGGTACAGTAATGTCTGCCTCACATACACAACGCGTGGTGAATATTCAGTAAGTAGCGGTAATGTCTACCTCACATACACAACGCGTGGTGAATATTCAGTAAGTACCGGTACAGTAATGTCTGCCTCACATACACAACGCGTGGTGAATATTCAGTATGTAGCGGTAATGTCTGCCTCACATACACAACGCGTGGTGAATATTCAGTAAGTAGCGGTACAGTATTGTCTGCCTCACATACACAACGCGTGGTGAATATTCAGTAAGTAGCTGTACAGTAATGTCTGCCTCACATACACAACGCGTGGTGAATATTCAGTAAGTAGTGGTACAGTAATGTCTGCCTCACATACACAACGCCTGGTGAATATTCAGTATGTAGCGGTAATGTCTGCCTCACATACACAACGCGTGGTGAATATTCAGTAAGTAGCGATACAGTAATGTCTGCCTCACATACACAACGCGTGGTGAATATTCAGTATGTAGCGGTAATGTCTGCCTCACATACAGAACGTGTGGTGAATATTCAGTAAGTAGCGGTACAAGAATGTCTGCCTCACATACACAACGCATGGTGAATATTCAGCATGTAGCGGTACAGTAATGTCTGCCTCACATACACAACGCGTGGTGAATATTCAGTAAGTAGCGGTACAGTAATGTCTGCCTCACATACACAACGCGTGGTGAATATTCAGTGTGTAGCGGTACAGTAATGTCTGCCTCACATACACAACGCGTGGTGAATATTCAGTAAGTAGCGGTACAGTATTGTCTGCCTCACATACACAACGCGTGGTGAATATTCAGTAAGTAGCGGTACAGTAATGTCTGCCTCACATACACAACGCGTGGTGAATATTCAGTAAGTAGCGGTACAGTAATGTCTGCCTCACATACACAACGCGTGGTGAATATTCAGTATGTAGCGATACAGTAATGTCTGCCTCACATACACAACGTGTGGTGAATATTCAGTATGTAGCGGTAATGTCTGCCTCACATACACAACGCATGGTGAATATTCAGCATGTAGCGATACAGTAATGTCTGCCTCACATACACAACGTGTGGTGAATATTCAGTATGTAGCGGTAATGTCTGCCTCACATACACAACGCGTGGTGAATATTCAGCATGTAGCGATACAGTAATGTCTGCCTCACATACACAACGCTTGGCGAATATTCAGCATGTAGCGGTAATGTCTGCCTCACATACGCAACGCGTGGTGAATATTCAGTATGTAACGGTACAGTAATGTCGGCCTCACATACACAACACGTGGTGAATATTCAGTAAGTAGCGGTACAGTAATGTCTGCCTCACATACACAACGCGTGGTGAATATTCAGCATGTAGCGATACAGTAATGTCTGCCTCACATACACAACGCGTGGTGAATATTCAGTAAGTAGCGATACAGTAATGTCTGCCTCACATACACAACGCGTGGTGAATATTCAGTAAGTAGCGGTACAGTAATGTCTGCCTCACATACACAACGCGTGGTAAATATTCAGCATGTAGCGATACAGTAATGTCTGCCTCACATACACAACGCGTGGTAAATATTCAGTAGGTAGTGGCAGAGATTCAAGTTTGCCGACAAATGAGGTTTCCTGCACACCAGCAGTACCCTCAATGTTAAAGCGGCATTTCTTGTTTAATGTCAGGTTTATGTCTCTGCAAATGTTAAAGTAACGGGATGCATGTTTTCTGACAAGTGATTGAATTCCGACATTTCCTATTCACCGGCAACACTCGCAGTGGATTTTCAGTATATAATTTATCTTTCCTTGTGTGAAACAAACAAAAAAATTATTCGAGCCTTGTTCATCCCACTAAAACGAGGGTTTAAACCTCCCCACGCACCCTTAGCACCGTCCCCTGAAACCGACTTGTTTTCCATGTTTTCTCTCCCTCTAAGGCAGCAATGTACACTTTTTCCACTTTTTTTCCTGACCCCAACTAACATCCATGGAGGCAGTAACTTGCATATGGGATATTTGTATGTTTTCTCCTGACCCCAGCTGACATCGTGTTTAGAAAAGAGACTGAACTGTGGCGGTGATTGTTTGCAGCTTCGTGCAGTAAGAAGCTGGAGACGGCGACGGCGGCCGACCACAGCAGCGAGCTCTACTGCCGCGCCTGCTACGGCCGCAAGTTCGGCCCCAAGGGATACGGCTTTGCCGGAGGAGCGGGAACCGGGCTCAGCATGGACACGGGCAAGAGGAACGAGCTCTCCACCGAGTAAGTTAAACAAGTCACATTCCCACCATAGTCATACACGAAACACACACCGAGTAAGTCATACACACCACACACACCGAGTAAGTCATACACGAAACACACACCGAGTAAGTCATACACGAAACACACACCGAGTAAGTCATACACGCCACACACTGAGTAAGTCATACACGAAACACACACCGAGTAAGTCATACACGAAACACACACCCAGTAAGTCATACACGTCACACACACCCAGTAAGTCATACACGAAACACACACCCAGTAAGTCATACACGAGACACATACCCAGTAAGTCATACACGTCACACACACCCAGTAAGTCATACACGTCACACACACCGAGTAAGTCATGCACGAAACACAACGAGTAAGTCATACACGAAACACACACCGAGTAAGTCATACACACCACACACACCCAATAAGTCATACATGACACACACACCCAGTAAGTCATACACGAAACACACACCGAGTAAGTCATACACGAAACACACACAGAGTAAGTCATACACGCCACACACACCGAGTAAGTCATACATGTCACAAACACCGAGTAAGTCACATACGACACACACCGAATAAGCCATACATGTCACACACACCGAGTAAGTCATACAGGAAACACACACCGAGTAAGTCATACACACCACACACACCCAATAAGTCATACACGACACACACACCCAGTAAGTCATACACGAAACACACACCCAGTAAGTCATACACGAAACACACACAGAGTAAGTCATACATGCCACACACAGAGAGTAAGTCATACATGTCACAAACACAGAGTAAGTCACATATGACACACACCGAGTAAGTCATACATGTCACACACACCGAGTAAGTCATACACGAAACACACACCGAGTAAGTCATACACGAAACACACACCGAGTAAGTCATACATGCCACACACCCAGTAAGTCATCCACGTCACACACCCAGTAAGTCATACACACCACACACACATCCAGTAAGTCATACACCCCACACACACCCAGTAAGTCATACACGCCACACACACACCCAGTAAGTCATACACCCCACACACCCAGTAAGTCATACACACCACACACACACCCAGTAAGTCATACACGCCACACACCAAGTAAGTCATACACGCTACACACACCAAGTAAGTTATACACAACACACACACACACACACACAGAGTAAGTCATACATGCCACACACACCAAGTAAGTTAAATAAGTCACACACACACCGAGTAAGTCATACACACCACACACCAAGTAAGTCATACATGACACACACACCCAGTAAGTCATACATGCCACACACACCCAGTAAGTTAAATAAGTCACACACACCGAGTAAGTCATACACACCACACACCAAGTAAGTCATACATGACACACACACACGCCGAGTAAGTGGTACTTAATAAGGAAGTCACCTACCCTCAGTCACACTCCCATACAATCTTGATTACAAACTTCTATTACAATGGCCTTCATAGCCTAGTATGTAATATCCCAGATGAATTTACCGGCACTGTAAACATGTTTACTAACGTCTCATCTTGTACCAGTAAAGTACCGCTGACAGCACAGGCCTACGTAGCACCCATCAGGCAGATGAATATACCGGCACTGTAAACATGTTTACTAACGTCTCAGGGGTGGGGAGTTAGCTCAGTGGTAAAGGGCACTGAACTTGTAACCCCAAGGTTGTAGGACTTTGTGGGTTCGAGTCCCACTGTGGCCACTCTTCTCCTTCATTCCCAGCAGTGGTAGATTTACTGCTATATCAAAGGCCAATCATTCTCATACCATGTCTATGTGGTGTGGGAACTAAAAGAACTCTCACCTTGGTAAATGTGTAGGGGTGAGATTTCTATCTGAATTTGTTACATAGATTCGATCACCACCCAAGTGGTGTAAAAGAACCTTGAGTAAGTCTGGTGAGAACCTCTAATGGTTAACTGGACGTTAAATCAAACCAACCAACTACTAACGTCTCTCATCTTGTACCAGTAACGTGCCGCTGACGGTGCAGGCCTACGTAGCGCCCGTCAGGCAGATGAATATACCGGCACTGTAAACATGTTTACTAACGTCTCTCATCTTGTACCAGTAACGTGCCGCTGACGGCGCAGGCCTACGTAGCGCCCGTCAGGCAGATGAATATACCGGCACTGTAAACATGTTTACTAACGTCTCTCATCTTGTACCAGTAACGTGCCGCTGACGGTGCAGGCCTACGTAGCGCCCGTCAGGCAGATGAATATACCGGCACTGTAAACATGTTTACTAACGTCTCTCATCTTGTACCAGTAACGTGCCGCTGACGGTGCAGGCCTACGTAGCGCCCGTCAGGCAGATGAATATACCGGCACTGTAAACATGTTTACTAACGTCTCTCATCTTGTACCAGTAACGTGCCGCTGACGGCGCAGGCCTACGTAGCGCCCGTCAAGCAGATGAAGAAGCTGGCCGTGGAGGGTGACGAGGAGGATGGCGGGGGTGACGCGGACAGGGAGGAGGTGAACGGGGAGAACGGCGAGCGGAACCGGCCCCGCTGGGGAGGCGGAGAGTACTGCCCGCGCTGCGACAAGCAGGTCTTCATCGCTGAGAGGAAGCAGGCCGCCGGCAACGTGAGTAACACTGTTATTATCCATTGTATACAAAGACCCCATTTAGAATGCATGGGGACTCAGTAAACCACCACCCATTATATAAAACCTGTCAGATACCATAACTGAGGTAAACGGATTGAAATCAGGTATACGGCCTCAACGCCGTGGTATATGGGAAAAATGATCCCTTTGTGCTATAGAGCAAAGAAATAGTCCCTATTGCTATACCCTTTAATATGGCAATTACTAGGTTTAATTTATTCGAAAGGATGAATGATAAATGCAACAAATGATGGTTATGTGGACAGGTGGCTCTGTAAACCACTCGAGGTTGACGTAGTAAAACAGTCGCTAGCGCTCGTGTATTACTATGCATCAACCACTCGTGGTTTACGGCCGTCTGTCCACAAAACCGCCGATTATTGTCTACACAGAGGCAGCAGTTCTCCGCTGTTACCTGGAAATCCTGGTCTTTATATCCTGTTTATAGAATTGTTTTTCTTGTATAAAACAAAGATAGTAATATTTGAGCCTCATTCACGGCAAGAGAATTGTGGTTCGATCTCCCCACAGAACCTCAGCCCCATTCCATGGCAACACTAACGTTTTCCATGTTTTCTCAGTCTCTCTGAGGCAGTAAAATTCCGCATGAAAAATACTTCAACTATTTCTCCTCCCCTACCAACATCCCTGCACAATTCAATAAAAGTTACTCATTTTAACTTGAAGCCATTGTATATTTGTAGGGTTATTCACTGGAACATGAGTAGTGTTCTGATATTCTATTCTTCAAATTCTCTTTTTCACAGGTTTACCACAACAAGTGTTTCAACTGCAGAGACTGCTCCAAGAGACTGGACTCAGGCAACTTAGCTGAAACCAAGGGAGAGATCTACTGCAAGAGTAAGTCTTAGTACTTGGCTACTTAGAATTGAAGTGAAATATTCTTATTGACTTAGATTAATTGCTCTTTATCTCGATATTTATTTTGCCTATTTCCGGGTGTTTCCTGTTCTTCATAGTATACTGTTTTTTTTATTTATTAGAGACAAAGCTTAAACTGATTCGGAAATTGTCTCTTTTCTGGAACTCTTTAACATTTCTCATGTTCCTGTAGATTGTATACTCGGTAAGTGCTGGTTCCACCAACACACAAGATATAGCGAGATTATTCACGATTTGGTTGCCTTGCTAAATCTTGCTAGGTTTTGAATAATCCCGTGCATATTTGCCGCGATGTGTCTTGAGGTGTCGCGGTGGTGGAGCTCCAAATAATACATATGTCATCATAAAAAAGAACACACATCATCGCACGCGACGTATCGTGACACTGTAAGATATATCAAGATTTCGGTGGAACTAGCCCTTTAAATGATAAATGGCTTTGAATGTTACAGTTTAATTGAAGGTACTCTGTAATTTCCACTTATGCTGTTTTTTCTCCTTCCAGCCTGTTACGGGAAGCAGTTCGGCCCCAAGGGGTATGGGTTTGGAGGTGGAGCAGGCGCCCTGCAGACTGCTTAAGTCTACCGTGAGGTAAGAGATCACTGTAACTATACGTAATAATGAGACAGGCGGCCTAAGTCTACCGCGAGGTAAGAGATCACTCTAACTATACGTAATAATGAGACAGGCAGCCTACAGGTGGCCTAAGTCTACCGCGAGGTAAGAGATCACTGTAACTATACGTAATAATGAGACAGGCGGCCTACAGACTGCCTAAGTCTACTGCGAGGTAAGAGATCACTCTAACTATACGTAATAATGAGACAGGCGGCCTACAGACTGCCTAAGTCTACTGCGAGGTAAGAGATCACTGTAACTATAAGTAATAATGAGACAGGCGGCCTAGAGACTGCCTAAGTCTACTGCGAGGTAAGAGATCACTGTAACTATACATAATAATGAGATAGGCGGCCTAGAGACTGCCTAAGTCTACTGCGAGGTAAGAGATCACTGTAACTATACATAATAATGAGACAGGCGGCCTAGAGACTGCCTAAGTCTACTGCGAGGTAAGAGATCACTGTAACTATACATAATAATGAGACAGGCGGCCTACAGACTGCCTAAGTCTACCGCGAGGTAAGAGATCACTGTAACTATAAGTAATAATGAGACAGGCACCCGTTTAACCATAAACGGGCAATAAATTCCACATGAAAAAAAACATCCCTGTTTATTTTTTTTTAAATATATTATTTTTAAAAAAAAAATTTTAGGTTTTTTATTATACTGGAGGAAAACTGTTAGGTCGAAAATCAACCTATCTTCCACAGACTCCAGTGGTATATATATATGGTATATATGATTTATTATTTCCCCTTTAAGAAGCCCTGGTGACCTTTCATTGTTTCTTTAATTTAGCACACGGACATGAAGGAACGTACTGCCAATCAACTACATCACACTGCCAAGTACAGCTGCCCCCCTCAGCACTCGACTGTCAACTGTCAAGGCCTATCTACTTCAGACGGCATCGTCAGCGGCCGGACTTCAGCTCTGCTTTTACTCGTGAATATTAAAGGCTGTGTGTAAATGGTAAAGCCTGTCTGATGAATATTAGAAGCTGAATGCTGACTTTTAAAGGCCATCGGGTGAATATTAAAGGCCGCATTGTGACCTTTAAAGGTCATATGGTGAATATTAAAGGCTACATCGTGACCTTTAAAGGTCATGTGAATATTAAAGGCTACATGCTGACCTTTAAGCCTAAATGCTGAATTTAAAGCCATTTGGTGAACAAAAAAGGCTGCATGGTGACTTTTACAATTCATATGGTAAATATTAAAGGCAGAATGGTGAATTTTAAAGGCCATCTGATGTATATTAAAGACTTTGGCGACTTTTAAAGGTTATATGGTGAATAATTAAGGCCAAAGTGAATTTCATGAAGATGAAACTGGTGATCGCTCAAACATTGCGCACCCAAAGTCTTGTAAAGCCGGTGATTTTTTATTATCCATGTATTTGGTGCTTTTCATGAGTTTAGAACAAGTTCTTTGCTTCTTAATTGCACAACTAGTTTAATGTCAAATCGAGCCACAACGAAAGGCGTGGATCCCGAGTAAAAGGACCCTGTTAAGTAGGTAGCATCGTGGTGGTCACCCAGGTGATACTGTTATAGCACGTAATTAGAGTTTACCACAAGACTTGACAATGTTTACACTCTACTATTTATCTACTCACTCGATGTGAAGTATACTTCAATGTGGGTATTTACCTGGTGTTCCACTGTAAAGGATGGGTTCCATGTACCAGAATTATGTCCCGATCCTGCTCGGGCCATGTGTAAAGCCCGATTCTCCCTATTCGGATCAGGGCTAAAGCGGCCCCCGATTACGGCCTGAGTGGCGATCGGCACCAAATTCAGCAAAATGGAATCAAGCCTCAATACTCATCGGGTTTTTTTCTATACAATCAACAAGTGAACACTAGAATCTCAGTCGGATTGTCCTGTTTTTTATAAGTGAAGGATAAATTCTCAGACATATCTGAATTGTAAGCCCATATTGATAGCACTGACTGGGTGTGTGTTGGGTATCATGTTTTCGTGATGCGGATTTCCATGGACGGAGGGCTCTGATTGGTTTAAGCCCCTCTTTAGGTTCTCGGAGTCTGTATATATCATACCAGGATTGTTGTACTAACTGAGTTGGAGAAGTTCATTTCTGGTCACATGATTTTAAGTTATTCTATTACTAAGAAAGAAAATCAAAAATCTAAGTCAAACAAATACGGGTCTTAAGATTTGGGAGAAAAGTTGTCAGTTGGATATGAAGACCAGACTTTACACTTTATGCTCAAGTTCTGAGCATCATACATTTGTATATTGAATTGATTTACATGCTAAACAGAATTATTGGGTTATTTTCCACATTCACAGTTTCAGACAAGCAGAACGCTTGTCTCGTTGCGTTTTAAGTATGGACGTGGTTTTAAGAGGATATAAGACTTGGTGATGCCTTGTCCCTAAGTTAACAGGTCAAGGAGTTCTTCAGGCGCGGGATTTTCCCGGATATTTTACATGCCACTGGTCATTCCTGAGATCATTTTAAGTCCGAGCAGAAAATACGTTGACATAATTAAAAAAAAAAAAAAAGGCAATTTTTGCTCTGAGCTGGGGAAAAGCTGAAACAACAGACGTGGGACCCCGGCACGCTGTTCCCGGGTTCTCATTGTTTTCTAATCCCGTGTCTGAACGTTGACGACAAGTCACCACGTCCTATCCCACTCAAAGTGTGTTTACTTTTAAAGAGGAGTGATATTATATTTATTTGGAGACTGATTTCTCCGGGGGTCTCGGGGGGAGGGGGGATGGAGATGTTTTCGGCAGCTGAGAGAAGTCTTAATCACAGCAACTCTGTCATTCTAAAATGGCGGTAGCAACCTATTACTCACAACAGAGATGCCAGGTTCCAGTGTGTAACGGTACACTAAACCTTCATTATATTGGAGATAAAGGGAGATGAGTGGGGAGTTCTCATTGTACTTCTCCCCTCAGAGATGGCAGTTTCCGGTTATTTCCGGGTTTTGCTGGTGTACCAAGTCTTGATTGTGTTGGAGATAAATAGTGAATATGATCAAGATTTGGATATTTCCAGGTTTTTTCCTGGACCTCACTGACACCTCTGTTCCCTGTACCTGACATCTTTGTTGTAAAAACCCGTCAACCGAGTGAATTCTAGTCTAGTTGACATACTCCGCTTTTTGGTTGTAGCTCATTGAGGATCACTGCAGTACATTGCGCCTGGATTAGAAACAGGTTTATACATGTGTATGCTGCCAGTTTGTGTTTATTTACATGTTTAGGAGCAGTTCCAGCTGCTTCACAAAGAAAAGTCCAGCAGATGCTGCCCTGATGAATGCTAAATGCATCTGTGTAAGTGCTGATTCCACCAACACACAAGATGTAGCGAGATTAGTCCCGATTTGGTTGTCTTGCTAATTCGTGCTAGGTTTGAATAATCGTGTGCCTATGTGTCGCCATGTGTCGCAGTGGTGGAGCACCAAAACATGCACACGACATCGTGCGGCTACGTTTTGTGACATAGGAGATACGACATATCCCGACACTGTAAGATGTAACAAGATACACCAAGACATACCACGGCAAACCTATCATGTTGGTGGAACCAGCCCTTGAACAACAAACCGATCAGATTTATTTACAGGGATGCAAGATTCCCAACAAACGAGGGATTTTCGAAATTTTGATTTATATTCCAACAAAAAGCTATGAGAGTGAATAAAATTAATGAATTCGGCAACATCTAAAGAGTGGCAGACTGGGGCCTGAACCCTAGTGGTGCGAGGCAGTATCTGTGACTCAAGTGTAATATGTAGTTTAAAGGTACGTTTGGACTTCTTCGTTAGTACCGTCTTTCATCCCTGTATTTATCTCTGTCCATTGGGTCCCTCCAGTGGACCCTGTATCAGCGATCCAGCACTACATATATAGCCACTAGCTTTCTGTAGGATCTATTTAAGCTTGTAATGCTTGAAGGGGGTCTTCCACCGCGCTAACCGAATGGCCACAAAAGAGCATCACAAGGTCGCCACAGTCAGGCTGCTCTGATGCCGCGCGGCTGCCACGTGTCGGGCGGATATAGCTGTCAGTGCAGTGGAGCAAGCCACACACTCAACAGAGGAACCCGCATGGTGGTACACTAGGCAGCAGCCCATAAAACCTGATGAACTAGCTTTTGTCAGTTGCCTGCAAACGTGGTCCGTATGGCCACCGTACAATGGCAGCCGTGGAACAGGCCTGTGGGTTTGTACACTGTAAACATGTTTGGCAGATGCCCGACAAGTGTCGGATTCACGGGCAGCTTGGTGGAAGACCCCCGTTTCTCCTTTCATCTCCTGCTGAGCTCAACTTTCTGCTGGCTACTTGTCTTCGTTTCTGCCCAGTATTTGATATTTGTAATTCGCTGATAGAAAGGTGTGGAGGAAGTCTAAAGCTGAGTAATTTGTAAGGGAGCATTTCGTTCTGAGTTACTGCCCTATCAGGGAGCATTGGTTTTGTCTGAGTTGGTTCAGTCCAGCTGTCATGAAGATGTGATAAAAGGATCAGTTGTTGCTTACGGCATTGGTTCAGCACCGGTACTCATAAGACTTCTACGTTAGTACAAGTCAGTCCTCAACATTTGTACATTGTAGGATTTTTACAGCTCAACCTAGTACTAGTTCAGTCTATGCAACCTAGATGAATCGAAACCAATGTGGTTGGTGGTCATATATATAAGCTTTTGACTTCAGAAATTTAACATTTTCATACGTTTATATCCAGCGGGTCTTAAAAGCGAAAATAAACCCAGAAGACTTGCAAGGTGAAGTGAAATGTTATGCAAGATTATCTTGCAGAGTATTGTATTGCATATTCCAGACTTCTGTAGAATCTAGCAGAATCCTTGCGGGGTGTCCTGATACTTCTTACAGGCTGTCCTTATGCTTCTTGTAATGTCTGCAGGGTTTAATGATACCCTTTTTAGGGTCTGGTGTCACATCTTGCAGAGTTCGGTGACACATCTTGCAGAGTTCGGTGTCACATCTTGCAGAGTTCGGTGACACATCTTGCAGGGTTCGGTGACACATCTTGCAGGGTTCGGTGACACATCTTGCAGGGTTCGGCGTCACATCTTGCAGGGTTCGGCGTCACATCTTGCAGGGTTCGGTGACACATCTTGCAGGGTTCGGTGTCACATCTTGCAGGGTTCGGTGTCACATCTTGCAGAGTTCGGTGACACATCTTGCAGGGTTCGGTGTCACATCTTGCAGGGTTCGGTGACACATCTTGCAGGGTTCGGTGTCACATCTTGCAGGGTTCGGTGACACATCTTGCCAGTATCAGAAGTCTTCACAGTTATTAGGCGACTAAAAGTATTGACGAGGATCCAACCTCAATGACCAAAGTACAAAGACTTTCAGCTGGCCGCAAAGCCACTCTGTCACTCCGTGACAGACACTGGTGCGGTACTACTGATCAGAAAGTATTTCAATTTAGCCGAAACAAAAATGAAAGATTAAGGACCTCTCTTCTTATGTAAGTTGTCAGTTCAGTATTCGTGCTTTACGCATTTGCATTGCTTTCTGTGGACATCTTTTACGTGCATGAGACGCCCAGGGTGTGTCTACGTAGTTAGCTGAACTTACTAACACCTTGGCTGACTACCTGAGTGTAGTGATAGGTCAGTAGATTATCTTAGTAGTTATTACTAAGGTCTCTGATCCTCTCTGATGTAGGACGACCTGAGCTCATCACCCTGACAGTCCTCCCAGTGTTACGCCGTCTTGTAAAGTGCACCACCTTTGTCGCGGTACACGCCACTTCCTTCATGTTCTAGATCTCCTCTTCACCTCCTACGTCCTACCAGATGAAGGTACAAAACAATCAAAATAATAAATATGACATTGTTAAACACGTACATTAGGGAAATGCACAATTCCTTTCAGACCGATTTTTCCAGAGGCACAACATAGTAGTGAGAATTAGTTGGTTGTGTCCAAGGGCGACTACAAGTGAAGGGTGTCTTCAACTGGGCTGACGGCTTGACCAGAAAACGGCACTCTATGTCCCCTGTGTGTCAAGCAGTTAGAGTAATGAGCGTAGTGGAGCAGGCCACATGCTCACCGGGGGCTGCCGTATGATGGTAGATCAGGCGCGGTCCAGCGGACGGCAGCCCAGTGGAAGACCCTGTTAAAGTGCTGATTCCACCGACACACAAGATATAGCGAGATTGGTCATGATTTGGTTGTCTCGCTAAATCTTGCTATGTTTTGAATAATCGCGTGCATCTTTGTCGTGATGTGTCTTGAGGTGTCGCGGTGATGGAGCACCAAAGTATACACACACGACACCGCCAGCTACGTTTTGCGACAACAGAGATGGCATATCACGACACTGTAAGATATTACAAGATATATCACGACAAATCCATCGTGTCGGTGGAATCAGTCCTGTAGACAGCTGAGTGTAGGGAAACAGCGATTCCCAGTGGCAGGCGACAGTCACCCGCAGAAAGACGCATGCACTGCCGGTGCAGGTGATGTTTGATATTTGGTTCTGCAGGCATCGCTTCTCGCTTGGTGTTGGGCATAGATTCCTTGACTGGTTGATTTAGGAAGATGTCAACCACAGGACAAGGTCAGACTACGATGGTGCTGTATGGTAGAAAACAAGGAGCAGAACATGCCATTCCACATTAGTTATTCTGAAGCCAAAATAAGAATGGAGACTTCCCAGTCACCATGGTACTACAAGAAAGTTCTTAACGAGGAATTTACCAGTTTTGTAATGACTACCTTTGGTGAGATCTTTTGATATCGCTAGGAATCTACGAGTCTGACTGTTGTCACCACCCTCCACTCTACGGTCAGATGTTGACTTATATTGTAATAAACAGTTACGTGTCATCACAGCTGTGTTCTGTCGTCTTTCCTACTATCATCATGGACAGGATGGCCGCTAAAAAAAACTTGTTTCTCATCACCGCGTGCATCAGAAAAAACGATTTTAGAAGATTTTTTTTTAAAAATAAGATGAACCTTGATAGAAATTATGAAAGGTATGTGTATTTAGTATCAAATTAAAGCTCCTGAAGTCAGGGATGCATTAAAGGTATAACCAGTAAAAATCTGGAAACCTTGCGTAAGCGGACACTTTGGCCTGGATGGGAGGGTGTCCACTTATGCGGGGTTTTATTGTATGTCTGAAGCCCATTTTATGACACTTCAAAAGCCATCTTTGATCGAGCAAAAAAAAAAGCACCCTCGTCATATTTTTCATGGCTTGGTGATGAGAAACAAGGTTTTTTTTGAGTGGCCTATCTCTGTGGACATGAAGCCAACTGTAGACAGTGTGAAGGTGATGTGCCACAGAGGCTGAGAGTGACCCTAGTGACACCTGGTGGCTCAAGGTGTGAACTACCCTAAGGTGCTGCCACCTAGCAGCCTTATGTGTCGGAATAAGGATAGAACCACAGAAAGGTCCCTCAAACCTTTTTTTTTTTGTAAACATTCTCTTTATTGAATCTCTTTATAATTACATATATAATAGCATCTTGTTGTAAATTTCAAAATGGACAGATAAAGAAGGTCTCCGTCAGCCAATACAGATGGCTGGTTTCAATCGGAAGACTGTACAAAGGTAGCGAACACAGTGAGGGGGTACTAAAGGCTTGGAGGCGCGCAAGGCAGCCTGACAAGGGTCTGTTGGAGTCTAGTGGCTGAGATAGGGAATTCCATACCCGGAACCAGTATGGCGGCAATAATGAGGTCCAGGGAAGACAGAGTGAATATTACCTCATCAGTTTTGAAAGAATTTGTAATTTTTTCAAATGTTTCAAGTTTACCAATGAATAATATATGCAGAAATGTATCAGTAGACCACAGATTATCAAATCGGTTTTGATGATTAGAGAAGTTTATTCATCTGACAGCTCGCATGTTGAGGTTTGTTTGGTATTCCCTGTGTTTGAATCTGTGTTATTTTTTGCACGCCCAACGAGAAAATTCCCATGCCAGCCAATCAGCACCCAGCCCTGGTAGACTCCTAGTTACCCTTGCCAGCGTGCCCCGTGCGCCTCAAGCAGTTCTGAAAGAGACTATGACATCACCCGCTATTGGTTACGACTGCTCTCCTAGCAGATCTTTCACAGTGCTGCCGCAGGAGGTTTTGCTCGAGGTCTATGCTCGGAAAGTGTGTCTCTCCGCCAGCGATAACAAAAACTGAGCGCTGATATCGCCTTTTAGGTGTTTCTGAAAGTTGTGCAGTGACTGCTTCGAAGTAAAAAGCGTGGGGCATGGAGTTAAGATGGGAATCAGTTTGATTGAGCACAGTTAATACTCAGTTGTGCAGAGTAGTGTCTACAAGATGGGGGAATCAGGCAGAAGCCAAACCAAAACATGAAAGTGTAGGGATGTGAAACTACAGGCGTGGGGAGCTATGGCAAGCCAATGCTGCACCAACTATTAGATAATTTATAACAACGTAAGCACATGTATGCGTTATTACTACACATAGTTTCTCTCTAGATATTTCTTTTTCTGACCTGTGTAAATTCATATTTCTTGGACTGATGCCGACTTTTGAGAGTTTTGTAGTCACTCTAGCTCTGTGCATACAGTGCACTGAATCCTACTTATGTATCAAGTAGGAGAAAGTAGCTCAGTTTTTACGTTATGGATACCTTGCTGCTACATTCTTGTATAATTTTGCTTATAGTTTGTCACAAAGTCTTTCTGGTAAAGATGATTAGATTGGAAACTGCCCCGTTCAGAGTGACGGCGCCTCATCAGAATAACCAACTCAGAGACAGGAAGGTACAGGCAAGTCTGAAACTTTATTACACCTCCGAACAATATCAGCTTCATCACACCTCCGAACGGTGCCTCATATCAAAGCGGGTCTAGGAAAAGATACATTGGGTTTTGACACTCTGGAATATGTTTCACGCAAAAGGTCTGACCATATTGCAATAATAACTCCGTATAGTCTACTTCCATGTAATACTAATAAGAAACTGCATGGAAAGGAGTCACAAGGTTTGGGTAAACTATTCGTTTTGGTTGCTTCGTGCTCTCCCAAGGTAAATTAAAAACAAGAAGTTCCCCTTATCTGACATCTAGTTAAGCAACTGTTCCACCAACCCGGCGATATGGCATGAAATGGGTGCTGTGTGGTCGCCATCCGGCTGTCAAATGACGCTGGTTATATCTCAAGTACAGAAACCGGGGCGGTGGAGGAGGTCACAGCGATGAACCGGCGATGAACCGGCGATGAACCGGCGATGAACCGACAGAACCGAATAAATTAGCTTTCGCCGGTTACCTGCAGGCGGCTACCAGTGGTAACTGGGCCGGTGGCTTTGGACGCTATAGGCAGGTTTGGTACCCTCACATTTTCATACCATAGTGCCAGTGTGCTGCAAGAAATGGTTACACCGGGAAAAATGGTAATTATCGTCCACTCAATACGCGTATGCGTCTGCACACATTCTTCCGTTCAGATATCACAGACTATTGGACGTACTATTTTGATGTGATTTTAATGTAAATAAATGAAAAGAATAGTTTTTAGACAAGAGAATTACATGTCGTGATATGTCGTAATATGCTCAAGTTCGGCAAATTGTTTACTCTTCAATCATGGACTTCAACACTGTGCATGTTCGCGCATGCACACAAGATACAAGTGGGCGATAATTACCATTTTTCCAGGGTACCCATTTCTGGCATCACACCGGCCTGGTGGAGCACGGCTTTTACAGATGCTGCCTTATGATACGAGTCACAATCATGTCATACTTTATGGAAACTGGCCGGGAACTTTTACCTTCATTTAATTCACCATTGATCCTGTGCTGTTGTCATGCAAAGTTCTGGTACCTAAGAAAATCTGGGGCCAAAGAATAGAAGAGTGAAGCATGAATCTCTACTTCCGCCGGATAGAGCGAGATTTGCAGAACTTTGCAGCAACAAACGTCAAGCCTCATTTCTTCTTGTATATCAGTGGGTACGACCATGGTAAGGTCGTTCTATATTCATGTTCTATAATCATTAGACATGTCACATAACTAACAATGATCCTGCAATTACAATCGTCATTCACCGCAGAAAATAGGACACACTTATAATCAACAAACAGGAGTCTGATTTCATTAACATAGGCATTTAGTTATAAGCCGAACAACCTTCAAACAATCTGAAACCAATCCAATGAGATCCAGGGGTGCAAGGTATTATTAATGAAAGGAGAGGAAATATAATCTGGAGGGAAAATCACTGGATATTGGCACTGGTAGTCCACTAAGCTCACTAGGTGAGACTTGTGTTCCAGTTCTGAAAATACCTGGAAGTATTACAATGTAGGACCTGAAGATGCCTCCAGGTATTATTCAATGAGACATGAGTGCAAAATCAAATAAATAATTATTTATTTTCATGAGTTTAAAACTATATAAAGAAAACAATACCATCGTTCAAACTCACTGTGGGTTAGCCTATTGTAAGGGAACCCTGGGTTTCATGGTTATACTTGTAACATCAGTGTATGTAGGTTCACACGACTCTCGGGGGTCAACATTATGCTCAGGATGAGTGCAGGATACAACTACAAAGGTGTTCAATCTATGACAGGAAATCATAGACATCACACAGGTTTATCATATATATACCAACAAATAGGCCTAGGTCTCAGGTTTCTAACAATGTTTTGATTGTAAAATTCGGCTTTATATTCATGACAGAAGAACGATTTATATTTTGATTATTAGAGTGGTATTAGGCGCCTGCTGCAGAGCCTATCGCCTCGTTCTGGTGTGATCTACATGTCGGCCATTACAAGATGGCGCCAGTGTGAAGAGGGTCTATGACTGAACGAGTTAAACCTTAGCGTATTTCGGCGGCTTTTCAATAGCATTTCAGTGGCCTGGTGATACCTGAGTTCAGTTGGGGTATGGCTTGGTGCAGCCGACTAGAAGGAATTTTTATCTTGAAATTTGAAATTTCGGATATCTGTAATTTATCTGAATATTTGCACCCCTGAAAATGAATCCATCAGTTTAACTTTATGAACGAGGCAAACTTACATCTCATTAGAATCACGTCGTCATTCTTTGTAGCAGTGAAGCGGTTTTCGTACACATTTACCAAAACATGGTAAAATTCTCTAAATCGCAGAACAGAAGAGTATTTTCAGGAGACTTTGCACATATTCATCAACTTCATTTCCTCTATCTCACTTTCTGAATATCTTTGTGCTGTCAGTTGAGAATCCTCGTTGATTACTTTCTAAAATCTCAAATTAAACACTATTTAATCAAATTAGTGCATGATATACATTCTGCCATATCTATATCTATCTCAACATGAATCCGAATACCCATGGATTAACAAAATATATTCTCAAATATATAATATCATCTATAATAACATTTCTTTACCTTAGTAGATAAAAGAATAAATATTCTAATTGCCACCTTCTCCTTACTTTCTACAGATGTGAACTATAGGAAGACATGGTTAGTGCTGCTGAATGGAAACTGTTCATGTTGTTTTGCACCGTTCCAATAACGAGGTGATTATCTACAAAAATAACAAGGAACAGATGTAATTCAGACCCACTCACGATGTCTCCCTATTATTATATACCTGGAAATCATTAAAAACACCATTTTACAGTGAGTCACCTGGTATGAAGTGCAAGAACTACTAGTTCGAATTAAGTCTGTACAGCTGATGTATTTATAAGTGTGAGACATCCATGCACAAGTCTAGGGCACAGAGCCATTGCTAGTCCATGAAGCAGTCACTAGGTGGCCATTTCAGTAACTTTAACATACATATGAAATTCCAGTTGAAATTCAGAATCATCGAAAAGAATTGGAAATGACAGCAAATCAAAGCATTGCCTTGTTACGGCGATGTAAGTAGATTCTGTTTGTGTCCTGGTAGATGACGACTGGTTATAAGAGAACTTGACTGATGACTAGACTTAACTCACACACAACTCATTAGTGCCATGTCTACAGACATAGCGTCAACATCACAAACAGGCTTGACGTGAATACTAAGCCGGATGAGAGGTGCAGGGGTCCAGGGTGATCGCGATCACTGTCCGCGTACATATACCACGAGGATGAGAGGTGCAGGGGTCCAGGGTGATCGCGATCACTGTCCGCGTACATTCATCACGAGGATGAGAGGTGCAGGGGTCCAGGGTGATCGCGACCACTGTCCGCGTACATTCACCACGAGGATGAGAGGTGCAGGGGTCCAGGGTGATCGCGACCACTGTCCGCGTACATTCATCACGAGGATGAGAGGTGCAGGGGTCCAGGGTGATCGTGACCACTGTCCGCGTACATTCACCACGAGGATGAGAGGTGCAGGGGTCCAGGGTGATCGCGACCACTGTCCGCGTACATTCATCACGAGGATGAGAGGTGCAGGGGTCCAGGGTGATCGCGATCACTGTCCGCGTACATTCACCACGAGGATGAGAGGTGCAGGGGTCCAGGGTGATCGCGATCACTGTCCGCGTACATTCACCAAGAGGATGAGAGGTGCAGGGGTCCAGGGTGATCGCGACCACTGTCCGCATACATTCATCACAAGGATGAGAGGTGCAGGGGTCCAGGGTAATCTCGATCACTGTCCGCGTACATTCATCACGAGGATGCCTCCCAGCACCCCGCGTCTCCAATACACGTTATAAAGGTTATAAAGGTTACACTGGGAGGCCTGCACCAGTCACCAGGCACACCTCCGTCATATTCCAACCACATTCATTACCAGGATAAACTGTGTGTACTAAGGACTGTATTATGACAAGCGGATCTGACTAGCTACAACTTCCACGATAGTTATCCTACCCCTAATAAAAAACGCCATGTATTTGACGGAGCGTTGAATAAAGTGTTATTTATGCACCGAGGTGAATAAAAAAACGGACCAATCAGGGATGAGATAACGAAAGTAGATCCGGCAGCATTGATAAATGTGGTCATCCACCGATGAGTGTTAACACGCTACTAACATGGATAATTACAAATTTTTTTCTGTATATTGGTGAAATGGGGTAGGATAAATACGAAACCAAACGAGAGTTAGCCTAGTCAATGTTTATGCCACTCTGGTCAGGTCTGCTCCTCACTCACTCGGCGATACGTTTGGTTTCTACTAATTCACTCACATTCATTACGAGAATAAATTAAGTCTGCTGATCACTGATGATTCAAAGTCCCAGCCCTGTTTACGGCGGTGTGTCAGGACGTCATCTCGCGGTATCTGATCACGTGACTGGGTACAATGTTTCCATGTTTAGGTGTATGATAACAGGAAACAGGCTGACTGTCTCTGTACATCACAATACTTGCTGAAATTATTGATCAGATACAACCCTCTGCCTTCGGCATCAGAACATATCTGATCGCTAGTTGTACTGTATATGTTTGATGTACAAAGGCAGTAAGCCAGTTTCCTTATAATGTGTGTTGTCACTCATAAGAATGATGACATCTGCAACTGGACACATAATCCCACAGGGAGCTCGTGTTCACTTGGTGTGCAACATTTGGCCTCAAATCATGGTCCGGGCCCTACATATTCTCAGATGATCTCCGTAGAGCTCCACTGGGCTGATGGTACGGCCCCGACAGAGAACGGTAAGGCTGCCACACGGCCACTAAGTGTCAGGCGGGCTTAGAAGTTGGGTCTGGTGGAGGAGGGTCGCACGCAACTGTGGCAGCAGCACAACAATGAAACGACAATGCCTGATGAATTAGCCGCGTACACACTGCCGGCGTCCACATGGCCGCCATGCCATGTTGGCCGTGGAACAGGCCGGTGGGTTTGTACACTGTAAACATGTTTGCAGATACCGCACGGAGTCGGATTCATCAGCAACCCGGTGGAAGAGGCCCTTAGATAAAAACTCATCATATTTCACAACGCCACATTTTCAATCAACTGCAAATGCGATGGAAACTCACTTTTAACCTGATAAATGGGCATATTGGTAATGAACTAACGACTACACTACTCAGGGCAGTTCTATACATGACTGGGCATCAGAATAATAATCACTACAAAGTGGACCGACAATCACAGGTCAACACAGAAATCTCATAATTACCTTTTAGAAATCTGTCATGGTCAAGTTAGTAACGAATAAAAAAATACACCCCATCAAGATGTAAACAAGTAACGAATGAAAAAATATGTCCATGAAGATGCCTCTGTATCGAAACTAGTAGACATGCCACGATTACAAAAGTGGAACTGACAGGATATTTATACCAGATGAGCATCACAGACACAAGGTTCACCCCGAGACACAATAATTGTCATCACACTACTTGCCTCAAGAAAATGTATCACGCTCCACCAAGACAGGACTGCAGATATATATTAAGTATAGACATGTACAGCTCATTCACTAGTGAAATGACAGTGTTCCTGTAACAATATACATGTGGCCACAAAATGAAAATATAATATTAAAATCCAGTTCTTGATGTGCTCAGAAAATGATCTGATAAAGGTATAACACTGGTACAGAACTAGGCAACATATGATCTCAATGGTATTAGGAAAGACATTATTAAGATTCGCTGAAATAGCGAAAGTAAAATCCCATTATTCAGACAAAAATGTGTCATTTGTATAACAAGGTAACAATAATCCCATAACTGAGGAAACAAAGTCGTGTGGCTCGGTTATTGAAGCTTCTTTTTGATTGGAACCATCTTGTACTCCACATTCCTTCCGACGTACTTCAGGACGAGAACGATGAAACACATAATCTCCAGAATGATGAATGCTCCGGACCAGTCGTAGGCCTCGGCCAGGCAACTGAATGGTAATCCCGCAGTCACCCCGCCAACTGAAAGTAACAAATATAACAATTACTACAGTAACCCTGCCAACTGAACACAACAAATATTACAATCATTAGTCCCCAGTAACCCTACAACTAAACGTAACAAATATAACAATTATTAGTCCCCAGTCACCCTACAACTAAACGTAACAAATATAACAATTATTATAGTAACCCAGTCCCCTGCCAACTGAAAGTAACACATGTATCATTTACTAAGGTAACCCAGTCACCCCGCCAACTGAACATAACAATTATAACAATTATTACAGTAACCCTGCCAACTGAATGTAACAAATATTACAATTATTACAGTTACCCAGCTACCCCGGCAACTGAAAGTAAAATATTACAATTGTTACAGTTACCCCAGCCCCCCTGCCAACTGAACGTAACAAATATAACAATTATTACAGTAACCCCCCAACTGAAAGTAACAAATATAACAATTACTACAGTAAACCCCCAACTGAATGTAACAAATATTACAATTATTATAGTAACCCAGTCCCCTGCCAACTGAAAGTAACACATGTATCATTTACTAAGGTAACCCAGTCACCCCGCCAACTGAACATAACAATTATAACAATTATTACAGTAACCCTGCCAACTGAACGTAACAAATATTACAATTATTAGTCCCCAGTCACCCTTACAACTGAACGTAAAGAAAATAATTATTCTAGTAACTGTTTCCTAAATGGAAGTTGTTATGATGGAAACTTCTTACCAATCATATAAGGTATGATGAAAAGTGATTATGTAATTATCAACTACCTCTATCAGGCATAGCGAAACAAAAACAAACTTTACAGATAGATTGGTGCATCATTTTGCAACAGCTGAATTTAGGCTGCATTCCAGTTGGCTTTGGTGCCAATCGTCACTCAGGCCCTAATCGGGGGACAGCTTTAGCCCTGATCCGAGTAAGGGCTGAACATGGCATGAGCAGGATCGGGACATAATTCAGACTCATTGTGAATCAAGCCTTAATAGAGTTGTTTTTTTTTGTTTGTTTTGGTAGTTTTAACGTCCAATTTGTTCAATTAGACTTACTTTGGGTTTGACCGAATCTATGAGATTAATGTAGGTAGAAATCTCACCCCTACACATCTACCGAGGTGAGAGTTCTTTTACTTCCCACACCACATAGACATGGTATGAGAACTGGTCTTTGATATAACAGTAAATCTACCACTGCTGGGGATGAAGGAGAAAAGTGGCTGCAGTGGAACTTGAATCAACCAACTCTGACAACCTTGTGATTACAAGTCCAGTGCTCTTTACCACTTTTTTTTGAGCTAACTCCCCATCCCCCTACTAGAGTGCAGCACTCAGTTCAAATAGAGGTCCCAGTTTTCTGTCTTGATGGCGGATATCGAGGCTGAGACTCACTGTTGGCGAACAGGCCGACGATGGCGTGGGAGGTGCCGGACAGGTGGGAGGGCGCAGACTCGATGGCCATCACGCCGTACACAGCGATCGGGCCATAAATCCCGAACCCGAACAGGAACGCCACGATCGAAATCCACAGCTGAAAGTCAAGTTAAAACAGAGAATCAAGTCTGACAAGTACATCAACAACCTGTGGTTTTCAAATGTTCAGTCTCCATCACACCAAATTATGCTATTTTAACTGTCTCTGTATGAGTGATGTTCATTTTGTCACTTGAAGATAGGAAGTGAAGTGTACAGAGAGTGTTATCCTTATTTGTAGCACTTTTCACATCTCCTGTGTTAATTAATGTAATTAATCAACTCCCCCATTAAAAGGTGCAAATACTAAGTAGGAAATAAAACAAAACGTTGTAGCTGGCCTATCAAACCCCAACTCCCCTGAATGAATGAATATCCACTCCAAGTTTTTGAAACATGAACACTTTATTCCAATAGCCTACGTTTCGACCTGGCACGGTCTTCGTTAGGGCAGGAAATAGTACGAACTGTGTGGAACAGCTAGGGACCATCCATAAAGTATGTACGCAATATCTTTTACAAAAAGTTGACCTCCTCCATCCTACCCTGAATAGGCAAAAGATGGATGTACACAAATTTCCAAATATTTTTGCCATAGGTAGTCTGATTAGTGTTGTCATTCATTTGATGATATCTGGTAGATAAATTTCAATATCTTTTAATACTTAAAAATTCAATATCTTTTAATACTGAAAAATTATTATCTTCATGTGACAAGGTCTCAGCAAAGGTCTATACAGTAGCCCACCTATAAGGAGGTATCGGCAAAGACCTTTACTGTCACCTACATATGACAAGGTCTGGGTAACGTGCTTTACTGTAGACTCTCTGTGATGAGGTCTGAGTATGACGTATGAGTATGTACGGGGTTAAAATAAACATCTAATAGAGGGGAAAATTTCTGTTCCGAGCAAAAGTGTCCGCTAACGCGGGGTGTCCACTTACGCGGGGTGTCCGTTAAGGGGGTTCTACTGTAGTTCCGGCTGCAGAGCAGAAATTCTGACAACTGACAAATATGGACGGAATTGAGTCAGACTTTCCTAATATCATAAAGACGGGGTAGGATAAATACGAAACCGAACTTAAGTTAGACTAGTCAGTGTCTATGCCACTCTGGTCAGGTCTGTTCATCACTAAGCTCAGCTAACGCTTTGCGTAGTAATACACGACCTTCCCGTCGTGGCATAAACACTGACAAGTCTAACTCTCGTTCGGTTTCTACTAATTACTGTCGCCTACCTGTGATGAGTTTTCTGTGATGGCGAAGATGATGAGGTGCAGAGCCGCCGTGGAGATGGCGAAGAAGACCATGACGATATAGAAACGCGGGGAACCCCTTGTGTCGTCACGCTGACTCTGTGACGTCATCAATGACACGACCAGAAATGAATATCGTAATCCACTTTACATTACATTTAAACATCTAACACAAATCAAAGGGAATTGTCGGACTCGTTGTCTGATAAAGGGATCATTGAGGAGAATCTACTTTATTTTCTTATTCAGGAAAGTTCAAATCAGTAAACATAGTATAAATCCATGCACGAATGGTACTTCCAATGAAACTTTGTAAATTTAACCCAACCATGACCACTGGTGGCTGAGAGTTTATGGTTATGAATATTGTTAGATTTAACAGAGTAATCTGTGTCAAATATCCCCTCCAATATGCGCATTCAAGTTTTTTAATGAATCTCTACTGCTGATCAAAGTATGTGTTGGGTATCACTGAAATGGAGGTTAATGTTCTAATTCAAAGAAATTAGTGAGGTATCGCAGAGTATATGGAGCGTTTACTCCGGTACAAGAATATCCAACTTGCTGAGAGAACACAATAAACCAATCAAGGAAATAACGCCAGTAATAATTCTCAATCAATCTTAATGTTCTAAATAATACATTAACAAAAACAGTAACAACGAAAGTAAATATAAATACCAACCAGAATTACAAAGGTGTATGCATAGATATCTAAGAATAAAGCATACCTTCATGCATTGTATTTTACCGCCAGAACCTCTGGAGAAAATGCAATTAGTTACAAAAGTGTCGTCTGCCAGGATGGCCATAACTCCATAACAAGGTCATTGAGTAAGAAGAAGGAACTGCATCGTGGTCCGTAGCCACTGAAAATATGCCACGAGATTTGGTTGCGGAGTAATCTCACAAGGCACTGTCAAGTGAGGTTACGCAGCAAACCAAAATGAATGGAGTATTTTTCAGTGGCTATAGATCAAGTGCGGTTAAGATTTTATCTCACTCCTATATCTGACTAATTCGCTAACATCATCGTTGAGTATTTCTTTACAATATTGTTCTCCATGGGCGTTGAGTACGAGTTCCCATTGTTAAGCCTCGGGAAGAAATACCAGGACAGAGATATATGATAGACTTAATCTTTTCTGGAAGATTAATATCCTTTGTAAAAAGTGCCTGTTACTATAAAGTGATGATCACTTTGAAGTGTTATGAGAGTATATATCTGAACTTTTTAGGAGATTCAAACGGCATGGTGGATTCTGAGAACGAGTTTCTGTCCACATCGAGTCTCACCTCTGTCAGTGGCGCCGCCTGGTGTAGCATTAAGAGAATAACACTTCATGTTGAGAATCAGTAAATCTGGATGTCAGTCGGGGTCAGGGAAAAAAGTGGAACTATTTTTCATACGGAATTTACTGCCTCAGAGAGACCAAGAACAAAACAGAACTAAACTGTAGAGGGTACGTCGAGAACAGCTGAAATATATATAACAACATTAACCCGTTTCTGATACCACTGTGCGCATCGTCCACGAAGTTGACATATAGTAATATCCGAGCACGAGTCAGGATATTGCGTAATGACAACTATGAGGAGGATACTCACATTAGTTTCAGAAGCAGGTTTAATATTCTATTCATTATCCAGCATTGCAAATTTAAGTTAACAAAGAAAAGACAAAATGGCCGCCGGTCTTCTCACGCACTACTTTGCATGCCAGGTGATGTTTCAGGGACTTTTTTATGTATCCTCGTAGGAGGATACACCAATGTTGTAACGGTTTCAGGCCTCCCAGGACCACTCTTCCTCAATATAGGTTTTTTAATAGGTTTTGGAAATCAAAATATAGGTTTTTACAGGTTTTTCAAGGCCCAAAACATAGGCTTTTATAGTTATTAGGGTTAACAATTCACCAGGATGGAGTCAAAATATGGTGAATCGCTTATCTTCAGTTCTTGATTTCTAAAAGGATTCACCTAGTACTAATTTGTTAGGACGTCAGGATGTCTGGCTCATCAGGTTAGACATGCGGGCTGAGTTTCCAACAGGCGAGTCAGACTGGCAGGAAGTCATACAAACTGTTGATTCTCAAATACACTGATAATGTGGATTTCTTGTCATTTGATAATCTGACTTTGTGTCAATTCAACTTCTAAAAATTCTTGTATATATCAATCAGCATGGAAATGAAAAGAAAAATGAAAAAAACTGGCTGACAAAAGATAAAGGCTCAAGAGTTGAAATATAGGGTTTTATGGGTTTTAAAGGTTTCACTGATTTGTGAAGGATGGGACTTACCATACTGACGGCCTTGTCTCCGAGGTAACCGGCAGCCACAGAGCCGATAATACCGCCCAGCTCCAGACTGCTGAGAAAGCCGCTCGCTACAAAACACAAACCACGTCTCTACCATCCACCGAGCACCGCCGGCAAACAAGAGCCTGCCTTTTCACTTATTAATCTACTTTATATTCACTTTCACCATGTAAGAGTTATACGCTGACAAATTGAGTCTGTTGGTGTTTTACCCAGGACTAATATCTAACTTATCTTACTTTAGTTTTACAAGAGTAAAGAAAAATACTTTTCTATGAATAATAGTGTTTTTGGTTTAATGTTACAGGGGACCTTAAGGGTACATAGGGACCGTCACAGATTTACGGTTTTCACTTTCATAAAATTATTTCTGAAAAATATGTGCTGGTAGCTCACCGACATACTGGCTCTGGTCGCGGTTCTGGATGAGGTACAGCTGCCCCCAGTCCTGGACGGCCGAGCGGACGAGCAGCACCACCAGGTACGAGAGACCGAGCAGCCACATGAGCGGGCTCCGCATCATGTCCAGCCAGGTGCCCCGGCCCCGCCCGCGCGGCTTGCCTGCAACCAAACACCGGTCACCGTATACCGACCCGCATCACTGCTACAAACTGTGTGGGTTAAAATGCCCACACGGCATCACATCACACGGCTTGCCTACAATGAAACATCACACTACAACAACCCTGCATCACACTGTGGGTTAAAATACCCATGCGGCTTGCACACAGAGCATGTCAAAATGCTGGTGCGGCTTGCCTTCAATGAAACATGAGACACACTACACTAACCCGGCATCACCGCTTTACATACACCAGTCTTTCTACACCCTGCGTCACTGTGACACCCCGTGTGGGTTGAGATACCCACGCAGCTTGTGTACAAGTAAACACCACATAAAGTGTAGGTCACATTTTTTTACAAAAATTTGTTTATTACCAAATTCTGATATACAGGATCAGTTCTTCCTATGGATATGCTCAGAACAACTTTACAATTAAGAGAGACATGTGTGACACAGGCTCGAAAAAAACCCACCCAAAAATATATATCCTTTGGTGAGGGATCGGCCGGCCTGCTTTGTGGTACAGCTTGCCATTGCCCCTGAATCCTACCTAGAAGACTCCGGGTCTTGGTTGCCGGGTGAAAGCAGCACCTGTTGGTGTTTGTTGGCATGTCACCGCAAGCTTGCTGAGCATTTGCTGGGGCTCCGGGCCACCAGCCGACTGAAATAGTTGTTCTACGCTGTTCCACCAGCTAGGTTTTTTGCAAATGCCTGTGCGGCTTGCCTGCCCCAAAACACTAGTGACACTACACCACTCCCATCACTGCTACACTATGGGTCAAAATGCCCGCTGCTTGCCTGCACCGAAACACCGGTCACACTACGCTAACCCGGCATCACCGTGACACACACACACCAGTCAGTCTACACCATGCAGCACCGCGACACACGATGTGCGGGTCAACATGCCCGCACAACTTGCCTGGAATGAAATTACAATCAAAATACACAGGCAAATCAATAAAACTGGCAACTTTATCCACCTCACCTACAGACATTAAATTATTCTCTCATTTACACATCATTGATTACCTGGGGTTGTCATTTAATGAAATATTATCAAAAGTGAAGAACTACAGAATCAGTAGATAATTTAGTTTTAAAAAGATAATGGAGATTCTCTTTTTAAATCAGTCACAGGCTTAATATATGTAATAGATCCACAATGTAGCACGTTTGGGCCATTCAGGGTATTGGTTCTATTAGTAAATCTGACTGCTGGTTAGGAATTCTAAGATAAATAACGTCCTGCTGTTACTCTATGGACTAGGAGGGTTAATCGTAAATGGGTCATTAATTTGTATAAATACAGGTTTTTTACTGGTTGTTAATAAAGTTTTGACAGAATTAGTACATGTAATACCTTAATCCGCTAAAAACACCGACAGATGCCTTTACAGGACGTACAGAGTTGGCAGAGCTCCATAAAACCATATAACGTCAACTGTAGAACGTGAACGAGACAAGATCGGCAGGAGACCCAACCTGGTTCAACGTTGAACTGTGATCAGTGAATTACACAGGCACGGGACTGGAATTTCTTTTTTTCTTTTGTTATTATTTGTCATCTCACATAAGTGAGTTTTTCAGAGAACTCAGTGAAAATATATCCTGATAAATCGGCCCTGAAGCGAACCTCCTGGAAGCACCTACATTTAAGTGAACTCCTGGCCTCGGCTGACCACCTTTCAGATCTTCATTTTGAACCTTCATTTTGAAAAAAAAAAAAAAAAAAAAAAAATCATTTTGAAGCCCCGCCTGCCAGCCCTTGAAACGTGTTCACCCTCGCGACCCTCGAGGTGTCAACAAATTCTGAAATCTGGGAAAGTCCCGTGCCTGTATAAAAGAAAGCGAGCTGCAGAGAAGGTGTGCCCGTGTTCGTGAAGCGGGTTAGACGCGGGCTGGGGAGGTGCGGGAGGAGAGAATACCGAATTGTCGGATCTGATCGGCCAGCTGATCAACCACCGAGCCTCGTCGTCCTTGGTTGGAAACAAGCTTGCGATAACCTACAAGTGGGCAGAAAGTGGATTTTATATGCACCGTCTAGGGTAGAGAATAGATTTAACGTGCCCAATCCAGGGCAGAAGAAGGGTTTATATGTGATATTTATATCACGAGGAACCCTTTAAGAGCTGTATAGCAGTCTGCGGTAGGCCGCGTGGTCTATGATGTTGACAGATTTACAAATATAAAATAAAAACAGTAATGATGCTACCTTGAATGACAGTTATTTATTTTTATTTTTTTTAATTCAGTAATTACCATTTCTGGCTTGTGGGCCAGTTCTTCCAATGGAGTACTAATACAGGAGTCATTTGATATATCCAAGCTTAAATACAAATACAATAAAGAATGGTGATTTGGGTGTACAGTGCCTGTAGAATGTGATAGCCAAATGGGTCATTTTGTATTTATTTTTTTATCCAACTTATTCACATATTGTCGCCTTCACTTGCGAGGTCATATTTTCTGCTGTTTGAGTACCTGAGTCCAGTGTATTCCAGATTCTAACGCCTCTATAAATCGGCGATCTCTTGAATTTTGCCCCCCCCCCCCCCCCCCCATGCCTTTTTAACCTGAACAGTTATTAGAACAGCCCCTAACCACTATAACATGGTGCACTGTCTGCTGTGACATCATAGTGCCAACAACCGTATCTCAGGAGTACCTACAGTGACCTGCAGAGGCTCTACTGAGTATCATAATATTGTGCAGATAAATACAAGAGGGACTTTAGTGTCCATTTTAGTGGGATAATTATCAAGGTTTCGCCATAATCAGCTCTTCAGGCATCTTATTAAGCATTGTGATTGCCAAAGTGAAAAATAAATAAATAGATAAAACATTTGCAAATCTAAAATTACCAGTAATTCATAAATCATTGGAACTTTCTGATATTTGACAGAATTGCAGGCAGCACTCGGCCAAATATGTCTAAGAAATATTCATAATGTCGCGATAATTTAAGAAAATATTGTGAAGGAACAAATGAGCGCATTGTCCCGCCACGCGCACGGGTTATGTGCCATCCGGGGGAGGGTGTAGGTTCTGTCCGCACCACGGTGGCCTCTAAATGAACCGTCTGGGCAGATTTCATATGAGGACGCACCAGTGTGGGCAGACAGGGGGCCTGAAGAGGGGTCCATACAGAATTATTCACTCTTATCAGTATTAATCATTACTGATTATCATTTATGATTAATTATTAATATTATTCGGGAGGGCGGGGGGGGGGGGGGGGGGGAGGGGAAACAGCACAAATTAGAATTGTTGAAATGGTCACTTATACGCCTAATTTATACAAAGGATTATTAACAGCTATCAACAAATGATTTCTTTAGTTCTTTTGTGGCATGACTGTTTTTAAAACACATCTCAATTAAAAGTGTAAAATCCGTGATTTTATGCCCGTGTAGAGTGAGAAGTCTCTAGGGGGATGTGATGCACTGACACACACACTTTGGGGGAAACACTTTAAACTGTCAGAATCACAGCAGACTGCAGGGGAGGTGTCTAAAGGGGGTCTTCTACTGGTCTGACCATCAATCTGCGGGCATCTGCTAAACAGACAGACAGTGTACAAACCCACAGGCCAGGCCAACCGTCAACGTCGAATGACAGCCATGCAGTGTACATTTACAGGCGGCCAACAAAAGCTGATTCACTAGGACCATTGCCCGTGCCACCACGGGGCGGTCACGGTCACACAGCGGCTGTGCCCTTTTGTGGTCACGTGGGCAGCCCAGTGGAAGACCCCCTTAACCGGTGTTCACGAATGATTCAAAGTCATCTAAGCTTCATAATGACTTTAATCATGTGTGAATTACTACTACAATATATGTACAGAATTTGTCTTTAAAAATCCTTTCTTTTGTTTGTTCTTGCAGACTTTATATTTCTCCTCACTTTTTGTCTAATTACTTTCAGCAAAATGTCAAGTATAGTTCAATAAATTCATGCATGAAAGCACGACCAGAATCCTTTTACTTTTTCTGTCTAAACAATATAAAAAGGATTGTGAGCATACTCCTCAAAAACTAAAGTACGTAAAATATATACGAAAATATTGACGTATAAGAAAACACTAGCTACAGGAATTTATTTCTGAAATGGTATCCATGGAATATCCTGTTGAGTTCCTGTGTAGATGATGAGTGATAAACGACACAACAATGTGCATATAACTACGTGCGACACTCAGTGCACCGTACAGGGATATACAAGTAAGACGAACATATTGAGTATGAATCATGATACACATACTTCTATGTAATACTACTCGCTGCAGGGCATGACGTATAAATAATGTTCGCGCACACTGTTGGGTTGTGCACAAAATGGCGACTTTGTTGTTGTGATTTATCAGGTATATAATAAAAAGGAAACGTAGCTACTGAGCCTGCAGTCAGCCCTCAGACTTCTAGGGCACGAAAGACGGAGAACAGTCCTCGCTACAGGCTCAGTGACTACATTTCTGCACAGTACACCGATGCGCATGTTAAAGCATTGAGAACTCGGTGACAGAAACCCCTCCCCTCAGCATCAGGTGCCTGAAGTACCAGAGCCACATGGAGTGTATTTGCTGAAATTATCAATCATTTAGAAGTAGGAGAGGCACATAAACCTACAAAAGACTTAATTGAGATGTAAAATATGGACATTGTTAAACTATATTCGTCATCATCAAGGCTCCCACACCTGCTTTTTTTTAAATGCGTTTATGGGATATAATCTAGGATTTATCAAAGTTTCAAATTTGGGCTAATTTAATATGGAATTCATTAAAACACATCGATTTCTGTCATGGTTTATAGATAAACACAGTTGCATAACGAGTGATTTACCTTTTTCTTCTTTCTTCTCTGTTTCGTGCGGGGAAACCACTCCGACAGCTTCAGGACTGTCGGCCAGCGTCAGCATGGAAATACCGGTCATCCCGAGAGCCAGTGTGCCTGAACGAAGACAACATGTCAGTGACGGGTTTTAGTAATGTCAGTGTCGGCGTAAATATACATGTTACATACACAGTACACAGAGACCGGTCATCCCGAGAACCAGTCTTACGCGGGGTTCTACTGTTTCGTGATTATCGTCTATAACACTGCAAGGGTGAATCGTAAGCTGATTTTGGACAGACGAGTTTAGCTACTTATACCCGGGACTTACAAGATGAGAATGAATGCTATGAAATTTATGAGCCCCCGACCGTGTAGTGGGTGGCAGCGGGAGGGTTCCCGTACGCGGAAACTGTGCAGGCGGGACACTTGTACTGGACAGATCTGCCGCGTGACAGCGATCAATGTTCAGACGTGTCACCAGGACACACACTTCTAGCTAGGATGACCGTATTCAGAATGTTACATTATTATTTGTTAGGGGTTATTTGGGATATGCTGTACTTCTACAGTTGTGCATCATATCATGATATGCATTGAGGGTGCTTTTTGTAATGTAATTTTTTTAAATGACAGATACATGTGACTGCCTTACTCAGTGTAGGTGCCCAAACATTATACAATCAACTGATAAAATATAGAAATACAAAAATATATCATGTATACAAATAAATCTACTCAATTAAAAATAACTTAGTACTATTTATATATGCATAATAACAACATATGTCCTGTTTAATCATTGAATAAATTAAAGATGTAATGAAGGGATTAGAATTAGATATTCAATTTCTAAATTGTTATCTTTAGAAGAACAGAGAGGTGGAGTGATCCTTTCTGAGTTATTTCAGTCTACAAGTTTTACAGGGTCTCATCACCGATCACATAGAATCATACTTTTATAACGGGACGTTTTCTGCCTTTTTTATAATCTTTTATTTAGACTGGTCAAAGCTCAGCTCGTAAATGCATTGGTTTCGATGCTCGGCCAGTACCGGTTGGCAGAGTTTCACAAGCAGTGTGATAATATAGCTCTAAACACATGACTCAGTAACGCACTAATAACAAACTGCCGAGAATGCACATGCCAGTGCTTCTTGTGTATTGTGCCTCTATTCATTCTACCAAATCAATAGAAATTCACTTTGTTAGTATACGATTCATATTTCTGGTGTGGTACATAATTATCGCAAAACTAAATGGTACTATTTTTAGTTATAGCTAAAGCGAGAAGCAAGCTGAGATAATCTAGTTTTATCAGCGATATTCAGTTATTTGAAAGGCAGATACAAACGAATGATCACCTTAGACTAACGGCACATGTACATGCAGTCTTGAAGCTACCAACACGAACTATTCCCCCATGTCTCCCATGTCTAGGTGCAGTGAGTGTAAAGGGGGTCTCCCACCGGGCTGGTCGTGAGACAGACGGGCGCCTGTCAGACACGGTCTACAAACCCACAGACCAGTACGTGAGCGGTCAGGTGCGTGCGCAGCCTACTGAAGCTAATTTACTGGGTTTTAAGAGCCTCTTCCACCAACAAACAACATATAGTGAGATCTGTCACGATTCGGTTGTCTTGATAAGTGGTGCTAGGTTCTCGGTAATCGCTTGCAATTTTGCCGTGAAGTCTCGGTGCAGTTAAGGACCTTTGCAATTCTTGTCGCGATAGATTGCAGTATGCCACAGTACGTCGGGCAATAGATCGTGAGGCATGGTGGTGAGGGAGCACCAAATATACACATATCATCGCGGGAAAATTCACAAATCATCAAGCAGAATGTATCGCAGCAAAGGACATAAGACTTATCGCGCTACTGTAAAATATAACAAGACATAACACGGCAAGTCCATGGTGCTGGTGGAACAAGCACTTCAATTGTTTGTTTGTTTGTGTAGTTTTACATCTCGGTAGGTTAGTTACGTTCTTTTGAGACTGACTTCCAGCACTTTGAGAACTGCCACCCATAGCAGTGCTGTGTGGTCGCCGCCGTGGAGCGTGTGGCCTGCTCCACCGCACCACTTCCTGTCCGACACACGGCTGTACGATGCTCCTTCACGAGCATACAGTCAGCCCGATGGAAGACCCCCTTAAAGCATCAGAAATATCAAAGAGCACGCCTAGAACAGCAGCTAAAGACACCCAACCATCAAAACAACAACTACAACAACAACTACAACAAGGTCAGCCTCAAAGTTGTGAGACTCCGACTTACCGAAAATCTGCATAGCCTGCCTCCAACTGTAACACAACAAAATCAACCAAAATGAAAAAGTGCAAAAATCTCAAACAATGGTTGCCTTATTCCTCAAACAAAAATGTGCTCAAAAGTAGTAATGTAAGTCTTGTCTGGGACACCTAAATAAATCCCACATCCTCTCCAAAAATGTTCCCCCAGGTCAGTGAATGTGTTCAGTGCGTGGCTGTGATTGGAGAGTGATCTCCTTAACAAAAGTTGAACACTCTCCAATCAGAGACGCAGTTTCCTAACGTTATTGATGTTAAACTCCACTGGCAAATCCGTGAACTCAACAACCAAACAACGTGTGAAAATCATGTCAAAAGGTGGATTTATTATCAAAATAAAAGTGGCAATGTTTTGTGGTATTCTGCAGTGGGGGACTGACCTACAGCCCCAGGGATTCCAAAAGTTAGATCGGGATCAATTAAGACTTTAAGGTAGATTTCCATTTACGCGATTAGTGGCGATCATGTTCGTGACATGTTCATCCCAAATTCCCGTCCCGCTCTTCTCTCGTTGATGGCTGTAAGCCTACTTACCCGATGCACAATTAGACATTCCACTTACACGACTGGGACATGACTAGGACACGACCACCTGTTTGTGTGCCACCGGCGGCATTGTCCTAAACTTAAAGATTAGGTTACCATCACACTAGAGTCTGTCTATATCAGGGGAAAAGGGAACGGTGACAAGGCGTGTATATAAAATACTAGTATGACTGCACAATTTTGTTATTTAGATTAAAAAAACAAAACGATGAAATTATTCTGAGACTTGAAATCTGAAAATTTTAGAAATTCAGAAAAAATTAAAATCTAGATTCGGAAAAAACTTCGGAATATGTGTAAATCATTTTTACTCTTTTTCTAGATAAGATGAAACTTTATCACACTATAAAAGACAGGAAAACCGGCATCTCTGGATGTAGTTTCTTCTCTTGGCAACAAAGCTAAAGATGTAACAAAAACAAATAAGCAGAGAACTGGAGTCTGAGACTAAAAGAGGAGGTGAGTGGAGAGAGGGAGAGAGGAAAGGGGAGAGGGAGAGAGGGAGGGAGAAAGAGAGGGAGAATGGGAGAGATGGATACTGGGAGAGAGGGGAGAGGGAGAAGGAGAGGGGGAGAGGGAGAGTGAGAGAGGGGGAGAGAGAGAGGAGGAGAGAGAAAGAGAGGGAGAATGGGAGGGATGGAGAGTGAGAGAGGGGGAGAGGGAGAGAGGAAGACAGGGAGAGTGGGAGAGAGGGAGAGAGGGAGAGAGAGAGGGAGAGATTTGGAGAGAGGGAGAGAGGAAAGGGGAGAGGGAGAGAGGGAGAGAGGGAGAGGCAGCGTGGGAGGGAGGGAGAGAGGAAGAGAGGGAGAGAGAGAGGGAGAGATTTGGAGAGAGGGAGAGAGGAAAGGGGAGAGGGAGAGAGGGAGAGAGGGAGAGAGAGGGAGAGAGGGAGAGGGAGAGAGAAAGAGAGGGAGAATGGGAGGGATGGATACTGGGAGAGAGGGGAGAGGGAGAGGGAGAGGGAGAGAGGGAGAGTGGGAGAGAGGGGGAGTGAGGGGGAGGGAGAGAGGGAGAGATTGGGAGATGGAGAGAGATAGGGAGAGAGGGAGGATGGTGCGGCACTGACCCGGAGTGCGCGATGAGGGCGGTGGTGAGGAGCGGTCCCACGCTGCTCGCCACATTCATCGCCGTCGACAAAATACTCCAAAATGTGCCGAACTCCGCAGGCGAGAACCACTGAAAATACACACCAACAGCAATGTAATCAGAAAACACATATATCAATAGTGTCAAGTATGTCATTTGGGGTCAGGAAAAAAAGTGGAAATAATTTTCATGTGGAATTTGCTGCCTAAGAGAGACTGCGAAAACATGCCAGTGTAGGCTATACTTTAAGAGATAAAGGTGCTATGCATGCATCCTTCTCCAACTGATTCTTTTCAAATATAACCTGGAGATATGAGAAAAAAGAACACTTTGTAACAAGGTATAGAAAGATTGAACTACAAAATAACATTTAGTTGTAACTTATTAGGCACTAACACAAACTGTCACACTCTAATTTCTCTATTGAGAAACGGGTGTGCTTTCTCTTGGCCTAACTGACCGGCTCACTCCACGCTAATCGTCCAGCAGGAGGGAGACCCTTACCACGTGACAGCCGGGTCACCTTCCCTCATAACACATCATCATACAACACGATACCTCTGTAACCTCAAGTAATCCCAACTGACCGGCTCACTCCGCGTTAATCTCCAGCAGGAGGGAGACCCTGACCACGTGACAGCCGGGTCACCTTCCTCACAACACAGTGAGTAACACATCGCGATTGATGTGCAGGCAGTTAGTCCACAGCTGTCAGACCATCTACATGAGATTATGGTAAATGTCACAGGAGAAAATCTCTACTCACTTTTCTGAGCATCTTTCCGCAGGATGGCCAACCTCCTCCCTGAACGAAGCCGAGCAGGAACCACAGCGCAGCGTAGATCAGCTTAGACTCGAAGACTGAGCAACAATATACAACATATCAACCGCTGACTACTTATAAGCAATCCTGTTGAGTGTTTTAATCACAACCTGTGTAAAACTTCACTGGCTGACTAATCGTAATACTGTTAAGTGTGTCAATTACAACCCAAGTAAAAATCCACTGGCTGACTACTCAGAACCCTTGGAAAAATGAAAAATAGAACCTATTAGCCACAGATACAGAATTTAGTATGTGTGCAGCCAACCGAAAAGACATACATCAATCTTTGCTTATTACGACCAGTTCTATCTTTACAAAATATTTACTTCATTTCTTTTTTCTCTTTTAATCCATGAGTGTTTAAATCCTGTTCTTGTTCTTGCAAGCGAGTGAATTCCTTGTGATTATGTCTTATGCTGATGTTTCTAATTACTTTATCTTAGGTTTGATGACAGGTATAACTGAGATATCTTCAAAATATGTGGCTAGGGTAAAAAAAACAAATGTTTGAAGTTACCTACATGTGAAGATGATGAGTATGAGCCCGGACAGAAAGAGTCCGCCCGAGAAGAGCAGCCGCGGGCTGACGATGTCCGTCGCCAGACCACCGAGGAACTTAGAGATGGAGTAGGCGAGAAGCTGACTGCTCATGATCAGACCTGAAAGAGGAACGTGGAGTTGGAGTATGAGTAGCGTTTTAATTACTAACTGACTAAAAATCCCCTGGCTGGAAACAACCCTAGTTAAAATCCACTGACTGACTATTTGTAATACTGTTAAGTGTATTAAGTACAACCCATGTGAAAAAAATAACACTGACTGGATTTCAGCCAACTTTATAGAATACTTGAATGTTTAGTTCTCTCTTAGCTCTATGTACTTTAGATTAAGGGGACACTTTTTGACATCTGTAGCAGCATGTTAGGATATTTTAGTTCACACCTACAGCCACAAGGTGGCAGCACAGCCTGTGTGACACAGAGAAGCCCCTTACACTGTTATCTGTAGGAGGCTTCCAGTCCACAGAGTAGTGTCCATGGTTTAATCAGGACTGGTCATTCACATCTTTTATCTGGATGTTGGGAAAAAACAGCTGCGACATCCAATGATAACACTCAGAAGGGCGGCCGGGCAGTATCACTTCATGGGTGGTCAGAAAATACACGACACTGTTTCCTGATAAATACACAATATTGACTGGTTTCAGATTCTATGGTCATACTCACTGAAGAGTTGGCGAGTAGTAATATCTGAGTGAATGTGAGGATATTGCATAGTCAACTTCGTGGATAATACGACCATAGGTAGTTGAACCCAATTAATGTTTTATTATATACCCATGCAGTATATTTGATAATTACGTACTGCTGCTCCCTGTGCAGTATAAATTGTATACTGTTATACTGCACACATTGAAATATCAGGAGTGACATATCTTCTATGCCAATGTATGGTATGATTTGATTAATTTTGGGTATATAATAAATATAGAACGACCCACCATGCTTGTACATGCTACAAAAATCGATGGGAATTGATGTTTTTACAGAACTCGGCCTGGGGCCTCTTTCAGTAAAAAACAATAATTCTCCATCTCGTTTTGTAGCATGTACAGCATGGTCAGGTCGTTCTATATAAGTATTTATTATCTAACATTGAACATTTCACAACAACAAAAAAGTGAGTGAGTGAGAGAGTGAGTGAGTGAGTGTGAGTGACTGAGTAAGTAACTGAGTAAGTGAGTGAGAGTATGTGAGTGAGTGAGAGTGAGTGAGTGAGTGAGTGAGTGAGTGAGTGAATGAGTGAGTGAGTGAGTGAATGAGTGAATGAGTGAGAGTGAGTGAGTGAGTGAGTGAGTGGGTGAGAGTGAGTGAGTTGTGAGTAAGTGAGTGAGTGAGTCAGTGAATGAGTGTGAGTGAGTCAGTGAATGAGTGTGAGTGAGTGAGTGAGTGAATGAGTGTGAGTGAGTGAGTGAGTGAGTGAGTGAGTGAGTGAGTGAGCGAGCAAGCGAGAGTGAGTGAGTGAGTGAGTGAGTGAGTGAGTGAGTGAGTGAGTGAGTGAGTGAGTGAGTGAGTGAGTCAGTGAGTGAGTCAGTCAGTCAGTCAGTCAGTGAGTGAGTCAGTGAGTGAGTCAGTCAGTGAGTGAGTGAGTCAGTCAGTGAGGGGGAGACTGAAGGTCACCTAGGTCGTCCTTGTCGAGGCCCTGCTCCTCGATGACGGCCGGCATGGCGAAAGAGAAACTCTTGCGGGCGAGGAACATGAGGGTGTAGCCGACGTACATGGACACGAAGACGGTCCACTTGTAGGAGGTGTAGGCCGCCGTCGCCGCCATGACGAAGCCCGGTCACGCGCTGCCTGCAAACACGAGAGGCGCTTGTTACAATACACCTAATGAGCAGATTCCATCTGTAATGAACGAACTCCTGTTTCACCAAACTCTCATCAGCACTCTACACCATCCAACAACGGATGTGATTTATTCAAAAAGAATGATAGAAAATGCAACAAACAATGGCAGGCAGCTCTGTAAACCACTCAAGGTTGACGTTGGAATACACTCACTAGCGCTTTTGCATTACTACACGTCAACCTCTCATGGTTTATGGCTGCCTGTCTATGTAGTTCATGTCATATTATTACTATCGGTTGTGAATAGTAAGTTCAATGAATGACTCCAAGGCTTCTTCCCGTTACAAGCTTTATTGCTGATAGTATTGCAATGCGCTGCACTGACTAGAATACATTGAGATCAGGGTTATATACTGGCTTTGTGTTTACCGCGTGGGGGCGACCCTGTCGATCGTAACCAAGGGGGGTCACCTCCAGCGGCGTGCCACGCAGCCAGCTTGGTCAGTTAGGCCAAGGGATAGAATCTGTATGTTTTACATACCAACATTTTGGATCATAACAATATCATTATTACTCCCATTCACTGGCGTTAAAACATTGAGCTGGTCTTGTGCACTCTATATAAATAAGTCGCCTTGAGTTGAAAAGAAATTAATGAGATGTGGCTTTAACACCTCCTAGTCAGCCAGATGCTACCTTGACACGTTCCTCACACTTTTAAACCATGTCGCCACGCAATCTCCAGGCTATGATTGATATGAGTGTAACAACAGGAATCACGAGCATGGGAACAGGGTGTCGCCATGTTCTCACTCTCCAGCATAGTACAGTGTTGGGGTATTGTTCACACAGCATATTTCTTGAAAGGGATCAACAGATCTGGTGGGGAAAGGGCAAGGTTTCATCCGTTTCAGACTCATCAGGTTTTTCCCCTTGACCTATCCCAATTTGTTTTAGATGAAAATGCATTCTGGAGATTGAGCAACTTCACCAGTGTCTCATGAACATGGGCGTTGGTGATTTCGCCATTCCCCACTTCAATCAAAATCAACCTAATCCCCTGTAGTTTATGGGATGGTGGGGTCATGTGATTACTTGCTCCACAGTCCGGTAATCAATTAAAAACAATGAGTGGAAAAGAACAGACGAACGCCCAGCAGATACTGAATGGAAAACTCAGATCTAGATACACAATCTGTCAAATTGATTTTAGCCTAAATATTCATGAATATGATCAACAAAATGTTTATCTTTATACTATTGACTAGCTCATCCCTTGGAGTGAAAAAAAATCATGTCTTGCAATTGTGCCTTCTTTAAGTCATAGACAGACGTGTATAACGTGTAGTTATCTGTTAGCAGTGTCTCCCCCTGTGTGTAGGTCTGGATAACGCTGGAGGTGTTAAATCACCTATAATTCAACTTGACTGTAAATGGCCATCGCAGTATCCATGTTTTCTTACATTAACCTCAATAATAGGAAATTATTGAGACAGAAAACTACCTTTTAGTTTTGGGAAAGCATTGGTCATAGTGGGAGGTAACCACAAGACTGAGTCGGGCCTGGTACAGTACAACTAGGAACAAAAAGTGTGTTCATAACTGAGGGATGGGCGTGGAATGATACAGAATTACCAAACAGAACATTTGGGTTTCATCCAGTCTGAGGGTCATTGACTGTAACCCATAGCCACTTCTACAACTGCCTTTGAATTGTTCAAATGTGTCGAGCGCCACTGGTTCACTGAGATACCTCCGTCTGTAGTGATTGGTCATGGTCAGCCTGGCACTCTTCTAGGCACACTAACATACTGCTCCTATGCACCGTACACCACGCATGCATTTACTAGCCACGTTAAACGTTATCTACTTCAGCCTGAACAGTTCAATAAGCTTGATCTCTAGAATATATAAGTGAGTCACATGACCACAATTATTTATTCCTATACATGACTTGAGTTTATCTGTACAAACCTGGTAAAATTAACTGTCAGATTGAATAATTTTCGTCCGTGTCACATGACCGGACACATAATTGTACAACTAAGGTTACGTATATATGGACTGTCGTGTAATATGTCTTGTCTTATCATGTTTTGTTACAATTGAACGCTACAAGGAAGAACGCTTACGAGCGATTGTAACCTGTTCCCTACTGAATAAAAAAAAATTTAAAAAAATGTCACAGAGTTGACACGCAGATGGTGAAAGGTTAGATCTTTGCAGGAAGCTCAGAGTCTATGTACCTCTATCTAATGACTCTAACCTTTATGCAGCGTATCTGAGCTTGTTTCCCGCGCTCAATAAACATATCCCTCTTTGCCTCTTATTGTGTTACAGTTTACATTTACGAAATTTTGATATTTCACCAGAAAATACAAAAATTCCCGAAGAGAAAAAAACATAAAAACAGGCCTCCAATTATATTTGACCGTCCAATGGCCGTGTAACTGAAATTCTAAATGATAGGGATTACAAGAATTGTGAACTATGGATAATGGGAGATATGAATGTTAATACCAAAATTAAAACCAGTGAAAAATATGCAGTTCTAAAACGTTTCCTAAGCATTAATAAGCTAGAGTTAATGAATACAAAGGAAACTTATTTTTGTAAATATGGGAAAAGTACATAAGACCACATATATACGAATAGCAGGTATGTAAAGAAATCTGGAAACATTAATTTCTATATATCAGACCATGTCCCGATATACACCATAAGGAAGCATAAAGCACCAACTATAACACGTTCAAAGATAAAAAACGCAACTTAGCAGGCATAAATAAAGATGATTTTATTAAATACATAAATCACTTTCCAGATGTTGAAGTAAATATGATAGATGACCCGAATCAGTTCTTTGAAGATTACATTAACACATATCTAGAAGTTGTAGCACCTGAGAGGGAATACACAATCTGTAACCATGACGGGGCTTATACTCCTCCAGATATATTACGTTTAATAAAGAAAAGAGAAAAAATCCTAAGAAAGATAGCAAATGAGGCTAATGTAGATCAGGAAAAACTTGCAGAGGTAAGAAGGTTACGGAAATTAATAAAAAACAAACTAAGATAAGCCAAAGCTAATACAGTAAAAAATGCACTGAATGATAATGTTAAAAACCCGAAGAAATTCTGGAGAACTCTCCATGACTTATGGTCACCTGAAGCAGCTGATACTGATGGGACATTAGCCCATGAAAAGATGTTTGATAGTGGAAAATTAATTGAAATGAACGAATATTTCACTCAAATCGGAGAGAAACTAGCCGCAAGATGTCCGATAATGGACATTCCGGCAGAAGACCTGGTATGTGAGCCACCTGATAATAACCTAGAACTAGGTATCATAACAGTGGAGGAATGTAATAGATTAATTAAGAACATAGAGACCAACAAATCATCGGGCATTAAATACATTACATCTACTTTTCTGAAACAGATTTTCAAGATCAACCCGAAGATCCTTCATACTATCATAATCTGGATACTAGAACACGCGACCTTCCCAGGTTCTCTCACAACGGGAGTGGTCACACCCCTACCGAAGGATGGAAACTTAAGTTTGTTCGAAAATTGGAGGCCTATCACGGTACTTCCTCTAATCTCTAAGCTAGTGGAAAAAGTGCTGCACTCATATTTAATTGATCACTTAATTGTGAATGACATCATTGACAAAAACCAGTATGGTTTCATGCCAAAACGTTCTACTTCACAAGCAATATTCCAAGTAATC